>OZ024788.1:8718460-8771753 GCA_964017065.1 Haliclona indistincta | reverse complement strand
CTTGTTGCTACTTGTTGCTCCATCATACTTGTTGCAACAATCATACTTGTTGCAACAATCATACTTGCTGCTCATACTTGTTGCAACAATCATGCTTGTTGCTCCATCGCAGACTGAGCGAGGGGGGGTAATGTTGTATCTACTGTATTTTGTTGTGTTTTTACTGTACCTCCAGGTCATGCATCATAAAAGCATTAAAATATAAGTTTACTAGTGTCACTGCAAGACTGACAAAACCATGTATCGCTTCTGGATGATCCATTGCTGCTGGATGTGTATTTTCCTGGCGGTGTGCTGTCACCCATCATCAGGCTCAGTCTGCGATGGAGCAACAAGTATGATTGCTATCGCTCATTGTGTGAGAAAATACTAACGATATCAAAAGGATGTAGGGATTAAGAAATCTGCTACTGGTCCACAATGTAAACCAACAAGGAACTAGCATGGAATGGTGACACGATAGACTTGCTAACAGACCATAGATCCCTACACAGTAACTAGCTGAACTGCAGTAGTCATGCAGCCACTGATGTAGGGATCTATGGTCTGTTAGCAAGTCAATCGTGTTACCATTCCATGCTAGTTCCTTGTTGGTTTACATTGTGAACCAGTAGCAGATTTCTTAATCCCTACATCCTTTTGATATCGTTAGAAATCTTTTTTTTTCTTGTTTGTGTCCTTTTTTCTTTTTCTGTGAGTTGCGGAATTCGGCAAGATCATGCATCTCTTTGATTCCACCATTAGTTTGGTTTGCTTTTGTTGATAGTTTCTTTATGTGAGCTTTATTTTAAATTGTAGCTCATAATAGAAACCGTGCGTGCTGGTGCGTGCTGCGTGCTGCTAGAAACCGTGCGTGCTAGAATGCGTGCTGGTGATGCTGCAGGAATGCACAGCATAGGAACCCCGCCCACTTTGGTTTCGAAAATTTGGCACGGCTGTGATCCGGCACTGATACTATCTGGCAAGCAGCAGAACGGTGATAGAGTAAGCCACCAATATTCGGCCACCATCTATTATCGGCCACTCGTTCGTACACTTGCAAATACGCTACACAGATCAAACTTGACCTACGTATAGACACACACTTCCTCTGCCTGCATTGCAAATATGCAGCTCGTAACTGCTTCTTTGTCTACTGTGGAGACGAAGAAAGAGGGTAGCCGAAAACATCGATGTTCGGCAAAAGCAATCTATTATCGGCCACCAGTCCTAGTGACTGATAGACGAATAGGGCGGGATTGCAAGTCAGTATTGCAAACACTTTTATCCATCAGCATTACAACGAGCTACAATTGAAAAGCTCTCGTCTTGCCGTCCGGGTAATTTTCTTTTCCAAAGACCCCGGGGTCGAGCAATCTATGTTCGGCAACTCATGATATTGTTTCAGTGCAATTTATGCTCAAAGAAAACACGACTGCGATACAGAAACACGTCGGCTGAGTAGAGCCATCTCATGTCCATCACAATCACCAAAATTCAGTAACCCTGAGATCGTCTCTTGATCGCACCAGAGATAATATCTCTGATCGCACAAGCTGCAATCAGCCAAAATAGTGGGCGTGGCTTCCAAGGAGCAACCCAGTGTTTGTAAAACAAAAAGTAAACCGAGCATTCCAGAAGTCAAATTTGATTCTAAGCCTCTTTGTCTGCACTCGCAAAGTAGTTTAGCGCTGATCAGTGACTGCATTAGTAATGGATAGTAATTTTATAGAGAAGTCCTCAAATCAGCAAGCACTGTCCATATCCATCACGAATCACGAGTGCAGTCATTGATCAGCGCTAAACTACTTTGCGAGTGCCGACAAAGAGGCTTAGAATCAAATTTAACTTCTGGAATGCTCGGTTTATTTTTTGTTTTACAAGCACTGGGTTACTCCTTGGAAGCCACGCCCACTATTTTGGCTGTTTGCAGCTTGTGCGATCAAGAGACGAACGCAGGGTTACTGAATTTTGGTGATTGTGATGGACATGAGATGGCTCTACTCAGCCGACGTGTTTCTGTATCGCAATCGTGTTTTTTTGAGCATAAATTGCACTGAAACAAATATCATGAGTTGCCGAACATAGATTGCTCGACCCCGGGGTCTTTAGAAAAGAAAATTACCCGGACGGCAAGACAAGAGCTTTTCAATTGTAGCTCGTTGTAATGCTGATGGATAAAGGTGTTTGCAGTACTGATTTGCAATCCCGCCCTATTCGCCTATCAGTCACTAGGACTGGTGGCCGATAATTGATTGCTTTTGCCGAACATCGATGTTTTCGGCTACCCACTTTCTTCGTCTCCACAGTAAACAAAGAAGCAGTTACGAGCTGCATATTTGCAATGCAGGCAGAGGAAGTGTGTGTCTATACGTAGGTCAAGTTTGATCTGTGTAGCGTATTTGCAAGTGTACGAACGAGTGGCCGATAATAGATGGTGGCCGAATATCGGTGGCTTACTCTACTACACGAGCTTACTCGGTGAATCCTTTTCGAAGACTCCAGACGCCCTCCATACGGCGATACTCTACTTCTAGAATTCGGTCACGTGCGTATTGCGTAATCACAATATGGCATCTAACACTTAGCTGAAAACCGTTCGTGATCGTGAACTCATCAAATGTACATCGTCGTTTCGCTGAAAACTAAGTTCAAAAGGCACCTGCCAGGAGAATTTCACGACTGTTCGTGTGCGTTTGGTCTCGGCACTGCTCGCGTAAAGGCGCCAGGCGCGCTGAAGACAGAAGATTCTGAAGAAAGAAGAAAACGAAGATGACGAAACTCGATTTTCACCGTTTCTTGGTTCGTTACTTTAGTAACAATTTCGAGCATTCTCCTTGCTACTGTAAGATGGGGCAACGCTATATAGCGGGTCTAAGTGTCTTTAGACGCATAAAATTCATCACCAGGCAAAGTTATTATTATTATTATTTCCCTCACCCACTCTCTGTGGAATGGAGTAACTTCCGTACTTCGTTTACTTTTATGTTCTTCGTGTTTTGAAAAGTCACCTTCAGGTCAAGCAGCTTTATTATTATTATTATTATTATTATTATTATTATTATTATTATTATTATTATTATTATTATTATCAATAAGCAAAAAAACACAACAAAATACAGTAGATAAAACATTACGAATTTATGAGATGTCTTTAAGATAAAAATGATTATTATTATTATTATTGTGAGCTTTACAACCCAGCAGGATAAGCATGGATAGATAATAGTTAGGATAGAGATTGAATATGGTCGGCTGGTCGAGGGAGTACACACAAGGATCAGCGAAGGAAAATATCAGCGTTTGAACGCTAATACATTGCATGTAGCCGCCATTTTGTTTTCTCGTTCATCCCTACAGAGGGAGGCACACCGTGCCTCCCTAGCTAATAATTGAATCTGTCGTGTTTGTTGCAGATAGCTCAGACTATAGCAGCAACCTGTTGTTCAACGTCTACTGCTCCAGTGGAACATTTAGCCTTTCAAATGAACCAGACCGAGTCGAAATAACTTGGGTGACGGTTGAGTCACGATGCAATGGCACTGGAATCGTCAACCAACAGGTCAGTAGACGTAATGTAATCGATTGCAGACTTGTCTGAGTCAGTAGTCAGTTGTGTCACAGCGCTTCGAAGTTGACTTGCGGGGATGCTACCGCTTCGATTCATTCTAGCTCAGTTATGATCCCATCTAAGTTGAACTCTAGTTGTCCCTAGTCCAACCCCAGGGAAGCCAAACCCAACTACTTTCCTTGGGTTGGGTTATGCGCTCGTGACTAAGTTGTCCCCGCGACATCTATAGGCGCCTTTCTTACCGTGCATGGCAGCCGTTTTCAGTGACCGGCATAGTTCTGGAAACCACTGTGATTTCTACATGTACCAATTAAAAGTTTTTGCAACAAAACACACTTGATTGATATTAATTTCTTACTGTAGCCAACTTTTCCTGTTAATGGATATGATGGAGTAGGCAGGGTTGATAGAACATTCATGATCAGTGAAGATGTCATCCCACTGAATGAGACAGGAGAGTGTATGCTAACAGCGTGTTACTATGTGGACGACCCTGATAATCGGGGGAACGACAATGACTTTTATCTAGCAGATCATAAACCAACATGCACATTTGGTCAGTTAATTTGTCTTGAAATTTCAAAAATAATCATGACTTGATTCTATTAATTAAACCTAGGTCTGGACTCTCCAACTCAATCAACCATTAAAGAAACAACATATTATACAAATGTACAGTATACTTCAAGTTTGCTACAATCAATGTTATCAAGCACAATTCGATCAACAATGTCTGCATCACATTTGAAATCAGAGGGTCTCGACTCTCCCACTCAATCAACCATCAAAAAAACTACAAATGGTATGCTACAATCATTGTTATCAAGCACAATTCAATCAACAACGTCCGCATCACCATCGATATCAGAAGAAAATTTTACAACTGTTTCAACAATAATACCATCTTCACGTTCACAAATTCCGCCTTCATCTATTGCACCTGCAGCTGGCATAAGTAAGCTCAGGTACATTAAATTTGGTCTGTAACATTAACCTCGCCCTAGGCCGGTCAGCTCCACCCTTGTATTTTAGAGAACTTGCCTTGGGATGATAATGATGATTGTGCATGTCAGTTTCCCATGACTTTACTGGATTCAGTTCTAGTTAAGGTGGCGGTATACCGCTTTGTGAATATTAATGGATGCCTTTCTTTATCTGTAACTCGTGACAGAGCAACGCTAGCAGCGTGAAACTCACTTTAATGCATCATCGAGTGTGTCTCAATGTATAGTGCAGCTTGAAACGTTGCACAATATTCTACACTAAAGAATAATCGACATCGTACGGATACTCATTTTTCTAGCAAAAAACTCTCCCCTGGCTAACCGTGCAGCAAAGGTTACCAGCTGAAATTCAATTCCTATAACCATTTCTAGGTGCTGATTTTGCAGTGACGCCCATGTTTGTCGGTGCATAAACAGCTATGTTCAGCATGAGTCAACAAAACGCTTCGTCCACACCTGCAAAATTTACTTAGCTTTGAGTAGGTTAGCCCATATTGAACTAAATAACGATACAGGTACACATTCTTGGCTGTGGTCGCCGCCTAATGATATTCACAGTGTGCATTCCACCCATGCAGTATGCGCGTAACTTGTACGCACTGAATGTTTCCAAATTGGCTGTTCTCGTTTCCAAATTGGCTCCAATACCCACTGTTCTCTTATTTAATATGATTATATACTGAAATTTATTCCCTCGAGTTTTAGGTTTAAGTTGTTCTGTATGTATACAAAAAGACAATGTGCATGTCATTCTCATTTTGACAATGCTATTCAATTTGAAATTTTTGCAGGTAATCAGACAATATTGCTAGCATCTACTATACCAATGGCTATAATGCTAGTTGTCATCCTACTCGTGCTCATACTAGCATTGTTCATATGTATCAGAAGAACAGGGCATGGAGTAAAGTATGTGAAATAATTATGATAATAGCATGATAATATTTTTATATTGTTTCTTCGTAGACATGCACTGGCTGATTTTGAGCTTGATTTTAAGCTAGAGGTAAGAAAATTATAATTATGTGCTGATTGTCATAATATGATTGTCCTAATTACATGCAGGAAAAAACTATTGCTACATTGTCTTGCTCTGGATCAATAATTACATTCACACATCCTCTGGACCCAAAGTCCCCATCAGTATCAGAATCCAGTACATCCAGTGACAGTTCAGACTCTTCATTAGCACATATTATGATTCCACAATCTCAAGACATTAATGCAGAATCAGATTCAAGCCTGGCTACTGCTGATGTCGCATCCAACATGAATCACAGTGATACGAGCTATATACGAAACGATTTACAGACAGCACAAACTCCGCAACACATGTTGGCATTTGATGACTACATCTATGATTACAGTGATTAAGCTTTTTACTTGAACTACTTCGTTGTAAATAAACTGTATTAGTATGTATGTACATGTTGTTGAGAAATGACACTTGTCAGAACAATTCTTTTGTAGCTAGGTGTTTGCGTTACTCTCATGTATTCAGTGTTGCAATGTCAATGTTTGTCACTTCTTTCATTCTATTGTATGTCAGCAGTTCTATTCACGTCTTTCTTCTTTTGTTTCTCACTTAGTCAGCATTTTTTACTCTATATAAGTGATGCATGCTTTTCTGTTTTAAGGTTTTATTCTATACTCGATTCTTCTTGCTGTTTATTGCTGCTTTGATTGATAATTGATATCTTCTTGGTAATACCACAACGTTGCTGCGCTGAAATATCTTTGCAACACATGCGTCATTTTAAACTGAATAAAGTGACTGTTTAATTATTGGAATGATCATTGATAATTATTATGATGTACAGAAACAAAGGTATATCTGCTAAAATTCGAACTTTGTGCCAATTCTTTGTCGGGGAGATTAGTGCTCAATTAACTTTTATACATCATCCATTACTGGACAGGGAGCTCAAACGACCATCACTAGATTAACACTTTATGATTGTGGCATAGATGGTCTGTTACACATTGCAGAAGCACTGCAGGTTAACCTATCACTTACACAAATACATCTTTGCTTTGTAGATTTGCTGCTAAAAAACAAAATGGTATAGCTCTTATTAAAATGCTTCAAATGAACAAGTCACTAACTTACCGTATAGCCTGTTTATTTCGCTGGTCAAAATTAATATTTCGTTAGCCAAATTTTGGCTGGGTCTAATTTTCGTCACAGAGCCACGTCACATAACTTTAAATAGGAAAACAGAATTTTTCGAAATCTAATTTTCGACCCGCACCAGCCATTCGAAAATTAAATCCACATGAAAATAACAGGCTATACGGTATCTTGATCTTTTGAAGAAATAATATTTCTCTGATTCAGGAGCTTACTGAATTTTTGAATAGTCTGAAGCATAGATAATACTGGTTTATTCAAGATCATTCAAAATGCAAAAAAAATAATATGAACGCTTTGGTCAAGCTGATCTTCAACGAAGATTTGGTCTATTCTTTTGGTGGACATAATATTTTTAACCCTCATACTTACTTGAAAGAATATTCTACTGATGATGAAAGATGTGCTGAAGTATTGAGTGATTTTCTTTCATCAAACATTGTCTGTAACCTTTACCAGGGAAGTTCCTCTTTTGATTCAATGTTAAGGACAATTGCTACTGCTCAGTTAACATTGATTTTAATATACATCTTACGTGGCATGTTTTTCAATATATACATGTACTTAAACCCACTGGCATTAAAGGAACACTGTTTTGTCTCTCACAATAAATGCTAAATGAAAACGTCACTTACACATCTTGATCTTTCAAATTATTACCACATCAGTTGATTCAATCCCTGTTTCAAGGCCTCGAAGATAATGTCACTTTACGTTTACTTGAATATGCACAACTTAGGAATATCAGATAATGAAGCTCCAATCGTTGCCCAGGTGCTTAAAACCAACCATTCTCTTCAAACACAAACAGTCGATACTACTAGTATCTCTCTTAGAATCGATCATTAAGGTAAGATCTAAACCAGAACCCGAAGGGTCCAGTTATACCAAACAACCACAGTTTATACAGAAGCTCAGGATGAGGGATGGAGTCAAATGCCTTCCTGAAATCTAGGTAGATCACATCACAAGGTGTATATACCATCAATAGAATCAAAAACTTTGGAGAAGAAGGTAAGCAGCTGGGTCGGGTTAGACAAGATCAACCTTTTAGAAACCCAAATTGAAGTGTTGAGAGGCAAGGGTATATGAAATCAATAATCTTGCTAAAGATGATTGATTCTAGCACCTTGCATAATACACAACAGAGATATAGGCCTGTAGTTTGCAACATCAGAAAGGCTCTTTCCTTTGTGGATTGAGGTGATTTTGTGGATTTTCTAGTCATTCGGCCAAGAGCACGAGTCAAAATAACTGTTAAGAAGATGAGTAAATTGTAGTAGGAAGGGATCAGGACAGATCTTAATTGTCTACGTTGTCTATGCCTGGAGCTTTTGAAGGATTTAGAGATGAGATAATAGCCTCAAACACATCTGATGCATCAATGACAATAGAGCTCAACTGGTTGGTGGGAGAAGGAATTCACCTCATTATCATTACAGATAATTATTTCACATAGAATTGTTCGACATAATAATCTAATAATCGATTTAGCTACTTGCCTTGAATGATATGGATATTCAAAACAGTTGTATTGGAGGAGGCTCCCAGAGACATCATGCACAAGATTCCTACAAAAAAATAATGAATAATCATTATTACTAAAGAAAATCAGGTATGCAAAAGATCTGAGTGATCGATTGTACGAACATGTGGCCGCTTAAAACATGATCGAGTGCTATAAGCGACAATACTAGCAGGAGCTGCTACAACGTGCCTTTAGGTGTAATTATTAATTTTTATTGACTATTACAATACCTCAATCTACTAGCATCAATCAATCACTTCTTCATTGCCCAAATATCATAACGCTTGCATCATGGAACATACAGAGCAAGCAAATCAGTTGCTTATAATCCCAATACTGGTGATACAAAATACCCCTCTGACTGATGAAGCACCAAAGGTGCAGATGCCTCAGTGGAATGCCCCATTTCACATACACATTATACCCTTTTGTACAGCAATCACAATGCAGTAAAGAAAATAAAAAGATTTCTATCGAAATCAAAAGGATGTAGGGTTGTGAAATCTACCACTGGTCCACAATGTTAACTAACAAGGAACAAGCATGGAATGGTAACACGATTGACTTGCTAACAGACCATAGATCCCTACATCAGTGGCTGTACATAGGATCAATATTTTGTCACAAGCTGAATGCACATCAGGTGTCAGTCAACAGCAACTAGCTGAACTAGCTATAGCCAATCACAACAGCCACTGATTTAGGAATCAATGGTCTGTTAGCAAGTCAATCGTGTTACCATTCCATGCTTGTTCCTTGTTAGTTAACATTGTGGACCAGTGGTAGATTTCACAACCCTACATCCTTTTTTATTTTCTTGTTTGTGTCCTTTTTTCTTTTTCAGTGAAGTGCAGTTGAACATCATGCACGTACTGAGCTGTCTTTGCTTCCACCATTGGTTTAGTGTTCCTGTTGTTGATGGCTTTGCTTTATTATTAAGAATTTTAAATTTGTAGCTAAAAATAATCGTTGTATCAGCTCGCCTACGCATGCCTGCAGTGGATACGAGCCCCGCCCACACTTGCTTCGGCGGTTGAAATTATCTGGCAAGCGCAGAATGGTGATCCTATACGAGCTTACCGTTCTTCGAAGACTCCGGACAAACTATGTGTTTTCCGTGATCCATACGGCGCGGCGATAATACTCAAGCTAGTCCCTGGTCACGTGCGCTAACCACTACTTGGTCACGTGCGTATTGCGCAATCACATTAATGGCGTCTACCACTTTGCCGACAATGGATCACTATCGAGAAATCGCGGAGTTTATATCGCCGTTTCGCTAAAAACAAAGTTCAAAAGGCACCTGTCAGGAGAATTTCACGGCTGTTCGTGGGTGTTTTGGTCTCGGCATTGCTCGCGTAAAGGCGCTAGACGCGCCGAAGAAAGAAAAAAAACGAAGATGACGAAACTCGATTTTCACCGTTTCCAGGTTCGTCACTTTAGTAACAATTTTGAGCGATCTCCTTGCTACTGTAAGATAGGGCAACGCCAGAGAGCAGATTTAGGTGTCTTTTGACGTATACCATTCGTCACCAGGCGAAATATCAGCGTTTGAACGCTAATACATTGTATGTAGCCGCCATCTTGCTTTCTCGTTCAGCCCTACATAGGGAGGCACTAGCCTCGTCCCCAGGCTCTCTGTATTGGAGAGCGTGGGGCCGAGGCTAAGGGAGGCACTACCGTGCGCTTGGAGAGGAGGTTGGCCACGCGTCATCGATCATCATTTCTACGTATGCAATGCGTAGGCCGAGTTCATGTGACCGCACAGGCCGGACGTAATTCCAACATGAATAACTTCACCTTTTGGAACCTCATGAATTTATTCATATTATATGAATTTGCTGATTTGCAACTAGTTGGAGGCGCAGGACAGAGCGAAACTGTTTGCAAGCGTTCAAGAAGTTGTTAACCGACCAAAAGAAGATCGTATTTCAGGAGGCTTGGCTCGGCTTGGCCGTTTTGGTTGCCACACTGTGAAACATTGGGAAGAAACAGAAGATGGTCTACGGTGACCATGAGCGACGAAGGAACGCTGTGTCATAGGCATGCGCCTATTATGCTGGAATAATTTTTAGAATAATAGGTAACTGAAAGAATTTGAGAATATTCGAGAATAGTTGGTCAAATTTGATCACCCATGGTCACGTGTGCATCATCAGGACGATGAGTGGAAGCCGATGGACGCAGTAAACGACGTTCATTCTTTCTAAGGTATGAACCGAGAGGCTAAGCACGACAATGGTTTGCAATCTGACTCGCGGATTTTGCTAAAGTGCTTTCGTTCTTGAGTTATGGCTGGCTCACCTTGACGGCCATCTTACACTTCTCAGGCAGCAATAGCGGTGTACTTGTAGATTTCATGTAAACTGCAGGACAGCTCTGAGGGTGTGTAGATGCCTATCAAAGCCTAGATTAATGGCTACCTATACAGGCTACTTCAGGAATTTCGATGCATGCCTCTACAATGCATGAACAAAAATGGTACTTACCAGTACTTGTGAAATACATGCATGTATCTTTAAATCATCTTTCTTATAGCAATCATCTTTATTATAGATACTTTATAAATGCATAAATTTAATGAGCAATCATGTGATTAAGTGAAGGAAACTTTTATTTGGCGGAATTTTTGAGAATAATGTTGGAATAATCGGTCAATTTTGTGAGAATAATAGGTTAAAATTTTGAGAAATTCTAAAAAGAATAATAGGAAAAATTAAAAGAATAATAGGCTCATGCCTACCGGCTGTGAGCATTTGAAACAGCATTGGAGCTTGCCAACATTATTGTAGGACCGCTTATAGCAGTCGTACAGCATATTGAGCACAGCCTACCGCCAGTCAAGGCTACAGCATTCATTCACTGCTAGCAGCAGTTCTACATCACTCGTGGACAGCCTCGTGAACATTTGGTCTCTATTCGCACAGCACTAACTGTAGCTGGACTGCCAGCAGCTCTGCTGCAGCATCAGTGGGTGGGGCTCTTTGCTATTTCAATGTCATGTGATCGTGCGTGTAAGTATGATGCGTGGCCAACCCAGGGGGGTACGACAAGCTAATTTAATATGACGTATTGTTGACATACCACACGCCCACTAACGAATAATGATATGCAGGAATGTATGCAGGATAGTTTAAACAGTTTGCCATCGCGCTATAGTACATGATATCGAGCTCAAGCGTGCATTGTTTACACTCCAGGTCAAGGCAAGTAATATTCCAGAACAATCTACTGAAAATAGCTGAAACAAGTTTTCTGCTGTTACCGAGTGATTGGACAACATTTGTGCGTATTGCAGCCAGAGTTTGTGCGTCACAGTCGCAATTTCTTTACATTATTAACCGACTGATGCTCAAGAACGATAGCAATGCTGTTTTGATCACGTTGGTGCTTTCTTGGGTGAATAATTTTGCCAACCAATTATCTATCTTCATCTCTCTGTACTGCAAAAACTAAAAGAGGTACGGGTGGGGTACGGTAGCTTAAACGAAAGGTCTTGGGCAGTAGAATCTATTTAGCAACATACTTACAGGTCAAATTGTCCTCGAAAGGCGTAGCAGACCAGGAAAGACGCAATGTATTCTGGTTTACTAAATTATTGCCTACGTGAAGCTACGTCAGCATTACGTCAGAATAAATTAGCTTGTCGTACCCCCCTAGGCCCTGTGGCCAACCTCCTCTGGTCAGTCTGGTGCGCTTGACCGTCGACCACTGATTCAACTGGGCGTGTCTATAATGTTCAGCACGAGGCCACGAGCACAGCACACGAGCAGTGACGAGCGAGATAGCGTCCATAGCTTGCTTACACACAATTTCTTTAGACGTGTGAGTGCTATCCTGTATTGAAATTCTAACCTATCAACTTCTAGGCAGTCAACTGTGGATATTAATGTCTACGTAGAACTCCAGATCGCCAGCAAAAGAGCCACCGATCGTACGTAATAAATCAAGTTAGATTTTTCTAGATATTGGTCCATTTTTTCTGACCTCTCTTCTTGAAGCTGCCTATACGGGCCCGCCTATTGTTGTATAATACTCCAACGTTATAAATATCAGAGGGGGACATATACCAGTACAATGTATGTTGAATTTGTTGTTTTCTTCCAACAGCTGATGTTCAAATGATTGTATATACTTGCCGTCAGCTCTCGTCTCTACCATCCCAAACCTCTGCTTAAATATTCTCTGCATGTGTCTCTGTGGTTCCTCATTCTTGTTAACATCACCAGCTGGTGCCTCGGGAGCATGGCGCTGCCTCTAATGACGTTCCTATTTCTGCTAGCTAGCCTCTTCTACAGCAAATCTCCCTCCACACCGAGATCACTGAAGAAGCAGACGAGTATCGCTGACGTTGTTAGTGACAGTCTCAAGAGCTTGTCGTCAGCAACAGTGCAAGAAATATCTCACCATCAAGATGAGGAGCGATGGCAGCCAGATGATGACCAACCTGAGGTGGTATCGGACTCATCTTATCAGGACGAACTAGCCGAGAAACAGTCATTGGTGCATTTCACCGAACCCCTTCTCCAAGTGTCACCAACCCCTCAAGAAACACCGTCTTCCCCTGCTTATAGTCTAGTACGAAAGACGACGAAGTTGATGGCGATCGAACGCCTCGAAGATCTAAAAAGAAACAACGTCACTTGAGTGAATTTGAGGAAGAAATCTCTAACACTCATTGTCCTAGTGACCAGCTGTTTCTACTGCTCTATACGTGTTGTATGGTGGTGTTGCTATGGCGACATCCTCTCTTCCTACTCCTCTTGGCTCCTATTGTAGCTTGGAGCATTTTAAAGCGACTATCGTCAAAATTCCAAGTCACTCACAGAATGGTGTATCTCTGTAAATCAACCTCACAGAATATCCTTGTGTGGATCGATCACCATTCTTCATCATTGTTTCCTCATCCGCTTCCAACGCTGTACAACTTTTTTATCCAGGTGGACAAACGTGTTTTACACTTTACGCAAGATCTTGTCGGCAGTATAGTCAGCTTGTGTATGATATCTGGAATGCTGATAGGGTGTGTGGGTGTGGCTATGCTACTGGTTGCCCAGATACAGCTGGAGCTGACTAACACAGTGGGTCTGACAGTACAGACGCTCAACAGCTCTGTTGCTGATAGTCCCTGGCTACACAGGTTAGAACAGTACATTGCATTTATTCCAGGAATATAGCTTATAAAACTTTTGTATCCAGTGGGTACCAAATTTTGTGTTTATTTAGAAGACTCATTCTCACAAGAACGCTAAATAAAATTTCATTGTACCGTATAGCCGGTTATTTTCATGTGGATCATGTTCATCTGTGACGTGACTCTGTGACGAAAATCAGACCCAGCCAAAATTTGGCTAACGAAATATTTGACCAGCGAAAAAAAACTGGCTATACGGTAATTCTTTAATGTGTCAGTCTTCATTTTGTTAGCTACGGGGTACATTATGTTGTGTGAAAATTTCAATGTTATCTGCAGTGTTGTTGATGGCAAGAACAATAATTTGAAGGCAACTATGGAGCAATTTTCTGAGAAAGGGTTCCACAGTAGTCGGGAACGGCTAGCCACCCATCTCCAGGATATGATCGGTAAAGAGCACAGCAGCATTGTGATTGAGCAAGTACTGCAGACGTACGATAACCTCTATCACTCATACGTCCTACAGGTACTCACTACTCACACACACTCACACACACTCACTTCAAATCTCTTCTTCCCTGTGAGATTTTGATAATCTCCCTTGCCTGTCAGTGTTTTTCATCCTTTGGACTAGCCTCGTACCCAGGCCATCGGCGTGGGTGGCTATTAGAGAGTCTGGTATGCGCGAAAAATGACGTAATGTAACCATCTGATGGTTACATCGTATACTACAGTAAAATGTCTGTGCATAGTCTGGGGACCCGCCCCTTTCGCATTAACAGGAAAGGGTCTGGTCGCTTCAGCATACAATACCTGTACCAATGGACTTTTTCGTACGCGCATTCTGCGTAGCCCCATTCAAGTCTCGTGCCCATCCGCATGCATCGCTTGCGTACAAGTATGGTAACGCCCCGATCCACGTGTATGCGTTACGCCCAACAGCATGGATACAGCTGTAACAGATCAGGATTTGTTTCTCTGCATTGGTTGCGGTGAAGATCTTACTAGTAGAGTCAAGGATATACGCAATCTGCTTTCTCCCAATGCCTCAGATGATCAAAAACCAATGGTAGACAAGCATAGCACAAACTTTTTCCGTATCCAGTCAGCAGTATACTGAATACATCTTTGCCACCCACAAGTCCTTCCACTACCGTTCGCTAGTGTTCTTTAGTAGCTGTATAACCCAACTGCTGCACTGCTCGGTCTATCACTTCGCTCACCGTGCTAGACTCCATTTTGCTACAGTCAGTTTATGACGTAACGCAATTATTTATGACGTGGCGCAATCTGGTTGGACATCAAGAATCCCTGCGCTGTGGTACGGGTACTGTATGCCGAAGCGACCAGACCACTTTCCTGTTAATGCGAAAGGGGCGGGTCCCCAGACTAGTCCGTGCACTCTTGCTTATATCAGGATACTCATTGTTAGTTAAGAAAAAAACACAGAAGCAGCAGTGTTTACGCCGGCTAAGCATGCCACGATGAAGCATTGTACTGCCTCAAGCCGTATCGAGCGCCACAAGCAGCAAATATTCTCGATTTTGGCCTGATTTCGACAAAGTAAGTGTTCTATGTCTAGACAGATCTCCAATTGCTCACAATTTGGTCGTGTGTACCTGGACAAGCGGCCAAGTATAGATGCAGCAGCTTACCTGAGCGTGGTTGGATCCCAAACAATATTATTCCAGCGTTGTTCACATTAATGCATAAATTTTAAAGGCGGGCGAGGGCGATGTCTTTTGATAATTCTCCCGCGCTTTTCAAAATCTGACGCATGCGCGTGCAATGCGTACCAGGCTCAATAGCCACCCACACAGCCCGTCCGAGAGCCTGTACAATGCTACCTTTGGACTATCTGTAACATACAACAGAAAATAAATGTAACAGGACTATGAGCAATATTAAACATGTGTTTATACATAAAATACCGCAATCCAGTTCACCATTACACTATTGAAGGTTGTACAATCCAAGCTATTGTGTGTTCTCTCTTTTCTCTCTAGAACGTCACTAATCTCAAGTCATCTACTGCTGAAGACAAGATCAACTCACTGTGGGGAGCACTGCAGCAAGGCAACAGAATCACCATAGTAACCAATACAATACACAACTGCATTTTTATTTACCTGTGAAATATAACAGTTATTTACTCAACTCAATCACTTGTCGTGTTTGTTTCATTGTAGATCCTGCGATCTCTGTGTACTTTTATATCGGTCAATTTCTCCATTGCTGTCTCAATCCTCACCTTACTCTCCTCTCTGCTGTTCAGTGGCGGCACAATGCTCTTCAACTTTGTAAGTGGATAATGTGATTGTGTTGTTTAACAACTAGAGTTCTATACATGCGTATCCTGGGCATTGTAGCACACCAGCACAGAGCATGTGTACCCTGGGCATTGCAGCACACCAGCACAGAGCATGTGTACCCTGGGCATTGCAGCACACCAGCACAGAGCATGTGTACCCTGGGCATTGCAGCAAAACCAGCACAGAGCATGTGTACCCTGGGCATTGCAGCACACCAGCACAGAGCATGTGTACCCTGGGCATTGCAGCACACCAGCACAGAGCATGTGTACCCTGGGCATTGCAGCACACCATCACAGAGCATGTGTACCCTGGGCATTGTAGCACACCAACACAGAGCATGTGTACCCTGGGCATTGTAGCACACCAGCACAGAGCATGTGTACCCTGGGCATTGTAGCACACCAACACAGAGCATGTGTACCCTGGGCATTGTAGCACACCAGCACAGAGCATGTGTACCCTGGGCATTGTAGCACACCAGCACAGAGGATGTGTACCCTGGGCATTGCAGCACACCAGCACAGAGCATGTGTACCCTGGGCATTGCAGCACACCAGCACAGAGCATGTGTACCCTGGGCATTGCAGCACACCAGCACAGAGCATGTGTACCCTGGGCATTGCAGCACACCAGCACAGAGCAGTAAATTTCGCATAATACTCACTCAGTCTTGCTTTCTAACAACTAGTTACTTTAGTATTCTAGTTGGTGATGCAGTTATTAGAAACCTGTGGATAGCCAACTGAATTCTCTCTCGACATTGCGGGCATCTTTTGAAGAGTAAAGATTATTTGCACATCCAAGCTATTTCATGGTGATCTTACAACGTGTTTACACTTGAAGAACCGTTCTGGAATGGTTTCCAGTAACGGTTCTGGTGACCATTAACCATCCCATAATTATTACACCCACACCCACTCATCATTGTTCAATTGTTGTGTCTTGTTGCAGCTTTTTTCGATTATACTGCTTGCCTCAGCGCTTAAAGATATCCTTCTTGGCTTAGGCATTAAAGCGCTTTGCTACTGACAGCTACAGGACACCAAACACAGCGTTGTAGGCGATCCGTGATACTGAAACACTTTCATTAGCTTATACTTTCTTATTGCAGCCAAACAGCATGTAGCAAGACACCTTTCTAGTCGGCTGTAGCACACAAATGCTCGCAATAACTGGTTCTAGAGACCGTTTCTGTTTACGCTGCAAAAGATAACTGTTCTGGATCGGTCTGAACCTCTGTCTCACCGATCCAAGCAGAACGGATCGGTTGGGAACGGTTCTGCGTCTGTTCACATTGAACTTGGAATAGTTACAGAACCGTTCCAAGCTCAAGTGTGAATGGGCTGTATGAGGGTAGGACAGTAAACAGCTGTGTTTTTGATGAAACGCATACATGCTTACTCTTGGACGTCTATATGTACGTGCCCACAATATACCGTATAACCGGTAATTTTCGTACAGTTCTAATTTTCGTAAGTGCTCCAGATGACGAAAATTAAACTTTCGAAAAATTACTTTGTAACGAAAATTTGTGTTGCCATGCCACCTAGAACACGTATACAACGCCCTGCTTGTCGATGGTACCGCTACGACAAAGAAAGAGAACATGGGCAAGATATTTTCCGTGGCAGATGCCCTGCAGTCGTGGCGGCATCTGTTTCTGTCTATCTCCGTGTCGGTTCTAACCAAAGCCACCGCGTTACGGTAACTTCTGACGGCAGGCAAGTGTTTCTCCAACTATACATGATAGCCTCTTACATAACTAGAAACAGTCGTCGTCTCTCTGTCCTCCTCAGTGTGTCGAGTGCGTCAAAATTAATTTTAGTCATAATTAATTTTATGGCAATTTTAAATTTTGGTGTGATTTAATTTCGAAAGGCGGAAGCATTACGAAAATTAAATCCTATCTAAAATTTAATGTACGAAATATTTCGGTGCCGAAAATTACCGGTTATACGGTAATCATCTATGTGATACAAAGTAGTGTTTGATTAGCAATGTATTACCGTGTTTGCACTGGGGGTGCACGGCATGGCCCAGCACGGTTCTTGCACGCGTTTACACTGCACAATATTTTACCGGGCCAAGTCAATTATAAAAGGCGGAGACTTCATCACATGGGGAGAATAAAATGGCAACTACATAGCAACGATAGCTGAAGCGAGTTTGTATCTGTACTGGTGCATGTATTGTTGCATTTGTTCTGTACAGCTTTTGATGGAATGGGTAACAATGGGCATACAGCAGTATGCTGAAGGTATGCAATGCATTATGTACGCTTTGCCGGCGTCCTCTATTACCTGGCCCTTTCCTTTTCAAGACGGACTCGCCGAGTATTATTGTTTCTTCATTTGGTGAAGCCTAGATCACCATAGCAGTGGTAAAAACAATCAGGCCTGGCCTGGCCCAGCCATGTTGTTGGCATTTACACCAATATCGCGTTCACACTATACGCTAGAACCGAACCGGGCCGGCCCGGTTGCAATCTCTGACAGTATGAACGCAACTGAACTGAGTTACAACTGAACTGCACCATCACAGCACCCCAACCATAGGTGGGCTGCTTCCAGCATGGTTGTGTCAGAACTTTGTGTGGCATGGTTTGGTTCAGTGCTGTTCCAACATACTGTGTGAATGGGGTATAACAATCAAAGCTGTGGGCAGGCCAGCCTGCTTTCCCAGGCCAACCAGCTCACATTTTCATGTGTTTACATTGGTAATCTAAGCTGTGTCCTGCCAGGCTGGCTGGTTACTTAGTGTAGTGTACATGTGGTATAAGCTGTTTGTTGAAAACATCTGTCTGAACAATTCTGCAAATAGTACTACATGTACTTCTTTAGCTTCTTGTTAATGTGTGTGGTCAAGAGTTATGAACTCTTGGTTTACCCCATGTTGAGAGCAGTCTAGTAGCAGATGTTTCCCAGAAATATAGTCCCACTAACAGCCTTTAAAGTATGATACCATACAAGTTCAAAGGTGCCTCCAGTACTCTGAATGCCTTAGGGGAAATTGTCTTGGTGTTAATGAATTTGCTCACAGATTTGCTTTATTCAGTAAATTTTGTGTTTGTATTCTTTGTGCAGGTTATTTTTATCACAACCAGGGGGTACCAGAAAGAAAAATTACCGACCCCAGGCCAAAAAGTGGGTGGGTGGGTTGAGAGGGTTTTTACACAAAAAGTCATTTTGCGTAAATTTTAGCCACTACATTTCTGGTGCTCTGTAGAGTTGTTTTACAGGTTCTTGACACCAGAAGAGGTCTATATCATGCAGATATAACATGCTTTTGTTATTATTTACAGTGTGTATCCACATACACTGTAAAAAGCAGGTAAATAAAGGCATCATGCATGCATTATGCTGTGAAGGGTGTGGACTGGAGGCGTGGCTAAGCCAGGCAGTTATTCTACTCACCAGCTTCTGCAGTAGATTCAGTTGCACTCAGCCCTTGAGTGTTGTTCTTCCGTCGAAAGAAGCTATCAAATCGTGGAGTTTTAGCAGCATCGGGTGCGTTTTCTGCGACGAGCACTCTCTGAAACGTGTAGTCGCTTAATCTTGGCCATATTCACAGCGGTAGTGCAGTCGCTTTCTGATCTCTGCTTGCTGCAGCAGTGTTCTGTATGATCGCGATCGATACTACACTCGCGCTATCGACGACGAGCTACGTGTATGCGATCGCCATCTTTTCATGAATATTAATTAGCTCGCATTGTGAATATCATTATATGACACGTTATGACGTAGTGGATGGGTGGGTAATGGGGCTATGTAAAAAACCGGCCTGGGGTCGACAATTTCCGCCACTGGCACCCCCTGATCACAACACTGTTTTATTTACTGATCTACTCTAATCAACAATATCTTCCTCTGCACTAGATCAGTGATGTTGTGAGGTTTGACAGCAGCGATAAGACTAACAACTTCTCTAGAATCATCAGGTACACCCACATGAATGATACAATGTAGCTGCTATTGTGCTCCACTCCACTTCGCTTATTCCTCTCAATTTTTCTCACGTCTATGACTGTCTTTTGTCCCTCCTTTTCTCTGCCTCTCTCTCTCTCTTTCCTTCCTTCCCTCATACAGGAGTGTGTTTCAAGCTGCTCTCAGGAGAACCTTGTTTTATGGGTTCTACAGTTGGCTAGTTCTTTCAGTGTTTGGTCAGGACGTCATATTCTTACCATCAGGTACAATAGTACTTATCTGAGGAGCACTAGGAACTTTGTGTACAATTATTTTTATAATACTGCCTGGGTGCATAAAAACACCACCAATTTTGTACTCCTAGTGTGCAAGCGCTATTGCATAACAACTCTACCATAGACAGGGAAATTTTTGTCTATAAAAATTTCGTGAATTGTTTCACTGGCTTGGCGTGTAAATGCATATTTATTTCACAAGTTAATTTTTGTCTCATGGACAAAAATTTTATCCTTGAGTGGAAAATATTCTAATGCCGAACATTTTCACTATTTTTATGTCACTCCGCACTACGTGTTGTACACACTCCACAGCACTCGGTGAAGAGTCTCATGCTTTTTACTTCACATTACATGATGAGCACTTACTGTTAGTAGTTGAATGTGGTTTGAGTTATGTCAATGTTTTCTCACTGTAGTGCTGGCAGCATTGGCTGGTACTGTTCCGTTCATTGGTCCGTACTGGTTCTCTCTCTGCCTGCCATATTGGACCTGTGGCTGCTTGATGATCGGCCGCTGACAGCTCTTCTTGTGTTCCTGTTGTTCTTATTTCCATCATTTGTCATAGATCCTCTCATTAACAGTGAAATCAAAGGGTAAGTACATTATTATAGTACATAATAAATTATTACTTCCACAAAATTAAAACGGATTGAGTGTGTGTGAGTTATTGTTTTTCTCCTGTTTTGAACTAGTTGTTAACAGTTTATACCACCAGACCTAGTTAGGAAGCACTGCAGCAATTTGGAAATTGCTGAGGTTTTTAACCCATTATAGCAATAATCAGCAAGGAAACAGTAATGCTGATACAGCAATGCATGCTTGCTTGAAGCATTGCTTAGTGGTTAGAGTACATCTGTTGTGTACCACATGGGCGCCATGTGAGCAGTCTGGTTACTAGGGCTGAAACGAATACTTGTATTATTCGACTATTCGATCGTTTTGACAGTATTCGAATGCTATTGCAGCTATTCGAATATTCGTTTGAAGTCTCTTAGCAGTTGGGAAACTTGGGCTATTTGTAACCAGTCCACAAATCAAGCCTGAGCCCTGACTTTATGTTAATATATAACTTTCTAACATATTTTGTTCTTGGGCACTGGTTGCTAGAGCTAGTTTTATTCCGATAATAGAGTATTCGACTATTCGTTCGTTTTAGCTAGTGACTATTCGAACATGAAAATGTGTTATTCGTTTCAGCCCTACTGGTTACTAGGAACTCACTTCCTAGTATTGCCTCAAGTTATCTTTGGTAACTATTAAAGAAACTATAGTGGTGAAGCTCTAATATCTATGGTAGCATATTGGTGCCAACCCTTATGCTGTCACAGGATGCGGTACAGTATGTATCGGTTATAGCTGACTGAGAGTAAAGATTTATCTGTTATAGTGATTGAATCATGAATAATCAAAAGCAAAACATTACCTTACCACAAATTGTATTGGGCATAGCGATCTCGGCTATAGCGAAAAATCTGGTATAACGATAGGAAGACGCGAGGCAAAAAGCACGATTCTGTATAAAAGCGGATCGCTTTTAGCGATTGCCGGCCACGCACACATTGGCGTGTCTATGAGAACAATCAGAACATGTGCTGAAGAGCCTGAGCTACAACGGATTGCGATCAATCGATCGCAGCATCGCACCCCCATTTCACCTAGACCTACATGTATCTATACATGTTAGCTGTTAGTGCAATTAACAATTGCTATGCTGGACTTCAAAGATGACAATTGTTGTAGAGAAGCGGAGCTGAAGGTGATACCTGTCTTGATGATAACCTTCAGCATTTGATATAACTTTCCATGGCTGCTACAGTAGCAGAGCAAGCTGCTTGGCTGCCGTGCACGCGCGGTATATTACTTCCAGATGATGTCATTAGCGATAGTCTATGAATATTAATCAGTATCGACTATCGAGCGTAACGATATACCACTTATTACGATAGAATCACCCAAAATCAAAGACCCACCGCTACATGTGTATAACCGATACGTACTGTACTCACTATATGCTATAATTATGCATGCTATTAACAGTACATGTCTTCTTTCTGTTCATAGTGGTCATCCCTACCTCACTGGGCTAGCTATACTGGGTGGAGTATACTACACTGGACTACAAGGTGCCATCATTGGTCCTATACTGCTCTGCTGCTTTCTCTACGCCATTGACTTCCTCTCACAAACACGTTCAGATTAGTTACAATGAAATTCAACAGTATTATCACAAACTCTATTATTATTATCATTCTGATTATCAAGTGTACCCATGATATCTCTAATAATTGATCATTCATTATATCAAGGGCTCATCGAACCTTAGCGGCAAGAGGGCATGCAACTCTGAATACCGTAGTATAGATAACAAATGTAACAAATGTGGTCATGATCATGCACAAACAAAATAATGACCATTTGTTGTCAAACCTTTCTATAATATCACACAATGCAGTTTTTAAACTATATGTGAGCGGATTTGAGAAAGGGGGTCACTTCGCGCATGTAATTTTCGAACTAACGCATGTTTTCAACTTGCTTGCATTCATCCAAATTTGGTCCCATGGCTCTAAAATTTGATATACAGCAAGCAGAATGATCAAATATTATATACAAAAAAAATTCATTGAGTTTCAATAATATTTGACCGACTAACAGCCATTTGAAAACAGGCGTGCGTTCAAAAATTACATGCGCGAAGTGACCCCTTTTCTCAAATCCGCTCACATAGAACACTGGGTGTTATTATTTATTGTTCTACTCAATATTATTTCGCTGCAATGAACAAGTGATTTAATGCTGTGATGTTTGACGGCAGCGATAATCCATCTGGTAACCAAATTCTTTTTCTCTTCTCTCCTTTTGTACACTCTTTTCAGACTAATCTCTATTTGCACTCTTTTCCTGTCATATTCTGTAAACTATACTGTATAAGTCAAGTGGACACACACACTAGCTATCTAGCTATCTGTAGATCAATATAAAAGCAGTGAAGATGTATGCACATGTGATAACTAAAAACTACATATTGTGTATAAGATGAAATCAAATTGGGTTTCTGGGAATTCTCTCCTGTAGATGTACAAGTATTGGTTAGTGTTGTGGTAGCTACACTCTTAGTCAGGTGTCTCGATGTAGTGGTGGGGTCTACATTTTGTGGTAGCTTATGAAAAATTAATAATTAGTGGTAACGTACACAGACAGCAGTACTGACCATAAGTTAAAACAATGAAAGTTTAACTAATAACTTGACTTTGTGAGACAACGAACAGTAAAACATTTTCGCACTTTAGTCTAGTTCATCACTAGCAAACACTCTTTCATGACAACTTCATGATAACTTGTGATTTATTGTATGATAAGACCATAAGGATAAGCTGCAGTGAGTGCTGTGAGTGTCTGGTCATGTAATTAGACATTTAGTACATGAACACTGCATTTAATATTTTTGCAGTTGCACTTTCACATTACCTCACGACATAAATCATGTAAGCAGTCCATTTATGCCGCTTTTGTGCATACTTCTCACTAACACATTGTGTAATCTAGATAGTATGACTGAGTTACAGGCTCCTTGTTGCATATTAAGGATTTTTGACACAAGACACTTTCAGAAGTTAGTGTGGACCATTGATAGAATAGTATCATTATCTATTGTACGGAGGCGTGTATAGTATTCGCAGCCAAAGTCAAGAACAGGATGTGGCTCTGCCTGTGTACATGTACTAACTTTACCCCATGCAGAGAGTTACTTATGTGATAGTAAACCCCACACACAGCTAGCTGTTATGTGTGTGGTAGCAGCTGTACAGTTGTATACCGTTCCACTGAAACACCTTTAGGTATAGTTTCAAGAATAAAATTAATAATCTTACTCTTGGTAGTTTGTTATTAAGTTTACCAATATGCATGAGCGAGAATTTACTGTTCTATACAGCCATATTATGTGGCACAATAATAAGTATTACGATGCAGCTGCATGTACTGTGATGTTTTCTTTCATTTTTGCGTGCTAAACAGGCAAGCACGGGCAGACACATGTACAAGGTGTTACTATTGGTACTATATATACTGCTTCTTGCATGATATTGAGTTAACTTATTGACTTACTTTCACAGGACTCTGTTCAGTTTAGTCAAATTATTGTATTCAATCAGTATGATGGTTCAACAGACTCCTATTCGTGTTAAAATTCAAGATTCTGACTAAGTCACTTTGCTATGATGCTACATGTGAACACTATTATTCCCTCTATTCTCATTAATATTAAACAATAGACTACTGTTCTTGAGATTCCTGTTGTACTTCAGAACTCTTACAATCCCTACCATAGTCTGGCTTATCAAAACTTAAGCAGACAGACTCAAATGAGTTATCATAGAAAGAATTCAACACAAATGTATTCACAGCAAGATAAAATCTTTATAAACACAATTTTAGGTTTCTAGAAGAGTCTGATACTGAGTGAGAGCCAGCATGACTGTAGCGTAGGTCATTGGTTTTGAGGACCAGAAAGGAAATGCTTCTTGGTTGAATCCGTGAAACACTTGAGGAGCTGTTTTCTCCGAAGTGTTTCTTCTTCAGCATTTGCTGGTATTGTTGTTCAGGAATGATTCCACTGACACCAGTTATTGCATCATCGTCGGCTGCTGTAATAGTGTGATCTGCAGGAATAGCAGTTCCGTTTAGATATTCAAGCACATTGGCAGGGAAGAAAAATGAGAGTTGCTGCAGAAGAAAACAGCACTGAATAAAATTTATTATAGATGCATGTGCAAAAGTAGTTTTATGCAAATGAACTTCATAACTAGGGCTACCCTGGGAAAAGGGTATTTTCCCTGTTTGTCCATGGGTCATGGTTAGAAAGTTAATTTTGCTGTATTAGTGTCCAAAAATTGGATGCCTCAAAATCACTCTCAGAGGCCTTAAATTGCCAAAATAATATCCCATTATCTCCAACAAAGGTGAACAAACTTTAACACATGAGAAATTTCCCTCTTTAAAAATTTGTGAGTGTGGTACATTTGTGGACGTAACTTGTCAGTTTTCTGGTAAACCTACATCTGGTCCTTTAATTGATCCTGAGAAGAAAGCATTGAACGGTTTGTATTTATCACTGAGGCTGTACTCTAGTAGCCACTTGCTTGCTCTAGTGGCTGTGTCCCTCATTGATGCTGGTGTCTCAGCCAGGAGTTTGCCTCGCTCAGTCCATGAGTAGAGTAGGGCATTTACAGCCATTGCTGTAGAATAAATTCGATCTTCACCATGAGAGATTGGTTTGCCTGCAATGAATTGATAATCATTGGAAGTTAAAGTTTGCATAAGACCAAAAGATACCACAATTTAAAAATTTTGATAACACCAGCCAACAAGTCAGTGATTTTAAACCACCCATTGACCTGTGCATGCACCATACTGAAGTCTTCACTACCCTAGCTGGAATGTGGACAGTACTTAATGTTGTGGAACATGCAGCACTGTCTAGTTGTAATAATAAATACCAGACAGCTTAAATTCATAATAACTTACCAAATTCATTTTTGTCTCAGTTTCCGAGAAAACCATCATAGTATACATACTCTCCTTCATTGACAGCAGCTGCAACAATAGTGTCTGTAGCATTGTAGCGAAGTGCCTTGGTCAGAATGTCTCTCACTCTCACCATCACTGGGTGTGGAAGGTCATTAGCTGAATTGAGTAAATTGACAGTCCTTGCTGTAAACCAGTAAAAGCTGTATTCTGACGGGTAGTAAGTGAGCGCTAAGTCCATTCGATTTGAGAAGTTTCTCTTGATCTCCCACGCCATTAGCGCTGAAGTGTTCTCGTAAATCATTTGTAGATCAGTATCGTCAAACCAGCTCTCGGTTCCCTCCAGTTGGCCTAGAACTGCAGCTGTCAGTCCATAGATCATATTACTAGATACAGTCAAGTCTACATTGTTGCTATTGAGAGGCATTCGATATCGTTTATCAAAGAAACGCCTGTTTTCAGTCAAGTTTTGAACCCAGGTTGGAATGAGAGCAAGTGGTCCTGTGTGCTCATGGAGAAAGTCACGTGCATAGAAATAGGTTCGTGGATCAATAATATTACTGTCTTCGTTGGTACTGAATGGTCTGTAGGCATATTTCTTCAAGTACGGAATGACTTCAGAGATGCTTGGATTGACGGCTTTCCATTGCTCGTAATGCTCACTTGTTGATGTAGTGCTGGCATACTGCTTTAACAAAGCCCCTAACCCCATGTTCACAGCCGTATCGTCAAAATCGGCAGGAATGCAGAATGCGGTAGCTACGGAAGCCCTTAAAATAACTTTGTTAATGCAGAAAATGGCTAGTATAAATAGTGTTAGTATATGATTCATTAGTTACACATGCATGCTATAGGCATCCAGTCACATTACTATGCATGATCACATGATACATAATAGTTATATGAAATGTTATACTCCAAAAGTACAAATCCTAAACAAACTGCATCAATGTGTGCATGTTTATACTTACAATGAATCAAATAGTTTTGCAAACTTGTACCAAAGGTTTTCCAAGTGGAGCTTCTTCAAAATTTTAAGTATTTGAGCTTCGAATATGTCATAGTCCTTCACCATTGGTGTGAGGTTGAGAGGCGATTGAGACCAAATCTTCGTAGTTGAGTTGTATGTCTCAGGCCAGAATGTCATGACAGAGCTATCCCGTGGTTTGTTCTTGTCATGATAAGTAGCTAGTGCCTTTAGTGTGTTCGTTAGCTGTTCATCTGTAGTCCAGTCATTTTAGTGAAAATATAGGCCAAACCTCACACTAATTGCAACAAAAGCAAACTCAACTGCATTTGTTTCCTTAACATATCTACAATCACTGAAAAAAAGTCCTAAGGAATCCCATGGGGGGAAATATGTGAAATCACTTAATAATTATTCTCATTTTGACACCTTTGAATTATTAATTATCTGTATTTAAAAAGCTGTTTTAAAGCTTAAATATTACTTATAGCATATACAATTATTACCATTGGAAAGGTCTGTGTATGAGCTATCATTTGAGACCAACAACATGTAAGTGAGACAAAGTCTGAATGAGTTACGACCTAAAATACAAATGACCCTGTTCCTCCTAAACCATTCAACCAACTTTGCATGAAGTAATGTTATGTCTGATGAAGTAAATAATATTTAGAACATATCAATACATATCAATACAGTCTGTGTCAATGTCCAGATAGTCTTCATCTGCATATTCTTCATCACTATCTTCAAAAATCGATGCATTTGTACAGCCAGATCCTCTGCAGTTACCACAAGCTGGAGTACACTCTATGTTGTGTTTTTTGCAAGTGCATTTTGTGGTACTGCAGTCTGTCTTGCAGTTACATCTGATGATGCGTAGCAAACGTTCAGGGGCTGGAGCTCGTGTTGTCTGTTGTGGCACAAATCCATCGTCACATACCTGCCAACCCCAGTCTGTTGGATGAAGACTGTCTGCTGCTCCTTTCCATTGCTGGACTTGAAAATATACCCGCAAGCTGTGGTACTTCGCTGCCTCAGAAGTTGGTGGTAAGGTTTGTGGTTTAACGTGCTGTGATGATTTTGAAGCCACTTTCTCGCAAAAACGCTGATGTCTAAGAGAATCCAAGGAGTCAGTTGATTTTCCATTGTAAACGATAACTAATGCTCTCTCGCCTGCTGCTATCACATCATCTGGGTTGACTGGATATGAATTGAATACTGCAGCTTGCTCACGGAAGGTAGTACTGGCTCTAAATCTCTTGAGAGATGTTCCCTTACCAATTCCAAAGAGGTGAGATGTAGTGTCACATCCAAGGAATGCATGCATAAAAAGAATGTGGTTGCACACTTCTGGGCCGAGTCTTTGCTTTATTGCTTTTATGTTCCAGGTTCGGGGTTTCCTCGTTGTCTTTTTTGGCTCTGGCCGGAACAAGAGATCATGAGAATCGAGACTAGCATGGTAACAAAGTAGGACAATAAGATCCGTGTCATCTCCAACTAGCACTGTGTTTGTGGTGGTAGCAGACTGGATAGCCTTTAACACAATAAGCAGATCAGCATCTCCAGATGCATGGTGTGTCTGACAATTCTTCTTCTGCAGCTCTTCACTGAGCATAAAAATGAATCTTTGTTTGTTCTCCTTATTGGCTAAAAACTGTTCCTTCTTGGTGGTAACATACATGTCTGCTGTAAATGTTACAGTCATACTAGCTTTTCCCTTTGCCCGCCTCTGGTGTGTCACATCCTTTGTGTTGGTAGTGCTGTAGCCATCAAATACCACAATAGCATCTTTGTACTTTTTTGTGACATAATCTGTGTAACGGTGACAGATATCTTTGTAGGTAGATCCACGAGGCCAAGGTATGCGATGAAGAAGTGCTCCACCATCTAAGACATATTGAACAGTACCTTGTAAGACATTTGCTGTATCATGTGGCTCACTGAGATGCCAGATAGCATCAGCAAAAGCTGGTTTGTCTGCTTCTCGTAGTAGAAGAGATGAATCGAATAGAGATGATGGGTAGCTGCATAGCTCGTACTTGAAAACTGACTCAAGTTCATCAGATGAGTGCATCACAGTGATTAGCCTCTGAAATAGAAGCTGTGGGTCAATCTGGACTTGCTCTCCATCAATTTTGACAGATGACTTTGTCGCAAGAGTGACTGCTTGGCTCTTCTTTGTAAAGGTATACTCCGTAGATTTTTTTCCATTCATTGACTCTAATATAGTGTTTCCAACAGTAAGAGCTGTATCAACATTAACAGTAGAGTGGGCATGAAGTCCAGTTGCAATACTTCGCAGACTTGGATCTTCATTGCTGAATGGATTTCGTTCCTGGAGATACTGCAATGCAGCCAGTGTATCTTTCCAGTCGCGCAGTTGCCTTGCTTTGGTCATGTCTTTATTTTGCTCCCCAGTGTTGTAGTTAACTCTTGTAAACTGTTGCATAGCTTGGTTGATATCAGCACATGCAGGCCTTGATAGTACCCAAAGCAAACGCTGATTTTCTGTCATACCTCGTCCTCTTGTGAGCCCTCCACTAGTCTTCAAACTTCTCATCAGAACTTGCTCGATAACCAAATCAGTTGAAAGTCCTGCCCATAACCGATCACTACGTCGAATTACATGAAACCCTTCTTCAAAATGCTTTTGAACGTGAGGATGTTCAGCCTTGAGGTTAGTCATTTGCTGCAGGTATACTCTAACAGATTTGGTGTACAGGTTATGGCCAGAGGCTGCCAAGTAAGGAAGCATTTCCTGAAGAGCCTGTAAATGTAACTCCCATTTACCAGTCCGTTCTCCCCTGATGTATTTTCGTAAGATATCCATAGTGCACATGTATTGAATCCACAGTGCGGCTGTTCTGGAAGACAACTTAACAGACTCACGATGCTTCTCAAGACTGAAGTTAATTCTGTTCAGCACTTCAGATGTGTTGACTTCTTCAAAAGATACATCTCCAGCCATCAGCATCTTGAAGAGTGTGAAAGCTTCATGTAGATCTGAATTTTCCACAGATTGTTGCTCTGATGTATCAGCCAATTCTAGACCGTTGTCACTGTCTGGCAATGGGACGTTGAAAATCATGTTCAGCATCAGAGCGTTGAGGGCTGCATCAACAATCAGGTGTGCACGTACAGCTCGAGAAATTGCTTTGCCACTCATCATATGGACTATCGCATTGGGAGCATAGATTGTCTCTAACAATTCTTGAAGGCCTGATGAAGCCATCAGGTGTCCAATGCATCCCAGAAAGCTCATCTCAGTGTGAAAACCTCCCAATCGTAAGACGAGACCTTTCAAATTGCTCCCTATTGGTTCAGATTTTACTATCATAAGAGCCTTCCACCAGAGTGGCTGATCAAACGTGATGATCGGAGTGACATTATGTCTTTGAGCATGCTCACTAACATACGTCAGGGTGGAATATATGCAAGTGTTGTCGCTGGGGTTTAAGTCGATCATGGGTAGAAACATAACAGCTGCCTTGCCAGGATGGTGGTTACCTTTATGTACGAACTGCATCATTCCTGACCATGCAGGTCTAGGAGACCCTAACATTATGGATGTTTTCCAAAGAAGATCAAGATTTTGAGAGTGGTTTTGAGCTCTTAGATTAGTTAGCTTCTGATAAACTATTTCTACCATCTCGCGACTTTCTTCCTTGTAGTATCTTATTTGCACTTTTCCTATCAGTGCTACATCAGCAAAGGTTACCTTAGCTCTAGGAATTGGTTGCTTTTGTACAGCGGTTCCAGGAGTAATAGCAGCAATCATACCCATTCCATGAAAGGTATTGTGGCCATCTATTGTACGAACGTTATGGTCAACATTATCAGCTGCATACTGAACAAACTCTGATGTTAAGTTAGGGATGTCAGTTTTGTGGGATTTAGCAGCATTTTGCTCGAAATTTTGTACCTCCTGATATGAACAGCAAAATCCCTGAGTGTGAAGTGTGTCAATGAGGAATCGTGATGCGAAGTGGTGATATAACTGCACACCTAAGCCAAACTGCAATGGTGCCAGAAGGACTTTCGGTCTTGTTGCTTGCATCACAGATTGTCCAATTGAAGCTACTTTGACATCAGTTTTCTTTCCAGAAAAAAGCTCTTTCAGTAGTGTCTTCAAAGTCTCCGGAAGGTAATTGATACCAGCCTCTTGCGATTCCAAATCATCACAGGATGGGTAGACTTTATGTGCTGTTTCAATGGATTTGATGTCTTCTTTGATAAGCTTAGCAGCAGCCTGTACTAATTTTATCTTCTCTTCATCAGTGTTGTTTTCTTGTTGCTGCTTACTGTAATATTCCTGAAGCACTACACTAGCTTTAGTCCTGAAGGTGACTACACTAGCTTTGCCATTAATTTCGGTCAGGACTATTCTCTCACCAAAGTGTTCTTCGAGCCTTTTTTTCATATGTGTGTAGCCATACGCTTGATGTGTAGTGTCAGCTAGTTTCTGTTCCATGAGATTGATCAGGTCATTGATAGTAATTTGCTCGTCATCGTTTTCTTCAAAGTAATTGGCAACTTCTAAGAATGCTGTAGCCCTCCTGTCATCTCGAGGCCGCCCAAGCTTTGCCCTTTTAGTGTCTTCTGTGTCTGTCACCTGAGCCATTGGCATTTGCTTTTTCGTACGAAAGTTAACGCTGCAGGTCTGGTGATAAACAGCATCTGCTGCATGCAGGTCATGCACATGCATTATGCGTGCCTTTACTGTGTCTGACCAACTATCACCACGTTCATCACATGTTGCCAAGACTGCATCCTTCAAGCCAATTGTTTTTACTTGAAGAACATCCTGCCTCTTTCTTTTTCTACCAACCTTGGCGGGTTTTCCACAAAAGAAGCAATCACTTTTAAAAGAAAACTCTTCCTCTGATGACCTAAGTGCATATCGCTCACTGCTTGTACTTGCATGCTCTGAATTACATGTATCTCCCTTAGTATCCTTAGCTACCTGGTGTGGGTTGCAGTACATTTTTCGACAATCTTTGTGCACTCTTTCCCCAGGTACTGTGTGAATCTCATCATTTCTTGTAATGCTGACCTGGTTGATGGTTGTACTTCCCTTTTCTCTGAGAGTTGATACACTATCACTTGGGTCTAGTGGTTGTTTACAAATAGCACAGACTTCAGGCACCTCCATGGCTGATATACATTGTAGACATCAAGAATAAGTTACAGAAGTTAAGCCAAAGTATAACTTACCACAAAACAGCTCTTAACAAAGAAAGAGACCACTCTCATGCACAGAAATGCTTTAGCTGCCTACCATGTGCTCAAGAAATATGCTGACTATTACACTTCCATATAAGCTATGTGCAAATGTGGCACTTAAGTGGCAATGCTGACTGTAGAGAAGGACTTATTTTTGATATACATACACTTTTTGCAAAAGTTTTAGTTGATAATTAACACCTCGTTAAGTGGTACAAATTTTCTTAAATTTAGTCACTTTCCCCCAACAGAATTCCTTAGGACTTTTTATATGTTAAAGAGGATACCATTAAGTATGCAAAAACAGTGGAATGATTTTTGTTGCAATTTGTGGGAGGTCAAATCACAAAATTACTGGACTACTGATGGACGAGGACCGCCTGAAAATCGAGTTACTTCCAGCAATGTAGACGTGATCCATTCTGTAACAAACCCATTGTCGTCGAACACCTCGAACTGATCGCGTAAAAGCGTTTCTATCGGACCTCCCATGAAGTTCAGCTTGATTTGCGAGGGATAGACACCAAACTGCTTTTGCGCAAAAGGGTCTTCCTTTGTTTCATGTTTAACCTAGATTCAGAAACATGTGTCGACCGGCTGTGTCCTAAAATATCTTACTGATTAATTTTGAGTGTATATTCGCCTACCTGTGCTTCGGCTACCAGCTTGTTCAGGTGTTCGATTGTTTTATTTACGCTGCGAGCAGTCACAAGCGGCAGGCCAGTACCAGAGTGAGCCTGTAGGTGTAGTACTAGGAGCACACAATGAGACCACCAGAACCGCTGTCGCATTGTCACAACGTACTCTGTTAGTGTTGTGCAAGCTGTAGGAAGTCTTGAGCTACGCCCACAGTATGCTCATAAAAAACACACTGCTTGTAATTATGCCTCGGTGGGCGGAGCCACGGGGCATACAGTGCTTCCTGCTTAGACTCTGAAACTAGCAATGCAAGTAGAACACGGTATTATCTCGCTTTAGAACATTGGAAAACTTTATACGAAGCTTAGTTCGTGAGTTATGGCGCAATTTCAGTGGCGGATCTAGCCTATTACTTTAGGGAGGGCAAAGTTAATTAAAAAGATGTAACCCAATTATTCATAATTAATATAAGAGGCGTGTCCACTGGTTATTATGTTCTTCGGTTCTTGTCAGAAGAGGCAAACTCGTCAATTAGCTGTCTAGACATAGTTGAGCTGAACTACAGAGCCAGTTGACCACATATGTTTAGACAGGAGCTCCTGGTTCAGTGGTTTGTACAGTAACACCTGTTGATGTAAAACGCATAAACGATTGGGCGTGTGAATGATTAATATTCATAACTTGAGAAAATCTGGGGGGGCTTTGTCCTCCCTGGCCTCCCCTCTTCAAAGGCAAAGCTATCCACAGTTGACTGCCAAGAAGCTGATAGGTTAGCATTTCACTACAGGATAGCAGCACATGTAGGGTCTCCAATGAAAAAATTCGACAGTCACAGATTCAGCGGGCTTGCTTCTCGGTGTGTAGAATGGTTCGACCCGAACATAAAACGGACAAACAGAGAAGCGCCAAGTCCTTCCTTTTTGCAGGAAAAAATAAAAACACTCGAAATAACTGGACGGAGCTAGCCAATCGTACTTTTTGTTCAAACCACATTCAGCGCCAAAGCTTAATTTTGTTGGTAAGGATGCACAGGATCATGCTGTCAAGATTTCCATAGTGATGGGCGATACGATACCAAAACTATCGATACCACCGATATATCGATACCGATACCATGTATCGATATTGAGTACTAGACAAAATCGATACCGATACCAGTTGTAGGCGGGACAGGGCGGAGTCTTCAGCCGCGCCACGCCACGTTTTCTAAGGCTGGACAGGTTGGTTCAGGCCAGGAGAAGCAACCTAAAGCCAAGTAATGTAGACAAAATTTTGTTTTTGAACAAGAACTTGTAATCAAGTTTTATTTTCATTCTGTTTTCTCGGCCAGACTCTTTTTTTCTGACTTTTCACTTTTGTGTATCCATACCTATAGTATCGTATCGTTTTATATCGATAATTTCACAAAATACTCAGTATCGTATCAAATCAAAATTTTCAGGTATCGCCCATCACTAGATTTCCAAGCTCTTCGACGACGCAGCGATCTTTGTGCGCTGTTTCCAGGCCATACATTGAAAGAGGGCGGGGCCCCATGACGATGACGAAAATAGACTTAGGACTCCAGCGCTCTTGTAAATTGTGCTGTAGCAACCCTAATGCAGATTTTACTTAGTTAGGTATCAATACATCTGCACAGCAAGTTTTATGAAGTTCATACACTTCCTTCCATCTGGCTCAAAATTTTTCTGTTTAAGGGACTACAGTACGTCGAACATCAGAATGACGAAAATTTCAGTTTCTTCGGGCAAACAAAGCGTGGTCAAAGACAGTTATCATCAAAGAAACTCACAAATCTGCTTGTGGGCGGAGCAAACACTGTAGAAAGAGTAAAAATTTTATTCAATGAGCGGACAAGCCACGCCCACCAAAATGGATTTGTGAACTGAATGGCTCGTGGTGAGCAAACGTATGCATGCGTTTTTGCGTAAAGTGTTCAGTCTGTCAGTCACAAGACCGCGAATATTTAATTAGTTAAGGCCGCGAATATTTAATTAGTTTCGTGGTTTGCACAAGACTTGAGCTACAGAGGCCAGCTAAGAACGCAGCAAGGTCATTTGTGGCGCCAGAGGTAGGTTAGTCTGGCCGCTGCCCCTCCCCGCCTATTGACCCGCTCCGCTTGCCCGCCCTCCCACCCACCCACCCTGGTTGCTACCTTTAAATTAAAGAAAAACTATTTCGTAAAACATTTGGGTCCCTCGGCCCTCTAGCTCCACCCTAGGACCGCCCAGCAGTCGCTGTGAAGTACTAGATGGTGAGCCAGAAAAAAACAGCACGCAAATCGAGCCGTTTCTATAGTTCGCCGTGTAGTCCCTTAGTTTTTGGTTTTTTGAGGCAGATGGAAGGAAGTGTATGAACTTCATAAAACTTGTTGTGCAGATGCATTGATACCTAACTAAGTAAAATGTGCATTAGGGTTGCTACAGCACAATTTACAAAAGCGCTGGAGTCCTAAGTCTATTTTCGTCATCGTCTTGGGGCCCCGCCCTCTTTCAAAGAGCTTGGAAATCTTGACAGCATGATCCTGTGCATCCTTACCAACAAAATTAAGCTTTGTCGCTGAATGTGGTTTGAACAAAAGTATTTACTTACGATTGGCTAGCTCCGTCCAGTTATTTCGAGTGTTTTTATTTTTTCCTGCAAAAGGAAGGACTTGGTGCTTCTCTGTTTGTCCGTTTTATGTTCGGGTCGAACCATTCTACACACCGAGATGCAAGCCCGCTGAATCTGTGACTGTCGATTTTTTCATTGGAGACCCTAAGCACATGTCTAAAGAAATTGTGTAAGCAAGCTATGGACGCTATCTCGCTCGTGTGCTGTGCCCTGCACTCGAACTGAACATTATAGACACGCCCAGTTGAATTAGTGGTCAGCACTGATTGGCTTCTAATTGCATAACTATTATACTGCGTGATTGCTGTACAGAAAGGTATGATAGCTGCAGTTTGCTGTGTATGTGAAATGGTTGCATTCCATTCTTTAACAGAACTGTTAATAGGAGTACGCATAAGGCATGTCACATGTCAACGATACAGTACAAGCTGTAGCATGGACTCATTATGGCAATATACATAGTTTATAATATCATAGATGATAATAATGATGATTATTATTATGACTTGCTGTACATGCTCAAATTTTCACATCCACCGAGGCATAACCCGCACCAATGGTGCATTTTTGCTTGAGGTTCGGTTTTGTAGCGCGCGCTGAAATTTAAGCTCTGAAACTAGCAATGCAAGTAGAACACAGTATTATTTCGCTTTCGATCATGTGAAAACTTTATACGAAGCTTAGTTCGTGAGTTATGGCGCAATTTACTCAGTGACTCGTGATTGATCATGGCTGTTGCTGGCGATCTGGAGTTCTTCAAAGGCAAAGCTATCCACAGTTGACTACCTAGAAGCTGTTAGAATTTCACTACAGGATAGCAGCGGGCGCAGGTCCAGAGAAATTGTGTAAGCAAGCTATGAAAGCTATTTCGCTCGTGTTCAGTATGCGTGGGGGCTGTGGTCAGCACTGATTGGCTTCTGATTGCATAACTAAAGCACTGCATTGTGATTGCTGTACAAAAGCTGCAATTTACTGTACATGTGTATGTCAAATGTTCCACCGAGGCATCTGCACCTTTGGTGCCTAGTTCATTTAAGTGTCACTGCAAGACTGACGGAGCCATGTATCGCTTCTGGAGGATCCATTGCTGCCGGATGTGTATTTTCCTGGCGGTGTGGTGTCACCTGTCATCAGGCTCAGACTGTGATAAAGCAATGAGTATGATTACTATCGCTCATTGTGTCACTAATTATTATTGAATCTGTCGTGTTTGTTGCAGATAGCTCAGTCTATGGCGGCAACCTGTTGTTCAACGTTAACTGCTCCAGTGGAACATTTAGCCTTTCAAATCAACCAGCCCGAGTCGAAATAGTCTGGGTGACGGTTGAGTCACGATGCAATGGCACTGGAATTGTCAACCAACAGGTCAGTAGACGTAGAGTAAGCCACCTATATTCGGCCACCATCTATTATCGGACACTCGCACGTACACTTGCAAATACGCTACACAGATCAAACTTGACCCATGTATAGACACACTCTTCCTCTGCCTGCATTGCAAATTTGAAACTCGTAACTGCTTCTTTGTCCATTGTGTAGACGAAGAAAGTGGGTAGCCGAAAACATTGATGTTCGGCAAAAGTAATCGAGTTTCGGACACCAGTCCTAGTGACTGATAGACGAATAGGGCGGGATTGCAAGTCAGTACTGCAAACACCTTCATCCATCAGCATTACAACGAGCTACAATTGAAAACCTCTCGTCTTGCCGTCCGGGTAATATTCTTTTCCAAAGACCCCGGGGTCGAGCAATCTATGTTCGGCAACTCATGATATTGTTTCAGTGCGATTTGTGCACAAAGAAAACACGATTGCGATACAGAAACACGTTAGTTGAGTAGAGCAATCTCCTGTCTATCACAATCACCAAAATTCAGTAACCCTGCGTTCGATCGCGCAAGCTGCAAACAGCCAAACTAGTGGGCGTGGCTTCCAAGGACAGGAGTAATCCCGTGGTTGTAAACCGAGCACTCCAGAAGTTAAATTAATTTTGATTCTAAGCCTCTTTGTCTACACTCGCAAAGTACTTTAGTGACTTCACTCACTGCACTCGTGGTGGATATGGTGGACAGTGCTTGCTGATTTGAGGACTCCATTATAAAATTACTATCCATCACTAGTGCAGTCATTGATCAGCGCTAAACTACTTCGCTAGTGCAGACAAAGAGGCTTAGAATCAAATTTAACTTCTAGAGAGCTCGGTTTACTCGTTGTTTTACAACCACTGCATTACTCCTTGGAAGCCACGCCCACTAGTTTGGCTGTTTGCAGCTTGCGCGATCAAGAGACGAACGCAGGGTTACTGAATTTTTGGTGATTGTGATAGACAGGAGATTGCTCTACTCAACTAACGTGTTTCTGTATCGCAATCGTGTTTTCTTTGTGCACAAATTGCACTGAAACTATATCATGAGTTGCCGAACATAGATTGCTCGACCCCGGGGTCTTTGGGAAAGAATATTACCCGGACGGCAAGACGAGAGGTTTTCAATTGTAGCTCGTTGTAATGCTGATGGATGAAGGTGTTTGCAGTACTGACTTGCAATCCCGCCCTATTCGTCTATCAGTCACTAGGACTGGTGTCCGAAATTCGATTACTTTTGCCGAACATCAACTTTGTTTTCGGCTACCCACTTTCTTCGTCTACACAATGGACAAAGAAGCAGTTACGAGTTTCAAATTTGCAATGCAGGCAGAGGAAGAGTGTGTCTATACGTCGGTCAAGTTTGATCTGTGTAGCGTATTTGCAAATGTACGTGCGAGTGTCCGATAATAGATGGTGGCCGAATATAGGTGGCTTACTCTAATGTAATTGATTGCAGACTTGTCAGTAGTCAGTTGTGTCACAGCGCTTCGAAGTTCTAGCTCATTGAATTGCGGGGATGCTACCGCTTCGATTTATTCTTTTATCCCAATCTATTGAACTCTAGTAGTCCCCGCGGCATGTCCCCGGTGCCTTTCTTACCATGCATGGCAGCAGCACTTGTCAGTGACTGGCATAGTTCAGTGCTGGTTGGAAACCACCGTGTGATTTTTATCAGTTAAAAGTTTTTGCAACAAAGCACACTTGATTGATAATTTTCTTACTGTAGCCAACTAAACCTGTTAATGGATATGATGGAGTAGGCAAGACTGATGATACACTCAGAGTAGATGACCTCCCACTGACTGAGCCAGGAGAGTGTGTGCTAACAGCATGTTACTATGTGGATGACCCTGATGGTAAACGGGGGCACAAAAATTACTTATATCTAGCAGATAGTAAACCAACATGCACATATGGTCAGTCAATTTGTCTTGAAATTTCAATAATAATCACGACTTGATTCTATTAAACCTAGGTCTCGACTCTCCAACTCAACCAACCATAAGCACAATTCGATCAACAACGTCTGCATCACATTTGGGAATTTTTACAACTGTTTTAACAATAATACCATCTTCAAGTTCACAAATTCTGCCTACTGTTGCACCTGCAGCTGGCTTAAGTAAGTTCAGCTACATTATAGTTAATGGTCTGTAACGTTCACTTACCTATTTCAGGCTCATCAACCTGCGACAATGCAATAAGTATGTATGATTACTATCACTCATTGTGTGATAATTGAATCTGTCGTGTTTATTGCAGATAGCTCAGTCTATAGCAGCAACCTGTTGTTCAATGTTAACTGCTCCAGTGGAGTATTTAGCCTTTCAAATCAACAAGACGATGTCGAAATAACTTGGGTGAGGGTCGAGTCAAGATGCAATGGCACTGGAATTGTCAACCAACAGGTCAGTAGACGTAATGTAATTGATTGCAGACTTGTCAGTAGTTAGTTGTGTCACAACGCTTCGAAGTTGAATTGCAGGTGCTACAGCCGGCTTTTTTATTAGTGTGCTGAAAGAACTGACCAGGCCCTGACTTGCACAGCACTGCACTGCTGCATCAAACATTCGTGCAGATTAGCTGACAGACTCACTGCCCAAACTCTAGGCGCCTTTCTTACAGTGGCAGCAGCACTTTTCAATGACCAGCATAGTTTAGTGCCGGTTGGAAACCATGCATCGTGTGATTTTTATCACCTAAATGTTTTTGCAACAAAGCACACTTAATTGATATTTATTTTCTTACTGTAGCCAACTATAGTTATTGGACGTGATGGAGTAGGAATGACTAATGACACATTCAGTGTAGATGACCTCCCACTGACCGAACCAGGAGAGTGTGTGCTAACAGCGTGTTACTTTGTGGATGACCCTGATGGTACATGGGGGCACAAGAATGACTTATATCTAGCAGATAGTAAACCAACATGCACATATGGTCAGTCAATTTGTCTTGAAATTTCAATAATAATCACGACTTGATTCTATTAAACCTAGATGTCGACTCTCCAACTCAACCAACCATAAGCACAATTCGATCAACAACGTCTGCATCACATTTAGGAATTTTTACAACTGTTTTAACAATAATACCATCTTCAAGTTCACACATTCTGCCTACTGTTGCACCTGCAGCTGGCTTAAGTAAGTTCAGCTACATTATAGTTAATGGTCTGTAACGTTCACTTACCTATTTCAGGCTCATCAACCTGCGACAATGCAATAAGTATGTATGATTACTATCACTCATTGTGTGATAATTGAATTTGTCGTGTTTATTGCAGATAGCTCAGTCTATAGCGGCAACCTGTTGTTCAATGTTAACTGCTCCAGTGGAGTATTTAGCCTTTCAAATCAACAAGACGATGTCGAAATAACTTGGGTGTTGGTCGAGTCACGATGCAATGGCACTGGAATTGTCAACCAACAGGTCAGTAGACGTAATGTAATTGATTGCAGACTTGTCAGTAGTCAGTTGTGTCACAGCGCTTCGAAGATGAATTGCAGGTGCTACAGCCGGCTTTTTTATTAGTGTGCTGAAAGAACTGACCAGGCCCTGACTTGCACAGCACTGCACTGCTGCATCAAACATTCGTGCAGATTAGCTGACTGACTCACTGCCCAAACTCTAGGCGCCTTTCTTACAGTGGCAGCAGCACTTGTCAATGACCAGCATAGTTTAGTGCCGGTTGGAAACCATGCATCGTGTGATTTTTATCACCTAAATGTTTTTGCAACAAAGCACACTTAATTGATATTTATTTTCTTACTGTAGCCAACTATAGTTATTGGACGTGATGGAGTAGGAATGACTAATGACACATTCAGTGTAGATGACCTCCCACTGACTGAGCCAGGAGAGTGTGTGCTAACAGCGTGTTACTATGTGGATCACCCTGATACACGGGGGACTGAGCTTAACTTGTATTCAGCTGAACATAAACCAACATGCACATTTGGTCAGTTATTTGTCTTGAAATTTCAATAATAATCATGACTTGATTTATTAAACCTAGATCTCGACTCTCCAACTCAATCAACCATATATACTTCAAGTTCGCTACAATCAATGTTATCAAGCACAATTCAATCAACAATGTCTGCATCACACTTGACTCAATCAACAATGTCTGCATCACACTTGACTCAATCAACAATGTCTGCATCACACTTGACTCAATCAACAATGTCTGCATCACACTTGACTCAATCAACAATGTCTACATCACACTTGACTCAATCGACAATGTCTGCATCACACTTGATATCAGAGGAAATTTTTACAACAATACTACCACCATCTTTATCAAGCACAATTCAATCAATAACGTCTGAATCACAATTGATACCAGAAGAATTTTTTACAACTGTTTCAACAATAATACCGTCTTCAAGTTCACAAATTCTACCTTCTGTTGCACTTGCAGCTGACATAAGTAAGTTCAGGTACATTAAATTTGGTCTGTTACGTTAACCTCACCCCAGGCCGGCCAGCTCCATCCTGTAGTTTAGAGAACTTGCCTTGGGATTATAATGATGCTACATGTGCATGTAGATTGCTTGAGCTTGACAATAAAAATTTCTTGCAAATACTTTCACTTACTTAACGTACTTGCATAGGTATTGACAAATTTAGCATCTTCAACGATCGTCTATTAACCCTTTAACCCCTATTGTCGCCATTTGGCGACATACATACTTCAGACACCATATCAAAAAGTGTTAAAATAATTTTTATTGAGAAATTAAGCTAAATTGAAGAATACAAATAACCGCCCAAAAAATTGACCGGTTTTCGGCGCGACCCCTGCGCTAAACGTATTGGCGATGGCATTTTTCTATGGCTTCAGTGCAAATTCCACAACATTTTAGGAAGAAAAAATGGCAACCAAGAAAATTTGGACATTTTATGGCTTCAGGGTGCTCGGAAACACATTTTTGTGCATTCTCTATGATCTGGGCTACATTTTGCACTCACCAAAACCACTGCTATTTGTGTGTACTTTTCAGTATCCAGCCCCAAAGTTCTAACTTTGAGCAAAATTTGACGAGGTCGTTGCACTTTATCGGCTTCACTTTCGAAGTGGGAGGGGCATATCGACTGACTTGAGTGTGAGCAATTGCGGCTACTCACTGGCGTAAAAGGACGGAAATTTGAGACCAGTAGCACAAAAGACACACGAGATATTCACGAGAGGGAAGTGGTCAGTATTTACGAGATTAAAATTTCAGCAAGATAATTTAGTGATTAAAGGGTTAATATGCCAGCAGCCAACTTTCATGCTAATTTTCTGCCTATCAGTAATTTCTTCACGGTAGTGGCCTACCGTGCCAATACTGATAAATCTGGCTATTAACCCTTTACCGGTACCGTGCCAATACCGTGCCTATTGGCACGGTAGGCACGGTAGTGCCTCCCTATGTAGGGTTGAACGGGAAAACAAGATGGCGGCTACATACAATGTATTAGCGTTCGAACGCTGATATTTCGCCTGGTGATGAATTTTATACGTCCAAAGACACTTAGATCTGCTCTCTGGCGTTGCCCCATCTTACAGTAGCAAGGAGATTGCTCGAAATTGTTACTAAAGTGATGAACCTGAAAACGGTGAAAATCGAGTTTCGTCATCTTCGTTTTCTTCTTCTTTCTTTCTTTCTTCCACTCACCTAGCGCCTTTACGCGAGCAGTGCCGAGATCAAAACACCCTCGAACAGTCGTGAAATTCTCCTGGCATGTGCCTTTTGAACTTTGTTTCTAGCGAAACGGCGATATAAATTCCGCGATTTCTCGATCGTGATCCATTGTCAGCTAAGTGTTAGACGTCATTATTGTGATTGCGCAATACGCACTTGACCAAGCAGTGGTTAGCGCACGTGACCAATCACTTTAGCTTGAGTATCGCCACACGCGCCACATATATCACATAATTGTTTGGAGTCTTCGAAGAACGGTAAGCTCGTATAGGAACACCATTCTGCGATTGCCAGATAATTATAACCACCTTCCTTTTCTACAAACAGGTATGGGCGGGGCTCGTATGCACTACATATACATGCATGCATGCGTAGGCGAGCTGATTTGTACAGCATAACAATTGCTACAAGTTTAAAATTGTTAATAATAAAGAAAAGCCATCAACAACAAGAAAATTAAACAATGTTGGAAACAAAGATGGCTCAGAACATGCATGATATTGAACTGCACTTCACTGAAAAAGAAAAAAGGACACAAACAAGAAAATAAAAAAGATTTCTATCGAAATCAAAAGGATGTAGGGTTGTGAAATCTACCACTGGTCCACAATGCAAACTAACAAGGAACAAGCATGGAATGGTAACACGATTGACTTGCTTACAGACCATATCAGTGGCTGCTGTGGTTGGCTATAGCTATAGTTCAGCTAGTTGCTGTTGACTGACACCTGATGATGACTGACATCTGATGATGACATCTTCAGATGTCATGTAGGTAGATTTCACAACCCTGTAGGAGAAATCTACAGGGTTGTGAAGGGTTTTCATGTAGGAGGATGTAGGTAGATTTCACGACCCTACATCCTTTTCATTTCGATAGAAATCTTTTTAAATTATGCTACTAGATAAACCTTGCTATACTCCATTGCTACTACTAGATTTATGTTCCCAAATTGGTTCTCTTATACCGGCTGCACTCTTATTTAGTTGTGGAAATAATTATGTTTTATACTGAAAATTAATCACTTGAGTTTTATAGGTTTAAGTAATATTTATACCGCGTGACTTTCAACCAATCTTTGTTCACTTTGTTTACCTAAACGTGTGCATTAATAAAGTGGCATTAATAAAAGTGTGCATTAAGAACTTAATGCACACGTAAGTGTGCATTAAGCTATTTAATGCACACTTTTTGAGCAATCTGATTGGTCGAAAGTCACGTGGTATGGTCTAATAATGTATACAAAAAGACATGCAAAACGATGTGCATGTCATTCTCATTTTGAAAATGCTATTCAATTTGAAAATTTGCAGGTAATCAGACAATATTGCTAGCGTCTACTATTCCAATGGCTATCATGTTAGTTGTCATCCTACTCGTGCTCATACTAGCATTGTTCATATGTATCAGAAGAACAGGGATTGGAGTAAAGTAAGTGTAATAATTATAATAATAGCATGATAATAATTATATTGTTTCTTCGTAGAAATGCACTGGGCGATTTTGACCTTGATTTTAAGCAAGAGGTAAGAAAATTGTATGTGTTGATTGTCATAATTATGCCACGCGGTAGACGTGGCATATTTAGGGTTGGGCGGAAACAAGATGGCGGCTACACTTAGGCTAAACACAATAATTCACGTATATCTTGGCTGTTGACTACATCAGGGGTATTTTAACTACCTAGGGGCTATCCTAAGAGGTGAGCGCTTACAAATAGTCTACTAATAAAGACTATAAGGGCAGTTGCCATGGGCATGGTAAGATGGCGTCTCGCCTCGAGGCATAAGTACGGCACTACCATATCTTCGCCTTACGGGCCTTTCAAGAGAATCTAACGTTCTGAAGCACCTTGTACGATTTATGCGATGGCAAAGAGACCTTTAGAAGCAAAAGAATCCACGTCTAAGGTGGTAAACCAGAGTTCACGTGGTCACCCGTTTGTTCATCTTCTTTCTTCTTCTTCTTCTTCTCCCGCCAGCCTAGCGCCGTGGCGATTGAGCTATTCGAAACAAAAGCTATACAGAAACTACAGTATTCGTTGTGAGCAGTGCACCTGATATCTATTTAAGCCTAAAACACTAACAGAAGCGAGTATTTCCAGAAAAACAGCGATTTTGGATCCATAACAGACTCCGTTCCATCATTCTGTTTGAACTCCGTTACTAGGTTACGCCTACTCGCGCACGCCCGTGTATGTAATTATTCTAATACAAGCGCACCTTAGTACAAATTGCTTGGAACGCGAGTGCTGCTGCCTCTAGCAGTGTTGTTCACGGCAGACAATGTGCAAATCTTTATGGTTACACTGGATTTGTCTGTTCAGGCTTGCAAGAATGCTAGATTAAGCTTAGCTAATGTTGCATGGTACGTGTTGCATGCATGCATGCAGTGCAGAGTCGAAAGAGCCGGGCTTGGCAGTGCAGTCAGCTGAACTAGTTCTCTTTATACACTGTATTAGCATAAGTGCCAACTAAGTCATTAAAAAAAAAAAGAAAATAAACAAGTAATAAAAACATTTTAACCAAAATGCAAGAGATTTAGGGTTGGTACATTTGTCAAAAAAGAATGAAAACAAGATTTTGAAATGAAATGGATTGTAACAATAGCAGTGTAATGCTACCTCCCTAAATTAACTGCTTTCGATAGTTGTGGTTAATTTAATAGGGAGGTAGCATTACACTGCTATTGTTACAATCCATTTCATTTCAAAATCTTGTTTCCATTCTTTTTTGACAAATGTACCAACCCTAAATCTCTTGCATTTTGGTTAAAATGTTTTTATTACTTGTAATGATTGTCATAATTACATGCAGGATAAAATTATTGCTACATTGTCTTGCTCTGGATCGATAGTGACATTCACACAACCTCTGGACCCAAAGTCCCCATCAGTATCAGAATGCAGTACATCCAGTTACAGTTCAGATTCTTCATTACCACATGTTATGAGTCCGCAATCTCAAGACATTGATCGTGCAGAATCAGATTCAAGCCAGGTTACTGCTGATGTTGCATCCAATATGAATCACAGTGAAACGACCTACATGTATATACGCACTCACGGTGAAACGAGCTATATATACACATCCAATATGAATCACAGTGAAACGAGCTATATACCAAACAGTTTACAGACAGCACAAACTTCACAGCACATGTTGGCACCAGATGACTACAACTATGATTACAGTGCGTATGATGACTACAACTATGATTACAGTGTGTATGATTAAGCTTTTTATACTTGAACTACTTCGTAATAAATAAACTGTATTACTATGTATGTACATGTGTCGTTTTAAACTGAATAAAGTGACTGTTTCTTGGAATGATCATTGATAATTAGTATGATGTACAAAGACATGCACTATGCAATGGCACTGGAATCGTCAACCAACAGGTCAGTACTGAGACGTAATGTAATCGATTGCGGATTTGTCAGTGCTTTCTTGGGTGAATAATTTTGCCAACCAATTCTCTATCTTCATCTCTCTGAACTGCAAAAACTAAAGAGGTAAGGATGGGGCAAGGTAGCTTAAAAGAAAGCTCAGTATCCTTTTCGCAACATACTTACCATTAAAATTGTTCTCTAAAGACATAGCAGACCAGAAAAGTCGCAATTTACCCTATGTGGAGCAACGTCAGAATAAATTAGCTTGTCGTACCCCCTGCATGCATGGCAGCAGCACTTGTTAGTGATGGTTGGAAACCACAGTGTGATTTCTATCAGTTAATTTTTTTTGCAACCTGTTAATGGATATGATGGAGTAGGAAAGACTGATAGAACATTCAGAGTTGATGACCTCCCACTGAATGAGCCAGGAGAGTGTATGCTAACAGCGTGTTACTATGTGGACGACCCTGATATATTGCGGGATGACAATAACTTATATCTAGCAGATCATAAACCAACATGCACATTTGGTCAGTTAATTTGAAATTTCAATAATAATCACAACTTGATTTTATAAGGCTGGGTCGCGACTCTCCAACTCAATCAACCATGTATACTTCAAGTTCGCCACAATCAATGTTATCAAGCACAATTCAATCAACAATGTCTGCATCCAAGAGTTCATCACATTCAATATCAGAAGAAATTTTTACAACTGTTTCAACAATAATACCGTCTTCAAGTTCACAAATTCTGCCTTCATCTGTTGCACCTGCAGCTGGCATAAGTAAGTTCAGGTACATTAAAGTTGGTCTGTAATGTTAACCACACCCCAGGCCGGCCAGCTCCACCCCTGTAGTTTAGAGAACTTGCCTGGGGATTATAATGATGATTGTGTATGTAGATTGCTTGAGCTTGACAATAAGAATTTCTTGCAAATATTTTCAAATGCGTAACGTACTTGCATATAATAGGTATTGACAAGTTTAGCCATCTTCAACCGATCGTCTATTAATAATACCAGAAGCCAAATTTCATGTTAATTATCTGCCTATCAGTAATTTCTTCTCCTGATTGAGAAACTTATCATTTTTGTGAGTTTCCCATGACTTTACTGGATTCAGTTCTTTTATGAAGATAAGAGTTTAGGGTTTTGTTTCCAGATTTCTCAGTATAGGCTACTAGATACACCTTGCTACTACTAGATTTATGTTTCCAAATTGGCTGTTCTCGTTTTCGTATACCCACTGTTCTCTTATACCCACTGTTCTCTTATACCAGCTGTTCTCTTATTTAGTTGGGGAAATATGTTTTATACTGAAAATTATTCACTTGAGTTTTAGGTTTAAGTTGTTTTGTATATACAAAGAGACATACAAGACAATTAATGTGCATGTCATTCTCATTCACAATGCTATTCAATTTGAAAATTTGCAGGTAATCAGACAATATTGCTAGTGTCTACTATTCCAATGGCTATAATGCTAGTTGTCATCCTACTCGTGCTCATACTAGCATTGTTCATATGTATCAGAAGAATAGGGATTGGAGTAAAGTATGTTAAATAATTATAATAATAGCATGACAATAATTATATTGTTTCTTTGTAGAAATGGACTGGCCGATTTTGAACTTGATTTTAAGCAAGAGGTAAGAAAATTATATGTGTTGATTGTCATAATAATTATGATTGTCATAATTACATGCAGGATAAAATTATTGTGACATTGTCTTACTCTGGATCAATAGTGACACTCACACAACCTCTGGACCCAAAGTCCCCATCAGTATCAGAATGCAGTAAATTACATCCAGTGACAGTTCAGACTCTTCATTACCACATATTATGAGTCCACGATCTCAAGACATTGATGCAGAATCAGTTTCAAGCCAGGTTACTGCTGATGTTGCATCCAATAAGAATCACAGTGAATCGACCTGTATACACGCATCCAACATGAATCACAGTGAAACGAGCTATATACACGCATCCAATATGAATCACAGTGAAACAAGCTATAATTATATCAAATAATTTACAGACAGCACAAGCTCCACAGCACATGTTGGCATCAGATGACTACATCTATGATTTTAGTGTGTATGATTAAGCTTTTTACTTGAACTACTTCATTGTAAAATTGTATTACTATGTACATGTGTCGTTTTAAATTGAATAAAGCAGGAATAAAGTGACTGTTTGTGTTTCATTATCTCTGGAATCTTTTATTTAATCTTCATTGTCTATTTTCAACATTATCAGTTCAGTGCCGGTTGGAAACCACCATGTGATTTCTATAAGTTAAAAGTTTTTGCAACAAATTAAAGCACATGTGATTGATATTCATTTTCTTACTGTAGCCAACTATACCTGTTAATGGATTTGATGGAGAAGGATAGGTTAAGTGCTTTATATCGCGTAATGCACCGCCTAGTGTGGTCTAAACGTTTTAGACCATACTGCGTGACTTTCGACCAATCTTTGTTTGCTTTGTTTACCTAAAAGTGTGCATTAATAAAGTGCGCGTTACTAAAAGTGTGCATTAAGAACTTAATCGCACACTTACAGAGGTTCGCAGGTTGCTTGACCAAAAATTTACTGCTAGCGCATGCGCACAGTACGTTTTCTATACAATTAGTATACAAAAACACTCTATGCGCATGCGCTAACAGGAAATTGTTTGGTCAAGCAACCTGCAAACCTCTGTAAGTGTGCATTTAAAAGTCACGTGGTATGGTCTAATAGAATATTCAGTGTAGATGACCTCCCTGCACTGACCGAGACAGGAGAGTGTGTGCTAACAGCATGTTACTATGTGGACGACCGTGATACAAGGAGGCCTGAACTTAACTTGTATTCAGCCGAACATAAACCAAGATGCACACTTGGTCAGTTATTTATAATAATCACGACTTGATTTTATTAAACCTAGGTCTCGACTCTCCAACTCAATCAACCATGTATACTTCAAGTTCACTACAATCAATGTTATCAAGCACAATTCAATCAACAATGTCTGCATCACATTTGATATCAGAGGAAATTTTTACAACAATACTACCACCATCTTTATCAAGCACAATTCAATTAATAACGTCTGCATCACAATTGATACCAGAAGAATTTTTTACAACTGTTTCAACAATAACAAGAAATTAAAAAGATTTCTATCGAAATCAAAAGGATGTAGTGATGAAGAAATCTACCACTGGTTCACAATGTAAACCAACAAGGAACAGGCATAGAATGGTAACACGATTGACTTGCTAACAGACCATAGATCCCTACATCAGTGGCTGCTGTGGCCAGACTATAGCTAGTTAAGCTATTTACTGTTGACTGACACTTTGAATAGAATTCAGCTTGTGACAAAATATTGATCTTATGTACAGCCACTGATGTAGGGATCTATGGTCTGTTAGCAAGTCAATCGTGTTACCATTCTATGCCCGTTTCTTGTTGGTTTACAATGTGAACCAGTGGTAGATTTCTTCATCACTACATCCTTTTGATTTCGATAGAAATCTTTTTAATTTCTTGTTTGTGTCCCTTTTCTTTTTAGTGAAGTGCATTTCAATAATCATGCATGTACGGAGAAGTCTTTGTTTCCACCATTAGTTTAGTATTGCTGTTGTTGATGGCTTTTCTTAAACTTGTAGCTAAAATTGTTAAGCTGCACGTATCAGGTCTGCCTTGTCGCCTACGCATGCATGCAGTACATACGAGCCCCGCCCACACTTGTTTGTAGACGGTTATAATTATTTGGCAAGTGCAGAATGACGATCCTACACGAGCTTACCGTTCTTCGAAGACTCCAGACAAATGCCGGGTGTGTGTTCTCCGTGATAGTGATCCACACGGCGCAGCGATACTTTAGCTGTTTGGTCACGTGCGCTACCCATTGCTTGGTCACGTGCGTATTGCGCAATCACAATAATGGCGTCTAACACAATGGATCACGATCGAGAAACCGCGAAACTTCGATCGCCGTTACGCTAAAAACAAAGCTCAAAAGGCACATGCCAGGAGAATTTCACGACTGTTCGTGGATGTTTTGGACTCGGCACTGCTCGCGTAAAGGCGCTAGGCGAGTGGAAGAAAGAAAGAAAGAAAGGAAGGAAGGAAGGAAGGAAGGAAGGAAGGAAGGAAGGAAGGAGGGAGGGAGGGAGGGAGGGAGGGAGGGAGGGAGGGAGGGAGGGAGGGAGGGAGGGAGGGAGGGAGGGAGGGAGGAAGGGAGGAAGGAAGGAAGGAAGGAAGGAAGGAAGGAAGGAAGGAAGGAAGGAAGGAAGGAAGGAAGGAAGGAAGGAAGGAAGAAAGAAAGAAAGAAAGAAAGAAAGAAAGAAAGAAAGAAAGAAAGAAAGAAAGAAAGAAAGAAGAAAACGAAGATGACGAAACTCGATTTTCACCGTTTCCAGGTTCGTCACTTTAGTAACAATTTCGAGCAATCTCCTTGCTACTGTAAGATGGAGCAACGCCAGAGAGCAGATCTAAGTGTCTAAAGACGTATAAAATTCAACACCAGGCGAAATATCAGCGTTTGAACGCTAATACAGTGTATGTAGCCGCCATCTTGTTTTCTCGTTCATCCCTACATAGGGAGTCACTACCGTGCCTCCCTAATAACGTCTTCAAGTTCACAAATTCTACCTTCTGTTGCACCTGCAGCTGGCATAAGTAAGTTCAGGTACATTAAATTTGGTTTGTTACGTTACGTTAACCTCACCCCAGGCCGGCCAGCTCCACCCCTGTAGTTTAGAGAACTTGCCTGGGGATGATAATGATGTGCTTGAGCTTGACAATAAGAATTTCTTGCAAATATTTCACATGCATAACATATCTGTGTAATAGGCATCGACAAATTTAGCCATCTTCAACCGATTGTCTATTAATATGCCACCAGCCAACTTTCATGTTAATTATCTGCCTATCAGTAATTTCTTCTCCTGATTTCCCATGACTTCATTGGATTCAGTTCTTTTTAGAATTTAAGAGTTGAGTTTTGTTCAGTCCAGATTTATCAGTATAAATTATGCTACTGGATAAACCTTGCTACTACTAGATTTATGTTCCCAAATTGGTTATCTTATACCCACTCTTCTCTCATACCCACTGTTCTCTTATACCTACTGTTCTCCTATACTGGCTGTTCTCTTAGTTGGAGAAATATGTTTTATACTGAAAATTAATCACATGAGTTTTATAGGTTTAAGCAAAAAGACATACAAAACGCTATTCAATTTGAAATTTTGCAGGTAATGAGACAATATTGCTAGCGTCTACTATTCCAATGGCTATAATGCTAGTTGTCATCCTACTCGTGCTCATACTAGCATTGTTCATATGTATCAGAAGAACAGTGCACGGAGTAAAGTAAGTGAAGTAATTATAACAATTGCATGATAGTATTGTTTCTTTGTAGACATGCACTGGCTGATTATGAATTTGATTTTAAGCAAGAGGTAAGAAAAAATATTAAAATTATTTGCTCATTGTCATAATGATTGTCATAATTACATGCAGGAAAAAATGATTGCTAGCTTGTCTTGCTCTGGATCAACAATGACATTCACACAACCTTTGGGCCCAAAGTCCCCATCAGTATCAGAATGCAGTACTTCCAGTGACAGTTCAGACTCTTCATTAGCACATATTATGAGTCCGCAATCTCAAGACAAAAATGTAGAATCAGATTCAAGCCAGGCTACTGCTGATGTCGCATCCAATATGAATCAAAGTGATACGGGCTATATACCAAACGATTTACAGACGCCACAAACTCCGCAACATATTATGTTGGCATCAGTTGACTACATCTATGATTACAGTTTGTATGATTAAGCTTTTGTTTTGTTGTATGTATGTACATGTGTCGAACAAGCCCCATTATGACAAGGTCTCGTACTCGAGCAAAAGGAAGGGGAGATGTGGAAGACACCTTGTCTGAACAATTTGAATTACACCGTTTTTTATCATGACCTAAGTATATGCATGTATTGTGCTGCAACATTTTACCATCGTGTTTGTATGTCTATAAATAGCTGTGCACTGAGATCTGTTGTTGTTTTGTTATTCCGTTGTTCTTGTGATATTGATTTGGCTCCATAATATTGAGACCTCCACACATGTGTCGTTTTAAACTGAATAAAGTGACTGTTTAATTCTTGGAATGATCAATTCATTGATAATTATTATGATGTACAAAAACAAAGGTGTATCTGCTAAAATTCGAACTTTGTGCCGATTCTTTGTCTGGGAGATTAGTGCTCGACTTTTATACATCATCCACTACTAGACAAGGAGCTCAGACGACCATCACTAGATTAACACTTTATGATTGTGACATGATGTCAGGCATAGATGAACATTGCAGAATCACTGCAGGTTAACCTATCACTTACAAAAATACAAGTACATCTTTCCTTTGTAGATTTTGTAGATTTGCTGCTAAAGAACAAAATAGTATACTAGCTCTTACTAAAATGCTTCAAATGAACAAGTCACTAACTTATCTAGATCTTTTGGAGAAAGAATATTTCTCTGATTCAGTAGCTTACAGTCTGAAGCATAGATAATACTGGTTTATTCAAGATCTCTTAAATTCATTCAAAAATGCAAAAAAAAATAATATGAACGCTTTGGTCAAGCTGATCTTCAAAGAAGATTTGGTCTATTCTTTTGATGGACACAATATTTTTAACCCTCGTACTTACTTGAAAAAATTCTAATGATAACGAAAGATGTGCTGTAGTATTGAGTGATTTTCTGTCTTCAAACATTGTCTGTAACTTTTACCAGGGAAGTTCCTCTTTGTTAAGGACAATTGCTACTGCTCAGTTAACATTATTTTAAGGTACACCTTACCTGGCATGTTTTTCAATATACTTACACCAAAATGATACTGGCGTTAAAAATGAACACGTCACTTACACATCTTGATCTTTCAAATTTTTACCACATCAGTTAATTTCATCCCTGTTTCAAGGTCTCGAAGATATCTAATGACACTTTACGTCGCTTGAATATGCACAACTAAGGAATATCAGATAATGAACGAAGCTTCAATCATTCAGGTGCATAAAACCAAAAATTTTCTTCAAACAGTTGACACTACTAATAATGGTCTCTCTCTTTGTGTGGATGGTATTCAGCCTATTCTTGAATAACTTAACACTACGTTAAAAAGCTATAATTATGTTACTAAATTGAATGGAAAAACAGAAGATGCTGTAAGAGATCTAGATTTCGATCGAGCTTGATTTAGCAAACAATATAGTCCAACGAGTATGAATATTACACCAATGAAAGCCAGTGCAGTCTCTTCAATTATTTGTTTACTTCTGTCCACTTCCGTTTTCGTTGAGAAATTTCTAATGCTGTAATTGTTTATGTTTTGTTGCAATAAAATTGAAATCAAATCATGGTAATTTTACAATAATAATTGTCTCAAGTTTGTAGTTAATATAACACAAAATTAATTTGATTCAATTCTTCAAATCTCCTATTATTAGGGAGACACGGTAGTGTCTCCCTATGTAGGGTTGAACGAGAAAACAAGATGGCGGCTACATACAATGTATTAGCGTTCAAACGCTGATATTTCGCCTGGTGATGAATTTTATACGTCCAAAGACATTTAAATCTGCTATCTGGCGTTGCCCCATCTTACAGTAGCAAGGAGATTGCTCGAGATTGTTACTAAAGGGACGAACCTGGAAACGGTGAAAATCTAGTTTCGTCATCTTCGTTTTCTTCTTTCTTTCTTCTTTCTTCTTTCTTTCTTTCTTTCTTCCACTCGCCTAGCACCTTTACGTGAGCAGTGCCGAGACCAAAACACCCACGAACAGTCGTGAAATTCTCCTGGCATGTGCCTTTTGAACTTAGTTTTTAGCGAAACGGCGATATAAATTCCGCGATTTCTCGATCGTGATCCATTGTCAGCTAAGTGTTAGACGCCATTAATAATTATAGTGATTGCGCAATACGCACGTGACCAAGCTGT
>OZ024788.1:8597760-8718260 GCA_964017065.1 Haliclona indistincta | reverse complement strand
TATTCACTGAACATATTTGTTTTAAGTTTTAACTAATTGTCAGAGTGTTGACAGCGTTTGTCGAAAATTGATTATAACCGTCCGATCATTGTCTAGTCCGATATTGTTCATTATGCAGGCCTTACTATTAAACGCAAAAACAACCAGTTGTTATAATAGTGTAAATAAGTACAGGGGAGGCCTAGCTTCACAGCTGCAAGAATAGGCGTTCGCTTCATCTCGCGAAAAAGTTGTGACGGCGTCCGATTATTCATGGTGTCCGTTAATCGATCATTTCCTCTATATCTGGAATAGTGCACTTACATCTTAGATAGGCATTAAACACTACCAGAAGCGAGTAATCCTTGAAAAACATGGATTTTGGGCCGTTTTGGACTGAAGACGCCATTAAATAATTAACCCTCTTGGCGCTCGTATCATTAACTCCGCCCACATCAGTTTTGCAGCTAGCTATCTCGATCGATACTGCGATTTGTCTCTGCTCTGGACGCTTCAGCGCGCAAGCCAGAGGTATGAAATTTGTCTAGAGCAGTACTATACCCTAAGTAACACTGATCTGTTCGTTAAAGCTTCAGATGGCGGGTTAAAACTGACATACCCAGACGTGAACAAGCCCAGGCTATTCAGTCTAGCCAAGTTACCGGCAGCAAGATTCTCAACGCACAGTAAGGTTCCTACACCAGGCAGCGTAAATTGTAAAGGACTAGAAGCCTCTGTGAGTGTGATATTGACATCAACAAGGTTCTACTAGGCGTGCTCCTACTCAGGCTTGCACTGCATCATGAGTTGTCAGTATTAGTCTCTTCCTTCATCCATTACTGTACTAACAAGTATCATGTCAAATCATACCTGGACTTGATATTTTGCTGTCTGCGTCCTCAACCTCTTTACTATTTTAAACCTTTCATTGAATGATTAAACATTATTTTAAACTACACTCCTTACTCTCCAGACCCTGTGCACGTTCACATCTGCTAGACTAGTAACTGCTGCTCACAGAGTTGTCAAAATAAAATAACGTCTAACATAGAATACAACTAATAAGTTCAAACTGATAGTGATCAAAAAAGTAACAGGAACAAGTAAAGTAAAAAAGCTTTAATAAAAAAACTGAAAAGTGTAGGGATGACTCTTAAAAAAGGAAAGGAACAAGATGGGATGATGCTTGCAAAAGTAAAGGAACAAGATGGAATAATGCTAAGCTTGCAAATGTAAAAGTCCCAAGTATCCCTACATCAGCGGCTTGAAGGAGGACGCAGTCCGATGGAGTAATTGACGGTTGTAAATAACTAGAGGTATATCTGTTTAGGAGGACGCAGTCCGATGAAGTAGTTGCATGACAGTTGTAAATAACTAGAGGTATCTGTGTTTGGAGGACGCAGTCCGATGAAGAAATTGACGGTTGTAAATAACTAGAGGTATCTGTGTTTAGGAGGACGCAGTCCGATGAAGTAGTTGACAGTTGTAAATATGCTGCAGGTAGCTGTGTTTGGAGGACGCAGTCCGATGAAGTAATCAACGGTCGTAAAGGTATAGATTCAGAAGGAGGATTCCGCATTTGTCAGTTGCACGTCGTCTCAGCAAGCCGCTGATGTAGGGATACTTGGGACTTTTACATTTGCAAGCTTAGCATTATTCCATCTTGTTCCTTTACTTTTGCAAGCATCATCCCATCTTGTTCCTTTCCTTTTTTAAGAGTCATCCCTACACTTTTCAGTTTTTTTATTAAAGCTTTTTTACTTTACTTGTTAGTTCTATTGGGAGATGAACTTCTAGCAGTCATCCTGGCTGACGTGAACACAAATTTATATTTGCCGACCCCAGAGAGCAAACTTCAGCTCATTGGCTACTGATTAGTATAAAAAGTGTTGCAGAAAGGCTGCGAGAAAGCGTTCCAAAACGGGGTTGAAAGTCGCGACCGTCGCTCAATTGCAATTGTATTGGCGAGGTCTAAAAACATGGTTTTTTCAAATTTTGAACGACTGTCGCTTGAAAAGCTTTAAACTTTTTCTATTTGCCGGCCCCAGGTTTGATAGAGTGCCTTTTTAGGTATCGAATGGTATGGTCGAAATTTATACTGGGACATGGGAACACGTTCCCTTTTGGGGGTAAAGTTGGGTGAGTCTTCAAGTTCTTCCTCGTTGTACAAACAGTATCAACAGCTGCTTTTGTAAGTTCAAATTCAAATTTACGCAATGGCTAACACTGTCTATGGTGTCTCTCTAGGTGCTCATAAGCCCTTCACCGCGGGGCTTGCCGATCAGTGTCGCCGCCGAGTCATGGCGACCGAGATCGTCCCGCTGGCGTCTCTGTCAACATCGTGCTATTTCAGCAGGACACTGGAGCGATGGAGAGCAACGTCTTCTTGTGCCCGACTGTGAACCAATGTAGACGGCATCATTACAAAGCTATATATATACCAGCTACCTGGAGCTTCTGGCATACCGTCTGTATATCAGTACCACCGAACGATAGCTATAGCATTGACACGTCTTTTGCGAGCGATTGAAGCTTACAGAGAGCATACTGTATAAAGGGCAAGTTTACTAGTCTTGGTGTGTATAAAGGAATAGTGTTGGCTTGTGCTTCAGACAGAGCACTAAGCTGCTGACTCAATAGCTGGCTGCATACATTGTTGACCACACCTCTCTTTCTTTGTTTCTTGCAACAGTCTCAAACCAAGTGTAAGCCCTTGTTTGGACACAAGTAGCAAAGTAAATGACCTCTTGATCATCCAGTAGCAATGTTGATTTTACCTTTTTCTCTCGGCAAGGCTTTAAGTTCAAGAAATGCATCCAGAGACGACTACGATTGAACTCTCTAAACTTTTGTTCTTGAAAAGACTTGAATACATGCTAGTATTGTTCTTAGAGTTTCTATGCAGTGATAGTCAAGTATGATTGAACAGTTTAAAACAGTACAATAAGATAAGACAATACAAACAGGCGACAGATCTGTGAGGGGGAAACACCAGTCACACACACTGTTTATGAGAATCTTATTAAACATACTGTTTAGCAGAATGAGTGATGTCTCTATCCAGCAGGACTCTCTATCCACTATCCAGCAGGACTCCTCTTTACAATAGCCGACCCGGGACGAGATGCAACAACAATTGCTCTGCCAAAAGACACCATAGACTTTATAATTATCACACATCACTACTAGCAGCATTCACCCACAGCATGCACAGCAGTCATCAGGGGTACATCATAAAAGCACACTGCTTGTAATGTGATTTAATTTTAGTGTCCACTGCAAGACTGACGCCGGAGGAGCCATGTATCCGCGCTTCTGGATGATCCATTGCTGCCGGATGTGTATTTTCCTGGCGGCCGTGTGCTATCACCTGTCATCAGGCTCACCCTGCGACGGAGCCATAAGTATGATTACTATCGCTCATTGTGTGATAATTATCACACATCACTACTAGCAGCATTGCTGCAGCTATACATGAGTATCTGAAGCCCATACCTGTACCGTAGGCTAAATTTCGTGGGTGCTATAGTGTGTACTACCGTGCTAACCTTCCATATTCTTGTTTGGAACAGTCGCTCGGTTTCATACGGTCATACAACCCGCTACAGTACCGAAACCAAGCTCTGATGTATAGGCGACGGAGCTGACGGTGGTCCTGGGTATAGATTAGCTGCTCAGACCGCCTTATAATCCGTCAGCTGCCTCAGGAGAAGAGTATTTCTGGCTAGCTGTAGTCCTCGTGCTCGCCGCCATTTCTTGTTACTATGGAAATCCCGCGCTCGTCAGTGGTTTATCGTGATACGCAGTGCAATTATTATTATTTTTTTTTTTTAACGGCAAAAAGATACTCAATACAAAAAGATACTCAATACTGAACTGAATTCCGCGTCATGTCTTCCTTTTCTGAGTCCGCCCACAGCATGCACAGCAGTCATCAGGGGTACATCATAAAAGCACACTGCTTGTAATGTGATTTAATTTTAGTGTCCACTGCAAGACTGACGCCGGAGGAGCCATGTATCCGCGCTTCTGGATGATCCATTGCTGCCGGATGTGTATTTTCCTGGCGGCCGTGTGCTATCACCTGTCATCAGGCTCACCCTGCGACGGAGCCATAAGTATGATTACTATCGCTCATTGTGTGATAATTGAACCTGTCGTGTTTGATGTAGATAGCTCAGTCTATGGCGGCAACCTGTTTTTCAACGTTAACTGCTTCAGTGGAACATTAAGCCTTTCAAATCAACAAGTCAATGTCAAAATAGTTTGGGTGACGGTTGAGTCACGATGCAATGGCACTGGAATTGTCAACCAACAGGTCAGTAGACTTAATGTAATCGATTGCATGCAGACTTGTCAGTAGTCAGTTGTATCACAGCGCTTCAAAGTTCTAGCTCCGAGTCATTGAATTACCAGGATGCTACTAACCGCTTTTTATAGTACTGAAAAAAACCTGGCCACTTGCACAGCACAGCACTACACTGCACTCGGTGATAGTAGCTGACAGAATCACTGCCCAATCAACAATATGCATATAACCTTATACATGTACCTGCATTCATCCCATCTATTAAACTCTCATTATCCCGGCATCTATTAACTGAACTCTAGGGACCTTTCTTACCATGACAGCAGCACTTTTCAGTGACCAGCATAGCTCAGTGCTGGTTGAAAACCACGCATCGTGTGATTTGTATCAGTTATAAGTTTTTGCAACAAAGCACAATATTAATTTTCTTACTGTAGCCAACTAAACCTGTTAATGGATATGATGGAGTAGTACAGAATGATAGAACATTCAGAGTAGATGACCTCCCACTGACCGAGCCAGGAGAGTGTGTGCTAACAGCGTGTTACTATGTGGACGACCCTGGTACACGGACCGACACTGACTTATATCTAGCGGATCATAAACCAACATGCACATTTGGTCAGTTAGTTAATTTGTCTTGAAATTTCAATAATAATCATGACTTGATTCCATTAAACCTATAGTTCTCGACTCTCCAACTCAATCAACCATTACAGAAACATCATATTATACAGATGTACAGTATACTTTAAGTTTGCTACAATCAATGTTATCAAGCACAATTCAATCAACAATGTCTGCATCACATTTGGATCACGACTCTCCCACTCAATCAACCATTAAAAAAACTACAAATGTACAGTATACTTCTTCAATGTTATCAACCACAATTCGATCAACAATGTCTGCATCACATTTGATATCAGAGGAAATTTTTACAACAATATGCTACCACCCTCTTTATCAAGCACAATTCAATCAACAACGTCTGCATCACAATTGATATCAGAAGAATTTTTTACAACCGTCTCTACAATAATCCCATCTTCAAGTTCACAAATTTCACCTTCATCTGTTGCACCTGCAGCTGGCATAAGTAAGTTCAGGTACATTACGTTACGTTAACCTCACCCCAGGCCGGCCAGCTCCACCCCTGTATTTTAGAGAACTTTCCTTGGGATGATAATGATGATTGTGCATGTAGATTGCTTGAGCTTGACAATAAAAATTCTTGCAAATACTTTCACACTACGTATTTATATAGGTATTGAAAAGTTTAGTCATCCTCAACCAATCATCTAGTAATAATTATGCCAGCAGCCAATTTTCATGTTATCTGCCTCTCAGTAATTTCTTCACCTAAACATAATTATTCACATTTTCGTGAGTTTCCCATGACTTTACTGGATTTAGGTCTTTTTTGAAGTTAAGAGTTTAGGGTTTGATTCCAGATTTCTCAATGTAGGCTACTGGATAAACTTAGTACTACTAGATTTATGTTTCCAAATTGGCTGTTCTCGTTCTCTTCTACCCACTGTTCTCTTTTACCGGCTGTTCTCTTATTCAGTTCGGGAAATATGTCTGATCATCTACATGCATGTTTTGTACTACAAATTATTCACTGAGCTTTAGAAGTATACAAAAAGATATACAAAACGATGTGCATGTCATTCGCATTTTGACCATGCTATTCAATTTAAAATTTTGCAGGTAATCAGACAATATTGCTAGCGTCTACTATTCCAATGGCTACAATGCTAGTTGTCATCCTACTCGTGCTCATACTAGCATTGTTCATATGTAACAGAAGAACAGGGCTTGGAGTAAAGTACGTGATTATAATAATAGCATGATAATCATATTATTTCCTCGTAGAGATGCACAGGCTGATTGTGAACATGATTTTAAGCAAGAGGAAAGAATGTGTGTTGATTGTCATAATATGATTGTCATAATTACATGCAAGTGAAACGAGCTATATATTGAACAATTTACAGACATCACGAACTCCACAGCACATGTTGGAATCAGTTAACTACATCCAAATTCCTTTTAACTACATGTGTATGATAAAACTTTTTACTTGAACTACTTTGTTGTAAATGAACTGTATTGCTATGTATGTACATGTGTCGTTTTAAATTGAATAAAGATATCTGCTGGAACTTTGTGCTGATTCTTTGTCTGGGAGATTAGTGCTCGACTTTTATACATCATCCATTTCCGGCTTATGAGCTCAGACGACCATCACTAGATTAACACTTTACGATTGTGACATGATGTCAGGTATAGATGGTCTGTTACACATTGCAGAATCACTGCAGGTTAGCCTATCACTTACAAAAGTACATCGTTCCTTTGTAAATTTGCTGCTAACAAATCAAAATTAATGGTATTATAGGTCTTACTAAAATGCTTCAAACGAACAAGTCACTAACTCATCTTGATCTTTCGGGAAACTATCGTTTCTCTGATTCAGGAACTTACTGGATTTTTGAAGGTCTTCAAAGCAACACTAATCTAGTATACCTGAATGATAGTGGCTCAGACACTGCTTTGTCTCTCAAGATAATGACACTTTACGTTACTTGAATATACACAACTTAGGAATATCAGATAATGAAGCTCCATGCAAACATTGCTCAGGTGCCTAAAACCAACAACTCTATTCAAACACTATCTCTCTTTGTGATGGTATTCGGCTTATTTTTGGCTTTAAAAAAACCATTATGTTAATGGGAAACAGAGGAGATTTTGATCGAGGTTGATTTAACGAACAACTTTCTTCTATTGATATACGCAGTCCGATAAGTATGAACAATAATTGTTTCCTCATGCTCGAGCTATCAGCACCAATATATATAGTCTCCATAATTATTTATTGTACTGTACATGCACTTTTTTCAACTCAAATGTTATACATGCATATAATAATTTTTTGAAGTGTATTAGGGAGGCACGGTAGTGCCTCCCTACAGTATGTAGGATGAAAGGAAAAACAAGGTGGCGGCTAAATACAATGTATTAGCGTTCAAACGCTGATATTTCTCCTGGTGATGAATTTATATGTCCAAAGACACTTAGATCTGCTCTCTGGCATTGCCGCCACATCTTACAGTAGACTTTCAAACTCAGGTAAACAAGTAATGTAATTTCAAACACATAAACAACAATAGTAGAGTACATTTGTGAACAGATGTTCACATCATGGGAACACACTTACTGGTTTGTAGTGGTTTGTGTGTCTACGTATAAGCTTCACATATAAAATAAACATACACAATCTAATAGATGAACAACTTGAGGTCTACCTATGGTGTTTGAACAAGACCAGATTGATACTGAGAGATCATAACAGGAAGAGGTACAGGATAAATACAAGTAGTAGTATGCGTTGTTACAGCATGATGGTTCAGAGTCAAAAAGTACGATATGCAAACTGTTCAATTAAGTGATATCCATCTGTTATTTACAATTCGTCTGAAAAGATTCCGTGTCCCACAGAGCTACACAATAGGCTACGCATTGCTTTCACGCAATATTTTAAAATAAGAGTTTATGCAAAGGGTAGCATATGATAGCTACAAGCTAATAGATAATGAACACATTTAATGATTAAGTAATATAGGCCATGAGCCAGAGCCCAAAATTTTGGCTTTTGGTATCATCTGGAGGGACTAAGGTTCATAGTATTTTTTTTAAAGCCCTACACATCTAGAATCAGAAAATGTGTGATAGCATTGCTGAAATGGTAGCTTTTGTGTTTCATCAAGGTTTTTGTATCTACTGTTAGCAAGCTTGAATAATGATTAGGTAGTAATTAAATTCATGCTCCTCTAATCATATTCACAACAATGATTCTGATTATCAAGCAATGAAACTACTTATACATGTACTTCATGCTCTAAGATTATCGAAGAAAGCTATATTAATACTTAGACTGTAGTGATCTGCTCTGAAGGCAGATGCCCTTAGCATGTCATAGCAAGATAAGGACATGTTTGTTCCTTGTGTGGAACTAAAACCCAGAGAAGATGGGTATAAAAAAAACCCAGCCTGAAGATGGGTATAAGTAACTTGCTGCTACATACTACATAGTAATATAGATGTATACAGAGCCATTATTGTATACATGCTTATACATTGGATGAGACAATGCCAAGTGTTTTTGCAGCTAAAGCAAAGTAAAGACTATCGACCTGCATTAAAGAAATCAGAATAAGTTTCTTGATTTGAATTAGGAATGGTGCCTAGCAAAAGCATTCTGTACCTAGCAGGAGCATTCTGTACCTAGCTTTCTCCTAAACTAGATAGTATTTATGCCCATCCCTTCTACCAGCATAGTGACTAATTATTGATCTCATGCAGACACCACCTGTATGTTCTAAAATGAGATTTAATCAACAGCTATGCATGCCGACATAATTATGAAAGGCAAAGGACTATACATGCTATTAAGTCAAGGGCTGCATGACTACTAAGCAGGAAAGCCAGGTAGCACTGTATTATAGGCCAGAGAGGTGACAGGTCCAGTTAGCCGAGGATGAAAATTGTAAGAAAAGAAGCTAAAGAGCAGTTGGTACAACAGTTAAGTCGTCTTATAACGGTCTTATATACCAATTTATTGACATCTTATTCCAAGATTTGATCAAAGGATTAATACAATATACAATTCTGCATGACTTAATACAATCAGACATGCATGCATGGGTAATAGCAGGAGTCCATAATCAACCGCGCCTACTAAAGAGTAGGAGTGTGAATCGCCCACGCTTTAATTGGATTTTCTGCCAGCGAACTGTCGCCAGCGGATATACTATTTTTAGCGCAGTTAGACCGCACCTCCTTGAACATGGGCAACCTGAGAGCAACTGTATGTACTCGTGAAAGCATCCGATAGCCTATCCAGCCACATCATGGCGTCGCTAGATCACCTGTACGTTCGTGGTTCGGCTATCTGATTGTTTCGAAGCTGTTTATCGCTCGATCATACAACTGGATCCCTTGGAGCTACTGTGTTGACTTGTCAGCATAGCTGTTCCGCTTCAGTTATGTGTTGTATCGCTGCCACTAACCGTAAAAACTACTGTTACAACTCAGGTAAGGAATGGAACTCTGAGAAACAGCTGACCAGTGATATGACACGAAGCTTTGATCGAACGGAAGACAGCCACGCTCACGAGGATTGGCGAAGGCAACGACGGCCTTGTAAATCGAGCTAGAAATAGAGACCAGGATGCTTCCTCAGCGCTTAGATCATAGACAACTCTCTGTCTTCAGTATTGAGCTGCCATCTTCAAGCGCTAAAAATAGTATATCCGCTAGCGACAGTTCGCTGGCAGAAAATCCAATTAAAGCGTGGGCGATTCACACTCCTACTCTTAGTAGGCGCGGTTGATTATGGACTCCTGGTAATAGTAATTTTAATAGACAAGATTAATAAAGAAATGAAGTAATAGTAATAGACTCATAGCGAACAACAGGCAAACCTCTATTTTAGTCATCAACATGAGTAGTATAGCAATAGAATGGTTGTTTAGCATAATATTATTTAGACCAATAATGAATGCAAACACATGATTCCCTAGATGATGAGTAGTATCTCAGTAAAGGTATAGTAATCAAGTTTAAGTATAGTTATTTCTATTATGACTTTCTATTATAATTGACCCCATATCTGAAATTTTATTGTACTGGAAGCTTATGCTCTATGGTTTGTGCTTTACTGTAAGAACTGTTGTACTGCACCTGATAGATTGCAACCAGCACACATTGGTCATTCTTTTACTGCATAAGGACTTTTACCAAGATATAATTATTATTGTAAATGGAGTAAAATGCTGTCTATGCAGCCTGTCTAACCAAAAGAGCTATAGGGTGTACACTCACTGTGTCTAAGTCAGTGAAAAATGTGGATGAAAAAATGAAATGATCAAAATTAGTATAAAATAATTGTTAAATGATACTGTTTGCACTAGTGCAGACAGGTGTTAACCCCTGTGGTAAACACCAAGTAGTTCTGAAGTGCCAAGTGCATTAAGCCAGGGTCTAACAAGTAGCTGTATCCCCATAACAGCCTCATAGTACGGCCTTAGGTACAAGCATGCAACAATGCCCCGCAGAGGCTCACGCACTCAAACAGCCACTACTAAAAGGCAGCTCAAGCATGGTCATGCACATGATAGTCATCATGCAGACTCGCTCACTGCTCCGCTGAGCTCTTATTATCACCCACCTCACCCACCACTCATCCAATACCACTATTGTATGCCACTGTGAAATTGAATAAAAATGGGGGGTTCAGGTGCCCCGCAGGGTAGCGTCGCCAGCCTGAAACGCTTGTCAGACACTCTCAGGACACCTCGGACTACCTTCCTCTTTTAAAGCCAAAACCCTGTTGAATATAGCTAGAAGGCAGCCTCACCAGCATGTCAGGTGTCACGGGGTTAATTTATGGTAATCTATGCGCATTTGATATTTAATTTGTGATAAAACCCAAAAGCTACCTCTAGAACAATGCTATCATCTATTTTATAACTCTAGGGATGTATACCTTCTTAAAAATCACTATTAACCTTAGTCCCTCAAAATGATACCCTCCAACCCCCCAAGCTCACGGTCTAATAAGTAAAGTGAGCTAATTTTGAATACGATGAAGGAGTATGTATGACACCAGTTATATTAGGCAAAGAAAATTGAAAAGATTTCTATCGAAATCAAAAGGATGTAGGGTTGATAAATCTACCACTGGTCAACAATGTAAACTAACAAGGAACAAGCATGGAATGGTAACACGATTGACTTGCTAACAGACCATAGATCCCTACATCAGTGGCTGCTGTAGTTGACTATAGCTAGTTCAGCTTGTTGCTGTTGACTGACACCTGACCTGCATTCAGCTTGTGACAGCTTATGTACAGCCACTGATGTAGGGATCTATGGTCTGTTAGCAAGTCAATCGTGTTACCATTCCATGCTTGTTCCTTGTTAGTTTACATTGTTGACCAGTGGTAGATTTATCAACCCTACATCCTTTTGATTTCGATAGAAATCTTTTTAATTTTCTTGTTTGTGTCCTTTTTTCTTTTTCAGTGAAGTGCAGTTTAATATCATGCAATTGCTGTGCCATCTTTGTCTCCACCATTGGTTTGGTTTTCCTGTTGTTGATGGCTTTTCTTTATTATTAACAATTTTAAACTTGTAGCTAAATAATTCTTATGCTGTAGATATCAGCTCGCCTACGCATGCATGAATACAGTGCATACGAGCCCCGCCCACACTTGTTTACGGCGGTTATAATTATCTGGCAAGACAGAATGGTGATTCTGCGCTTGCTAGCTTACCGTTCTTCGAAGACTCCAGACAAATATGTGTTCTCCGTGATCTATACGGCGTGGCGATACTCAAGCTTGTGCTTGGTCACGTGCGCTAACCACAGCGCGTATTGCGCAATCATTATAATTATTAATGGCGTCTAACACTTAGCTGACAATGGATCACGATCGAGAAGTCGCGGAATTTATATCGCCGTTTCGCTAAAAACTAAGTTCAAAAGGCACATGCCAGGAGAATTTCACGACTGTTCGTGGGTGTTTTGGTCTCGGCACTGCTCACGTAAAGGTGCTAGGCGAGTGGAAGAAAGAAAAAGAAAGAAGAAAACGAAGATGACGAAACTCGATTTTCACCGTTACCAGGTTCGTCACTTTAGTAACAATCTCGAGCAATCTCCTTGCTACTGTAAGATGGGGCAGCGCCAGATAGCAGATTTAAGTGTCTTTGGACGTATAAAATTCATCACCAGGCGAAATATCAGCGTTTGAACGCTAATACATTGTATGTAGCCGCCATCTTGTTTTCTCGTTCAACCCTACATAGGGAGACACTACCGTGTCTCCCTAATAGGAAATTGAATTGTTCTAAATTCCAATTCAAGTTGTGCTTGGAAAAAAAGAGAAATAATACGCATTAGTTTTAGCATTGGGGTGGTTAATAGAGTGAGAAGAAGCATGGTTTGAACGTCCATGTAAAGTGTGGTAATTTTGAACACAATGAAGGAGTCTTTATGACACCAGTTAGGCAAATTGAATTGTTCCAAATTCCAATTCAAGTTGTGCTTGGAAAAAATAGAAATAATACGCATTAGTTTTAAATAGAATTGACCAGCATGATAAATCTTGTAAAGGGTTGTGAGTTTAAAATGGTTCCTTCTAGATTCAAGTGACGAAACATCGACAAGTTGAAGCAGGAGCATATCGGCAATTTAAATTCGCTGTACTATGTTAACCCTTTAACCCCTATGTTGCCATTTGGCGACATACATACTTCAGACACCATAAGTTTATCAAAAAGTGTTAAAATATTCCGAAATTAGGCTAAAATTGAAGAATACAAATAACCGTAAAAATCCAGTGATTTTCGGCGTGCCCCTGCACTAAACGTTATGGCGTTGGCATTTCCATGGCTTCAGTACAAATTTCACATTATTTTTCAGGAAAAACAAAATGTCTGCCAAGAAAATTTGGACATTTTATGGCTTCAGGGTGCTAGGAAACACATTTTTGTGCATTCTCTAAGATCTGGGATACATTTTGCACTCACCAAAACCACTGCTATTTGTATGTATGTACTTTTCAGTAGCCAGCCCTAAAGTACTAACAAAATTTGACGAGGTAGCTGCACTTTATCGGCTTCACTTTCGAAGTGGAAGGGGCATATCGACCGACTTGAGTGTGGGCAATTGCTGCTATACTCACTGGCGTAAAAGGACGCAAATTTGAGACCAGTAGCACAAAAGACACACGAGATATTCACGAGAGTAGTGGTCAGCATTAGAGGTTAAAGGGTTAATGTTGTGCAAGCTGTATGTAGTCCGCCCACAGCACATCATCAAGGGGACATTATACATGGTTTCAATGTAGTTATTAACATAATAGTGCAATCGGTAAATTGAATTCACGTGTAAGTTACGCCTATAATTATTCTGGCAAGTTGTCATCAGTTCTACCGGACTCAGTTTTCAGTGACCTTGCACCACGAAGCGAAAAGTGGAATTAGTTGTTGACCAATCAAATTCACTGCTAGACACTAGTATTAAACCATGCATCCACACATTAACGACTACTTCCGCTTTTCGTTCATGGTGCAACATCTCCGGTACACTTACAGACCCGCAACCGTGGTGACAAGTTGCTGTGTGTATGAGTATGATTGCACCAATCGTGTCAAAAACGGCTCTGTCTGAACAAAAGCAAGATTCTCTGAATACCTCCGTTTCGGTCGTGGCTCCAGAGATGCAACATAGTCACTCAAAGCCGCCGATTCCAATACAATTTCACTCTTCTGCCCACCAAGGGAGGCGTGGCTGGTGACGTAACCCAGCGCGACGTGCGCGCAAATATTACGACACTGCTTGTAATGAAAGTGGATTTTAGTGTCACTGCAAGACTGAAGGAGCCATGCATCGCTTCTGGAGGATCCATTGCTGCCGGATGTGTATTTTTCTGGCGGTGTGCTATCACCTGTCAGCAGGCTCACCCTGGCTCACGCAGCAATAAGTATGCCGGATTACTATTACTCATTGTGTGATGATTATTCGTTTTTCGTGAGTTTCCCATGACTTTAGATCTTTTTGAAGTTAAGAGTTTAAGGTTTTGTTTCCAGATTTCTCAGTATATATATAGGCTACTGGATAAACCTTGCTACTACTAGATTTATGTTTCCAAATTGGCTGTTCTCGTTCTTTTATACCCACAGACTGTTCTCTTATACCCACTGTTCTCTTAATAATATACCCACTGTTCTCTTATACCCACTGTTCTCTTAAACCAGTTGTTCTCTTATACCATGCTGTTCTCTTATACCCGGCCACTGTTCTCTAAATTATAATACCCACTACCCACTGCATGTTCTCTTATACCCATGTGTTCTCTTATACACACTGTTCTCTTATACCCATGTGTTCTCGTATACCCACTGTTCTCTTATACCCATGTGTTCTCTTATACCCACTGTTCTCTTATACCCACTGTTCTCTTATACCCACTGTTCTCTTATACCATGTGTTCTCTTGTACCCATGTGTTCTCTTGTACCCACTGTTCTCTTATACCCACTGTTCTACCCACTGTTCTCTTATACCCATGTGTTCTCTTGTATATGGGTATAAGAGAACAGTGGGTATAAGAGAACAGTGGGTATAAGAGAACAGTGGGTACAAGAGAACACATGGGTAAAAGAGAACACATGGGTATAAGAGAACAGTGGGTATACCCATGTGTTCTCTTATACCCACTGTTCTCTTATACCCACTGTTCTCTTATACCCACTGTTCTCTTATACCCATGTGTTCTCTTGTACCCATGTGTTCTCTTGTACCCACTATAAAGCTGTTCTCATTATACCCATTGTTCTCTTATACCATGCACTGTTCTCTCGGGAAATAATTTTGTCTGATCATCCACATCTGCATGTTCTATACTGCAAATTATTCCCTTGAGTTTTAGGTTTAAGTTAATATGTATGCAAAAGACAATATGTATGTTTAAAGTTATTAAGTATTATGAGTGGGCGGAATCAAAGGCACCGTGCTTCCTGTAAATCACGTATTTCGCGAGCCCCGCCCACCGTACAATATCATGCCCATATTGAACGTGCTTTAATTCCCATATAGCATTAGCATGCTGACATTCGCAAACTCGGTTATAGCATTACAGCTTGATCTAGTCAGCCGTGGCATATACTTTAAACCACTTAAGGTGGCGGTATACCGGTTTTTATGAATATTAATGAGCGACTTTCTTATATCTGCAGCTCGTGACAGAGCAACACAAGCAGTGTGAAACTCGCTCCGATGCATCAATGAGTGTGTGTCAATGTATAACGCAGCTTGAAACGTTGCACAATATTCTACACCAATTAGGAATAATTTAGGAATAATCAACATCGTACGGATACGCATTTTTCTAGCCAAAAATCTCTCCTGGCTAACCGTGCAGCAAAGGTTACCAACTGAAATTTGACTCTTATAAACCATTTGTAGGTGCTGTCGAAGAGTTTTCTGCATTTCCTTTTCTGATTTTAAGAAAAACACTTTTACATCATGGTTGATTTTGCAGTGACGTCCATGTTGTCGATGCATAGAACAGATACGTTCAGCGTGGGTCAACAATACTCTTCAACAGCACCTAGAGATGGTTTACAAGAGCCTAATTTCAGCTGGTAACCTTTGCTGCACAGTTAGCCAGGAGAGATGTTTGGCCATAAAAATGCGTATCCGTACGATGTCAATTATTCCAAAATTATTCCTTGGTGTAGAATATTGTGCAACGTTTCAAGCTGCGTTATACATTGAGACACACTCATTGATGCATCAGAGCGAGTTTCACGCTGCTTGCGTTGCTCTGTCACGAGCTGCAGATACAAGAAATTTGCTCATTAATATTTATAAAAACCGGTATACTGCCACCTTAATAAATTATAGGTAAGTCGTGCTCTATGTGATTTATGGCACTCAGGCTGTGGTCTCATGCCATAAATCACGTAGAGCACTCCTTATTACCTACATTAAGTAATACATTATGTATGTCTATACCATATAATATACTTCAATGTTTCTGACCAATCAGATTGCTCAAAAAGAAGTGATTTATTTCACTTATTACACCTCAAATTTCATTTATCACACCACAGAATGGACTTTGCTCGGCCCACTTTCAAGATGCCCTCTTCCATTGTGATTCTGTGAACAAAACAGTTATACTGACGTAGCTTGGAAAAAGATATGATTCACTCACTTACGCTTCGTATAGTTAGCTTCTCCATGCTTAGTCAGTACCGGATTTATGCAAGGGCTTTAGGGGCTACAGGCCCGGGGCCCCAGCCATTTGGGGGCCCCAATTCTGTACGAAAACTTTTTTTATAATTATTAATCTTCCTTGTTAACTTTCTTCCTGGTTATGGTCACATTCCCAAACTAGGCGTGTTGGCTATAAAGAGTCGTAAGTCAATATTTTGATGCCCCATAATAGGCCGCAAGGGCGTAGCAATCAGTCAGGCATCCCGAAGTAGGCGTGACTGAGCAATGATGGGCGGGGCGCGCAATGCGTAAGAGCACGTGTAACGCGTAGCAACGTTTATCTGTAACGTCGAAATCAAGATCTATTCACCACCTGATCTTGCGCAGATGAAGTACCTTGGTAGCGAGTTGAAGTATCTAATAATAGGTCATCTCATGAATATTAATTAGAAAAATTTTCGTGGCGTGCCGCTGCGCTTCTGCAGGGCCCCTTCACAAAAGTAGCCCCTGGGCCCCAAAATTGTAAATCCGGCACTGTGCTTAGTGAGACCAAAAGTATCCGACATCAGCTAACAGCCATTATTACGACCGCCACCTACTTTTATTACCAAATTCCTAGGTTTTTTGATCTAGCTCTGTTTGATCATAAGCAAAACAGCATTGTTTCTATGAATAATCCGCTTAAATTTCATAGTTAGTTGGAATCAGCATATCTGAAAACCTTGGGTGGTTTTTAGCCACTGAAACAGCACTCAGACGTCGCGCAAGACAATTTGCACTTTTTGAATAGGCCTTCCATTATAAGGCATAAGGAATGTTGATTAAAAATTAATGAAATTCATCGAGAAATGATGAGCAGTGACGGCGAGCGACGTCATTTGCTGGAGTACGCTCAGAGCCATGGGCGCCAGAAACAAACAAGTACTGCACTGCGCTAAGACTGTATACATCACCCACTAGTCTGAAAATAGCCATATCTATTTATGAAGAATCACATGGTAATATTGTGAGTTGGTAGTAGGCAACGAGTGTTGAGTTTGGTCATAGAAGACTCCCAGGAGCGGTCTTGAAAGTCCTGTAGAGAGCCATGCAGTTCATTGTTAAAGCTATAGTTGTTATGCTAAGGTAAAACAGTTGAGTTGTCTTGCTAGAACTACATTGCTAGACTCCTCAGGAGCTTCGTGAGAGTCGTTTTTGGACAAATGGCAGCAAACAAACTCGACTGTATGGCATTACTACCTTGCGGTTTCAGCAGCAAATCATCGTCCTAGTTTCGCCTTCGGTGAAAGTCTAGGAAAACAATGGTACTCCAGCAAATGACGTCATAACACGCAGAATTACGTTGCGCTACATTCCTTGCATATTTTCCCTTACGGTGGAAAGGCCCATTAGACATTTCCGGCCGCATGACCATGCCCACGCACATCGCTACTCATAGTTTAATTTTTAAGCTTACCGAAGGTTGCTTCTTCCGCCAATTTTAATGTGACGTAATTCAAATTCCGCTAGTACAACTGTTCGATACTACATGTACAGCGCGTTGAATAGATCTTGCAACGCCACAGTCAAAGCGGAAGTAACACGTTTTCAGTCTTACGTTGACCAATCAATCACGCGCTTGTATTACTTGCTCTTTCACTGTGGAGTTGCAAGATCTATTCAAAGCGCTGTACTGACGCCAGACCCTTCCACAACTAGAGTTCTAATGAACACATACCCGTGCGCTGAGCTAGGAGCTAAACACGACTACTCCTGCACCTGCATTACTACACACGCACTTTACTTAATGGCTGTACATATGAGACTGAGTGAGGACATCGACATTGATAGGAGGACCCACAATACCGTAAGTGCTCTTACAAGGACACGTAGCTCAGTTTAGATAGCTATGATGGATTAGCCGCTCGAACACTAAGGCTTGCCAGCACAGAAAACGTCTTCGTAGGACTATAAATTCAGTGAAGAAGCTGCAGAAAGTGTTTTCGTGGAGATTTTCGAGCTGTAAGACGCAAACAGGCGTGTTTTTTGACGACACACACACACAGACGGACACAAACGCATAACCCTGGCGCATACTTCGCACGGGTAATAATGCGAAGGGGCGGGCTGCCAGACTACATCATCAAGGGCAGGCGCGTAGGCAGGGGGGGGCCAGGGGGGCAATTGCCCCCCCTTTTTTGCTGACTTGGTAGATGAATTTAGTTATTATGAATGACTATGTTGATTTAGCAGCCTTAGTATATGAAAACAGTTGTTATGTGTTGCCAAATCTGGGTTGGAGTCATCAGTGTGAAAACCACATGTGTAATCAGTTGTTTGTGTAGGCTAATTGATCAATACACACACACATAGCCTCCCCCCCCCCGTTGGTAATTATATATTCATATTTCATCTGCCTCCTCATTTCAAAAATCCTGCCTACGCCCCTGAAGGGTACATCATAAAAGCACACTACTTGTAATGTACGTTAATTTTAGTCAGTGTCACTGCAAGACTGACGGAGCCATGCCGTGTCGCTTCTGGATGATCCATTGCTGCCGGATGTGTATTTTCCTGGCGGTGTGCTGTCACCTGTCATCAGGCTCCTTCTGCGATGGAGCAACGAGTATGATTACTATCGCTCATTGTGTGATAATTGAATCTGTCGTACGTGTTTGTTGCAGATAGCTCAGTCTATAGCGGCAACCTGTTGTTCAACGTTAACTGCTCCAGTGGAACATTTAGCCTATCAAGTGAACCTGTCCGAGTCGAAATAGTCTGGGTGACTGTTGAATCACGATGCAATGGCACTGGAATTGTCAACCAACAGGTCAGTAAACGTAATGTAATCGATTGCAGACTTGTCAGTAGTCCGTGAGTTGTGTCACAGCGCTTCGAAATTCTAGCTCATTGAATTGCGATGCTATTTACCGCTTTTTATAGTTGTACTGAAAGAAACCTGGTCGTTTGCACAGTACTACACTCGGTGATAATAGCTGACAGATTCAATGCCCAATCAACAATAATTATGTATAACCTTATACCTGCCGTATATCTATTGAACTCTCGTTGTCCTGGCATCTATTCGGTCTAGACGCATTTCTTACCGTGGCAGCAGCACTTGTCAGTGACCAGCATAGTTCAGTGCCGGTTAGAACTTAACCACTGTGATTCTATCAGTTAAACGTTTTTGCAACAAAGCACACTTGATTGATATTAATTTTCTTACTGTAGCCTACTGTACCCGTTAATGGATTTGATGGAGTAGGAAAGACTGTTATAGCATTCAGAGTAGATGACCTCCCACTGACCGAGCCAGGAGAGTGTGTGCTAACAGCGTGTTACTATGTGGACGACCCCGGTACACCGATTGACAATAACTTATATCTAGCAAATAGTAAACCAACATGCACATTTGGTCAGTCAATTTGTCTTGAAATTATTTTCAATAATAATCACGATTTGATTCTATTAAACCTAGATCTCAACTCTCCAACTCAATCAACCATTAATGAAACAACATATTATACAAATGTACAGTATACTTCAAGTTTGCTACAATCAATGTTATCAAGCACAATTCAATCAACAATGTCTGAATCACATTTGATATCAGAAGAAATTTTTACAACTGTTTCAATAATAATACCATCTTCAAGTTCACAAATTCTGCCTTCATCTGTTGCACCTGCAGCTGACATAAGTAAGTTCAGGTACATTAAATTTGGTCTGTTACGTTAACCTCACCCCAGGCCGGCCAGCTCCATCCTGTAGTTTAGAGAACTTGTCTGAGGATTATAACAATGCTTGTGCATGTAGATTCTTCAACTGATCGTCTATTAATATGCCAGAAGCATGTTAATTATCTGCGTATCAGTAAATTCTTCTCCTGATTGAGAAACATATTCATTTTTGTGACTTTCCCATGACTTTACTAGATTTAGGGTTTTGAGTCCAGATTTCTCAATGTATTGGCTACTGGATAAACCTTGCTACTACTAGACAAATTGGCTGTTCTCGTTCTCTTACACCCACTGTTCTCTTATTCAGTTGGGAAAATAAATGTCTGATCATCTACATGCATGTTTTGTACTGCAAATTATTCACTTAAGTTTTTAATAATGTATACAAAAAGACAAACATTCACATTTTTGTGCTATTCAATTTGAAATTAATTTTTTTGCAGGTAATCAGACAATATTGCTAGCGTCTACTATACCAATGGCTATAATGCTAGTTGTCATCCTACTCGTGCTCATACTAGCATTGTTCATATGTTTCAGAAGAACAGGGCACGGAGTAAAGTATGTGAAATATAATAATAATAGCATGATAATATTTTCATATTATTTCCTCGTAGAGATGCACAGGCTGATTATGAACATGATTTTAAGCAAGAGAAAATTATATGTTTTGATTGTCATAATATGATTGTCATAATTACATGCAAGTGAAATGAGCTATAATATCAAACAATTTACAGACATCGTGAACTCTGCAGTACATGTGACGACTAATTCCAAATTCCTTTTAGCTACAAATGTATGATTAAGGTTTTTACTTGAACTACTTTGTTATCAATAAACTGTAGTATTTATATGTACATATGTCGTTTTAAAATGAATCAAAAGTGACTGTTTCTTGGAATGAACATTGATAATTATTATGATGTAAGGTATCTGCTGGAATTCGAACTTTGTGCTGATTCTTTGTCTGGGAGATTAGTGCTCGACTTTTATACATCATCCATTACCGGCTTCAAGCTCAGACGACCATCACTAGACGCTTTACGATTGTGACATAATGTCAGGCATAGATGGTCTGTTACACATTGCAGAAGCACTGCAGGTTAACCTATCACTTACAAAATACATCTTTCCATTGTAAATTTGCTGCTAACAAAACAAAATGGTTTAGCTCTTACTAAAAACCTTCAAATGAACTCATCTTGATCTATTTCTCCGATTCAGGAGTTTTATTGGATTTGTCTTCAAAGCAATACTAGTCTAGCTAGTATAGTTAAACCTGAATGAAAATGGCATTTAAGGCACAGATTCAGACACCAGATTGTCTCTCACTATAAATGCTTGAAATGAGCATCACTTACACATCTTGATCTTTCAAATTAATACAATGAGAGCAGTTAATTTCATTCCTGTTTCAAGGCCTCGAAGATAATGTCACTTTACGTCATTTGAATGTACACAACATAGGAATATCAGATAATGAAGCTCCAATCATTGCCCAGGTGCATAAAACCAACAATTCTCTTCAAACATTTGACATTACTAGTATGAGTAGTATCCTCTCTTTGTGATGGCATTCGGCTTATTCTTGAAGTGATTCAAGAATAAGCCGAATATCATCACAAAGAGAGGATACTAGTAATGGCAACTGTTTGGAAGAACTGTTGGTTTTATGCACCTGAGCAATGATTGGAGCTTCGATTCATTCAGACAATAAAAATGTTATGTTACTACATGTAAACTGAATGGAAACAGAAGATGCTGTAAGAGATATTGATCGAGCTCGATTTGACAAACAACTTCCTTCTATTGATATAGTCCAACAAGTATGAATATTTCTTCATGCTCAAGCTATCAGCACCAATGCAAGCCAGTGCAGTCTCTTTATTAATTCAGCCTGTGTTTACTACATGTAAAAGACCTGAACATAATCATCTTTGTACAATCAATGAGAAAGACGAGCGGGGTTGTGATAGTTGTACTGCACATGCGCTTTTTGCACTCTAATGTTATAATAATGTAAGTGTTATGACATCTGCAGCAGTTACGTGGTTGCATTGCATGTATAATTTAGCTAGCTAATAATAAGATTTTGGTTACTAACAGGAATTGCACTTATTGTATGATACTACAATTCTTAGAATAGCTTCCATACCATAAACTGCATGTAATTGATGCATGTGCTTGTGTTTACTATAATACACCCCTTGGACGCCAACAGCTGACCGCAATATTTTTCTGAATCCGTGACGTCATCAGTGCCACGCCTTCAACTGCCCAATGTGAGGCCTAGAATCTCTCTTGTAGACAAACGTAGATATAATTATGCAAAAGGTTGAAAAAAGAGTGTTCTAAATGCTCCAGAGCTAGTAGCAAATACCTGGTAGTAACGCGTATACTATTCGACACTTCTAGGACCTTTGGAGTGACTGTAGGTTGAGAAACAGATAGCTCGAAGTTTTATCGAAGGTAACGAGCTACATCTCGTTGTTTCTGAGGCTTACCGTTGATGAAACGGGCGCTGGAAGTGGCGAGTGTATTAAGTTTTGCAAGTTGCGCTTCAGCTTGCCATGCAGCTCAGTTGTGCATGTCTCTTGGCATCACACAATAACTATAGTATAAAAAATTGTGTTCCACGCTTTTCTTGACAGTCTTTGCAGCAAAAGTGTGCCAGCTAGGCCTCACAAATGGCGGTTTATGAATTTTTTCATGGAATTATAAATTGCGGTCAACTATATTAGCGTCCCGGCAACCGGTCTATACACGTGCTCACATTATTGTTATTAAAATTAATTAGCAGATCATGTATTGGCATTCAATGTACCTTATGATACTGTACCTAAGTGATGCATGACTTCACAGTGTGCTGGAACAATTTGTTTACTTGAGCAGCCAAGTGTGATAACTACGTGCCATGCATACCACATAACACATTCTGCTGTAACAAACAAAAACTACATGTGCGATCTTGATATGCATATGTAGTTACTGTAATGTATTACAAACTAGGGAGTGTCCAGTTATATATGTTGACTAAAACCACCGTAAAAATAGAGGATATCACTGAATGCAGAAGTTAGCTGTTTTACATCTGTAATAGATCACAAGCACAGTTACATCCAGCTATCAATAACATGACTATAATTATGTGGAAAGCATAATAATCGGAGGCATATAGCTAGCCGCCCGTCAATACATAGTTCAAGAGTGGAATGCATTGAGCATGAAATTATAGTACTTCTCTATATAATTACAGAACGATGAGGATTTAGTTCTGAATCAAATGTCGTTTCCATTCTCATGCATGATACACATAGTACCATTAACATCTATGCAGTTTTTATTGCTAGTTTCCACATGCATGCATGCCAAATGCAATCCATTGTCATTTTGATACTATGCTATTATTACCGGTATTCAGTTATTTCTCCTGATATATGATATGGCACCATTTAATTTTTTAAGAGGCTATATAGACATAATCATTGTGCAATACGGTGCAATACAATGTAGCAAGTAATTTAAAAAGAAAAAATTAAAGTCAATAATATCATTCTAGAATACAGGGAATTCATCATCAAAAAATAGTTCATCTTGAGTTAGTTCTTTGACTGTAGCTGGTGGTGGACATGCTGCACTGTTCCAAGAATCGATTTCAACTTTTTGATAGTCTGACATAACATGAGGCTGTCTTACGTAGATCCCATTGTAGCTTGGTGGACACCCATCCTGCTGTGAATCGGTCTCAATGCTACTCGAAAGTGATGTGAAGTTATCAGATTCTGCTGACTCAAGAGTTTGTGTAGTTGTCACAGATCCACATCCTGAATCATTGTCTAGCTTTAACTGACAATTTTTGTGCATAAATGCAGCTGTAGACTCTTCGTTGAAGGAGACAATTTCACGGCTGCTCAAGTCAGAGCCGGACTCCAAATGATGCAAGGGTTGCACAAGTGTGACCACTGAACCACCAAAATGGGACATTCCCTCTAAATTGATTTCCTATAAAACAATTATGTAACTACAGTGAAATAGTATGTGTATAATATGTTACTAACTTCGAATTTGAAATCCATTTCATGAAACTGAAGTTCAGTAACAAATCTGTGTATATATGACATTACAGCAGGTGCTTAAAAAGACAAAATGTAAAAACCTTTTCTTTAATCTTGTTTTTACTGCAAATATGACCACAAAAAGTGTGGTGATCAAGAGGACCATTACAAGTAGCAATGTAATACTTAGTGGAAGAGCAGCTGTTTCTAAAACAGTCAAGGAATCTGTGGAATAATTATGATTATGATTGTTGTATAAACTGTCATGACGAGACCCACCTGGTGGTATAGTCTGAGTCTGAATAAGACTCAGTGAAACTGTCTGTTGCGTGGTTTTAGTATATGTTTGTGCTATTTCTGGATTAAGTGTGCTGTTGCTTTGCACTGTGTGCAAGGCTGCATCTGCTGAAGGTTAAGAGACACATGTAACATCATCAATTATTAATTCAGCTACTAATTAAAGTTATGAACTGCACAGAAGGGAAGTCAGTATTGTAAGTTATGCATGCTTACCACTATCATGAAATGATCATGTGGCTTTGATTCAGTGAGCATGATACTAACATATACTGTGGTTATGTGACTACTACTACCAACTAGTAGTCATGTACCAAGTACTTATACAGTTTTTATCATAGCACTACTAACTTACTTGAAGTATTAGTACTGATGACAACACTAGTAGTAGGTTGGGAGGTAGTAGCCACTGTCATCGAAAAGCTTGGATTAGCTAAAGGCAATTCATATAATTTATAATGTTTGTAATTATTATTATTGCAATTTTTATGTACCAGCTTTGCAAGTGGGTTGATAGATTGCTCGAGTCATTTTGTCACCGATACTACCAAAATGTTGATAGCATGCTGTCAGTATACACACCTCTCCAGGCTCTGTTGGTGGTAGATTGTCTGCTGGGTTAGGTTTGTAGCCTGGTGATGCATTATTAGCAACTTCCACTGACTAAATGGAGAAAGGACAATGTGACACTATTTACAGTTACTGAATGAGAATCTCTCACTGAATTAGAATTATTTCCACTGCATACTGACTCAACTGTTATTGATGTAACATGCAAATCTGCTTTCCAACTAACTGCACCGATCGAACAGTTCACATCAAGTGTCACTAAATCACCTGTAGAAACTGTGATAAGAAAAGTGATAATAATTGCTGCATATGCATGTATTTTGATAGTGCATAACTTAACATTTCTTACCTGCATCATCACATAGGAAGCTTCTTGTCAATGAGATCATTGCAGAACCAATAAATGCTAGAAGGACAGCTCTTGCAGTTAATTCGACCATTTCTAGTCACTATTATTATAGCTACAGTAAATCGACTGAAAATGCAACCAGTTTATATACGTGTGCCATGAATTTAGTGGGAGTGTACAAATGCACCCACGTGCATTCTTAACTTCCATGAGGTATTCATTTGTTCCATATTTGGACAATCCTATATAGTGGATCGTTAGTGGATGTATCCATTTCATGCATTTCTGAGGAAGCAAAACTGAACTAATTTGTAACACGTCAGGGGAAAACTAAGAATGTTCATTGCGGAAAGGATGTCAATTATCCACATATTAATTTGATTTCCTGATTAAGACAACAACAGCAGTATGCCCGCATAACTGCTTGTGGAGGCAAACAAAAAATGCTATTAGATGCAATAACTACCACATGTATAACATTATTGTACATCACCGTTGTACATGCATTTTTTTCAGCTTCATTTCACTTACTGCAAGGGCTGGGTATTTTTACTTGTTTTCTTGCCTCTAGAGAACTGACAGTTGTCCCAAATGGTGGAAACCAAAATTAAAAAGCACTTGACTTTAGTGACTTAATATTGGCAGAGTCCAGTTCCTTGATTACCGATGCACATGTACAATTATGAGTACAATGACCTATTCTTTTGATAGTTTATTCCTTCTTTTATACCTATTTTGGCTGATTTGTGTGATTATAAAGCATGTACTTAAATAAAAGCAGTATTGATCATGATAACTGTTTAACCCCAGTATTGGTTATCATTGATTCTGCTGGGCGAAACAGTAAGCTAAGGGAACATGTGTGTGGTACATACTTTTTTGTCTATGTTACATGTATATTACCGGTATGTCACTATTAGATCATTTGGCACAACCAAGACAATATTGACTGGAAGGCAAAATTATAATAGAATCAATGTGATATCTCAATGAGTCAGTAAAGCGGCCGATAGTTTCACATAATTACTATTATGACAGAGTATTTGTTGTGGTAATTGTAGTTGCATCACTGTTAAGCCACATGTGTGTCGTTTTAAACTGATTCAACATAATTATGTTACACAACATAGGAGCTCATATTGTAGAATGCAACTAGCTCCTTTGTGCAAGCAGCATGCCGTGAAAATGTTCCTCTAGGTGCTTATTACAGTAAGAGGTACAAATTGTTTACTTATTCCTAGAGATGAGGCCTGCACTGAAAAGTTAGCTATGTAGTTGTTCTAAACAACTAGCAAACCAAAGGCAGTGTGGTGGCCTGCTTCTTGAAATTCATAATAATTATTATAAAATGTGAAAACCTAGTCGCTTTCGCTTCGTAGCTCACATTTTTGTGTATCTTGTCCAAAAATTACAAAACTATAGGCCTATATAAAGTGAATATAGCTACATGTAGAAGAAACTGTGTTCCAAGAATTGAACAAAGGCTAACCATGCAAGTTACAGGTGTTAATAGCAACATTTTCTGAATTAAAAAAGTAAACTCCTGACCAAGTCAAGTACCTTTTAATTAATGCTTTCCACCATAATTATAGTAACTATTAGGACAACTGTCAGTTATCTAGAGGCAAGAAAACAAGTAAAAAATACCCAGCCCTTGCGCAGTAAGTGAAATGAAGCTGAAAAATGTATGTACAATAATGTTATACTCGTGGTAGTTATTGCATCACAATAAATTTTATATATAAAACAATATGTGTTTGCCTCCACAACCAATAATATTATGGGAGAATGCTGCTGTTGTTGTCTTGATCAGGAAATAGACATCCTTACCGCATTGCACATTCTTAGTTTTCCCCTGACGTGTTACAAATTAGTTCTAGTTTGCTTCCTCAGAAATTCATGCAATGGATACATCTATTAACGATCCACTATGTAAGTTTCTCCGAATATGGAACAAAATGAATACCTCATGGAAGAATGTGCGTGGGTGCATTGTATACTCCCACTAAATTCATGGCACACGTATAATAATAAGCTGGTTGCATTTTCAGTCGATTTACTGTAGCTGTACTAGAAATTATCGAATCAACTGCAAGAGCTGTCCTTCTAGCATTTATTGCAAAGCCACAGAACACTTAATGCGGAAATCGCGCAAACATTATACTAAAACCACACAATAGACAGTTTCACTGGGTCTTATTCAGACTCAGACTATGCCACCAGGAGATTCTGGTCATTGCCTGTTTATACCACAATAAGCAGCTGCTCTTCCACTAAGTATTACATTGCTACTTGTAATGGCTCTCCTGATCACCACACTTTTTGTGGTCATATTTGCAGTGAAAACAACATCAAAGAAAAGGTTTTACATTTTGTCTTTTTAAACACCAACTCTAATGCGATATACACAGATTTGTTACTGAACTTTAGTTTCATGAAATGGATTTGGATTTCAAATTTGAAGTAATTAACATATAAACGTAATTACATAATTGTTTTACAAGAAATCGATTTAGAGGGAATGTCCCATTTTAGTGGTTCAGTGGTCACACTTGTGCAACCCTTGCATCATTTGGAGTCCGGTTCTGACTTAAGCAGCCGTGAAATTGTCTCCTTCTATGAAGAGTCTACAGCTGCATTTATGCACACAAATTGTCAGTTAAAGCTAGATAATGATTCAGGATGTGGATCCGTGACAACTGCACAAACTCTAGAGTCAGCAGAATCTGATAACTACACATCACTTTCGAGTAGCATTGAGACCGATTCACAGCAGGATAGGTGTCCACCAAGCTACAATGGGATCTACGTAACACAGCCCCATGTTATGTCAGACTATCAAAAAGTTGAAATCGATTCTTGGAACAGTGCAGCATGTCCACCACCAGCTACAGTCAAAGAACTAACTCAAGATTAACTATTTTTTAATGATGAATTCCCTGTATTGATTTTTATTATTGACTTTCTTTTTAAATTAATTACCTGCTAATAATAATCAAAATGGCAACCAAGTGCCGTGCACTTCAAAAACCAATATTACATGTACATTGCATTGCTCAGTAATAATTATGTCTATATAGCTTCTTAAAAATTAAATGGTGTTTGATTCCATACGCATATCTCAGGAGAATAACTGAATACCGGTGTAAATTTCATAATTGTATTAGTATAAATGGACTGCACTTGGCATGCATGCATGTGGAAACTAGCAATAAGAACTGAATAGATGCTGTTCTTGTTATAATTATTGTGTATCAAGCATGAAAATGGCAACGACATTTGATTCAGAACTAACACTTCATCATTCTGTAATTATGGAGAAGTACTATATAATTTCATATGCTCAATGCATACCACTGAATATATCTCTTGAACTATGTATTGTTGGGCGGCTAGCCATATGCCTCCGATTGTTTTGCTTTCCACACATGGTGCAAGTTATAGCTGGATGTAATTGTGCATGTAATTAATCTATTACAGATGTAAAACAGCTAACTCAGTGACTTCCTCTACTTTTACGGTGGTTTTAGTCAACACATAACCGGACACTCCCTAGTTTGTTATACATTACAGTAACTACATATGCATATCAAGATCGCACATGTAGTCTTTGTTTGTTACAGCAGAATGTGTTATGTGGTATGCATGGTACGTAGTTATCACACTTGGCTGCTCAATCAAACAAATTGTTCCTGCACACTGTGAAGTCATGCATCACTTAGGTACAGTATCATAAGGTACATTGAATGCCGATACATGATCTGCTAATTTAATAACAATATGAGCACGTGTATAGTAAACACAAACGCATGTATCAATTACATGCAGTTTATGGTACGGAAGCTGTTCTAAGAATTGTAAGTAACATACTACTATAAGTGCAATTCCTGTTAGTACTGAACCAAACTCTTATTATTAGCTAGCTGAATTACATGCAGTGCAACCACGTAACTGCAGTATATGCCATAGCATGCATTAATAATACACATAAAGTTGTCCTTAAAGTAGTACATAAAAATGAGCATGCACCACCCAATTGTTAAGATCAGTTTTTCAGAAAAAATTATTATTGCATTTGACCTGCAAAAACACATGTACAGTATAACTATCACAAACCCGCTTGTCTTGCTCACTCGATTGTACAAAGATAGTTATTTTCAAGATGTTTTTTACAAATAAAAAACATAATAATTAAAGACACTACTGCACTGGCTTGCATTGGTGCTGATAGCGTATGAAGAAATATTCATACTTTTCGGACTATATCAATAGAAGGAAGTTGTTTGTTAAATCGAGCTCGATCAACATATCTTACAGCATCTTCTGTTTTTCCATTCAATTTAGTAACATACAGCTTTTTTAACATAGTATTAAGCTGAAGTGATTCAAGAATAAGCCGAATACCATCACAAAGAGAGATACTAGTATTGTCCACTGTTTGAAGAGAATTGTTGGTTTTAAGCACCTGGGCAATGATTGGAGCTTCATTATCTGATATTCCTAAGTTGTGTACATTCAAGTGATGTAATGTGTCACTATCTTTGAGGCCTTGAAACAGGGATGCTCTCATTGTATGTGGTAATAATTTGAGAGATCAAGATGTGTAAGTGACGTGTTCATTTCAAGCATTTTAGTGAGAGACAAAGCAGTGTCTGAATCTGTGCCTTTAATGCCAGTACCATTCAAGTTTAACACTATACTAGACTTAGTGTTGCTTTCAACACAAATCCAGTAAGCTCCTGAATAAGAGAAATAGATCAAGATGAGTTCATTTGAAGCATTCATAGTAAGAGCTAAACCATTTTGTTTTGTTAGCAGCAAATTTACAAAGAAAGCATGTATTTTTGTAAGTGATACAATGTAGGTTAACCTGCATTGCTTCTGCAACGTGTAACAGGCCATCTATGCCTGACATCATGTCACAATCGTAAAGCATAAAAGATTATCTATATTATAGTGATGGTCTATATGTACCCCCCGTCTGAGCTCAGAAGCCGGTAATAGATGATGTATAATAGTCGAGCACTAATCTCCCAAACAAAGAATCAGCACAAAGTTCCAGCAGATACCTTGTACATCATAATAATCATCAATGATCATTCCAAGAGTCACTTTAATTCAGTTTAAAACGACACATGTACGTACATGGTAAATACAGTAACAGTTTATTGACAACAAAGTAGTTCAAAGTTAAAAGGAATTTGGAACTATAATCATCACATGTGCTGCGAAGTTCGTGATGTCTGTAAATTGTTTGATACATAGCTCATTTCACTTGCATGTAATTATGACTATCAGCACATAATAATTTTCTCTTGCTTAAAATCAAGTTCATAATCAGCCCGTGCATCTCTACGAGGAAACAATAATGAAAATGTTGTCATGCTACATGTATTATTATAATTATTTCACATACTTTACTCCATGCCCTGTTCTTCTGTTATATAATATGAACAATGCTAGTATGAGCACGAGTAGGATGACAACTAGCATGATAGCCATTGGAATAGTAGACACTAGCAATATTGTCTGATTATCTGCAAAAATTTCAAATTGAATAGCATGGTCAGAATGCGAATGACATGCTCATTCTCTTTTGTATACATTATTAACTTAAACATAAGACTCAAGTGAATAATTAGCAGTACAAAACATGCATGTAGATGATCAGACATATTTCCCCAACTGAATAAGAGAACATGCAGGCGGTATAAGAGAACAGTGGGTATAAGAGAACAGCCGGTATAAGAGAACAGTGGGTATAAGAGAACAGCCGGTATAAGAGAACAGTGGGTATAAGAGAACAGTGGGTATAAGAGAGCAGTGGGTATAAGAGAGCAGTGGGTATAAGAGAGCAGTGGGTATAAGAGAGCAGTGGGTATAAGGGAACTGAGAACAGCCAACATAAATCTAGTACAGTGTAGTAGCAAGGTTTATCCAGTAGCCTATACTGAGAAATCCAGAATCAAAACCCTAAACGCTTAACTTCAAAAAGAACGGAATCCAGTAAAGTCATGGGAAACTCATGAAAAAATGAATAAGTTTCTCAATCAGGAGAAGAAATTACTGATAGGCAGATAATTAACATGAAAGTTGGCTGCTGGCATATTAATAGACGATTGGTTGAAGATGGCTAAATTTGTCAATACCTTTGCAAGTACGTTACGCATGTGAAAGTATTTGCTAAAAACTATTATTGTCAAGCTCAAGCAATCTACATGCACAATCATCATTATCATCCCCAGGCAAGTTCTCTAAAATACAGGGGTGGAGCTGACCAGCCTGGGGTGTGGTTAACGTTACAGATCAAATTTAATGTACCTGAACAAGCTGCAGGTGCAACAGAAGGTAGAATTTGTGAACTTGAAGACGGTATTATTGTTGAAAAAGTTTTAAAAATGTCATCTGATATCGGAGTCAAATGTGATGCAGACATTGTTGATTGAATTGTGCTTGATAACATTGATTGTAGCGAACTTGAAGTATACATGGTTGATTGAGATGGAGAGTCGAGACCTAGGTTTAATAAAATCAAGTTTAATAAAAGCGTGCAACACTGCATCTGCTGAAGGTTGAGAGACACATGTAACATCATCTACCAGTCAATTATCAACACAGCTACTAAAGTTACAAACTGCACAGAAGGGAAGTCAGTACTGTATGACTCAGGCAATAAACATGCATGCTGTGTACTATCATGAAAATCATGTGACTTTCATTCAGTGAGCATGATACTAACATACTGTGGTCATGTGACTACTACTACCATCCAGTAGTCATGTACCAAGTGCTTATACAGTGATTTTTATCGTAGCACTACTAACTTACTCGAAGTATTAGTACTGATGACAACACTAGTAGTAGCTTGGGAGGTAGCAGGCACTGTCATCGAAAAGGTTGAATTAGGTATAGGCGATTCTATCAGGAAACAATTTATAATGTTTGTAATTAATTGCAATTTTCATGTACCAGCTTTGCAAGTGGGTTGATAGATTGCTCGAGTCATTTTGTACCCGATAGTACCAATAAGTTGATAGCATGCTGTCAGTACACACACCTCTCCAGGCTCTGTTGGTGGTAGATTGTCTGCTGTGGCAAGTTTGAAACCTGGTGATGCACGATTAACAACTTCCACTGACTAAATGGAGAAAGGACAATGTGACACTATTTACGGTTTCCGAATGAGAATTTCTCACTGAATTAGAATTATTTCCACTGCATACTGACTCAACTGTTATTGATGCAAGAAAAGGCGATTGTGCTGTCCAACTAACTGCACCACTCGAACAGTTCACATCAAGTGTCACAAAATCCCCTGTAGAATCTGTACATGTAATAAGAAAGTGATAATGCAACATAATAATTGCTGTATGCATGCAGTTTGATAGTGCATATATTTCTTACCTGCATCATCACATAGGAAGCTTCTAGTCAATGAGATCATTGCAGAACCAATAAATGCTAGAAGGACAGCTCTTGCAGTTGATTTGACCATTTCTAGTCACTATTATTATAGCTACAGTAAATCGACTGAAAATGCAACCAGTTTATATACGTGTGCCATGAATTTAGTGGGAGTATACAAATGCACCCACGTGCATTCTTCCATGAGGTATTCATTTGTTCCATATTTGGACAATCCTATATAGTGGATCGTTAGTGGATGTATCCATTTCATACATTTCTGAGGAAGCAAAACAGAACTAATTTGTAACACGACAGGGGAAAACTAAGAATGTGCATTGCGGTAAGGATTTCACATACATGTATTAATTTTATTTCCTGATTAAGACAACAACAGCAGTATGCCCGCATAACTGCTTGTGGAGGCAAACAAAAAATGCTATTAGATGCAATAACTACCACATGTATAACATTATTGTACATGCATTTTTTCAGCTTCATTTCACTTACTGCAAGGGCTGGGTATTTTTTTACTTGTTTTCTTGCCTCTAGAGAACTGACAGTTGTCCCAAATGGTGGAAAGCAAAATTAAAAGGCACTTGGCTTTAGTGACTTAATATTGGCAGAGTCCAGTTCCTTGATTATCAATGCACATGTACATGAGTACAATGACCTATTCCTTTGATAGTTTATTCCTTCTTTTATACCTATTTTGGCTGGTTTGTGTGATTGTAAGGCATGTACCGCAGTATTGATCATGACAACTGTCATTGAAATTAACTACAGTATTGGTTATCATACTTTATCTTTACAGTTTCATCTGATCACTCCTTAAAATACTTAGTAGTGGTATGTCTGAAGAAAAGTATGGTCTATAAAATAAGGTAACATGTGTGTGCTACATATACTTGTTTGTCTATGTTACATGTTATGATCCTATTAGATCATTGGCACAACCAAGACAATATTAACTGGAAGGCAGAATTATTATAGAATCAATTTGATAATATCTCAATGAGCGGCCGATAGGTATGAAATAGTTTCACTTACTATTACTAAACTAGATTAAAAGATCAATCATAAGATGACAGAGTTATTTGTTGTGGTAATTGTAGTTGGATAACTATTAAGCCACATGTATGTGCATGTGTCGCTTTTAACTGATTCTTTGAATAACTTAATAATTATGTTACACAACAATGTGACATAGGACCTCATTGTAGGCCGCAACTAGCTCCTTTGTGCAAGCAGCATGCTGAAAATGTGAGTCCTCTTACAAAGAGGTACAAATTATTTACTTATTCCTAGAGATGCGGCCTGCGCTGAAATTCTATATGTAGTTGTTCTAAACAACTAGCAAACCAAAGGCAGTGTGGTAGGCTGCTTCTTAAACAATAATAAGCATTATAAAATGTGAAAACCTGGTCGCTTTCGCTTCGTAGCTCACATTTCTGTGTATCTTGTCCAAAACTAGGCCTATATAAAGTGAATATAGCTACATGTAGAAGAAACAGTGTTCCAAGAATTGAACAAAGGCTAACCAAGTTACAGGTGTTAATAGCAACATTAATTTTTATGGATTAAAAAAATTAACTCCTGACATACTTTAAAAGTCACTAAAGCCAATTGCCTTTTAATTAATGCTTTCCACCATAATTATAGTAACTATTAGGACAACTATCAGTTCAATAGAGGCAAGAAAACAAGTACAAATACCCAGCCCTTGCAGTAAGTGAAATGAAGCTGAAAATGTACGTATGTACAATATGTTATACTCGTGGTAGTTATTGCATCACAATAAAATTTTTACAAAATTATGTGTTTGCCTCCACTATCAATTTTGCGAGAATGCTGCTGTTGTTGTCTTAATCAGGAAATAGACATCCTTACTGCATTGTACATTCTTAGTTTTCCCCTGACGTGTTACAAATTAGTTCTATTTTGCTTCCTCAGAAATGCATGCAATGGATACATCTACTAACGATCCACTATGTAAGATTCTCCGAATATGGAACAAATGAATACCTCATGAAAGAATGCGCGTGGGAGCATTGTATACTCCCACTAAATTCATGGCACACGTATAATAACAAGAAAATTAGAAAGATTTCTATCGAAATCAAAAGGATGTAGGGTTGTGAAATCTACCACTGGCCCACAATGTTAACTAACAAGGAACAAGCATGGAATGGTAACATGATTGACTTGCTAACAGACCATAGATCCCTACATCAGTGGCTGCTGTGGTTGGCTATAGCTAGTTCAGCTAGTTGCTGTTGACTGACACCTAACGTGCATTCAGTTTGTGACAAAATACTGATCTTATGTACAGCCACAGATGTAGGGATCTATGGTCTGTTAGCAAGTCAATCGTGTTACCATTCCATGCTTGTTCCTTGTTAGTTAACATTGTGGACCAGTGGTAGATTTCACAACCCTACATCCTTTTGATTTCGATAGAAATCTTTTTAATTTTCTTGTTTGTGTCCTTTTTTTCTTTTTCAGTGAAGTGCAGTTCAATATCATGCACGTACTGAGCTGTCTTTGCTTCCACCATTGGTTTAGTGTTCCTGTTGCTGATGGTTTTTCTTTATTATTAAGAATTTTAAATTTGTAGCTAAAAATAATCGTTATATCAGCTCGCCTACGCATGCATGCATGCAATGGATACGAGCCTCGCCCACACTTGCTTGTAGACCTGTACGGCGTTTGAAATTATCAGGCAAACGCAGAATGGTGATCCTATGCGAGCTTACCGTTCTTCGAAGACTCCAGACAAACTATGTGTTCTCCGTGATCCATACGGCGCGGGGGTACTGGTAAAACCAGGAACGGGAAACGAGGAAACGGGAAATGGGAAATAAGAAACGGGAAATGGGAAATAAGAAACGGCGACTAAAACTACTAAATCCTAAACCCAAGACCCAAGAGAGAATTTCAGAAAATTAGCGAAGAAACCCAAGAGAGAATTTCAGAAAATTAGCGAAGAAACCCAAGAGAGAATTTCAGAAAATTAGCGAAGAAATGTGAGAGAATCGAAATCTGCTGACTAAAATGCAGTGTTTGGTGGCTGGAACTGCTGTTTTCGATGGCTCTAGTTGCAGAAAGCAGTTGGCCACTTTTGACCACTGATCGTTTGGTGGCTGGAACTGCTGTTTGCAATGGCTCTAGTTATGCCTCGGTGGGCGGAGCCACGAGGCCTACAGTAGTCGTGTTGTCATTCAGTCATTCTGTCTGTCTGTCAGTCTGTCGCAACGATTTCTCGTAGCTCGCAGAAAACTAATCGCTGAAACAAGCAACACGGGTAGAAATCGATACTTGCTCGGATTTGTATTTTTAAAAGTTAGATTTTAAAGCTTAGTGCGTAAGTTACCGCGTGAATTGCTCACGGCTGGTTCAGTTTTGTAGCTCACGCTGAAAGTTAAGCCGTGAAACTAACAATGCAAGTAGTACACGGTATTATCTCGCTCTAGAACATGTGAAAACTTTATACGAAGCTTAGTTCGTGAGTTATGGCGCAATTTGCTTACTCGCGATTGATCATGGCTGTGCTGGCGATCTGGAGTTCTTCAAAGGCAAACCTGTCCACAGTTGACTACCTAGAAGCTGATAGGTTAGACAGGATAACAGCGCAGGTCCAGAGTAATTGTGTAAGCAAGCTATGGAAGCTATCTCGCTCGTGTTCATGCAGTATGCATGGGCTGTACTGAACATTGTAGACACGCCCAGTTGAATTAGTGGTCAGCACTGATTGGCTTCTGATTGCACCACTATACTGCATTGTGATAGCTGTACAGAAATGTATAATATCTGCAGTTTACTGTGTAAGTGATTTTAAATAATTCAGACTTTCAACAGCAGACTTTCATTACTGATTGTTCAGTGTATTTAGTCAGACAGGCATGTATGCATAACATTCCACCGAGGCATAAGCACCTTCGGGGCTGATGGTAAAACCCGGAATTTCAGAATTCCGGACGGAATTCCGTCCGGAATATTCCGTTCACAATAAATGAAAAAACCAGCACTAGAACTGAACTAAACCCAAGACCCTAAAACCTTCGCCTAACAGCGCCCAGTATTCGCCTAACAGCGCCCAGTATTCGCCTAACGACGTAGCCAGTATTCAGAATGGACCTAACGGCGCTGTTAGGTGAATACTGGGCGCTGTTAGGCGAATACTGGGCGCTGTTAGGCGAATACTGGGCGCTGTTAGGCGAATACTGGGCGCCGTTAGGCGAATACTGGGCGCCGTTAGGCGAATACTGGGCACCGTTAGGCGAATACTGGGCACCGTTAGGCGAATACTGGGCGCTGTTAGGCGAATACTGGGCACCGTTAGGCGAATACTGGGCACCGTTAGGTGAATACTGGGCGCTGTTAGGCGAAGGTTTTAGGGTCTTGGGTTTAGGGTTTAGTATTTTTAGTTTCTAGTAATAATTATGGTCTTTTTTCTCTCAAAATTTGTCCGTTATCATACAAATTTTGACATCCGGAATTCCGGGCGGAATTCCGCAATTCCGGGCGGAATTCCGCAATTCCGGGTTTACCGTCAGCCCACCTTCGGTGCCTAGTTATGCCTCGGTGGGCGGAGCCACGAGGCATACAGTAGTTCGTTTGTTTGTCAGTTTGTCAGTCAGTCAGTCAGTCATTATGCCTCGGTGGGCGGAGCCACGAGGCATACTGTAATCGCGTTGTCTGTCATTCTGTCTGTCTGTCTGTTACACAATTTTTGCGGCGCACGCTGAACGGTGAGCTCTGAAACTTGCAATGCAGGTATAACTCGACATTATCTCGGTTGTGTATTAGCGAAGGTTCGATGCAAAGCTTTGTTCTAGAGTTATGGCGTGGTTTGCTCACCTATAGATGGCTTTGCTGACGATCAGGACTTCTCAGAAAACAAAACTACTCACAGCAGACTGCCTAGTAGCTTGTACGTTAAATTTATACTACATGATGGCAGCGCAGGTCCGTAGAAACTGCGCGAGGAAGCTACTACTTGTAACCAGAACCCGGCAGGTTACTGCCATTCAATGCATAGGCACGCCCAGTTAATTAAAATAAAATATTAATAATAATTACTCAGCACTGTTTGGCTTCTGATTGCATAACTACGAGTTTGCTATATTGCTTCTGCTCGTGCTATATTCGAATGCTGGCAGCTTAATATGAATCTTACTCTGTTATAGCATTACATGCTCAAATTTTAACATCCACCGAGGCATAACCAGCACCAATGGTGCATTTTTATGCCTCGGTGGGCGGAGCCACGAGGCATACAGTAGTTCGTCGGTTTGTCATTCATTCGTTCCGTCCGCAGGCAGAACTCCGCGTCGGCGAAAAACTAAGCGCTGATACTAGCAATACATGTTCAACTCGGTGTTGCCTCGGAATTGAATTGATAGACTTTTGGTTCCAAAGCTTCGTTACCTTGAATGGCATTGCTGGACTCGCTCAGCATTGTGGGACTTCGCTGAAGATAAAGCTGTCCACTATAGTCTTCTTCACAGCTTGTAAGACAATTCTGTACTCAAGGTAGTACAGTGAGTGCTGAGAAATCAATCGTGCTATCGCTAAGCAGCGCCAGCTCCAGCAAGCTATCAACCAGCGCTCACGTGCTGTGTTGATTATAGGCACGCCCAACTGAATTCCATGTGGTTAGCACTGCTAGGCTTCTGATTGCATAGTTGCACTAACTTATTCTGCAAACAGTGCACTGCTGTATTGCAGCTTGTTGCAGCGCTCTTCAGCTTTAATTTCATCATACAGGAATTGCATTGCACAACTATTATACTGCATTGTGATTGCTGTACAGCAAGGTATAACAGCTGCAGTTTGTTGCTGTGTATGTTTTAGTTCAGCGTATTTTTGTTATAACTTTTAGTTTTATGACTGCACCGAGGCATCAGCACCTTGGTGCTTTCATTCATTCTGTCCGCAGGCAGAACTCCGCGTCGGCGGAAAACTAAGCGCTGATACTTGCAATACATGTTCAACTCGGTGTTGCCTCGGAATTGAATTGATAGACTTTTGGTTCCAAAGCTTCGTTACCTTGAATGGCATTGCTGGACTCGCTCGATCAGCATTGTGGGACTTCGCTGAAGATAAAGCTGTCTACTATAGTCTTCTTCACAGCTTGTAAGACAATTCTTTACTCAAGGTAGTACAGTGAGTGCTGAGAAATCAATCGTGCTATCGCTAAGCAGTGCCAGCGGCTCCAGCATGCACCAGCGCTCACGTGCTGTGTTGATTATAGGCACGCCCAACTGAATTCCATGTGGTTAGCACTGCTAGGCTTCTGATTGCATAGTTGCAACCCACTAGCATATTCTGCAAACAGTGCTGTATTGCAGCTTGTTATGCCTCGGTGGGCGGAGCCACGAGGCCCCATACAGTAGTCGTGGTGTCAGTCATTATGCCTCGGTGGGCGGAGCCACGAGGCATACTGTAATCGCGTTGTCTGTCATTATGCCTCGGTGGGCGGAGCCACGAGGCATACAGTAATCGTGGTGTCAGTCATTCTGTCAGTCAGTCTGTCGCAACGATTTCTCGTAGCTCACTGAAAACTAATCGCTGAAACAAGCAAAACGGGTAGAAATCGATACTTGCTCGGATTTGAATTTTCAGAAGTTTGATTTTAAAGCTTAGTGCGTAAGTTATCGCGTGAATTGCTCACGGCTGGTTCAGTTTTGTAGCGCACGCTGAAAGTTAAGCTCTGAAACTAGCAATGCAAGTAGAACACGGTATTATCTCGCTCTAGAACATGTGAAAACTTTATACGAAACTTTGTTCGTGAGTTATGGCGCAATTTGCTCACCGGCTCGCGATCGAGCTGTTGCTGGCGATCTGGAAAGGCAAAGCTATCCACAGTTGACTACCTAGAAGCTTATAGGTTAGAATTTCACTACAGGATAGCAGCGCAGGTCCAGAGAAATTGTGTGAGCAAGCTATGGAAGCTATCTAGTATGCATGGGCTGTACTGAACATTGTAGACACGCCCAGTTGAATTGTGGTCAGCACTGATTGGCTTCTGATTGCATAACTATAATATTGCTGTACAGAAAGGCTGCAGTTTATTGTGTATGATTTTATAAGTTGTCAGCCACTAACATAGTGTTCAACTAGCAACAGCAGACTTTCATTACTGCTTGTGTATTTCAGTTCAGCGTATTTAGTCAGACAGGCATGTATAATGCATAACATTCCACCGAGGCATAAGCACCTTTGGTGCCTAGTTCTGTCTGTCAGTCTGTCTGTTACACCATTTTTGCGGCGCACACTGAAAGGTGAGCTCTGAAACTTGCAATGCAGGTATAACTCGACATTATCTCGGTTGTGTATTAGCGAAAGTTCGATGCAAAGCTTTGTTCTAGAGTTATGGCGCGGTTTGCTCACCTATAGATGGCTTTGCTGACGATCAGGACTTCTCAGAAAACAAAACTACTCACAGCAGACTGCCTAGTAGCTTGTAGGTTAAATTTATACTACATGATGGCAGCGCAGGTCCGTAGAAACTGCGCGAGGAAGCTACTTGTAACCAGAACCCGGCAGGTTACTGCCATTCAATGCATAGGCACGCCCAGTTAATTAAAATAATATTAATAATACTCAGCACTGTTTGGCTTCTGATTGCATAACTACAAGTTTGCTATATTGCTTCTGCTCGTGCTATATTCGAATGCTGGCAGCTGAATATGAATATTACTCTGTTATAGCATTACATGCTCAAATTTTAACATCCACCGAGGCATAACCAGCACCAATGGTGCATTTTTCATTCAGTCATTCTGTCGCAATGATTTCTCGTAGCTCGCTGAAAACTAATCGCTGAAAAAAGCAACACGGGTAGAAATCGATACTTGCTCGGATCTGAATTTTCAGAAGTTTGATTTTAAAGCTTAGTGCGTAAGTTATCGCGTAAATAGCTCACCTGGATGGCTATTGGTGGACTTCTCTGAAGACAAAGCTGTCTACAGATGGCTGCCTTGCAGCCAGTGAGTTTGTGAACAGTGTGGAAGATCTACTAGTAACGGATGCAAAAGGCAGCTCGTGAAAAGCTGCAAGTCTTGCTAGCAACCGTGTGCTGTTGGCCGCGCCCATGCAGCTAGACACGTACACGCCCTTATTTTCATTATAAAATCACGTGGATTGTTCAGAAAGTTCATTATTGCACTGTTTTTCGAAGCGATCTGAACCGCAGTGTAGTGTTGTAAAAGTAATGGGTTTTAATATTAGTTATAGTTTTGTTAGAGTAATAATGGTGAATTTGGTTTAAGTTGTTGTTAAAATTAGTTAACAAAAAAATCAGTAATTTTAGTTGTAGTTATTGTTTTAGTTATTGTTATTAGCGTGCTATCTATAAGTACTCCTTGTTACTTCTAATCAACACTTCACGTTCCAGATTTTTGTCTGTTAAGCGATTTCTTTTACTGATACAAGCATTTCCCGCAATAGAGACAGTTCGCTCAATTGGTGTCGATGAAGCAGGTACATCACAGGCTACTTTTGACCAAGTGGGATACTGTGCCTCTGACTTTATCCAGAAATCCAACGGATCCAAGAGTTCTCCTTCTTGATAGTAGCTTTTTTGTTGCACAATGAAGTTTAAAAGTACAACTCTGGTACAACTGACAGAGGTTACAAAGAGATTAGCACATGTGCTTTGGTACCTTGTTGATTAATTGCATATACAATAACTAGTAAAAGTGTCTAATTATAGTTTTAGTTATTAATAGTAAAGTTCAGTCTGGTAATATTAGTTTTAGTTTGTTATTGTTAACAACAATGATTTGACCCTTACTAAAAGTGGTTTTAGTTTTAGTTATTGTTAACATTTACAACACTACCGCAGTGCGAATCAAGTTGTCAGTGGCTGTTTTTATTTGCTGTTCATAATCAAGGACTTCAAGTTCATCACGCTCAGGTCGACCAAGATGACCAGTCATCGTGTCAGATCGAGACCCAGACATATTCATCATATTCTTGCTTTGGCTACACTTCTGTTGTGTCTTTTAAGAGCACAGCAAGCATTTGTGGAAGATGTCTCAGTAGTACGTATCCCTACTTTTTCTATCCCTTTGGCTGTTTCTTCACTCACTACTCGGTCTGTTCTCCGTACTCGTCCGTGCTTTAATCACTCACGGCGTCCCTACTCTGCAACTATTTTCTTTCTTCTGCTCATTTCTGGTGACGTCGAAGTAAATCCTGGGCCTATAGATAACCAGCCAGTTCCAGCCCGTGGAGACTCTCTGCCAGTTTTAGCCACAGGACACTCACAGCCAGCTCCAGCCAGTATGTTATATAGTGCAGATTTCTGTAATTCTGTTGTTGACTCAATTTTCATTGCAGACATGGCGTTGCATAAGACCTGTCCCAAGTGTGAATCTATTAGCCATTGCAGAAAGTCACAGTGTGCAGAGTGTGGATATTTGTTTAGCAGCAAGAGGTGTAAGAAAGTTGAAATAAGAAACAGGAGAAGTAAGGAAACTGTGGAGACGTGTGAGTTACGTAAAGCTAATGATAGAGATAGGAAGGCTAACAAGAGAGCTAATGAGCCTGAATGTGATACTGAATTACGTAGAGCCAGTAATAGATTGTGTCAAGCTAACAAGAGAGCTAATGAGACTGAATGTGATACTGAATTGCGTAGAGCTAGTAATAGATTGTGCAAAGCTAACAAGAGAGCTAATGAGACTGAATGTGATACTGAATTGCGTAGAGCTAGTAATAGATTGTGCAAAGCTAACAAGAGAGCTAATGAGACTGAATGTGATACTGAATTACGTAGAGCCAGTAATAGATTGTGTCAAGCTAACAAAAGAGCTAATGAGACTGAATGTGATACTGAACAACGCAAAGAAAAAAATCGTTGTGTAAAAGCTACTGCCAGGTCTACAGTTAGGTCTGAATCAATTGATGTAGTCATCCATGAGTTTTTAGCAAAAGTTAAAATTGGTCCAGAATTTGTGTGTACATGTTGTCATAGGATGTTGTACAGGCATTCAGTTATTGGTTTCAATCCTATCAAGTACACTAAAGCCAGCCCAGAGTTGTTGGGGGAATTGTGTGAGCATATTTATGTTACTAGTGAAGGTAAACAGTGGGTGTGTAAGACATGTGATGGGGCTTTGTCTAGAGGTAACCTGCCAGTACAAGCTAAAGCTAATGGGATGGAACTAGACAATGAGCCTGCTCAGCTGTCATGTTTGAATGCATTAGAGCAAAGATTGATATCATTGCGTGTACCCTTCATGAAGATGGTAGCACTGCCTAGTGGTAAACAGAGGTGTATACATGGTCCTGCTGTTAATGTACCATCCAAGATAGACCGTGTGTGTACAATGTTACCAAGATTGCCTTCTGAGTGTGAGTTAGTGCCATTGAAACTGAAGCGTAAGCTATCGTACAAAGGTCACTATTTGTATGACTATGTGTCACCTCAGAAATTGATTAATGCATTGAAGTGGCTTAAAGCAAACAACACATTGTATGCTGATGTAGACATTGCTGATGATTGGGTAGAGAGTGCTGCTGCTGATGATGAAGAGCTTGTTATGAGCATGTTAGAGCAACCAGAGAGTATGGAACATGATGTCAATACTAGTATCGCTACAGTTAATGACCCACCTGTTGCTAGTAATAGTTCTATCAACCCTAGTGATCCAGTGTCATATTATACTAATGCATTGAAAGCGTTTGCTAGAAAGGAAGGATTTGAAATACATGATGTGCCTAGTGATGGTAATTGTTTGTTCAATGCATGTGTATACCAACTTCAGTATCTAGGTCGTGATGTTGTTGATGCTAGTAGTCTGAGACAAGCTGTGTGCCAGTACTTGTCACGTTATGGTGATTTCTATAGTGACTTTGTGCATCAGTCAGTATCTAGCAGTGATGGGTATAATGCTGACAATGAACCACTTGATGAGGAAGATGCTTACATTGAGTCCATTACAGACCCTGTAGTACAGCAAGAGCTGCGCTATCAGAAGTATGTTAGAAGATTAAGTGAAGGTGCCTGGGGTGATAGTATTGCTATAGCAGCCATGTGTAACATGTTTAATGTGAACATTGTTGTGTTCTGTGCTAATAATGATGGTACCAGTATTGCTGTGAATACTCCTATTGGTGATGTATGTGAGCAGTCACTGAGCCTTGGTTTGATAATGCAATATCACTTTGTTGGTCTTGATGGCATTCTAGACAATACTGTTACTAATGATACCCTCCCAGTATCCAATGATAATGAATGTGATGAGATTGATGATGAGACTATAGCAGCTGGTGATCAGCACAGACTAGAGATGACTGGCGGTACTCATGCTAGTATGATGTCACTAGAGAACCCTGACCAGATAGTGAGCATTGCCCCTGCTGAAGGACAGAAACCATTGTTTATTATGTCAGATCCCAACTTTGAGCTGATGTGTAATCCTGATAAGTTTTGTTATGGTAAAGGTGGTTTTGGTAGTAAGCGAGAGAGAAAGATTACTTACAGGAAGTATTTCAATGCACGTCTACAGGATATTGATGGTAGATTTGCTAGAGATTTGGATTACTTGTTTGTAGCTCAGTATATTGTTGAATGTAAGCAAGTGCTGGATGATGGTAATAATTTTGCATGGAGACAGAAGCCTACCCAGCAGATTACAGCTTCTCAAGTGAAAGACAAATCATTTATGAGTGATAATGTGCGTACTGACAAAGCTTACAGGTTTCTGAAGAATGTTAGAGGTTCCCCACCATATTACCAGCGTACATTTTATGAGTTGTTAGCAATGATAAGGCAGCTTGGTACTCCCACATGGTTTTTTACTCTGTCAGCAGCTGATATGAAGTGGCCTGATATAATACAGATCATTGCTAGACAGTATGGTGTGTGTTACAGTGATGATGATATAGCAGCATTGTCATTTGATGAGAAGAGTAACTGGTTAAGACGCAACCCTGTGACAGCAGCTAGACACTTTCAGTACAGGTTGAATAGTTTCTTCCGAGATGTGCTAAAGTCCAACGCCAAGCCTTTGGGTGAGATTGTTGATTATGCTATTAGAGTTGAGTTTCAGTCTAGAGGGTCACCACATGCTCATTGTGTGCTGTGGGTAAAGGATGCTCCCAAGTATGGTGTGGATAGTAATGAAGATGTGTGTGCATTCATTGATCAGTATGTATCATGTGCTATTCCGCCTAATGATTGTAAATTGAAAGAGCTTTTGTTGATGGTCCAGCAGCATAGACATTCATCGTATTGTAAGAGAAACAAGCGCTGCAGGTTCAATTTCCCCCATCCTCCTAGCCCTAGTACAGTCATTGCTAGTGCATGTAGTGATGGTGAAATGTATGACAAAGCTCAGAGTGTGTTGAGTAAAGTACGGCAAGTGCTGCCAGATTGTGATCCTAATGCCACTATTGATGATGTACTGACTAGAGCTAGTGTTGATAGAGATGAGTATATTGAAGCACTACAGGTCACTAAGGGTGGTAATGTTGTGTTGTTGAAGCGTGAACCTAATGAGCAGAATGTTAATAACTACAATCCCTCTGTAATGCTAGCATGGCAAGCGAACATGGATATACAGTATGTACTGGATGCCTATGCTTGTGTGATGTATGTAGCTTCATACATAATGAAGACAGAGAAATCAATGGGGGTGTTGCTAAAGCAGGTAGCAGCTGAAGTGAGAACAGATGAGCTTAGAACACAGCTGAGAAAGATTGGTTCAGCATTTCTAGACCACAGAGAAGTTAGTGCCCAGGAAGCAGTGTATAGGTTGCTGTCATTGCCTATGAAACAGTTGAGTAGAGCTGTAGTGTTTGTTGATACTAATGTTAAGAAGGATAGAATTGCTGTTCTTAAGGGACGTGATGCAATAGATCAGCTGGATGGGGAAGCTACTGATGTGTTTCAGAAGAGCTTAGTAGACAGATACAGGCATAGACCAGAGCAATTCCAGAACATGTGTTTAGCTGAATTTGCTGCCTCATATTCTACATGTTATAATACCAAAGATGAAGTGTATAATGATGAATTACCAGATACCAATAATGAGGGTAGTACTAAAAAGATTACACTAACTGGTGGTTATGGTCAGATGAATGAACGGAGACAACAAGCCGTGATCAGGTTCAGGAAGTACAATAAAGATAGTGATGTTAGCAATTGGTATAGAGCAAAGCTAATGTTGTATTATCCATGGTATGATGAGGAGAATGATCTGCTTGGTGGTTGTACTAGTTATGCTGAGCATTATGAGCTGGTTAGAGCTGTTGTGATAGAGAATGAGAACAAGTACACTAATGAGGATATAGAGAATGTTAATGTTGATGATGATAATAGACCTGAGCATGCCTGGTGTCAGATAGCCCCTAGTACTGAAGCAAGTAATGCGCAAGCAGCAGAGCAAGGTGTTGAGACACTGACTGAACTAGCTGAACAAGATTTGATAGACAATGCTAGCCTAGTGCAAGGTAGTACTACAGGTTCAGGTGGTTTGAGTGTTAGATATGAAGGTGCTGCTAATCCTGCTGTAATACCACCTAATGAGTATAGAGAGCTAATGAGAGGTCTGAATAACAAACAAAGAGCTATGATCATGTACCATAGGCACTGGTGTAAGCAAACAGTATTAGCTATGAAGAAAGGTGAACACATCAAGCCATATAGAGTGTTCTTGAGTGGTCCTGGTGGTGTTGGCAAGTCTCATGTGATAAGGTTGATACAGTCTGATACTATTAGGTTGATCAAGCAGTCTGGATCAGTAGAGCCTGATGATGTACTGGTATTGCTAACAGCTCCCACTGGTGTAGCAGCTTTTAATGTGAATGGTATGACACTACACTCAGCATTTCTATTGGGCAAAAGCAGATATGGTGGTTTTCAGCCTCTTAGCAGTGAGAAGGTGAACACATTGCGTAGCAAGCTATCTAAGCTAGTGTTGTTGATTATTGATGAAGTGAGTATGGTTGGTGCTGACATGTTACTAGAGGTACACAAGAGATTACAACAGATTAAAGGAGTGCCTAATGATCTAATGTTTGGTGGAGTGAGTGTGCTTGCTGTTGGTGACCTGTATCAGTTACCACCTGTTGCTCAGCCCATGTTGTTCAGTACTGTTAGAGATAGCTATGCTCAGTTTTACAAGTCTGGTTCAATATGGCAAGATGAGTTTGAAATCTTAGAGCTAGATGAGATTATGAGGCAAAGAGGTGATAGTGCATTTGCTGAGTTGTTGTGTAGAGTGAGGACTGCTAGTTATACCAATGATGATATTGCTGTACTAGAGTCTAGAGTGGTGTCCCCTGATAACCATGACTATCCTAGTGAAGCATTGCATGTGTACAAGCTGAATGCTGATGTAGATGAGCATAACGATAGTATGTTGAGGAGAATACCCAGTACAGTCAGGAGGTATGCTGTGAAAGCTAGTGATGCTGTTACTGGTCAAACTAGGCATATTGATCTAGCCTCATTGTCTTCTAAAAGAACAGAGACTGGTGGTTTACATAGTGTATTGAATATTGCTGTTGGTGCCAGAGTCATGCTGACCACTAATGTGTCTGTGTCTGATGGGTTGGTTAATGGTGCTAGAGGAGAGGTGGTCCATATAGTCACCAATGATAACAATGATGTAACCACTGTGCTTGTGAAATTTGATTGTGAGAAAGTTGGTCAGACAGCTCATCAAGCCTGTAGGTTTAGTGCAATGTATCCTAATGCTGTACCTGTGAGCAGAGTTGAGGTTTCATTTCTAGCTAGAGGTAAGCGTGGTGCTGAGATTACACGATTACAGTTTCCTCTGACACTATCATGGGCTACTACTATTCATAAAGTACAGGGATTGACACTAGATGCTATTGTTGTTAATATGCAGGGTACTAGGTTCAATGCTGGTCAGATATATGTAGCACTGAGTAGAGTGAAGTCATTGAGTGGTTTACATATTGTTAATTTCAATGCTAAAGCCATCAGGAAGAGTGATCTGGTTGATGATGAGATGACCAGACTACGTGATAGATTGTTACAAACTATACCGCCATTACAGTGTCCACCATGTGCAAGTCATGTCACCATAGCATTGCTGAATGTTAGATCAATTGTTGCTAAGCTACCAGACATACAAGCAGATACTGAGTTAATGAGTGCTAATGTGTTGTGTTTCTGTGAGACCTGGTTATCCCCAACACAGCCATCACCTGTTGTTAGTACTGATCATGATGTTGTGTTGAGGTGTGATAGATCAATGAATGACCACAAGGGTGGAGCTATGATATGTGTGCCTTATACTATGGAGCCTAGTAGTACTGTAACATTTGTACAGACTAGTGTTGAAAGCATTGTCACCTGCTTGTGTGTTGCTGGCAAGAGATTACAAGTGGCTCTAGTATACAGGTCACCCAATATATCAATGAGACAGCTTGTTCAGTTTATGACTAGTTTGCTTCAACATGTCAGTGTATCTGGTATACCAACTGTTTTTCTTGGAGATTTCAATGATGATGTGCTGTGTGGTCATGATTCCCATCTACAAGCATTGATGTTATCTCATGGTTATGTACAACTAGTGATTGAGCCTACAACTGACAGAGCAACCTTGATAGATCATGTGTACTTCAGTAACAGCCAAGCACTAGTGCATGTACGTGATGTGTATTACAGTGATCATGATGCCATATATTGCAGTATTCCATTTCACTGTTTTTAAGTGATATGTGTCAGCATTGAAATGAGCTTTAAGTATCTAGTAAGTTGAACCTATGCAGCCTCATGAATAATGTGATATGGATATGGAAAGTGTATTGAATGAAGCACAAAGAATGAAGCATATTGAATGAAGCTATCCCAGCTACCATGTTGGGCACACTGTGAACACTGACCAAGCTCGAGAACTGAGCCTTGAGCATCGAATATATACCGAGTGAGGTTGTTGAGAACTGAGCCTTGAGCATCGAATACTGAGTGAGCTTGTTGAGAGCTGAGCCTTGAGCATTGAATACTGAGTGAGCTTGTTGAGAACTGAGCCTTGAGCATCGAATACTGAGTGAGCTTGTTGACAACTGAGCTTTGAGCATCGGACACTGAGTGAGCTTGTTGAGAACTGAGCTTTGAGCTTCGAATACTGAGTGAGCTTGTTGAGAACTGAGCCTTGAGCATCGAATACTGAGTGAGCTTGTTGAGAACTGAGCTTTGAGCATCGAATACTGAGTGAGCTTGTTGAGAACTGAGCCTTGAGCATCGAATACTGAGTGAGCTTGTTGAGAACTGAGCTTTGAGCATCGAATACTGAGTGAGCTTGTTGAGAACTGAGCTTTGAGCATCGAATACTGAGTGAGCTTGTTGAGAACTGAGCATTGTGCTTATTCATGTATCAACTCAGAATTGATACCAGTAATACCAGAGCAATACAATACCAGTGATACCAGAGCAGTGCAATACCAATTGAAAGTATTCATGATCAACTCTGAGCATAATGGCACAGGAAGCATTGAGCATGGTGGCACACTATTCTTAAGCATATTGGCAAAGGAAGATTATTTGAGCATAATGGCACAGGAAGTATTATTATTGAGCATAATGGAACAGGAAGTATTATTATTGAGCATAATGGCACAGGAAGTATTATTATTGAGCATAATGGCACAGGAAGTATTATTATTGAGCATAATGGCACAGAAGCATTCCTTCCAAAGCTTGGGATTGGTCAAGAATTAATTATGAGGCCCTGTTCAAGAAGTTGTGCATGCTGTTGTGACACCATTGCCGGTACGTTACAATGTGTAGGATCATGTAGGCCTGCAGGTCTCATGTGGTCCCAGCCATGCAGCAGCCTGCTTCGAGAACTAAGCCCAAAATCATACAAGTCTTCGTTGTCCTTGAGAGACTGGCCTTTTCATGCCTGATTCTCTTGAGCCACAACCAGCCGCCACTGTGCACATGTGCCGTCTAGGCAGACTATTGGTCATGTCTGAATGGTCATGTTAATGCATTTGGTGTGTGGGTTGTGAGGCCTGTTCCACTCTGTTGTAGTGACAGAGGGGCTACCTCTTGGTTGTTTCTCTAACTCCCAAGAGATGAAGACACATTGAAAATATTTAGCATAATGAGCCATGAAGCAACATGTGGCTTCGTCTGAAGTGCAACTATTGAACTCCAAATGTGAGCAGACCCATATGTAAGCAGTTGGGACTGACAAAGCAAGTATGGATAGTGAAAATGCAAGATGATGATCACTGAGACTGACGATCTATGATCTCTTGACAGAACATACTATTACCCAAAGTTGTAAGTTCACATACATGTGGTTATCCCCAACACACCCATCACCTGTTGTTAGTACAGATCATGATGTTGTGTTGAGGTATGATAGCCCTGAAGCCTTACTATGATAATAAACATTTGGGAGTTAGCTGCTCCCTTCTTTCATGTGCTCCTGGTTCTACCAGTGGAACCCCAGTAATTATACTCAATATTTGTCTTTTAATTACAATAATTTATTCTTTTTTCAGATTACAAACTGATGCAGCTCTAATACCCTACTTCACATGCTCCTGACAACACTTTTAATCCTCTATCTTGAAGCTCCTGTTTTTACACAAAATTGAAAGTATTTCCTATTTAATGTCTTAAGATGAACAGCTTTTCAAGTTAAAGTGGACGACTCCTATGATTAACTTGCTAGCATTATTCTCTACTCTCACTAGCATAGCTAATTATGTAAATAATCCTTGCCATTATTGAATACCATGTCAGATTTAATGTCTCTCACATCAGTGAGGTGCAAGATTAAGCATGTTAACATTAATTTGTGAACTTTGTTATAAGTTGTCAGCCACTAACATAGTGTTCAACTAGCAACAGCAGACTTTCATTATTGCTTGTGTATTTCAGTTCAGCGTATTTAGTCAGACAGGCATGTATACATAACATTCCACCGAGGCATAAGCACCTTTGGTGCCTAGTTGCAGCCAGCGCTCTTCAGCTTTAATTTCATCATACAGGAATTGCATTGCATATCTATTATACTGCATTGTGATTGCTGTACAGCAAGGTATAATAGCTGCAGCTTTTTGCTGTGTATGTGAAATGGTTGCATTCCACCGAGGCATTTGCACCTTTGGTGCTTCATTCCGTCCGTTACTTCAGTTTTGCGGCGCACGCTGAACGCCGAGCCCTAAAACTAGCAATGCAAGTAGAACTCGATATTATCTCGCTTTTCAACATTTGAAATTTGTACACGAAGCTTCGTTCTCGAGTTATGGCGTGATTTGCTTACTTTGTTTGCCGTTGCTGGCGATCTGGACTTCTCCAATGGCAAAGCTGTCCACAGTTGACTGCCTAGAAGCTGATAGGTTCAAATTTTACTACAGGATATCAGCGCAGGTCCAGAGAAATCGTGTAAGCAAGCTATGGAAGTTATCTCGCTCGTGGTATGACTGCTTGCTGCGCTAAACACTGTAGACACGCCCAGTTGAATTGTGGTTAGCACTGATTGGCTTCTGATTGCATAACTAAAGCAACTGCTGTACAGAAATCCTGTATGCATGCATCTGTGTTTATGGAATGGTGGATAGTTGTGGTTGTGGATATAGTGTCATTTTTCAGACAGGTATGCATGCATAACATTCCACCGAGGCATAAGCACCTTCGGTGCCTAGTTGCAGAAAGCAGTTGGCCACTTTTGACCACTGATCGTTTGGTGGCTGGAACTGCTGCTTGCGATGGCTCTAGTTGCAGAAAGCAGTTGGCCACTTTGACCACTGATCCTAACGGCGCCAGTATGGACCTAACGGCGCCAGTATGGACCTAACAGCGCCCAGTACTATTATGGCATGTTAGGCGAATACTGAGCGCTGTTAGGTCCATACTGGCGCCGTTAAGTCCATACTGGCGCTGTTAGGTCCATACTGGGCGCTGTTAGGCGAAGGTTTTTAGGGTCTTGGGTTTGGGTTTAGGATTTACTGAGTAGTTTTAGTCGCCGTTTCTTATTTCCCATTTCCCGTTTCTTATTTCCCATTTCCCGTTTCCTCGTTTCCCGTTCCTGGTTTTACCAGTACCCACGGCGCGGCGATACACAAGCTAGTCCCTGGTCACGTGCGCTAACCACTGCTAGGTCACGTGCGTATTGCGCAATCACAATAATGGCGTCTAACACTTAGCTGACAATGGATCACGATCGAGAACTCGCGGAATGTATATCGCCGTTTCGCTAAAAACAAAGTTCAAAAGGCACCTGCCAGGAGAATTTCATGACTGTTCGTGGGTGTTTTGGTCTCGGCATTGCTCGCGTAAAGGCGCTAGACGCGCTGAAGAAAGAAAGAAGAAGAAAAGTCTGAAAACGGAGATGACGAAACTCGATTTTCACCGTTTCCAGGTTCGTCACTTTTGTAACAATTTTGAGCGATCTCCTTGCTATTGTAAGATGGGGCAACGCCAGAGAGCAGATTTAGGTGTCTTTTGACGTATACAATTCGTCACCAGGCGAAATATCAGTGTTTGAACGCTAATACATTGTATGTAGCCGCCATCTTTTTTTCTCGTTCAACCCTACATAGGGAGGCACTACCGTGCCTCCCTAATAAGCTGGTTGCATTTTCAGTCGATTTACTGTAGCTATACTAGAAATTATCGAATCAACTACAAGACCTGTCCTTCTAGCATTTATTGCAAAGCCACAGAACACATAAATGATGCGGAAATCCGCAAACATTATACTAAGAAAATGAAAAAGATTTCTATCGAAATCAATAGGATGTAGGGTTGTGAAATCTACCACTGGTCCACAATGTAAACTAACAAGGAACAAGCATGGAATGGTAACACGATTGACTTGCTAACAGACCATAGATCCCTACATCAGCGGCTGTACATAAGATCAATATTTTGTCACAAGCTGAATGCACATCTGCAGCATGGTGTCAGTCAGCAGCAACTATAGCTGTATTAGCTATAGTCAACCACAGCAGCCACTGATGTAGGGATCTATGGTCTGTTAGCAAGTCAATCGTGTTACCATTCCATGCTTGTTCCTTGTTATAGTTTACATTGAGGACCAGTGAACCCAGCACATGCAGCTGTATCATATAATACTGCTTGATTAGCTATAATCTTGTTAGTATGTTGGACAAGTGACTTACTAGAAATCTGAACACAATGAATATTGCACTGGTAATTGTTGCGGTTTGGGAACCGATGCAATGCAATCTCAAAAGTCTCAATTCTGAGAAATCTTGTGCAGCAGATGATGAACAGAGTGTCATTAATCACATCGTTGAGAAATGATCAAGTCATCTATACTTATAGAGATTTTTTGACAACCAGGCATGCAGTTTATATGAATTAAAGTAAAGTAAAAAAGCTTTAATAAAAAACTGGAAAGTGTAGGGATGACTCTTAAAAAAGGAAAGGAACAAGATGGGATGATGCTCGCAAAAGTAAAGGAACAAGATGGAATAATGCTAAGCTTGCAAATGTAAAAGTCCCAAGTATCCCTACATCAGCGGCTTGCTGCGACGCAACTGACAAATACGGAATCCTCTTCCTATACCTTTACAATCGTCGATTACTTCATCGGACTGCGTCCTCCAAACACACCTACCTGCAGCTTATTTACAACTGTCAACTACTTCATCGGACTGCGTCCTCCTAAACACATATACCTCTAGTTATTTACAACCGTCAATTACTCCATCGGACTGCGTCCTCCTTCAAGCCGCTGATGTAGGGATACTTGGGACTTTTACATTTGCAAGCTTAGCATTATTCCATCTTGTTCCTTTACTTTTGCGAGCATCATCCCATCTTGTTCCTTTCCTTTTTTAAGAGTCATCCCTACACTTTCCAGTTTTTTATTAAAGCTTTTTTATTTTACTTGTTCCTGTTACTTTTTTTATCACTATCAGTTTGAACGTATTAGTTGTATTCTATGTTAGATGTTATTTCATTTTGACAACTTTGTGAGCAGCAGTTACTAGTCTAGCAGATGTGAATGTGCACAGGGTCTGGAGAGTAAGGAGTGTAGTTTAAATTAATGTTTAATATCACCAATCATTTATTTAAAGGTTTAAAATAGTAAAGAGGTTAAGGACGCAGACAGCAAAATATCAAGTCCAGGTATGATTTGACAACATGATACTTGTTAGTGATGAAGGAAGAGACTAATCATGACTGACAACTTGTGATGCTGCAAGCCTAAGCACGCCTAGTAGAACCTTGTTGATGTCAATATCACACTCACAGAGGCTTCTAGTCCTTTACAACTTATCTGCGTGGTGTAGGAACCTTACTGTGCGTAGAATCTTGCTGCCAGTAACCGTAGAATACGCATGAGAATCATGACTTGTTCACGTCTGGGTATGTCAGTTTTAACCCGCCATCTGAAGCTTTAACGAACAGATCAGTGTTACTTAGGGTATAGTACTGCTCTAGACAAATTTCATACCTCTGGCTTGCGCGCTGAAGCGTCCAGAGCAGAGACAAAACGCAGTATCGATCGAGATAGCTGCAAAACTGATGTGGGCGGAGTTAATGATACGAGCGACAAGAGGGTTAATTATTTAATGGCGTCTTCAGTCCAAAACAGCCCAAAAACCATGTTTTTCAAGGATTACTCGCTTCTGGTAGTGTTTAATGCCTATCTAAGAGGTAAGTGCACTATTCCAGATATATACACGTACAATTGTGCAGGTTTGGTAGTGATTCGTTCACTCAGGACAGTGCTAGGCTCGTTCAAAGAAGAAAGAAAAAGAGAAGAAGAAAGATGAACAATTCGCGTGGGCGGCGATTTTAGTTTACCACTTTAGAAACGTCTGTCAGCTTCGCCAAAGGTATTTCCATGCTCAGAACAATCGTCTGATCAATCCTAGATGTCTAGAATCTCGAGAAACGCTAAAATAGCGAAGATCTGCGACGGCTCTCTGAGAGTCGCCATCTTGATTTTCGTCGTCAAGCAAGCAGTCCCGGCGACTTTCATAGACTTCCTACAAGCGCTTACACTTCAGATTCACTTAGAAATAGTTAAAATGCAGCAGAAATGTATGACAATAGAGATATGTGCGAAAACTCATTATCACACATGAGTAGCCGCCATCTTAGTTCGAGGTCATCCCTACATATCATTGCCGATCGGCAATGATAATTCTTTATGTGTCAATTATCATTCCTCAATATCACAATTGCATATAATAACGGTGATAACACAATTGCATAATAATCACAATAATTATTGGCATAATATCACAATTGCATAATAACTCTCTTCAGGTTCGTACATACACTCATTGTCAACATCTTTTACCTTTTTGACATCTTCCTGAGAATTAAAGAAGTATACAAGAGAAAGCTATAGCAAGCAACAGCAACACCAAGAGGAGTCCTTTCAGATGAAGCAGGTGATAGCTACTCATCTGATAAAGATGGATACTGAAAACTTAACTGACACACTGCAAAATTATTATGATTTACAAGGACACTGGTCAATTTTTTCAGAGAATCGTCAGTCTGCAAGTGATGAAAGAGAAAAGAGATGGTTACACCATGCAACATTAGGTTAGCCAATCCCTTGACATGTTAGCTACTTGTTTCAATGAATATCAATACATGATTTGCTATCAGCATTCAGACAAGCTAGCTACTTATGCACTACGGTGTTCTGTTCTTCAGCTTCTTCGTCTTATTCAGTTGGATCGATCATCAAATCTATTGTTGTCAGTCTTCTCCACTGTCACCTGAGCAGCAGCAGCATTTCCCCCAGTAACCCGGTACTCTTCAGGGAACAAGTCATCATTAACATAGTATCCATCATCATCTCTCATAACTGCTTCATCAATGGCTTGTCTGTAGGCTTCACCTTGAGGGCCATTAACATAATCGTGGTCCTTCTCTTTTCTGCACTCATGCTTTGTTGCTGTTGGTTCTTCATAAGGGAGCTCATCATAAACATGCTCCATAGACTCAACTGGTGCTAAACTACCAATACCAGCAAATGTCAGATAACATATGTTACTCTTCATCTCCATTTCACCACTTTCAGCAGAAACAGGAGGAACAAACCTGTTTGAGACAACTCATAGACATGCATGATTGAGTAAGAAATTCAACTTACTCATTTACTGGTTGATGTGCATGCTCGAGTTCATGTTTATATTTAGACATTGATGACAAATAGCTAACTCGGTACTCTTCAGGGAACAAGTCATCATTAACATAGTATCCATCATCATCTCTCACAACTGCTTCATCAATGGCTTGTTTGTACGCTTCACCTTGAGGGTCATTAACATAATCGTGGTCTTTCACTTCTCCGCACTCATGCTTTTTTGCTGTTGGTTCTTCATAAGGGAGCCCATCACAAATATCCTCCATAGACTCAACTGGTGGTAAACTACCAATACCAGCAAATGTCCAATACCAGCATTCAGATAACATATGTTACTCTCCATCTCCATTTCACCACTTTCAGCAGAAACAGGAGGAACAAACCTGCATGTTTGAGACAACTCATAGACATGCATGATTGAGTAAAAAATTCAACTTACTCATTTACTGGTTGCTGTGCATGCTCGAGTTCATGTTTATATTTAGACATTGATGACAAATAGCTGTACAAAATTGCTGAAAAGATCAAAAGTAGTAACAAGATCAGAGCAACTCCACCAATAACTCCTCCAGCAATAGCAGCAGTATTGGAACTGGCAATATACTCAAGCTGACCTACACTGCTGTTGATATTTTGTCCAAAGAACACCTAAATATATAGTATAGAGATTGATTTTTGAAATAAGATTATGCCCTCACTGTGACACTCTCTATTACTGGTCCATCTCTTTGAGGAGCATAGTAAGTGATGACTGCATCTGCAATAGCCACAACCACACACTGGTTCCTACCCACCATTACTGTGATCTCTTCTTTCTCTACATTAGTGAAATGCTGTCCCTGAATGCATAAAATGGCGACTGTACATAAACTCTAGATGCAGACATATATTATACTTTGCTTACTTCAATACTAATAGTTGAATCATTCACACCCAAATAGACTCTTCTTGAAGCATTTTTGAGTTGCAACACCTTCGGATCAGCAGCCAAAGATAGCTTTAAATTGCTGTCTAAATTTTCTGGCCCGGGTGCAGCATCCATTACAACAGTGTAGCTGTTCTGTACAGACAGAGGAGGAGCTATACACACCAGAGTGGTGCCTGAGCTGCTCTGCTTCTGACACATTACCTGAAAAAGAGAGGACTGGCTCACTAGTATAGTATGAGCTACAGTATACTGTATTATACTAACAGTAGTAGACTGTAGACCATTGTTGAACTGTAGTCTTGGCTGCTGTGAAACATTGAGATACTGTCCAGTGAATGTGAGTTTGATACCACCACTGCATGTGACAGGAAGATGAGGAGAGGAGCATTGACACACATCATCTCATCACTCACGATCTGATGGTTTGTTGAGGTGTTAGTCTACTATAGACAGGGTTATTGAGGTACTCGTAAGTGACTGAGCTGTTCTGCACCATGGCATTGTTTACAGTCACTAGAACCACTCCAGGCATGTCAGCAGTAGAGTTGCTCCAGCTGCACAAAATTTCATTAGCGGAGATTGACCTGAGAATAATTAATACATCACTGGATTTTGCTAGAGACTGTTACTATTGCTCACATGATATCACAGGATGGTGTTCCCATGGTCTGTCTCCTCCTCCTCCCTGTGGCCACCAGTGATACTGTAGTCCTCTCTCTGTTACCAATATTCAGGTCCTCTCCTCTCACTCTCACTATTGTCCCTCCAGCAGCTGGTCCGTATGATGGACTCACAGAGTATACTCTCGGCTGACCAAACTGGAACTGACCAATAGCGTTTTTAGAATAACAAACATTAACCACCACATCAACACTCCCTGGCTGTGTTTGATTGCTACTACCAATGTTACATGTGACTCTACTTCCTTCCAGGTAGTTGTCCTTAATGGGAGTACAGGAGAGACTCCCCACTGTGATACTGATGATATCACTAAATGATGTTCCCAGATCAGTACCAGTAATGGTCACTGTGGTCCCTCCCTCTGTGGGACCATTATCAGGAGAGATACTGGTGTTCATTGGAGACATACAGCCACAAGGTGCAGTGATCAAGTTGGTAGAGCATGTTGCTGAGGTATGAACACAAGTATTATCACACCATCCACAGATACCATCAGATACACAATCATGACAACTACATGTATAAGGATGGAGAGGTATTATAACAAAATGACATGATACATCCATCAATAGAAGGGAACGTACGTATTGGCTCTAGAGCAGTTGTAGAATGTGTAATCAAATTTCTCACAAAACGATTGCTTGGTGTGTGTACTGTACAAACTGAAATTAGTCACTGAAACAAAAATATAATGATCAGAATAAAAATAATAGATAATCATTATACGAACCTAGCTTGATATCCGAAAGTGCAGGGATGGAGGAGGTGAAGTCACATGACATTGTCTCTGATAAAGTTGTGTTGAATGTGATTCCTCTCTCCTCATTACTGAACACACACAGTGTCATCTCTCCAGCTAGTGTGTGAGGAAGATAACCTGGACTTGTACTCACTGATATGTTGACCTGAATGCAGCAAACCATGCATGCATGATGATTATGTCAATATGACCAGCTCTATAGCTCACCTGGTATGGAACTGACTCAATCTCTGACACGAACTGAGGTGGATCAAATGTGATATTAACAATTTTTTTGTGTAAAGTATATAATACATTGCTCCAAACACTTGAATCATTATTGATGCAGGCAATGTCAGTAACATTTGGTTTGCGAGAGAGTGGATGCTCAGCTTGTAAGACTGGGGGGATGAAAGTGAATCCAATAAAAGCATAATCGTTAGTGTATGTATCATTCGCCCAGTTCAGTTCTCCACATTTGTATGTGTAAATAGCGTAAAATCTGATACCATCAGTCGCCAATACTGCTTGATATGTGTTACCCTTTGTCTGTACAAATAAAAATGGCAAATAAAAAGGTCTATTAATTTTAATAATTACAAAACAATCTGTAACTTACACAATTGGGATTTCCAGAAGGACAAACATTGATCCATCGTACTGCTAGAATCCAACGAGCTCTAAAAACTGATGTCAATGTTGTATCAGTAATATAGCCATTGACAATATCAAATATTTCTTGACTGTTGTTGAGATGAGATTCATTGAGTGCAGCATACATGATTATTCCTTTTTCATTGAGATCAACTTTTGCCTCGTATGGAGCAATAGTAATACTAGTCCCGGATTCCGGTGAAACACGAAAAGGAAAACGGATCCCCTCACCTGAAATCTAAAACACATGTAGTAATGCAAGATTTTTAAAAAGATCACCCACAATTATTTGCATCCAGTCAGATCTAAAAGGGAGAAAACTTGGTGTTTCTAGCTCTATAGAACCATTTTCAAAGAATTTTCCATCGCCATTGACACGAGTTTCATCACCCAGATCAAGAAATGGCAGTTTAGTCTGCACTGTTGCTGCAGGCATCAAAGAAACCATTCATCACACTTCAGTAGTAAAGTACAACAGCTTACCAGTGCTGAAAGAATGGTTGAAAGACAAGGCTATTATCATCATGATTATAGATACACTGAATGAACTAGTGTGCTGCAGTGGAGACATCATGATCTACCCATCCATCAATGCAGATTCAACCATGGCTAGCTGCTTTTATTGTTCTAGGTTGACAATAGGAAAACCCACCTTTCAGTGTAGTTTACAGACCACTGCTGCATGTGGCATGTTCCAGCTCTGCATGAAGAACAGATGTTGCTTTTCTTCTATAGTAATTACTGACTTGCATACATTATAGCTCACTGACTCATCATAAACCACTGCATGTGTTAAAGTTATGACATTTACCTTACAAGATGCATATATGTTAGGCCTGCATGCAGTACATTTGTTTTTTTGCCACATCTATACAAACCTTATCACATTCTAATTATTGTGCATAACAATATTATGCCTAAATGCAACTTTGAACCTTTTAACCCCTTTTGTTGCCTTTATGCAACATATTCGACTCCACCGACTGTAGACCTCATAAACAGTGTCAAAAGTGCTCTAGAAAGGTCAAATCAAGTTTAATTGCAAATTACTTGAAAACCCCACTGTTTTTCGTCGCGCCCTCCCCACTAAACCATACAGAACGGGGGACGGGGGATTTTAAGGGGAGTATTCCCGGGGTTCGAAGGGGCGGAGCCCCTCGCCGCTATTGGCATTTTGGGGGCTTCAGCCTATTATTCTTTTTATTGAAATTATACCTATTATTCCCAAAGAAATTCTTGGGAATAATAGGTTTATTCCCAAGAATTCCCAAGAATAGGATTGCAGGTTGCTTGACTCCAAAACAATTTCGTGCTACAATGTAGCACATGCGCATTGCGTGTTTCTATATAATAATTGTACAGTAAACGCGTAGTGTGCGCATGCGCTAGCTGGAAAATTTTTGTCAAGCAACCTACATGTAGTACTGTTGATTTCAGCTCACTTCGAATTTGCGTGACCATGAGCGTGCGTGAGTGAGTGCCGTGCGTGCGTGATCTAATTGAAACACATTGTGTGATTCGCGCCACGCACGCACGCTCATGGTCACGCAAATTCGAAGGGAGCTGAAATCAACAGTACCTGCAAACCTCTGTAATGTGCGTGTCCCTACATGTATAGATGACTTCGGTGTGAACTCTCACCTCATTAAACGCGAGGCAATCTTGGTAGGCGTGCCTAGGTCTAGCGCTTAAGTTACACCCCTTTGGGGTCAGTGCTGCCTTCTTTCATGTGTTAAAGCAAGAAAACTATAAAATCAGAGGTCTGGGTTGCTTGAAGAGCGATTACTACTCCCAACCTTTAAATCTGAGGCCTGAAGAGCGGCGGCTACACCCAAAAGCCATGCACGCCGTAGTACAATCCAGTGTTCTCGCTAGAATTTTAAATCCAAGGGGGGAATTTTAACATACCTAACTGCTATGTTATCTGGTATGTTATTGACACCTATCGCAACAACGATTATGTTGGCAGTTTGGTCAAATGGTTAGAGGATTGGGGTGGGGAAGTAAAGAACAAGGGTTGGAATCCAGCTTTCAGCATGTTTTTTTCCTTTACTATCCATTCGTTTAACATTTTTAGCAGACATCCAAGGGGGTTTTGCTACAATCCAAGGGGGTAAACCCCCTCAAAAAAGGCCTAGCGAGAACACTGGTACAATCGTGGCTTTTGGGTGTACCAATCGCTCGTCAGGCCTCAGATTTGTAGTTTCGGAGTAGTGATCGCTCTTCAAGCAACCCAGACCTCTGATTTTATAGTTTTCTTGCTTTAACACACGAAAGAAGGCAGCATGCACTGACCCCAAAGGGGTGTAACTTAAGCGCTAGACCTAGGCACGCCTACCAAGATTGCCTCGCGTTTAATGAGGTGAGAGTTCACACCGAAGTCATCTATATGCAATCAGTTTATCAGAAGCTTGACCACTAATTCAACTGGGCGTGTCTATAATGTTCAGCACGTGGCCACGAGCACGGCACACGAGCGAGATAGCGCCATAGCTTGCTTACACACAATTCTTTAGACGTGTGAGTGCTATCCTGTAGTGAAATTCTAACCTATCAGCTTCTAGGCAGTCAACCGTGGATAATAATGTCTACGGAGAACTCCAGAATGTATGTTGTTTTCTTCTAACAGCTGATGGTCCTGGTCGTTGTTCAAATGATTGTACTTGCCGTCAGCTCTCGTCTCTACCTAGTCTCTACCATCCCAAACCTCTGCTTAAATATTCTCTGTGTCTCTGTGGTTCCTCATTCTCGTTGACATCACCAGCTGGTGCCTCGGGAGCATGGCGCTGCCTCTAGTGACGTTCCTACTTCTGCTAGCTAGCCTCTTCTACAGCAAATCCCCCTCCAAACCGAGATCACTGAAGAAGCAGACGAGTATCGCTGACGTTGTTAGTGACAGTCTCAAGAGCTTGTTGTCAGCAACAGTGCAAGAAATATCTCACCATCACTATGAGGAGGGATGGCAGCCAGATGATGACCAACCTGAGGTGGTATCAGACTCATCCTATCAGGACAAACTAGCCGAGAAACAGTCATTGGTGCATTTCTCTGAACCTCTTCACCAAGTGTCACCAACCCGTCAAGAAACACCATCTTCTCCAGCTTTGTCTGGTACAAAAGACGACGAAGTTGATGGCGGTCGAACGCCTCGAAGATCCAAAAAGAAACAACGTCACTTGAGTGAATTTGAGGATGAAATCTCTAACACTCATCGTCCAAGTGACCAGCTGTTTCTACTGCTCAATACGTGTTGTATGGTGGTGTTGCTATGGCGACATCCTCTCTTCCTACTCCTCTTGGCTCCTATTGTAGCTTGGAGCATTTTAAAGCGACTATCGTCAAAATTCCAAGTCACTCACAGAATGGTGTATCTCTGTAAATCAACCTCACAGAATATCCTTGTGTGGATCGACCACCATTCTTCTTCATTGTTTTATCCGCTTCCAACACTGTACAACTTTTTTATCGAGGCGGACAAACGTGTATTACACTTTACGCAAGATCTTGTCGGCAGTATAGTCAGCTTGTGTATGATATCTGGAATGCTGATAGGATGTGTGGGTGTGGCTATGCTACTGGTTGCCCAGATACAGCTGGAGCTGACTAACACAGTGGGTCTGACGGTACAGGTGCTCAACAGCTCTGTTGCTGATAGTCCCTGGCTACACAGGTTAGCAACATACAGAACTGTACGTTACCAGGAATATAGCTTGTAAAACTTTTGTGTCCTGTGGGTACAAAATTTACGTTTATTTTGAAGCAAAGCACTGACTCATTCTCACAAGAACGCTAAATAAAATTTCATTGTACAGTATAGCCGGTTATTTTCGTGTGGATTTAATTTTCGAACGGCTGGTGCGGGTCGAAAATTAGATTTCGAATAATTCTTTTTGCCTATTTAAAAAGTTCTGTGACGAAAATTAGACCCAGCCAAAATTTGACTAACGAAATATTTGACCAGCGAAAAAAACCGGCTATACGGTAATTCTTTAATGTGCACCATTATTTTATCAGTCTTCATTTGTTAGCTACGGGGAACATTATGTTGTGTGAAATTTTCAATGTTATCTGCAGTGTTGTTGATGGCAAGAACAATAGTTTGAAGGCGACTATGGAGCAATTTACTGAGAAAGGGTTCCACAGCAGTCGGGAATGGCTAGCCACCCATCTCCAGGATATGATTGGTAAAGAGCACAGCGGCATTGTGATTGAGCAAGTACTACAGACATACGATAGCCTCTATCACTCATACGTCCTACAGGTATTCACCACTCACACACTCACACACACACACACACACACACACACACTCTATCACTCACTTCAAATCTCTTCTTCCCTGTGAGATTTTGATAATCTCCCTTGCCTGTAAACATGCAACAGAAAATAAATGTAACAGGCTAGGACTGAGCAATACTGTATAGCCGGTTATTTTAGACATTTTATTTTCGATCACCGACTGCAGATTTTGATCATGTCCTTTGCCCGTCAGTGTTTTTCATCCTTTGGACCATCTGTAAACAAGCAACAGAAAATAAATGTAACAGGACTATGAGTAATATTCAGCATGTGTTTATACACAAAATACCACACCGGCACAATCCAGTTATGTTCTGTTCACCATTACACTAGTGAAGGTTGTACAATCCAACCTATTGTGTGTTCTCTCTTTTTCTCTCTAGAACGTCACTAATCTCAAGTCATCTACTGCCGAAGACAAGATCAACTCACTGTGGGGAGCACTGCAGCAAGGCAACAGAATCGCCATGGTAACCAATACAGTACTCAACTGCATTGTCTTCATTTTGAATAACTGATTTACCTATGAAATACTCAGTTTTATAACAGTTATTTACTCAAATCTAGACAAGTAAATTGTATGATTCAGAAGGGGTTAATACTCACTGAAAATGTAGATGTGTTTGTGTTGAAATCTTACATAAAATGTAAGATGAAATCAGGGGGTTCCAGTGGCGGAAATTTTCGACCCCATGCAGGCCGGTTTTTTTACATAGCCCCAATACCCCCACCCACCCACTACGTCATAACGTGTCTTGTAATGATATTCGCAGGTCAAACTTATTAATATTCATGAAAAGATGACGATCGCGTACATGTAGCTCATTGTCGATAGCGCGGGTGCGTTAGCCTAGTATCGATCGCAATCATGCAGAACACTGCTGCAGCAGCAGAGACCACAAAGCGATGGCACTACCGCTGTGAATGTGGCCAAGATTAAGCGACTACCACGTTTCAGAGCACATGCAAGTGCAGTGCTCGTCACACAAAAGCACCCTATGCTACGATTGGTTACCTTAAGGTGACTATTATTGGCGGGTAAAAAATTTAGCGGTTTTTGAAAATAATGAATTTAGCGGATATTAATTTTAGCGTTTTGGTCTTCAAGTGATTAATAAACATTAGGCAACCAACACCACCATCAATTGAATTATTGTGCAACACAATGTCTAATCCAGTTCACTGAAAGAGTCTTCATTAGATTAGGCCAATACAATGATTCCATCACGAATCTCCGACGATGAGTCAGACCTTGCATCAGAATCGGCCACAGAAATAGAAGTTGCTGTCTCTACTGACGTTGAAGATGGAGTAGAGAATAGTTCACGATAGTTACAATACTGTTACGAGCAACACTACTGCGCTAGCAAGCTAGCGAACGTACCGCGCGTACAGTGTAAATACGCGTGGTTAATTTCTAAATTACTCATCCTATGTATCCGTTTATTCAAATATTGGCTGGTATTTAATTTAGCGAAAACAGGTCAATCGCTAAAATTCGCTAAATTAAGTACCCGCTAACAATAGTCGCCTTAAGGTAGTTTCTTTCGACTGAAGAACAACACAAGAGCTGAGTGCAGCTGAATGTACAGCAGAAGCTGGTGAGTAGAATAATTATTCACAGGTAGTGAATATTCAGCGGTAGTGCCAGTAGAATTTCAGCGGTTTCACAGCAGTAGTACCAGTAGAATAACTGCCTGGCTCACGAGCAGCTGCATTATGCTAGCCACGCCTCCAGTCCACACCCTTCTCAGCATAATACCTGCGTTTTACTGTGTATGTATAATAATTATACTCTGTAAATAATAATAACAAAGCAAGTTATATCTGCATGATTTAGACCTTTTCTGGTGTCAAGAATCTGCAAAAATACTCTAAAGTGCACCAGATTTGTAGTGGCTAAAATTTACGCAAAATGACTTTTTGTGAAAAAAAAACTCAACCCACCCACCCACTTTTTGGCCTGGGGTCGGTAATTTTTCTTTCTGGGACCTCCCTGATGAAATAGTGAAATAGTGTCCCCTGATCCAAACCACTTTACTGTTGTTGTATAATTATGTGATATATGTCACTCAGCAAGCTGACATGGCAGTCTCATGGCCTCTTTCTTGACCAAAATTGTTTCAACTCAGAAACAAGGCTAGCATTGTGACGGCTGGTCCATATCCGAAGTGTATCTTCTTTCAGCAATCATTTGTCGTGTTTGTTTCATTGTAGATCCTGCAATCTCTGTGGACTGTTATATCGGTCAATTTCTCCATTGCTGTCTCAATCCTCACCTCACTCTCCTCTCTGCTGTTCAGTGGCGGCACCATGCTCTTCAACTTTGTAAGTGGATAATGTGATTGTCCTGTCATACATGTGTACCCTGGGCATTGCTGCACACCAGCACAGAGCATGTGTACCCTGGGCATTGTAGCACGCCAGCACAGAGCATGTGTACCCTGGGCATTGCAGCACGCCAGCACAGAGCAAGTGTACCCTGGGCATTGTAGCACACCAGCACAGAGCATGTGTACCCTGGGCATTGCAGCACACCAGCACAGAGCATGTGTACCCTGGGCATTGCAGCACGCCAGCACAGAGCATGTGTACCCTGGGCATTGCAGCACACCAGCACAGAGCATGTGTACCCTGGGCATTGCAGCACACCAGCACAGAGCATGTGTACCCTGGGCATTGTAGCACGCCAGCACAGAGCATGTGTACCCTGGGCATTGCAGCACGCCAGCACAGAGCATGTGTACCCTGGGCATTGTAGCACACCAGCACAGAGCATGTGTACCCTGGGCATTGTAGTACACCAGCACAGAGCATGTGTACCCTGGGCATTGTAGTACGCCAGCACAGAGCATGTGTACCCTGGGCATTGTAGCACACCAGCACAGAGCATGTGTACCCTGGGCATTGCAGCACGCCAGCACAGAGCATGTGTACCCTGGGCATTGTAGCACACCAGCACAGAGCATGTGTACCCTGGGCATTGCAGCACGCCAGCACAGAGCATGTGTACCCTGGGCATTGTAGCACACCAGCACAGAGCATGTGTACCCTGGGCATTGTAGTACACCAGCACAGAGCATGTGTACCCTGGGCATTGTAGTACGCCAGCACAGAGCATGTGTACCCTGGGCATTGTAGCACACCAGCACAGAGCATGTGTACCCTGGGCATTGCAGCACGCCAGCACAGAGCATGTGTACCCTGGGCATTGTAGCACACCAGCACAGAGCATGTGTACCCTGGGCATTGTAGTACACCAGCACAGAGCATGTGTACCCTGGGCATTGTAGTACGCCAGCACAGAGCATGTGTACCCTGGGCATTGTAGCACACCAGCACAGAGCATGTGTACCCTGGGCATTGTAGCACGCCAGCACAGAGCATGTGTACCCTGGGCATTGTAGCACACCAGCACAGAGCATGTGTACCCTGGGCATTGCAGCACGCCAGCACAGAGCATGTGTACCCTGGGCATTGCTGCACACCAGCACAGAGCATGTGTACCCTGGGCATTGCAGCACACCAGCACAGAGCATGTGTACCCTGGGCATTGTAACACACCAGCACAGAGATGTGTACCCTGGGCATTGCAGCACAGAGCATGTGTACCCTGGGCATTGTAGCACACCAGCACAGAGCATGTGTACCCTGGGCATTATAGCACGCCAGCACAGAGCATGTGTACCCTGGGCATTGTAGCACACCAGCACAGAGCATGTGTATCCTGGGCATTGCAGCACACAGAGCAGTAAACTTCACTAATAAACATATTACTCACTCAGTCTTGCTGTCTTATAGCTCGTTTACACTTGAGCTTAGAACGGTTCCAGAACCGTTCCAAGCCCAATGTAAACGGATGCAGAACCGTTCCAAACCGATCCGTTTCGCTGGGATCGGTTCGACATACAAGTGTAGGTCCAGACCGATCCAGAACGGTTATTTTTATAGTGTAAACGGAAGCGATCCCAAGTATGCGTTTTAGCGTACTAAAATGGGCGTTTTCGCTTCGCCTACCACGCGTGTGAGTTTCAAGTTGTTTCACTATCGAGGATTGCTGGACAATGGTGGCTTGGAGCAACAACGAAGTCCTTCAGCGAAGTCCTTGTAGTTGGGCGTTAACAACCACACCCAATGCAAGGGGTGTGGTCAAATCACGTGATGCTAGAGGCATGCTTGTAATTCAGTTGGCTCTGGATAGTGTAAACGGGGTACAGAACCGTTCCAAGATCGATTCCAAAGACCGGATCAGAACGGTTCCACAAGTGTAAACGCGCTGTTAGCTAACACCCAGTTACTGTAGTATTCTAGTTGGTAATGCAGTTATTAGAAACCTGTGGCCATAGCCAACTGAATACTCTCTTGACCTCTTGACATTGCGGCCATCTTTTGAAGACTAAAAATTATTTGCACATCCAAGCTTTTTCACGGTGATCTTACAACTGTTTACACTTGAAGAACCGTTCTGAAACGGTTTCCAGTAACGGTTCTGGTGACCATTTATACACCCACACCCACTCATCATTGTTCAATTATGGCGACCGAGACAGGCTTTCGTTCGATTGTACTGCTAGCTTGCCTCAGCACTTGAAGATATCCTTCTTGGCTTAGGTATTATAGCGCTTTGCTACTGACAGCTGCAGGACACCAAACACAGCGCTCTAGGCAATCCGTGTGGCTGATACACTTTCATTAGCGTATACTTGCAGCAAAATAGCATGTAGCAAGAAGCCTTTCTAGTCGGCTGTAGCACACAAATGCTTGTGATAACTGGTTCTAGAGACCGTTTCTGTTTACACCACAAAAGATAACCTTTCTGGATGGGTATTGACCTCCACTTGTATGTCGAACTAATCCAAGCGGAACGGATCGGTTGGATTAGTTTGACAAGTGGAACGGACTGGTATGGGGAGGAGATAAACCAAAACATATCTTGGTAGGTGATGGTGTGCTAAGTCAGAATATAGCATTTGTTTGTTTGTAAAATGTTCACTGACACATCCCATAACTCAATGGCGAGATTGTGCTTACGTGGCGGTACATGAGTACTTGGGTCTCGGGTAACGACAAGGGGGAGGTGTTTAACAAATACATTGCTGGGTAGGTTAGTCAGTGCTAAATCAATAAATACTAATTCTTTGTTTGTTTAATGCTCACAGATTTGTTTGTTTGTTTAATGTTCTGCGTCCGTTTACATTGAAGTTGGAATGGTTACAGAACCATTCCAAGCTCAAGTTTAAATGGGCTGTAAGAGGGTAGGACATTTAACAGCTGTGTTTTGATGCATACATGCTTATCTCTTGGACGCCTACATGTACGTGCCCACAATAATCATCTAAAGTACAGGTAGTGTTTGATTAGCAATGTAATACTGTGTTTACACTGGGGGAACAAGGCACAGCTCGGCATGACCCAGCACGCATTTTCACATGTTTACATTGGCAATTTAAATCTGTGTCGTGCTGGGCTGGCTGGTTACTTAGTGTAGTGTACATGTGGTATAAGCTGTTTGTTGAAAACATCTGTCTGAGCAATTCATGCAAATGGTACTACATGTACTTCTTTAGCTTCTTGTTGTACTTCTTTAGCTTCTTGTTGTACTTCTTTAGCTTCTTGTTGTACTTCTTTAGCTTCTTGTTACTGTTTGTGGTATGAACTTCTTTGTGTGGTAGTATAATATCTATGGTGTGGTTTACCCCATGTTGTGTTGCTGTGGAGAGCAGTCTAGACTATAGTAGCAGTTTTTTCCCAAAAACACCATACTCGTACTGAAATAGCCCATTCCCACTAACAGCCTTTGAAGTATCTGCCACTGGTGGTGTTAATATTTCATGAATTTGCTCTCAGATTTCCTTTATTCAGTAAATTTTGTGTATTTTTGGGCGTTGCCCTGTCTAAATCGGTTAAACTTCACAATCAAACAGCACTCGCAAAATTCGCAAAAATTAGGCTACCGCGAAAATTTCTACGTTTATCGTATTCTCTCTATCTCTCTCTCTCTCTCTCTCTCTCTCTCTCTATCTATCTCTCTATCTCTCCCTCCTTCCCTCTCCCTTCCTCTCTCTCTGTCTCTCTCTCTCTCTCTCTCTCTCTCTCTTTTTTTTTTTTTGGATCTCCAACTTTTAATGAGGGTTATAATATACAAAGGTGGAGGGTTAGACTTAGTCCTGAAAGTGCCTATATGTTGTACAAAAACATAACGCATAAATTCATTGGTCTAACACGTGTGTGATGTGATATAATACAGAACTATAATTATGAAGGGGATAGAGGCAAGTTTGTGATGTTCCTAGACTTGTAAATGTCAAAGGATTCGGTGATGACTGTTTTTATAAGTACCTTGAGGAGGCCTTTTGTTTGTTGTTTTTGCCCCGGTGTCAGAGAGATTAAAGATTTTATCGTGTTTATAGATATGAATCCTCTTGATCCTATTTCGATGGTGACGAGATTTGCTTTGTAGCCAAGCGTTTGGGGATAGTGTAGGAGTTCTTTGTATTTGACTTTTTTGCGCTCATGCGCTGAGGAGTATAGCGTGTCGTAGCAGATTGTCAATTCTACGATCACGACGGCTTTTTGCGACTCAGACCAGTAGATAATGTCAGGTCGCAAGTCGCCAAGCTTGATACAGGGTGGAGGATTGTATTTGGACTTTGGTAAGTCAGCGGTTAGCTGAAAGTCAGGTGGTAGATTGGAGGAGATAAAGTCTGAAAGAGACTTTAGGACAGCATCGTGTCTTTTGTTATAACGCCGTAGCTGAAGAGCAACACTGCTGTTGTTTAGGACATGGACCAGGGACTGGGTGTGGCCGCAAAGTGGGCAGGAATCAGATGGCTTTTTCTTCCACAAAAACAGATTCTGGTTATGTGGAAGACAGTCTTGAGCAGCATTGAGGGCAAATTTCATGGTGGAGTCTGGTAGTTTTGATACTACATCGGCCCACAGGGCTGCCTCTAGGTCATCGTCAAAGGTTTGACCTTGTTTAAGGAGGCCCTTTGAATGGTCTAGCCTTTCCTGGTGATCTCCTTATGTCACTTTGATCTTTACCGTTTTTATTAGCTGTTGCTTGTTTAGTTGGGGCTGTTGTGCTAGGATAGATCTTGCCAGGAAGAATGGCTTGAAAGTGCTTCTCACCAGCTTGGACTCTCTTTCTGCTTTTTTGTATGCCAGGTCTTGTACACATCTATCGGAGGAGGAAAGTAGCTGGCTGGCTTTAGAAACTTGCGAGGCTTTGTAGGAGGTAGAGATAGCTGGTATGGGTTCTACCATAGATATTTTAGACTACGTAAACGGGATTGGAAACGGATCACGTGAGCTGAATCACCCTGTACAAACTCGTGCGAGCCGTCAATGTCGCAGTAGTTTACGCCTAGCGGGTGCGATAGTTTGATCTTGCGCGAAGAAGCTATCCCTAGTTCTGGCGATCAAGACGAGTTCCTGAAGAAGAACCAAGCTCTGGAGAGACGGTAAGTATTCTATTATAGTCTAGATCGTTACTGTTATGTTATGGTTTGGTTTAAGAGCTATAAGCTACTCTCACGCGCTATTTTTACTCGATTCTTAAACGCGACTGCTTGAGTTCTTCGTCTCTGGGCGTCTAGAGCATTTGCCTGTGCCTGTATGAACCCTTTTATAAAAGATATGTGTAGACAACGATTGCTTTAGTAGAACTGGTAGAGTTTGGGGATGTATTTTGGCCATGATCGGCCATAATAGCTTGTTTTATGGCGACTGATACCCAATCTGTGAGTGACTTCCTGGGCATGTATCATTCTTAAGGAGAAGAAAATAACAGCTCTCTTTCAACTGTAGTAAAGTACTAACATTGTGTGGTGGAACTGACCTGTTTTGGTGCCATTGAGATGTTTTTTCATGCTAGAAATTCAAGATACTAATTGACTACAAAATACATTATACTTGGGGTAATATTTTCATATAGATGAGTGGACGTGGTCACAGAAAGCTCCGTCTCTCAAGCAAAAAGCACTATGAAACAAAAAAGGCAGAGCAGGCTGCATCAAAGCCTCTTCCAATTTCTATTCCAGTATCAGTCTATGAATCTACACCAGCACCAGATACTAGTACTCTATTGAATCGGTTACAACTTTCGAAGGTCTTAGAAAGAGGTAGGAAATTTGTTTTGTCTTCAATATAAATAGAATTATTGATACCATGATTCAGATTGGAAGATAGATGTTAATGACACAAAGCTTGTCCTGTACAAGCTCAGCTCATCCTTAGATAAAGGAACTGGGATTGAAGTTGCTGTCACTATCGAAGAAAATTTTCAATTCTCTGTCACCTTTCATACAACTCAAGTTAGCACTGAATCTGCTATACTGAAAGACATTCATCCGTTGCTTAATTCAGGTATTTCCTGCTTCAACTATTTGCTAGTTTATACCTGTTCAATTTCCCAATACTTTTTATGCAGTGGCAAAAGTGAAGGAATTACTTGAAACTCTTGACACTTGCTCAGAGCAGGCTGCGTCAATGCCTCTTCCAATTTCCATTCCAGTATCAGTCTATGAGTCTACACCAGCACCAGATACTAGTACTCTATTGAATCGATTACAACTTTCAAAGGTCTTAGAAAGAGGTAGGAAATTTTTATTTGTCTTTTCAATAATTATTGAATCATTATTCAGATTGGAAGACAGATGTTAATGACACAAAGCTTGTCCTGTACAAGCTCAGTTCGGACTTAGATAGAGGAACTGGGATTGAAGTTGCTGTCACTATTGACGAAAATTTCGAATTCTCTGTCACCTTTCATACAACTTCAGTTGGCACTGAATCTACTATACTGAAAGACATTCATCCGTTGCTGAATTCAGGTATTCCCCGCTTTAACTATTTGCCTGTTCAATTTTCCCAATACTTCTTATGCAGTGGCAAAAGTGAAGGAATTTCTTGAAATTCTTGACTCTTGCTGTGGGTGTGTAGGAAATTTTGATGAAGAATTTCTAGCTCTTTCCTGTGTTAGAAAAGGAAACATGAAAGATCAGACTAGTAAGATTTATATGTGCTACTACTAATAATTAATGTTGGCCTCCTATTACTGCAGAGTCGTCAATTGTTGCAGTTGTAGAGTCATTGAGGACTGGGTTTCCATCTATTTTCCACACACAGTGTGATGTTATAGTCCCTCAGTCTACTCCCTCCAGGCGGTGTGCTGCTTGTACCAAACACAGGAGATCTCTCTCTAAGCTTGTCTCAAGAGCTGCCAGTGGACATTCAGATGAGCATACACATCCTAGCAGCCACGCGCCGTATTCCACCTTGACTACTCCAGAAAAGGATGAACGCTTACGTCGTCTGCATTCGGAAGCTAAAAGTTCGAAACTGCAATTGGCACGCCTCAAGGCAAAAGTTTCTAAAATGATTGAAGCAGAAAACACCGAGGTCGATAAGGAATTGGATGGAGATATTCATGAGATGGTCAAAGACCATGAGAATGATGTCAAGTCTGCATACCCTGAAGGATCTTTTCAGCGTCTATTTTGGGATGAGCAAGTGAAGGCATCAGCAGTAAAAGACAAGAGGTCGATGAGGTGGCATCCCACATTTATTCGGTGGTGCCTTTACCTTCGACATGTTTCGGGCAGAGCGTATGACGTATTGAGAAAGTCTGGCTGTATCAGCTTGCCATCGCAAAGGACGCTGAGAGATTACACTCATTATGTTTCAACCAAAATAGGTTTTTGTATTGAAGTAGACCAGATGCTTGTATCGGCCCTTGATATGTCTGTTGAGCGAAACAGATATGTTGCCCTCGCTATGGATGAAGTACACATCAGAGATGGCTTGGTCTACGACAAGCATGAAGGACAGATAATTGGCTTCGTAGATTTGGGAGAAACGAACAACCATCTTCTTGATCTTGCGCGGTCTGAAGATGCGGATGCGGATCGCCAGTTAGCGAAGACAATGCTCGTACTGATGGTGAGAGGTTTATTTGTTCACGTCAACTATCCCTATGCACAGTTTGCTTGCCACACACTGTCTGGAGACCTTCTTGTTGATCCTGTGTGGGAAGCGATTTCTCGATTGGAGAGACAGGGCATCCGTGTAATGGCTTTGGTATGTGATGGAGCATCTACCAATCGGAAGCTGTGGAAATTGCACAGCACAGAAAAAGGCCTGGTCTACAAGGTCCCAAATATTTTTGCTCCAGATAAGCCTCGATCTTTGTATTTCATTGCTGATCCGCCTCACTTACTGAAAACAATTAGGAATGCCTGGTGGAGTCCCAAGAGATTACTGTGGGTAAGTGAAAAGCAGAGTAATGTTTGTTAATTTTGCATGTGTTATTGTAGAGAGCAGGAAAACACATTGATTGGGAACACCTGGAACGGCTCTACAAACATGACACGAGTGCTGACATTGCTGTTGCTGGGCTTAGATTGGTACCAAAGATCAAGTTTGAGCATGTGTACCTGAACTCATTTTCCAAGATGCGTGTTGACTTGGCTGCACAGGTTTGTTGAACTACTGATTAGGATGATGTGTAACTATGACTTTAAATTCTTTACCAGGTTTTGAGTGAGACAGTTGGAAACGCTTTGGAAGTAGTAATTGGTGACGAGGCATCTGAGACAGTTCAGTTTGTGAAGATAATGGACCGGTTCTTTGACTGTTTGAATGTTAACAGCTTTACTTCTGGAAAGAGGAAGAGGAAGGTTTTCCAAAACCCTTATCGTTCTCCATATGACTTCCGGTTCAAGGTATAAATGTAGCTCTGCTTGGTTTACAATAACATATTTTTCTGCAGTGGCTCGAGACAGAATTTCTTCCCTATTTAAAGCAGTGGGAAGTTGGTGTTCAAGCACGTCAAGGATTTTCAGCTAAGGCAAAAGGAAAAATGCTACTTACCTCCGAAACAAGATATGGAATTCGAGTGACAGGTTTGTATGATAAGTGTTATACCTATGTTTACTAAACTTATTTATCTTATTCAGTGAATTCCTTCCTTGAACTGGGAAATATTCTTTTACGAATTCCTGGGGTTGACTCTTTTCTGAGCGAGAGATTGTCACAAGATCCACTCGAAAAGTTTTTTGGTTGTCAACGTCAAAGAGGAGGAGCCAGCGAAAACCCGAGTGTAGCCGAGTTTTGCTCTAACACACAGGCACTGAGAGTAGTCAACACTCTCTGCATGGATGTTGCCAAAGGAAATTGCCGAGGAAATGTGGAGCAAGCACAAGAGAAGCAGGACCAGCAGCAACCACTTCGTAAACGACGGAGAAAGCATAAGTGACTATTGTTACTCACAATTATTTTTTTTGAACACATGATTGCATATTGGTTGCACAAAAAGAATCAATAGTAGCTACATGCTCTGTCTACTATTTTGTTTTATCAGTGTACAGCTTTCCTCTCAGACCTTTTGATCGCTGAGTTGACTTCTTCAGCCCTTGCTTGTATTTTTCAGTCCAAGTACTTGTGTAAGCAAAGCCTCGAACAGTTATATACAATTCAGTGATCAATTTAAGAACTTGGTTGTGTGTCTCTTCGTCATCAGTCTCGAAGTCAGCTACTGCGATTGACCAGTAGAACTGCACATCATCACTGCTGAGCAACTGTGAAGTTAGTTTCTTTTTTTGTGAAGTTGCTGGTTCGAGGATCAACTGACGTAGCGACAACCTAATTTCCTCCTCCAATGCACAGAAAACCTTGAACGTGTTATCTTTTATCTTCCAAAGCCCTCCTCTGTCCACAAGATTTGTCCATTCTTCACTCTCTCCATCGCATTCTTCTTTCTCCCCTCTAACTAGAGTTGTCATACAATCAAGCAATTCTTTACTGTTGGTTGCTTTTGATTTCTTGAGCTTGCCTGTAATGGTTCGGCAGACATAACCTGCTGCATATCTCAAAGCATTCAACTCTGTTGATGAAATTGCACGAGATTCTTCACCTTCAGCTGCCGGCCTGGCACAACGGAGTTTCATCAGCCCTCTAAAAATGAAGTCTGTTACGTGTTGATAAAACACTGGTGTCTCAGGCAAGTTTGCTTCACGCAAGAATTTTTTCCATCTTTCGATGAAATCAGTTGCTGAGCGGAGAATGAAGAAATTTCGCCACATTTTATCCCTGTTTACAGAGGATGTTATACTGCCAGATAGTATCGAGTCTAACTTGCTGCACAATTCATTTGAAAACTTTTCAAAGTGCTCTTTGTGGCTCTCGTCTTCGGACCAGCAAGATAGTTTTACTGCGCAACTTCTCGCTAGGCTTGCCTCTTGGCTGGCAGTTTCAAAAGACGGATCAGACAGGATTTGCGCAACTGCTGCTTTCATTAACTTGTGACCTGCATGTATTCATAAACAAATACGCACGTAAAACAAGTTTGTTCTACTTACCAGTGGAAGATTTGTCCGAAACAGCCATCGTTTCCACGTGTACTGAGCGCTCGTCAGGCGAGAGGTGTGGTAGAACAAACGAGAGGTGTGGTCAACCATAGTCAACGACTGACTTCCGCTGCGACAGGGAGTGCACGCGTTAATGTGCAAAAATTCACTCGTTTCCAATCCCGTTTACGTAGTCTAAAATATCTATGGTTCTACAGTAGTTGGCTAGTTCTTTCAGTGTTTGGTCAGGACGTCATATTCCTACCATCAGGTACAACAGCACTAAGAACTTTGTGTACAAATATTTTTATAATACATAATACTGCCTGGGTGCATCAAAAACACCACCAATCTTGTACTCGTCAGACAATATGAATAAGTGCAAGCATTATTGCTTAACTCTACCATAGAATAGAGGAAATTTTCATCTATAAAAATTTTCGTGTTATTTAATTTCTTTGCTGGCTTGTCGTATAATACAAATGCATATTTTATTTCACATGTTAATTTTTGTCTCATGCGGTCTCATGGACAAAAATTTATCCTTGAGTGGAAAATATTCTAATGCCGAAAAATTTTCACTATTTTTGTGTCACTCCGCACTACGTGTTGTACACACTACACAGCACTCAGTGAAGAGTCTCGTGCTTTTTACTTCACATTACATGATGAGCACTTACTGTTAGTAGTTGAATGTGGTTTGAGTTATGTCAATTTTTTCTCACTGTAGTGCTGGCAGCATTGGCTGGTACTGTTCCATTCATTGGTCCATACTGGTTCTCTCTGACAGCTCTTCTTGTGTTCCTGTTGTTCTTATTTCCATCATTTGTCATCGATCCTCTCATTAACAGTGAAATCAAAGGGTGAGTACATATTATAGTACATAATATTATTTCCACAAAATTAAAAAGGAAATTCCTCAGATTGTGTGTTAGTGCAGTTAACTATTTTTCTCCTGTAGCTATTTGTATTATGTTCATTTAGAAGAAAAGATGGCCGCTTACTGTGGTAGAACTACACGCCAAAACAACAATGATGATACAGAGCTAATGAACACACTAAGATGTAGGAGAAAAAAATGAAAGGAACAAGGTGTGCACTAAGATGTATTAAAAGATGTAACAATAAATACAAAACAATTACTAAATTTACGCTAGAGTTAATAAGCAAAGAATGAATTTGTTTCCATAAAAATGTACGAATTATTGCAACTCATGATCAGTGTGGAATATAATCTAAATCTGCCTTTGTCATTAAATTTCTCTGGCAGTCTGGTGGCCATTGGCTGTCTTGCATCTGGCCTGTATGGGTTATTTGTTAGTCATTGTATACCGTACGTACAGTGGCAAATCAGTGAAAAAAACACATTTGGCTAGTTTTAATTTTGATGATTTAGCACACGTGGCGTCACCACTTGACACAGTATACAAATTCACAAGTTTAATGTTTGCGTTGTGTTGTGACCTCTCATTAATTCAGAGACTTGTTGGCAGACAGACACTATTTTTATAAACAATGATCTTGTATAATTGTATCATGTGACCATGTTCACCTCTGCCTATTTATGATGGTACACTGTCTGCCTGTGTGTGTTCTGTTCTGCTAATAATACTTTGCTGCCGGTTTTTACATCGCTGTCAATCTGCTATCTCGATAGTGCGAACCCTGAGTATTACAACATTACACGTTGTACCCAAAATTCGTCAAATTTAAACCCTCACTAAAGTTTCCAGCTATACAATAGACATTGTATTATAAATAAGACTAACAGATCTATGCAGCCTTCAACTTGTTTATTTGTGACAACTAGGTGCAGTTTGTAGTACATGTATTGGTCTAATCACTCAAGTCCAAGGAGCTAGGAGTAGTACATGTAGGACAAGACGGACGTACGAGATTGACAGGTAAGAAAGGTTTAATTGAGTCAAAGTGTGCATGACCTGCACACATGAGCAATTTCTATCCATTCTTTGTTTGGTTTAAGATAAGAACTGATAGTAGACATGAGTTTAGTACTGTGTGAGGTAGCTGTTGTCCTTGGTGTGTATCTTAACCATGTTGGATGTCTTTGGGTATATGATTCTGTTGCCATGTAAACGTCTACCTGAAACAAAGAAGCAGCCTGACTTCAACAGTCGTCCCACAAACACATGTCCTTTGTATGTTTTGGACGTGGCTTAAGAATGGAGTTCTGTTGATTGTTTTGTGTAATTTCTCAAAATAATACTTGTGTTTTTTCAAATGTTATAATTATAGTTTTCTTAATCAAGGTGATGATCTTGAGTGCCAGCGAGCTGCACAGATAAAGATTGAAAAAGACAGTTGCCATCGCCTAAGATGTGATCAACGGTTCTTCCTTGTTGTTGAAGGAATGGTAGCAAGACAGCGTATCCACTCTTGGGAGCACCTCTGCAAATGGTCTGGAATAGGAATGGGTGTGGTTAAACTTCCAGGTATTGATACTATAGCGAAGGAATGTTTCTGAAAATTTCCTGTAGGTAGTGTACATGTACCCAATTTAACTATGAGCACTTTTAATACCCCGTTCACACTGCACGTTAGAACCGGGCCGAACCGAACCGGGCCACACTTTATGATCAAAGTTCCGACACAACCGAACCGTGCTGGAAGCGGCCCACCTATGGTTGGTGTGCCGCGATGGTGCAGTTCAGTTCAGTTGTAGCTCAGTTCAGTTGCGTTCATACTGTCAGAGATTTGCAACCGGGCCGGCCCGGTTCGGTTCTGTTTTAGCGCGTAGTGTGAACGCGGTATAAGTGATAAACTTGCTCGGTACTGTTGCGTGAGAGTTTATGTTCCACATCAGGTTGACATGTGGCCCTTGTAGAAACTCCTACATTTGTAATTGAAGTGACAGCTACATGTAATAACTGTTATGTTATACCTCCAGTGGATATCGTCAGGAGCGCATATAAACAAGGGAGCATGTAACTCTGAACACTACCACATATAATGGCGAAATCCTAATATGGCGGACTTGCTATTTTAGTTACTTCCATATAAAGTATAAATGTGACGTTCTCGGATGTAATAACTAGTACACGCCCATTATTAATAATATACTGGGTGGAGGCGCGGTTGAAATTATAGACCTTATATGGATTATAGTTCTTATATGGAAACTATTATTTTTAGAACAGCAGCCATGTTAGGATTTCGCCGTTTACAGAGTTACATGCTCCCTTGTTTATATGCGCTCCTGATATCGTGTAACATGCCCTTTTGACACATCGTTTCTTTTTCTTCCCAGGACCTCCAAACTTTCTCAGTATTTACATGAGCCACAATCTTCAGCCAAACATCCTTCACAATTTGCTGTGTTGTCCATTAATTTTTTACCAGCTAGACTCTGTGTTGACTCTTTCTCTGTATTGATTCTTTCTCTCTGTTCAATCTCTGTTGACTCTGTAGGAATACAACCATGTAAGCAAGGTGCACATTATTTATTAATTTGTGTTTATATAATTACATGTTTTCCTGAAAGATTGGTTAATGTACTTGAACTAATTGCTGTACGATTACCTCTTGCTAGTTTCTGTGCAGCCTGTATGTTGTGAATTAATTCAATGTCATTTGTTTTAGATGAGGTAAGCTTACTTGTCTTAGTTCTGATGCTTTCTTACCCTCACAACTACGAACTGAAAGTGGAAGAGAGTGATACTTCTTGAGTATTTGCTGTGCTCAGACTTTCTCACTTCTGGACGCAAGATCATGCCTTCTGACTGGGGCAGTTTTCTTCTAAATTCAGTAATGAGATCCTCAACTTGTGTGGTCAGTTGGCTTAAGTCTTAAGGGTTGCTGCATGAGTATGACAACATTTCAAGAACCTTTAAAGCACGTTCCCCTTCTACCTTGACAGACTTCCAATGTGTCTGCATTAAAGAGTGGTGACAGTAATAATAATTATAATAATTATTTTATGTTTACAATTTGTAGTAAATCAACTTGTGGTTATCAATACCCAGTATAAAAATAAACCCGTAAATAGGTGTTATCACATTGATTACTATACTATCACTGTCTGTGCTTAAGTAAGCACTGTCTCTGTAGGATTGAGGTAGCATGTTCCAATTCCATTCGGGATAGAATCGGAATACTGCAAAGAAGTGCTTGCAAGGAATGTGCAAGCACTTGTCCAAGTGCAAGATGGCATCATGTCACCGGCGTGCTTATGCCAAAGGAAACGATGTGTTCACTTATAATTATGGGATCATGTAACATTAAACACACCTTCCTTTCCATTGATATCACAGACATCATCTTTGGTGTATTTCTGGGACTTTGTCTGTCTCTCTAGGCAGTGGAGAACTACAGAACGAGGCCTTCCATGTTCCCGTGTATTTCCCGGGTCTGCGTCAAATTATCACGAGATTACTATAGCAACGCCGGTGTGACGTAAATGCTGACCACAGGATATCTCTGTTACCCTTAAGAGCTTATAAATTTTATTTCGCGTTAGTGTTACTGTCACCGCAGCCATGTATCGCTTCGGGATGTCCCATTGCTGCCGGATGTGTATTTTCTTGGCGGTGTGCTGTCACCTGTCATCAGGCTCAGTATGCAATGAAGCAACAAGTATGAGCTGTATTTTCCTAGCCATGGGTATTCGTGCAGACAGAGTTGCTGCGTGCAGTTTGCTTGCCTATCGATAGGCATCGTATAAAAAAATTATAGCAAATTTCAGCAATGCATTGTTAGCCCGCATCGCGGACCTACGAGCTCGCCGGCCCTGTGAAGACTAACACGATCGATTGTAAACACACTTTCTTTAGTTGTGCGAAAGGCACGAAGCTAAAACTGCTCGAGCATGCTCGTCTGCCATCTTTGCAGGTATCTATGCGATGAGCGCTGCACGTACGCGATATTACAGTATGTGCTTCCAGACAGCACAGCCTGCGTTGCTGTAGTATCGCGTACGAGCAGCGCTCGGCGAAATCATCGCATAGATACCTGCAAAGATGGCAGATGAGCATGCTCGAGCAGTTTTAGCTTCGTGCCTTTCGCACAACTAAAGAAAGTGTGTTTACAATCGATCGTGTTAGTCCGAGCTCGTAACTCCGCGGTGGCTATTAAACATGCAATGCATTGCTGAAATTATATTCGATGCCTATCGATAGGCAAGCAAACTGCACGCAGCAACTCTGTCTGAACGAATACCCATCCTAGGAAAATACAGCTATTTGCAGTGTTAATAATAATATTCATAATCTGTGGTCATGTTAATCATCATTGAGGTTGGCTGGGTTGTGCATACTCTTAGGCAATGAACTCTTGCTACCGCTCGTTGTGTGATAATTGAATATGTCGTGTTTGTTGCAGATAGCTCAGACTATGGCGGCAACCTGTTGTTCAACGTTAACTGCTCCAGTGGAACATTTAGCCTTTCAAATGAACCAGTCCGAGTCGAAATAGTCTGGGTGACTGTTGAATCACGATGCAATGGCACTGGAATTGTCAACCAACAGGTCAGTACACGTAATGTAATTGATTGCATGCAGACTTGTCAGTAGTCAGTTGTGTCACAGCGCTTCGAAGTTCTAGCTCATTGAATTGCCGGGATGCTACTTACAGCTTTTTATAGTTGTACTGAAAGAAACCTGGCCGCTTGCACAGCACTGCACTACACTGCACTCAGTGATAGTAGCTGACAGAATCACTGCCCAATCCACAATATGCATAACCTTATACCTGCCTTCATCCCATCAATTGAACTCTCATTGTCCCGGCATCTATTCAGTCTAGGCGCATTTCTTACCGTGGCAGCAGCACTTGTCAGTGACCAGCTTAGTTCAGTGCCGGTTAGAACTTAACCACTGTGATTCTATCAGTTAAACGTTTTTGCACTGAACAAAGCACACTTGATTGATATTAATTTTCTTACTGTAGCCAACTTATCCTGTTAATGGATATGATGGAGTAGGAAAGACTGATGCAACATTCAGAGTAGTTGACCTCCCACTGACTGAGCCAGGAGAGTGTGTGCTAACAGCGTGTTACTATGTAAAAGACAATTTTATAGTACGAACAGACGTTAACTTATACCTTGCAGATCATAAGCCAACATGCACATTTGGTCAGTTAATTTGTCTTGCGGAAATTTCACGATTTGATTCTATTAAACCCTAGGTCTCGACTCTCCAACTCAGTCAACCATTAAAGAAACAACATATTATACAGATGTACAGTATACTTCAAGTTTGCTACAATCAATGTTATCAAGCACAATTCAATCAACAACGTCTGCATCACAATTGACATCAAGAGAAATTTTTACAACTGTTTTAATAATACCATCTTCAAGTTCACAAATTCCGCCTTCATCTGTTGCACCTGCAGCTGGCATAAGTAAGTTCAGGTACATTAAATTTGGTTTGTTACGTTACGTTAACCACACCCCAGGCCGGTCCCACCCCTGTAGTTTAGAGAACTTGCCTCGGGATTATAATGATGCTACATGTGCATGTAGATTGCTTGTGCTTGACAATAAAAATTCTTGCAAATATTTCACATGCATAACGTACTTGCATAGGTATTGACAAATTTAACCATCTTCAACTGATTGTATATTAATATGCCGGAAGCATGTTAATCATCTGCCTATCAGTAAATTCTTCTCCTGATTGAATGTCATTTTTCGTGAGTTTCCCATGACTTTACTGGATTTAAGTCTTTTTTGAAGTTAAGAGTTTAGGGTTTTGAGTCCAGATTTCTCAGTGTAGGCTACTGGATAAACCTTGCTACTACTAGATTTATGTTTACAAGTTGGTTGTTCTCGTTCTTTTACACCCATGCTGTTTTCTTATACCCACTGTTCTCTTATTGTACCCACTGTTGTCTTATTCAGTTGGGGAAATATTATTTCTGATCATCTACATGCATGTTTTGTACTGCAAATTATATTCACTTGAGTTTTATGTTTAAGTTAATAATGTATACAAAAGACAATGTGCATGTCATTCGCATTTTGTGCTATTAATTTTAATTTAAAATTAATTTTTTGCAGGTAATCAGACAATATTGCTGGCATCTACTATTCCAATAGCTATAATGGTTGTCATCCTACTCGTGCTCATGCTAGCATTGTTCATATGCAACAGAAGAACAGGGCACGGAGTAAAGTATGTGAAATATAATAACAGCATGATAATATTATTTTTCATATTATTTCCTCGTAGAAATGCACAGGCTGATTATGAACATGATTTTAAGCAAGAGAAAATTATATGTGTTGATTGTCATATTGTCATAATTACATGCAAGTGAAATGAGCTTTGTATCAAACAATTTACAGACATTATGAACTCCTCATCACATGTGATGATTGAAATCCCAAATTCCTTTTAACTATGATTAACCTTTTTACGTGAACTCTGACTTCATGCAGTGTTGTCAATAAACTGTTACTGTATTTACCATGTATGTACATGTACATCTGTTGTTTTAACCTGAATTAAAGTGACTGCTTCTTGGAATGATCATTGATAATTATTATGATGTAAGGTATCTGCTGGAACTTTGTGCTGATTCTTGTCTGGGAGATTAGTGCTCGACTATTATACATCATATCCATTACCGGCTTCTGAGCTCAGATGACCATCACTAGATTAACACTTGACATGATTTCAGGCATAGATGGTCTGTTACATATTGTAGAAGCATTGCAGGTTAACCTATCACTTACAAAAATACATGCTTCCTTTGTAAATTTGCTGCTAACAAAACAAAATGGCTTAGCTATTATTAAAATGCTGCAAATGAACTCATCTTGATCTATTTCTCTGATTCAGGAGTTTACTGGATTTTTCTTCAAAGCAACACTAGTCTAGCTAGTATAGTTAAACCTGAATGACACTGGCATTAAAGGCACAGATTCAGACACCAGATTGTCTCTCACTATAAATGCTTGAAATGAGCATCACTTACACATCTTGATCTTTCAAATTATTACTACATACAATGAGAGCAGTTAATTTCATCCCTGTTTCAAGGCCTCGAAGATAATGAAACTTTATGTCACTTGAATGTACACAACTTAGGAATATCAGATAATGAAGCTCCAATCATTGCCCAGGTGCATAAAACCAACAACTCTCTTCAAACAGTTGACATTACTAGTATCTCTCTTTGTGATGGTATGAGATATTGATCGAGCTCGATTTAACAAACAACTTCCTTCTATTGATATAGTCCGACAAGTATGAATATTTTTTCATGCTCAAGCTATCAGCACCAATGTAAGCCAGTGCAGACTCTTTATTATTTCAGCCGGTGTTTACTACATGTAAAAGACCTGAACATAGTCATCTTTGTACAATCAAGTGAGAAAGACGAGCGGGGTTGTGATAGTTGTACTACACATGCGCTTTTTGCACTCTAATTTTATAATATTGTAAGTGTTATGACATCTGCTGCAGTTACCTGGTTCATTGCACTGCATGTAATTTAGCTAGCTAATAATAAGATTTTGGTTACTAACAGGAATTGCACTTATAGTAGTATGATACTACAATTCTTAGAACAGCTTCCATACCATAAACTGAATGTAATTGATGCATGCGTTTGTGTTTACTATATAGACCCCTTGGACGCCAACAGCTGACCGCGATATTTTTCTGAATCCGTGACGTCATCGGTGCCACGCCTTCAACTGCCCCTGAATGAATTACACTGAATCTCTCTTGTAGACAAACGTTGAAAAAGAGTGTTCTAAATGCTCCAGAGCTAGTAGCAAATACCTGGTAGTAACGCGTATATTATTTGACACTTCTATAGGACCTTTAGAGTGACTGTAGTTTGAGAAACAGATAGCTCGATGTTTTATCGAAGGTAACGAGCTAGACAGTAGACTACATCTCGTACGTTGTTTCTGAGGCTTACCGTTGATGAAACGGGCGCTGGAAGTGGCGAGTGTATTAAGTTTTGCAAGTTGCGCTTGCCATGCAGCTCAGTTGTACATGTCTCTTGGCATCACACAATAACCATAAAAATTGTGTTCCACGCTTTTCTTGACAGTCTAATTTGCAGCAAAAGTGTGCCAGCTAGGCCTCAAAAATGGCGGTTTATGAAAATTTTCCATGGAATTATTGCGGTCAACAATATTAGCGTCCCGGCAACCGGTCTATACACGTGCTCACATTATTGTTATTAAAATTAATTAGCAGATCATGTATTGGCATTCAATGTACCTTATGATACTGTACCTAAGTGATGCATGACTTCACAGTGTGCTGGAACAATTTGTTTACTTGAGCAGCCAAGTGTGATAACTACGTACCATGCATACCACATAACACATTCTGCTGTAACAAACAAAGACTACATGTGCGATCTTGATATGCATATGTAGTTACTGTAATGTATTACAAACTAGGGAGTGTCCGGTTATATATGTTGACTAAAACCACTGTAAAAATAGAGGATATCACTGAATGCAGAAGTTAGCTGTTGTACAACTGTACTACATGTTGTAGATTACAAGCACAGTTACATCCAGCTATCAATAACATGACTATAATTATGTGGAAAGCATAATAATCGGAGGCATATGGCTAGCCGCCCGTCAATACATAGTTCAAGAGTGGAATGCATTGAGCATGAAATTATAGTACTTCTCTATATAATTACAGAACGATGAGGATTTAGTTCTGAATCAAATGTCGTTTCCATTCTCATGCATGATACACATAGTTCCATTAACATCTATGCAGTTCTTATTGCTAGTTTCCACATGCATGCATGCCAAATGCAACTCCATTGTCATTTTGATACTATGCTATTATTGAAATTTATACCGGTATTCAGTTATTTCTCCTGAGATATGCATATGGAATCAAACACCATTTAATTCTTAAGTTTAAGAGGCTATAGACATAATTATTGTGCAATACGGTGCAATACAATGTACATGTTTTTGCACTTGGTTGCCATTTTGATATTATTAGCAAGTAATTTAAAAAGAAAGACAATAATATTATTCTAGAATACAGGGAATTCATCATCAAAAAATAGTTCATCTTGAGTTAGTTCTTTGACTGTAGCTGGTGGTGGACATGCTGCACTGTTCCAAGAATCGATTTCAACTTTTTGATAGTCTGACATAAAATGAGGCTGTGTTACGTAGATCCCATTGTAGCTTGGTGGACACCCATACTGCTGTGAATCGGTCTCAATGCTACTCGAAAGTGATGTGAAGTTATCAGATTCTGCTGACTCAAGAGTTTGTGTAGTTGTCACGGATCCACATCCTGAATCATTATCTAGCTTTAACTGACAATTTTTGTGCATAAATGCAGCTGTAGACTCTTCATTGAAGGAGACAATTTCACGGCTGCTTAAGTCAGAACCGGACTCCAAATGATACAAGGGTTGCACAAGTGTGACCACTGAACCACCAAAATGGGACATTCCCTCTAAATTGATTTCCTATAAAACAATTATGTAACTACAGTGAAATAGTATGTGTATAATATGTTACTAACTTCGAATTTGAAATCCATTTCATGAAACTGAAGTTTAGTAACAAATCTGTGTATATATGACAGTACAGCAGGTGCTTAAAAAGACAAAATGTAAAAACCTTTTCTTTGATCTTGTTTTTACTGCAAATATGACCACAAAAAGTGTGGTGATCAAGAGAACCATTACAAGTAGCAATGTAATACTTAGTGGAAGAGCAGCTGTTTCTAAAACAGTCAAGGAATCTGTGGAATAAATATGATTATGATTGTTGTATAAACTGTCATGACGAGACCCACCTGGTGGTATAGTCTGAGTCTGAATAAGACTCAGTGAAGCTGTCTGTTGCGTGGTTTTAGTATATGTTTGTGCTATTACCGTATTAAGTGTCCTGTGGCTTTGCACTGTGGACGTCACTGCATCTTCTGAAAGTTGAGAGACACATAATTATTAACATCGATACTGTTACTAAAATTACAAACACTCTTGATTTGATCTACGCATTATGCAGCTTTCTAAATTAATGGGATTCTTTGGAAGTATGTTAAATAATTATTTGTAGATTGGAAGGTAGCTGCCACTGTCATTGAAAAACTTTGATTAATTATAGGCAACTCTATCAGTGTAATGCACAATAATATTATGTGCAATATGTAAAAAACTGTGGCAGTATAGTCTGAGTTTGAATAGGATTCAGTGAAACAGCTGCCTGTTGTGTGGTTTTAGTATAGGTTTGTGTGATTTCCACAGTAAGTGTGCTGTTGCTTTGCACTGTGGACAACACTGCATCTGTTGAAGGTTGAGAGACACATGTACATCTACCAGACTGACAATTATCAACACAGCTACTAAAGTTACAGACTGCACAGAAGGGAAGTCAGTATTATAAGCTTATAAACAAGCATGCTTACCATGCATGCACTATCATGAAATGTTCATGTGACTTTCATTCAGTGAGCATGATACTAACATACTGTGGTTATGTGACTGCTACTACCATCCAGTAGTCATGTACCAAGTACTTATACAGTTATTTTTATCGTAGCACTACTAACTTACTCGAACTACTAGTACTCATGACAACACTAGTAGTACCTTGGGAGGTAGTACTCACTGTCATCGAAAAGCTTGAATTAGGTATAGGCAATTCTATCAGGAAATAATTTATAATGTTTGTAATTATAATTATTGCAATTTTCATGTACCAGTTTTGCAAGTGGGTTGATAGATTGCTCGAGTCATTTTGTCACCAATACTACCAAAATGTTGATAGCATGCTGTCAGTACACACACCTCTCCAGGCTCTGTTGGTGGTAGATTGTTTGCTGGGCTAGGTTTGAAAGTTGATGATGCTCGATTAACAACTTCCACTGACTAAATGGAGAAAGGACAATGTGACACTATTTACGGTTTCTGAATGAGAATTTCTCACTGAATTAGAATTATTTCCACTGCATACTGACTCAACTGTTATTGATGTAACAACCAAAGCTGCTGTCCAAGTAACTACACCGCTCGAACAGTTCACATCAAGTGTCACAAAATCCCCTGTAGAATCTGTGATAAGAAAAGTGATAATGCATTATAATAATTGCTGTATGCATGCATTTTGATAGTGCATATAACTTAACATTTCTTACCCGCATCATCACACAGGAAGCTTGTTGTCAATGAGATCATTGCAGAACCAATAAATGCTAGAAGGACAGCTCTTGCAGTTAATTCAACCATTTCTAGTCACTATTACTATAGCTACAGTAAATCGGCTGAAAATGCTTTATATACGTGTGCCATGAATTTAGTGGGAGTATACAAATGCACCCACGTGCATTCTTCCATGAGGTATTCATTTGTTCCATATTTGGACAATCCTATATAGTGGATCGTTAGTGGATGTATCCATTGCATGCATTTGTGAGGAAGCAAAACAGAACTAATTTGTAACACGTCAGGGGAAAACTAAGAATGTGCGTTGCCGAAAGGATGTCAATTGTCCACATATTAATCTTTATTTCCTGATTAAGACAACAACAGCAGTACGCCCGCATATCTGCTTGTGGAGGCAAACAAAATGCTATTAATAACTACCACATGCATAACATAATGTACGTGATTTTGTTCAGCTTCATTTCACTTACTGCTAGGGCTGTGTAATTTTACTTGTTTTCCTGCCTCTAGAGAACTGACAGTTGTGGAAAGCAAAATTAAAAGGCACTTGGCTTTAGTGACTTATAGGCAGAGTCCAGTTCCTTGATTATCAATGCACATGTACATGAGTACAATGACATATTCTTTTGATAGTTTATTCCTTCTTTTATACCTATTTTGGCTGATTTGTGTGATTGTAAAGCATGTACTTACATAATAGCAGTATTGATCATGATAACAGTTATTAAAATTAACTCCAGTATTGGTTATCTTTACAGTTTCATCTGATCACTCCTTAAATACTTAGTGGTATGGCTGAAGAAAAGTATGGTCTATAAAATAAGGTAACATGTATGTGCTACATATACATGTACTTGTTTGTCTATGTTACATGTATATGTTCCTATTAGATCATTAATTGGCACAACCAAGACAATATTGACCGGAAGGCAGAATTATAATAGAATCAATGTGATAATATCTCAATGAGCGGCCGATAGGTATGAAATAGTTTTACTTACTATTACAAAACTAGACAAAAAGATCAATCATAAGATGACAGAGTTATTGTTGTGGTACTAATTGTAGTTGGATTACTATTAAGCCACATGTATGTGCATGTGTCGTTTTAAACTGATTCATTGAATAACTTAATAATTATGTTACACAACAATGTAACATAGGAGCTCATTGTAGGACGCAACTAGCTCCTTTGTGCAAGCAGCATGCTGAAAATGTTCCTCTTACTAAGAGGTACAAATTATTTACTTATTCACGGCCTGCATGCGCTGAAAAGTTAGCTATATGTAGTTGTTCTAAACAACTAGCAAATCAAAGGCAATTTGGTAGGCTGCTTCTTGATTCAATAATAATATAAAAACGTGAAAACCTGGTCACTTTCGCTTCGTAGCTCACATTTCTGTGTATCTTGTCCAAAACTAGGCCTATATAAAGTGAATATAGCTACATGTAGAAGAAACAGTGTTCCCAGAATTGAACAAAGGCTAACCAAGTTACAAGTGTTAATAGCAACATTTTATGAATTAAAAAAATAAACTCCTGACATACTTTAAAAGTCACTAAAGCCAATTGCCTTTTAATTAATGTTTTCCACCAGAATTATAGTAACTATTAGGACAACTATCAGTTCAATAGAGGCAAGAAAACAAGTAAAAATACCAAGCCCTTGCGCAGTAAGTGAAATGAAGCTGAAAAATGTATGTACAATATGTTATACTTGTGGTAGTTATTGCATCACAATAAAATTATTATAAAACAAAATTATGTGTTTGCCTCCACGACCAATTATGCGAGAATGCTGCTGTTGTTGTCTTAATCAGGAAATAGACATCCTTACTGCATTGCACATTCTTAGCTTTCCCCTGACGTGTTACAAATTAGTTCTGTTTTGCTTCCTCAGAAATGCATGCAATGGATACATCTACTAATGATCCACTATGTAAGATTCTCCGAATATGGAACAAATGAATACCTCATGGAAGAATGTGCGTGGGTGCATTGTATACTCCCACTAAATTCATGGCACACGTATAATCATAAGCTGGTTGCATTTTCAGTCGATTTACTGTAGCTATACTAGAAATTATCGAATCAGCTACAAGACCTGTCCTTCTAGCATTTATTGCAAAGCCACAGAACACTTATAATGCAAAAGTCGCGCAAGCGTTATACTAAAACCACACAACAGACAGTCTTATTCAGACTCAGACTATACCACCAGGTGGGTCTGGTCATTGCCTGTTTATACAACAGTCATAATCATAATTGTTCCTCAGATTCCTTGACTGTTTTCAAAGCAGCTGCTCTTCCACCAAGTATTACATTGCTACTTGTATTGGTTCTCCTGATCACCACACTTTTTGTGGTCATATTTGCAGTAAAAATAAGATCAGAAAGGCTTTAAAATTTTCTTTATAATCACCTACTGTAATGCGATATGCACAGATTTGTTACTGAACTTCAGTTTCATGAAAATGGATTTGAATTTCAAATTTGAAGTAATTAACATATAAATGTATTATTTCAAGGTAATTACATAATTGTTTTATAGGAAATCAATTTAGAGGGAATGTCCCATTTTGGTGGTTCAGTGGTCACACTTGTGCAACCCTTGCATCATTTGGAGTCCGGTTCTGACTTAAGCAGCCGTGAAATTGTCTCCTTCTACGAAGAGTCTGCGGCTGCATTTATGCACACAAATTGTCATTTAAAGCTAGACAATGATTCAGGATGTGGATCCGTGACAACTACACAAACTCTAGAGTCAGCAGAATCTGATAACCACACATCACTTTCGAGTAGCATTGAGACCGATTCACAGCAGGATAGGTGTCCACCAAGCTACAATGGGATCTACGTAACACAGCCTCATGTTATGTCAGACTATCAAAAAGTTGAAATCGATTCTTGGAACAGTGCAGCATGTCCACCACCAGCTACAGTCAAAGAACTAACTCAAGAAGAACTATTTTTTGATGATGAATTCCCTGTATTGATTTTTATTATTGACTTTCTTTTTAAATTAATTACCTGCTAATAATAATCAAAATGGCAACCAAGTGCCGTGCACTTCAAAAACCGATATTACATGTACATTGCATTGCACAGTAATAATTATGTCTATAATAGCCTCTTAAAAATTAAATGGTGTTTGATTCCATATGCATATCTCAGGAGAATAACTGAATACCGGTGTAAATTTCATAATTGTATTAGTATAAATGGACTGCACTTGGCATGCATGCATGTGGAAACTAGCAATAAGAACTGAATAGATGCTGTTCTTGTTATAATTATTGTGTATCAAGCATGAAAATGGCAACGACATTTGATTCAGAACTAACACTTCATCATTCTGTAATTATAAAGAAGTACTATATAATTTCATATGCTCAATGCATACCACTAAATAATATATCTCTTGAACTATGTATTGTTGGACGGCTAGCCATATGCCTCCGATTGTTTTGCTTTCCACACATGGTGCAAGTTATAGCTGGATGTAATTGTGCATGTAATTAATCTATTACTGTAACAGTAACAGATGTAAAACAGCTAACTTCTTCATTCAGTGATTTCCTCTATTTTTACGGTGGTTTTAGTCAACACATAACCGGACACTCCCTAGTTTGTAATACATTACAGTAACTACATATGCATATCAAGATTGCACATGCAGTATATAGTTTGTTACAGCAGAATGTGTTATGTGGTATGCATGGTACGTAGTTATCACACTTGGCTGCTCAATCAAACAAATTGTTCCTGCACACTGTGAAGTCATGCATCACTTAGGTACAGTATCATAAGGTACATTGAATGCCGATACATGATCTGCTAATTTAGTAACAATATGAGCACGTGAATATAGTAAACACAAACGCATGTATCAATGAAGCACCATGGTGCAGATGCCTCGGTGGAATTGCATGCATACTGCACACTGGACATGAGGCTTTGACCGTCAACACACAGCAACTACATACAGCTAATCCATCAGCAGATGATGATTATAACAGATTTACAAAGTACAATGGTCATACAAGCTGGCAAAAATAACAGAAGCCAATAGTATGCTACCACAGTGTAATAGTTAGCTGGGCGTGCACAAAGCAGCCATGCTTGTAGCAGCTAGCTTTTTTCGGTTTTGCTGAATGTTATTCGGACCCGCCACGCTATCCTGTAGTCCAGATCAAACCTACAATATACTAGCCAGTTAACCATGGACACATTCGACTTCGGAGAAGTCCAGATCGCCAGCAACGGTAAACAAAGTAAGCAAATCACGCCATAACTCACGAACAAAGCTTTAATTCAAAAATCTAAGACCATCAAGTTCGAGCTCTTAACGTGTTATGTCGATATTGCAATTACCACCAGCTGATTCTTCGCCGTCTTTCAGAACTAGAGCGGACAGACATACAGACAGACAGACAGACAGACATACAGACAGACAGACAGACAGACAGACAGACACGCACGATTACTGTATGCCTCGTGGCTCCGCCCACCGAGGCATAATTACATGCAGTTTATGGTACGGAAGCTGTTCTAAGAATTGTAAGTATCATGCTACTATAAGTGCAATTCCTGTTAGTACTGAACCAGACTCTTATTATTAGCTAGCTGAATTACATGCAGTGCAACCACGTAACTGCAGTATATGCCATAGCGTGCATTTATAATACACATAAAGTTGTCCTTAAAGTTGTACATAAAAATGAGCATGCACCACCCAATTGTTAAGATCAGTTTTTCAGAAAAAATTATTATTGCATTTGACCTGCAAAAACGCATGTACAGTATAACTATCACAAACCCGCTTGTCTTGCTCACTCGATTGTACGAAGATAGTTGTGTTCAAGATGTTTTTAACATAATAATTACAGACACTACTGCACTGGCTTGCATTGGTGCTGATAGCGTATGAAGAAATATTCATACTTTTCGGACTATATCAATAGAAGGAAGTTGTTTGTTAAATCGAGATACTATAGACTAGTAATGTCAACTGCTTGGAGAGAATTGTTGGTTTTAAGCACCTGCAGGGGCAAAGATTGGAGCTTCATCATCTGATATTCCTATGTTGTGTACATTCAAGTGACATAAAGTTTCATTATCTTCGAGGCCTTGAAACAGGGATGAAATTAACTGCTCTTCTTGTATGTAGTAATAATTTGAGAGATCAAGATGTGTAAGTGACGTGTTCATTTCAAGCATTTTAGTGAGAGACAAAGCAGTGTCTGAATCTGTGCCTTTAATGCCAGTATCATTTTAGGTTTAACACTATACTAGACTTAGTGTTGCTTTGAACACAAATCCAGTAAGCTCCTGAATCAGAGAAATAGATCAAGATGAGTTCATTTGAAGCAATATAGTAAGAGCTAAACCATTTTGTTTTGTTAGCAGCAAATTTACAAAGGAAGCATGTATTTTTGTAAGTGATAGGTCAACCTGCAGTGCTTCTGCAATGTGTAACAGACCATCTATGCCTGACATCATGTCACAATCGTAAAGCATAAAGACCATCTATATTATAGTGATGGTCTATATGTACCCCCCCGTCTGAGCTCAGAAGCCGGTAATAGATGATGTATAAAAGTCGAGCACTAATCTCCCAAACAAAGAATCAGCACAAAGTTCCAGCAGATACCTTGTACATCATAATAATCATCAATGATCATTCCAAGAGTCACTTTAATTCAGTTTAAAACGACACATGTACGTACATGGTAAATACAGTAACAGTTTATTGACAACAAAGTAGTTCAAAGTTAAAAGGAATTTGGAATTATAATCATCACATGTGCTGCGAAGTTCGTGATGTCTGTAAATTGTTTGATACATAGCTCATTGCATGTAATTATGACTATCAGCACATAATAATTTTCTCTTGCTTAAAATCATGTTTATAATCAGCCTGTGCATCTCTACGAGGAAACAATATGAAATATTATCATGCTATTATTATAATTATTTCACATACTTTACTCCGTGCCCTGTTCTTCTGTTACATAATATGAACAATGCTAGTATGAGCACGAGTAGGATGACAACTAGCATGATAGCCATTGGAATAGTAGACACTAGCAATATTGTCTGATTATCTGCAAAAATTTCAAATTGAATAGCATGGTCAGAATGCGAATGACATGCTCATTGTCTTTTGTATACATTATTAACTTAAACATAAAACTCAAGTGAATAATTAGCAGTACAAATCATGCATGTAGATGATCAGACATATTTCTCCAACTGAATAAGAGAACATGCAGGCGGTATAAGAGAACAGTGGGTATAAGAGAACAGCCGGTAAAAGAGAACAGTGGGTATAAGAGAACAGTGGGTATAAGAGAACAGTGGGTATAAGAGAACAGTAAGTATAAGAGAGCAGTGGGTATAAGAGAGCAGTGGGTATAAGAGAGCAGTGGGTATAAGAGAGCAGTGGGTATAAGGGAACAGAGAACAGCCAATTTGGAAACATAAATCAAGTACAGTGTAGTAGCAAGGTTTATCCAGTAGCCTATACTGAGAAATCTAGAATCAAAACCCTAAACGCTTAACTTCAAAAAGAACGGAATCCAGTAAAGTCATGGGAAACTCATGAAAAAATGAATAAGTTTCTCAATCAGGAGAAGAAATTACTGATAGGCAGATAATTAACATGAAAGTTGGCTGCTGGCATATTAATAGACGATTGGTTGAAGATGGCTAAATTTGTCAATACCTATGCAAGTACGTTACGCATGTGAAAGTATAATTTTGCTAAAAACTATTATTGTCAAGCTCAAACAATCTACAAGCACAATCATCATTATCATCCCCAGGCAATTTCTCTAAAATACAGGGGTGGAGCTGACCAGCCTGGGGTGTGGTTAACGTTACAGATCAAATTTAATGTACCTGAACAAGCTGCAGGTGCAACAGAAGGTAGAACTTGTGAACTTGAAGACGGTATTATTGTTGAAAAAGTTGTAAAAATTTCGTCTGATATCGGAGTCAAATGTGATGCAGACATTGTTGATTGAATTGTGCCTGATAACATTGATTGTAGCGAACTTGAAGTATACATGGTTGATTGAGATGGAGATTCGAGACCTAGGTTTAATAAAATCAAGTTTAATAAAAGCATGCAACACTGCATCTGCTGAAGGTTGAGAGACACATGTAACATCATCTACCAGTCAATTATCAACACAGCTACTAAAGTTACAAACTGCACAGAAGGGAAGTCAGTATTGTATGACTCAGGCAATAAACATGCATGCTTACTACTATCATGAAATGATCATGTGACTTTCATTCAGTGAGCATGATACTAACATACTGTGGTCATGTGACTACTACTACCATCCATGCAGTAGTCATGTACCAAGTACTTATACAGTTTTTTATCATAGCAATACTAACTTACTCGAAGTATTAGTACTGATGACCACACTAGCAGTAGCTTGGGAGGTAGCACCCTCTGTCATCGAAAAGCTTGGATTAGCTGTAGGCGATTCTATCAGGAAATAATTTAATGTTTGTAATTATTATTATTGCAATTTTCATGTACCAGCTTTGCAAGTGGGTTGATAGATTGCTCGAGTCATTTTGTAACCGATATTACCAATAAGTTGATAGCATGCTGTCAGTACACACACCTCTCCAGGCTCTGTTGGCGGTAGATTGTCTGCTGGGTCAGGTTTGTAGCTTGGTGATGCACGATTAACAACTTCCACTGACTAAATGGAGAAAGGACGATGTGACACTATTTACAGTTACTGAATGAGAATTTCTCACTGAATTAGAATTATTTCCACTGCATACTGACTCAACTGTTATTGATGTAACAATCAAAGCTGCTGACCAAGTAACTACACCGCTCGAACAGTTCACATCAAGTGTCACTAAATCCCCTGTAGAATCTGTGATAAGAAAAGTGATAATGCAATATAATAATTGCTGTATGCATGCATTTTGATAGTGCATAACTTAACATTTCTTACCTGCATCATCACATAGGAAGCTTCTTGTCAATGAGATCATTGCAGAACCAATAAATGCTAGAAGGACAGCTCTTGCAGTTGATTTGACCATTTCTAGTCACTATTACTATAGCTACAGTAAATCGACTGAAAATGCAACCAGTTTATATACGTGTGCCATGAATTTAGTGGGAGTATACAAATGCACCCACGTGCATTCTTCCACGAGGTATTCAATTTTGTTCCATATTTGGAGAATCCTATAGTGGATCGTTAGTGGATGTATCCATTGCATGCATTTCTGAGGAAGCAAAACAGAACTAATTTGTAACACGACAGGGGAAAACTGAGAATGTGCATTGCGGAAAGGATGTCAATTATCCACATATTAATCGTTATTTCCTGATTAAGACAACAACAGCAGTATGCCCGCATAACTGCTTGTGGAGGCAAACAAATGCTATTAGATGCAAGAATTACCACATGCATAACATAATGTACGTGATTTTATTCAGCTTCATTTCACTTACTGCTAGGGCTGGGTAATTTTACTTGTTTTCTTGCCTCTAGAGAACTGACAGTTGTCCCAAAATTTTGGAAAGTAAAATTAAAAGCCACTTGGCTTTAGTGACTTAGGCAGAGTCCAGTTCCTTGATTATCAATGCACATGTACATGAGTACAATGACCTATTTTTGGTAGTTTATTCCTTCTTTTATACCTATTTTGGCTGGTTTGTGTGATTGTAAGGCATGTACCGCAGTATTGATCATGATAACTGTCTTTAAAATTAACTCCAGTATTGGTTATCATACTTTATCTTTACAGTTTCATCTGATCACTCCTTAAAATACTTAGTAGTGGTATGGCTGAAGAGAAGTATGGTCTATAAAATAAGGGAACATGTGTGTGCTACATACACTTGTTTGTCTATGTTACATGTATATGTTCCTATTAGATCATTGGCACAACCAAGACAATATTAACTGGAAGGCAGAATTATTATAGAATCAATGTGATAATATCTCAATGAGCGGCCGATAGGAATGAAATAGTTTCACTTACTACTACAAAAATAGACAAAAAGATCAATCATAAGATGACAGAGTTATTTGTTGTGGTAATTGTAGTTGCATTACTATTAAGCCACATGTATGTGCATGTGTCGTTTTAAACTGATTCATTGAATAACTTATTAATTATGTTACACAACAATGTAACATAGGAGCTCATTGTAGGACGCAACTAGCTCCTTTGTGCAAGCAGCATGCTGAAAATGTTCCTCTTACTAAGAGGTACAAATTATTATTTTACTTATTCCTAGAGATGCAGCCTGCGCTGAAATTCTATGTAGTTGTTCTTAACAACTAGCAAACCAAAGGCAGTGTGGTGGCCTGCTTCTTGAAACAATAATTATTATAAAATTTGAAAACCTGGTCGCTTTCGCTTCGTAGCTCACATTTCTGTGTATCTTGTCCAAAACTAGGCCTATATGAAGTGAATATAGCTACATGTAGAAGAAACAGTGTTCCCAGAATTGAACAAAGGCTAACCAAGTTACAAGTGTTAATAGCAACATTTTATGAATTAAAAAATAAACTCCTGACATACTTTTAAAATCACTAAAGCCAATTGCCTTTTAATTAATGTTTTCCACCAGAATTATAGTAACTATTAGGACAACTATCAGTGCAATAGAGGCAAGAAAACAAGTAAAATACCAAGCCCTTGCGCAGTAAGTGAAATGAAGCTGAAAAATGTATGTACAATAATGTTACAAGAAATTAAAAAGATTTCTATCGAAATCAAAAGGATGTAGTGATGAAGAAATCTACCACTGGTTCACAATGTAAACCAACAAGGAACAAGCATAGAATGGTAACACGATTGACTTGCTAACAGACCATAGATCCCTACATCAGTGGCTGCTGTGGCCAGACTATAGCTAGTTAAGCTATTTACTGTTGTCTGACACTTTGAATAGAATTCAGCTTGTGACAAAATATTGATCTTATGTACAGCCACAGATGTAGGGATCTATGGTCTGTTAGCAAGTCAATCGTGTTACCATTCTATGCTTGTTCCTTGTTGGTTTACATTGTGAACCAGTGGTAGATTTCTTCATCACTACATCCTTTTGATTTCGATAGAAATCTTTTTAATTTCTTGTTTGTGTCCTTTTTTTCTTTTTAGTGAAGTGCAGTTCAATATCATGCATGTACGGAGAAGTCTTTGTTTCCACCATTAGTTTAGTATTCCTGTTGTTGATGGCTTTTCTTAAACTTGTAGCTAAAATTATATATCAGGTCTGCCTAGTATCAGGTCTGCCTAGTCGCCTACGCATGCATGCAGTGCATACGAGCCCCGCCCACACTTGTTTGTAGATCTACACGGCGGTTATAACTATCTGGCAAGTTCAGAATGGCGATTCTACACGAGCTTACTGTTCCTCGAAGACTCCAGACAAATGCCGGGTGTGTGTTCTCCGTGATAGTGATCCAATCGTCCACACGGCGCAGCGATACTTTAGCTGCTTGGTCACGTGCACTACCCATTGCTAATTGGTCACGTGCGTATTGCGCAATCACAATAATGGCGTCTAACACTCAGCTGACAATGGATCACGATCGAGAAATCGCGGAACTTAGATCGCCGTTGCGCTAAAAACAAAGCTCAAAAGGCACATGCCAGGAGAATTTCACGACTGTTCGTGGATGTTTTGGTCTCGGCACTGCTCGCGTAAAGGCGCTAGGCGAGTGGAAGAAAGAAAGAAGAAAGAAGAAGAAAGAAAGAAGAAAACGAAGATGACGAAACTCGATTTTCACCGTTTTCAGGTTCGTCACTTTAGTAACAATTTCGAGCAATCTCCTCGCTACTGTAAGATGGGGCAACGCCAGAGAGCAGATCTAAGTGTCTAAAGACGTCTAAAATTCAACACCAGGCGAAATATCAGCGCTTGAACGCTAATACATTGTATGTAGCCGCCATCTTGTTTTCTCGTTCATCCCTACATAGGGAGACACTACCGTGTCTCCCTAATACTCGTGGTAGTTATTGCATCACAATAAAATTTTTATATTAACAAAATTATGTGTTTGCCTCCACAACCAATTATGGGAGAATGCTGCTGTTGTTGTCTTAACTTGATCAGGAAATAGACATCCTTTCCGCATTGCACATTTTTAGTTTTCCCCTGACATGTTACAAATTAGTTCTGGTTTGCTTCCTCAGAAATGCATGCAATGGATACATCTATTAACGATCCACTATGTAAGTTTCTCCGAATATGGAACAAATGAATACCTCATGGAAGAATGCGCGTGGGTGCATTGTATACTCCCACTAAATTCATGGCACACGTATAATAATAAGCTGGTTGCATTTTCAGTCGATTTACTGTAGCTATACTAGAAATTATCGAATCAACTGCAAGAGCTGTCCTTCTAGCAAAGCCACACAATACTTAATGCGGAAATCGCGCAAACATTATACTAAAACCACACAACAGACAGTTTCACTGAGTCTTATTCGGACTCAGACTGTGCCACCAGGTGATTCTGGTCGATTTTCGCCTGTTTATACTACAATAATCATAATTATTCCACAGATTACTTGACTGTTTTCAAAGCAGCTGCTCTTCCACCAAGTATTACATTGCTACTTGTATTGGTTCTGCTGATCACCACACTTTTTGTGGTCATATTTGCAGTAAAAATAAGATCAAAAAGGTTTTACAATTTTTCTTTTTAAGCACCTACTATAATGCGATATACACAGATTTGTTACTGAGCTTCAGTTTCACGAAATGGATTTGAATTTCAAATTTGAAGTAATTAACATATAAATGTATTATTTCAATGTAACTACATAATTGTTTCAATTTAGAGGGAATGTCCCATTTTGGTGGTTCAGTGGTCACACTTGTGCAACCCTTGCATCATTTGGAGTCCGGTTCTGACTTAAGCAGCCGTGAAATTGTCTCCTTCTACAAAGAGTCTACAGCTGCATTTATGCACACAAATTGTCAGTTAAAGCTAGATAATGATTCAGGATGTGGATCTGTGACAACTACACAAACTCTAGAGTCAGCAGAATCTGATAACCACACATCACTTTCGAGTAGCATTGAGACCGATTCACAGCAGGATAGGTGTCCACCAAGCTACAATGGGATCTACGTAACACAGCCTCATGTTATGTCAGACTATCAAAAAGTTGAAATCGATTCTTGGAACAGTGCAGCATGTCCACCACCAGCTACAGTCAAAGAACTAACTCAAGATGAACTATTTTTTGATGATGAATTCCCTGTATTGATTTTTATTATGGACTTTCTTTTTAAATTACCTGCTAATAATAATCAACCAAGTGCAGTGCAGTGCGCTTCTGAAACCAATAGTGCATGCATGTACATTGTATTGCACATTAATAAGTAAGTCTATAGCCACCTAAAAATTAAATGGTGTTTGATTCCATATGCATATCTCAGGAGGATAACTGAATACCGGTATATAAATTTCAATAATAGCATAATTATCAATGGACTGCTTTGGCATGCATGCATGTGGAAACTAGCAATAAGAACTGCATATATGCTGTTCTTGTTAATGGAACTATGTGTATCATGCATGAGAATGGCAGCGACATTTGATTCAGAACTAACTCTGTAATTTAGTGAAGTACTATAATTTCAAATGCTCAATGCATATCACTGATATGTCATGAACTATGCATTGATGGGTGGCTAGCCATATGCCTCCAATTGTTTTAATTTGCTTTCCACTCATGGTCAAGTTATTGATAGCTGGATATAATATTATTGTGCATGTAATCTATTACAGATGTAAAACAGCTAACTTCTTCATTCAGTGACTTCCTCTATTTTTATGGTGGTTTTAGTCAACATAATAACCGGACACTCCCTAGTTTGTAATACATTACAGTAACACATTATGCATATCAAGATTGCACATGTAGTCTATTGTTTGTTACAGCAGAATGTGTTATGTGGTGTGCATTGTATGTAGTTATCACACTTGGCTGCTCAATCAAACAAATTGTTCCTGCACACTGTGAAGGAAGTCATGCATGCACTTAGGTATCATAAGGTACATAGAATTGTAAGTGTCATACTACTACAAGTGCAATTCCAGTTAGTAACCAAACTCTTATTATTAGCTATCTGAATTACATGCAGTGCAACCAGGTAACTGCAGTATATGCCATAACATGCATTTACACATAAAAATGAGCATGCACCACCCAATTGTTAAGATTGGTTTTTCAGAAAAAAAACACATTATTATTACATTTGACTTGCAAAAAACGCATGTACAGTATAACTATCACAAACCCACTTGTCTTTGTATGCTGGTAAAATGTGGACATCACGACATCTTGGACTACAGTTACATCTAAGCGTCTTTGTAAGGTGTAAGTATAAGAAAGGAAAAGAAAATAAATTAAGAAAATAAGATAAAGGTAAATAGTTAACTAAAACATAAACAGCAACAAAGTAACGATAAGATGAACTGGCTTGCTGATAGCCAGCTTGAGTATAAAGAAATATTCATACTTGTCGGACTATATCAATAGAAGGAAGTTGTCTATTAAATCGAGCTCGATCAAAATCTCTTACAGCATCTTCTGTTTTTCTATTTAATTTAGTAACATATAGCTTTTTTAATGTAGTATTAAGCTGAAGTGATTCAAGAATAAGCCGAATGCCATCACAAAGAGAGATACTAGTAATGTCAACTGTTTGAAGAGAATTGTTGGTTTTAAGCACCTGGGCGATGATTGGAGCTTCATTATCTGATATTCCTAAGTTGTGTACATTCAAATGACGTAAAGTGTCATTATCTTCGAGGCCTTGAAATAGGGATGAAATTAACCGCTCTCCTTGTATGTAGTAATAATTTGAAAGATCAAGATGTGTAAGTGATGTGTTCATTGCAAGCATTTTAGTGAGAGATAAAGCAGTGTCTGAATCTGTGCCTTTAATTCCAGTACCATTCAGGTTTAAATATACTAGACTAGTGTTGCTTTGAAGACCTTCAAAAATCCAGTAAGCTCCTGAATCAGAGAATTTATAGTTTCCCGAAAGATCAAGATGAGTTAGTGACTTGTTCATTTGGAGCATTTTAGTAAGAGCTAAACCATTTTGTTTTGTTGGCAGCAAATTTACAAAGGAAAGACGTAGTTTTGTAAGTGATGAGTTAACCTGCAGTGCTTCTGCAATGTGTAACAGACCATCTATACCTGACATTATGTCACAATCATAAAGTGTTAATCTAGTGATGACTGAGAATGGTTGTCTGAGCTCAGCAGCCAGATGCTTTGCTCCTTGTCCAGTAATGGATGACGTATACAAGACGAGCACTAATCTCTTAGACAAAGAATCAGCACAATGTTCTAGCGGATACCTTGAGAATTCACTAAGAAGTAACTTCAGACGATGGTCGTCAATGTGATGAATTAAAAGCTTAATTGTTGTTGATGAAGCAGCAGTAGCTGACACAAAGTACCCAAAAACTACAAAATCTATTGGAGCAAGGTCGTTAGCTTCAATTTTAGTAGATGTGAAATTATGATGGATGAGCTTGCACAAAGATGGCTGCTGTGCTTCGAAAATACAGTGTAGCAGAGGTAGAAAATCTTTAATACTTGACATTGCATGTTGACAAGATGAAATAATTTTCTGAAGCTCTGGATTGCCTAATTTAGTGAAACCAGAAAAGTAATGTAGTACAGCTTGAAAACGAGAGGTATTCAACATTTTTTTGAATATTTCTAATTGATCATGTGTAGGCAGCTGTGAAATATGGTAGGCAGCAAGTAGTTCTTGAACAGAAAGATGAAGAAAATTGTACGAAAGAGATTTACTATATAAAGTAAGCCCTTCAACTGCTTGAAGAAGGCCTAAAGATGAGAGATCAGCCGGTAAATGAGAGGCTTTGAAGTCATTCAAATAAAAGATAACTTTGTTCTGCATTACTCCATTGTATGCCAGTACACTAAGGTTTCTCACTTTACACCTAAGGTCATTAGGAAGGTCATCTAATGAAGAAAATTCAGGTAAAAAGGCGTTTGGCTCACGTGTCACTTGTTCTCGAATTATGCAGCATAGCACAAGAGAACAGAAAAGCTCATGGAGGGTGGTAGGTAGAGCACCTTTCATAGTCAGGAAAACATGCAGTACTATTGCAGCATGTAGAGGTACATAGCAGTAACCTTCTATTATTGGATACTCCTCAAAATGCTGGAAAAGTTTCTGAATGTGAGTTATGTTGCCATTTAAAGCTTTCTCAATATACTCATGAATTTGGTGTTGAGTGAATCCCAGTATTTCTACTCGTCTATCAGCTATAGAGAGTAGGTTTCCAGAGGATACTGGCCGAGAAGTGATAAGAACAGTACTTTGATGAAGAGAAAGCTTATGTGGTTCTCTGATTATTGTGGTGACAAGAGAATTCTTCATTAATTCAGGTTGAAATTCATCCCATCCATCAAATACAAAGAGAATTGTTATTTGAGAGGCTACATTTTCAAATGTATCAGAAGCTGGTAATAGGTCAGCCAACGTTTTAGCATTCTGAACAGCTTCATCTCGCAAATAAGCAAGTATCACAACATCAAATTGTCTCAACCACGGAGCACCTTGTGCCCATTGGTGACAAATATGGAGAGCAAATGTGCTTTTTCCTCCTCCTGGGCCACCTTCGACTAGACAAACTCTGCCGGGTGGTGGTGGCGGTGATGGAAGTACAACTAAAGGTCGTGTTGGTAGTGGAAAGAGATCACATAAATTAACAGATTCCTTACGATCAAGAATTGTTTCTATCTTTCCCTGCTGCGCAAGTCTAATTATATCTTCTTCAGGACCTCCACGACGCAGGTCTTGGGCTTCAATCATTGCAAGCTGTATAAACTCGCATTGTGGAAGATGAGTCCAATGCTGGGAAGTATGATTGTATGACATAGACATGTACAATTTTTGGAGGAATGATGTATAAGAGGAGAGGGAAATGTTGGTTGATGAATCTGGAAAGTAGCACACAAAAAATAATTAATGAAGTTGATAAAAACCACTACCAGCACCCACAGGTACAGGTTCTACACTCAGGGCATGTGCAGTGCATTAGGACATGCTACATTGAAGTGTGTGCTTAATCAGTGCATGCTCAAGTGCACTCTGTAAGCTGACCTTGTGTTCTCCTACCCACCCTCTCAAGCAATTAGTCACAACCCAGTTCATGGCCTCTCTCTACTTTAGTTATGGGTATTTTTCTCCCCTTTAGTATTACTCTGCTATGTACAATCTCTCTCCTAGAGCATGATAGCACACCTGAGAGTCTTCACTAACGGGTCTCATCACCCTGTGCACATAGGTAAGCGAGGGTTAAGCATTCAGGTTCGTCGGTCGGTTGGTTGATTGGTTCGTATTCCTTTGATTGCAAATGGGCACGCAATTCCCTCAAGCAGCAACAGCTGCTTCGAATACACAGTGTAGAAGCACAATGCCACCACAGAAGGACACCTAGTTATAGATTCGCTACAGCACAGCACAGCACAGAGAGACCCAACCTAGGTAGCTAGCCATCTTGCTGAGCGTGCACGAGGCATAGAATGCGCATGCAACATGATAGTTAGCTTACTATCACAACAGTGAATACATTATTATTCAAATGCTCTAATCTCATTCTTTTCAACTAAAGTAAAACATTGGCGGATAATAAAAAATCTATAATCTGCCAAATTTTTCTTTTGCAAAACTTTTGACCGCCTTCTGATTCATGCTTAACCACAAATAAACTGTATGTTATACCCTCAACTAATATAGTCAGTAGCTAGCATGCATGCCCGTTATCAAGAATCCTTGACAAGCAAGCAGCTATCATTATTACGAGAGTGTCGAATAATCATGAATGTGGTTATTTGATTTGATTCTTGGATACATCTCTAATAGTCAACCCGATAGCCAGCTGGATGTGCAAGTGTTAAAGCTAACACTGACTCAATGCAATGAGATTCAATTGTATTGTGATCACCTTCGTCTGAAGCGCTACATTCCGTTAGCAGTTCTTTGACTTTTTCTTCAAGATCGAGCAAACAACACTTCCTAAACTCCTTGCTCAATCTTTTATATGTGCCTTTCGCTCCACGTTTTTGCTTCCATCTTCTCAGCATCGAAATTTTTTGAGCTAGTACAGAATGAGGACTCGTTCCAAGTATCGTGACTTCTTCAGCTTCGGTTAGTCCGAGAAATGGAGAGACTGCTCGCCAATCAACAATTGATGCGGCTATTCGAGCTAAGTGTTCCTCAGAACAAACCTGATTCCAGTCAGCTGTCTCCTGGTTTGTTTTAAAACTAGCCGGTTCTGTCATATCGATCTATGGTTCCATCTAGTTGGGCGTAGCCCAACCTCAGCCTTAACGGAAGGCCGGGTGTCACACGTTCACCTTAATTGTTCAGTTGTGTACTGCACGATTTGGTGCAGCTCCAATCAGATTGCAGCATTTTCAAAATTTCTACAAGACACAGTCCCTGCCCTTTTATATTATATTCATATCACATATAAACAATATTCATATTACATTATTGTAACCATAGATAATATATACTACGTAACCGTTACGTAGATATATTATCTATGTTGTAACTAACAAGCCAAGGAGCAACTTTTATGAACATGTGACACCCGACCTCCAGGCTGAGTTCGGACCACGCCCAACTAGGCTCCATCTGCCAGACTTCTGGGGTATAGATATTCCCACACAATTGCATTGCTAGCAAAATGATTTCACCACTGCAAATTTTGTTAAGTGTACTAAGAGATCACTGCTAGCTAATCATGCATCACTGCTACTACTGTTCAGCAAGCATCCCTACTAGCTACATGCACTGTATTTTGCTATACTACAGCATAATTATTAGTTATCAGAGTTTTCAACTCCTTCATTATGATCAAAAGCTGCAAAATCATGGTACCATAATACCTTTTTAAACTGTTGGCAGCAATGAAGTTGATCGTGGCTAGGGTAGTCATTTTAAACAGATGTTTTTGGTTCAAAAAGTGATAGAAACAAAGAAAAAGCAAAACTACAAAAAATAATGAACTTAAAATAAAGAGCATTTTTATGTAATTAAATGACTTGAGATTGATAAGACATTTGAGTGCTCGTGTTTGGCTTTTTTGCAAAAGAACTTGTAGGATGTTTTATACTTTCAACTAGTTGGACCTTGAATTTACTGAACAACAACATTAATTTCTTATGAGTTTTTAGATCATGAGACTGAGAAGAAGAGTCAGCATGAACCTTCTCATACAAGAAGAGAAGTTCTTCATGACCAGACGCTTTTGCTATTGTCAAAGCAGTATTTCCTAAGCTATCTTGTATGTTTGGATCACCTCCAAATGATAACAATAGTTTAACAACGTCTAGATTCCCACGGTAACTGGCTACCATCAGAGGAGTATGCCCATACTTGCCTGTGAGAAGATTTGGATCAGCTTTATACTCCAGTAGCTTTCTAACAATTTCTAAGTGACCTTCTTGACTTGCCATGTAGAGAGGGTTAGAACCATTATCACACTGTACATTAGGAACAGCTTTGCTTTGTAGCAATTTTATAACGATTCCGAGATGACCATCCTGACTAGCTGCCAGCAGAGGACTGGCACCACTGATATGCTGTAAATTGGGGGTTGCCTTCTTCAAGAGCAGCAATTCAACCACTTCCTCATCCCCATTTTCACTAGCAAGGTAAAGAGATGTTACACCACTTTTAGTTTGAACATTGGGATTTGCATTTGCATCAAGTAGTAATCTGGCAATGGTAATTTTCTCATACCGACATGCCAAATGAAGAGCAGAAATACCACTGCCGTGTTGCTGAAGGTCAGGATTAGCCTTAGCTAAAAGCAACTGATTAACAATCCTAGAGTGGCCGTTCTGGCTTGCCATATGAAGAGCTGTAGTGCCATCTTGATGTGACAGATCAACTTTGGTAAAGACATACTGCAGGAGTAGATTGACGACTCGTTCATGCCCATACTGACTTGCCTGATAGAGAGCTGTTCTACCATCATTGTGTTGAAGATTAGGATCAGCACCCTTTACTAGCAGCAATTCAACCACTTCGTTGTGTCCTTCTTGACTTGCCAAATACAAAGCACTTTCCCCATTTTTGGCTTGAATATTGGGAATGGCATTGTTTTCTAGTAGCATACGAACAACTTCTAAGTGTCCCTGTTCACTTGCTACATGAAGAGCTGTTGCACCAAAGTTGTTTTGATCATTTGGAGTGGGAAGCACAGAAAGGAGCAAATTAACGACTTGAGCGTGACCTTGCTGACTTGCCATTGAAAGAGGGCCTGTGCCATCAGTTTTTTGTAATTGTGGATCAGCGTTAGCTTTTAACAACAGCTCAACGACTTCAAAATGACCATTTTGGCTCGCTACAAAAACTGCTGTAGAACCATCAACACTGCGAATGTTGAGTATGCTCTCGTTTGACATTAGCAAACCAACTAATTCTGTGTGTCCACTTTCACTTGCCAAATGTAAAGCAGTAGCACCATTTTCGTCTTGAAGACTTGTGTCAGCATTAGCATTCAACAGCTGTTGAACAGCTTCAAAGTATCCATAATGACATGCATAATGGAGAGCTGTCTCACCTCCGCTGGCTTGAAGATCAGCTTTAGCCTTGTAAGCTAATAGCAGGGCAACAATATCTGTATTTCCTTTTGACATTGCTATTAAAACAGCAGACCGACCATCTCCAAGTATGATATCAGGATCGGCACCAGCTTTTAGCAATAGACTGGCTACTTCTAAATGCCCATTTTGACAAGCCAAATGAAGAGCAGTTGCCCCAGTGTTGTCTTGGAGGTTAGGATTTGCACTGGTTTTCAACAAAATATCAACTACTTTAGAGTGCCCTGCCTTGCTAGCCATCCAAAGAGCACTGGTTCCCATGCTGCTTCTAAGATTTGAATTAGCATTGACTTCCAGCAGTAGCCTAACAACAGCCAAGTGCCCATTCTGGCTAGCCATGTAAAGTGCAGTTGTTCCATTATCCTTTTGAAGATTAGGTTTGGCACCAGCTTTCAGCAATTGAGACACAATTGCGTCATATCCATTAAAGCTAGCTGTCATTAAAACAGACCATCCTTGCTTATCTATGACATCCGAAGAAGTCCTTAGTTCAAGTAAAGTGCCAAGTATCCTAACATCATTGTTCTCTGCTGCTTCAATAAGACCTTCTTCATAATTGTAGCCATCATCAATATGAATATTAATGGCTACTTCACCAATTTGCAATTGATAAACTCCCACACGAGACATAAAGTGGATTTCTTGTTTTGCCAAAGCAATAATAGAAGTGACTTCTGACTGAGGAGCCCAATAAATTACCACTACAGATCCTCTCAGTATCCGAAGATGAGTTAGCACTGATTTCCTATGTTTGAAAATTTCTGCCACCAATTTTTCTAGGTTTTTCATAGTCAATTCTAACCAGCCATCTCTGAGATAAATAGTAACTTTGCAAAAACCTTCAGGTGGACGGTCGGATAGAATTTCTGACGGATTGTGTGCTCTCAAAATCCTATCTTTGAACTGTTCTACAGTTACCGAATTCTTGAACTCTTCCAAATGTTGGTCATACTGTCTGAGGCGCTTAGCAATAGGAGCCTTTGTATCCAAATACCTTTCGATGATTGCTTCAAGAAAGCTATAATTTAGGAAGCAAACATATTTTCTGATTTCTTTAAACAATTCTTCAAGTTTCATAAAATTATCGCTAGGAAATTCACTGTAATGAATTCTACAGAAACGAGTCAGTTTAGAAAGAGAAAACTTTCGTCTTTTCCCAGACTTCAGCAAGCCTTCAAAGCTATCTTCTGTATCTTCTAAAAGGTACACAAATTCACGCTCAATTTGATAAAACTCTTTGGCAAATACATCTTTTCGGCTAATATCAATAGTAACATCATCAGGCGGACATTGGTCATCTAGTTTACCACAGGAAACATGCTGTTCAACATACTTTCGGCGAATTTGTGAAGCAAGAGCTTTGTGAGAAGAGTTCGCTAATGCGTCACAGAATTTTTCCCAAGTTGGATTAACATCCAGCTTCAGCCACTTACTGAACATTTCCATCTTACATCTGGATATTTTCCCATCAAAGTCATTCTCAATAATTTCGATGTCACTATGTTCAAGACCAAGAAAAATGCCTATTTCGGGCCATTCTGTAGTAACGGATTGTGCTTCTATCAACAAAATTTTAAGGTTTGGAGATGAATCGCCATCAGCCCGTGCTGCCATGATCATGCATGTGTTCTAGAATAGCGACATCAACATCGACTCACGTACTCTGTGCCGGGCTCAACTGGGTCACGGCCTGCATAAAGGGCAGCCTGGCTCAATTCAAGCGTATAATACATGTAATAACTTACAGCAGCTGAGTAGTGATTTTGTGGAGATCTTGCCGAAGTCTATGATCAGCCACCTGTCCTTTGCCAGTGTATTTTAATGCAAGCGAGTGACAGCTAGACCGTAGACGGTGTCACGGTGAGCTTCTTCCGGCTTCTTCGATGAAAAAAAGAGGCGGTACTGGGTGTGACCGTCACTGTGTAACCACACCCTTGAACAAATACGTGTCAACTGTCAACTCGCCTCTGGCATAAGAATTGTACGGCCTGCAGTCAACTTTCAACTATATGTTTTCAACCTAGTCAATTCCTAGTACCTACTACTACTACTACTACCTATTTCAACCTACTACTTTCAACCGGCTCTGCCGTTTGTCTTAGTGGCCATGCCGGAAACTTTAGTTCACTGAGTTATCATACATGATTCAGCCTGTGACTGCGTGAGTTTCTAATTCAAGTCAACTTACCCTAGCTACTTTGTCACATATGATACCTATAAGAAAATCGTTGCAGCCAGACTGAGCTAGTGTTGATTTTATTTTTGTAACTATAGCCGCTGCGCATAACGCCAAGTTGACCTCTACGGTTTGTCTTAACTTTATAGTCAAATATGTCAAGCACTTTCACGCTTGAGCAAGCTCAAGTGGAATTCAAATTATTGAGTTCAGATGCTCGACAAATGCTCCAAGATGTAGCTATAGCTGAATTGAAGCGGTACTTTCAGAACTGGTTTGACCACCCTTTTGATAAGTTTGATTCTGTTGAGAAGTTGTTTGCTGAGATTGAGCCTGTCCATGCTGATAGTCTTTTTATGTATCCTCTTTTAGATGGTGTAGTCAGCACTTTCTTAAAACACACACATCTTCCCGATCAGCTTAAAGCTTTCAGTCAGCGTTTAGATAAGTTGAAGAGTTCTATCACTCTCCAACAGCTTGTTGAGCAGGAAAAAGTGCCAAGCTTAGTAAAAAGCGATTGTAAGGTTACCCTTAATCTTGCAGAAGAATGGCTGCACAAGACGGTAGATAACTTTGAGAGATTTTTGAAAGAGATAAAGGTCACTGCAGTTAGTAATTTTCATGTAGCCTCTGGTCCTGTTGTAACCATAAATCTACTCTCTCAATCTGATGCCAGTTCTCTTATTGATTTGGCTAATGAGGACGAAACCTGCCATTTCATGTCACAGGTGGGTATAAGCAAACTACAGGTTGGTGAAAAAGTGATTACAATAGAGCAAGATGATTTTTCTTTTGAAGATGCTCTATTTGAAGCAGTTGAAAATGAAAACCTGCAAGTTACAAGCTTTCTTCTCGAGCTAAACACTTTTCCTGATGCCATTGACGATGAGAATTGGACCGTTTTAATGACAGCTAGCTTCCATGGACTCACTGCAATTGTTGACATGTTGCTGAAAGCTGGTGCTGACCCTAATCTTCACAGCATTGACATAGATCCTCCTCTCATTGTAGCTATTGAAAACAACCATCCTGGGGTTGTCGATTTGCTTCTGTCAGCTGGTGCTAATCCTGACTTTCAAGTTAGGAAATCTGGCAAGACTCCTCTTAATGTAGCAATCACTAAGAGAAATTCTGAAATAATAGCCATGTTGCTGAAAACTGCCGATCCTAACATTGAAAACCACTTGGGAGAGACAGCTTTGCAGATAGCTAGCGAAATTGGAGATCAAATTACCATCAGCATGCTCTTAAAGGCAAATGCCAATCCAAATAGTAGTGACAGTTATGGTTCTACGGCACTTATCAAAGCTAGTGAAATTGGCCACATCGAAGTTGTTCGTAATCTTTTGGAAGCACGAGCCAATCCCAATTTACAGCGAAAAAATGGTGTTTCGGCCATTATTTTTGCTAGTCAGAATGGATTTTTTGAAGTTGTCAACTTGTTATTGAAGGCTGGAGCTAATCCCAATTATCAGTCTGATATTGGGGTTACTGCTCTTTATGCAGCTAGCCAGAATGGTCATTTTGAAGTTGTTAAACTATTGGTGGAAGCTGGCGCCAATGTTAGTGTACAAAGTACCAATGGTACTACTGCTCTTTACAAAGCAAGTGAAGGTGGGTGCCATAAAATTGTCCAATTTCTTTTAGAAAGAAACGCTGACTCTAACATTCAGGGTGTGGATGGATCCACAGCTCTTTTTATGGCAAGCCAAAATGGTCACTGTAGTGTAGTTGCACTTTTAATAAATGCTATTGCCCATACTGATTTGCAAACTAAAGCAGAGCATGCAACAGCTCTTCATGTGGCTAGCCAAAAAGGTTACATTGAGATTGTCAGCCTATTGTTAAAAGCTGGTGCTAACCCTGATGCCCAACTCAAAGATGGCAGGTCTGCTCTTTTTCTTGCTATTTCAGAAGAAAATTTCAAAATTGTGACGCTGCTTTTAACTGCCAAGGCTGATCCAAACCTTTCTAAGAACAATGGATATACTCCTTTGCATATAATGAGCCAAAGTGGAAATTTTGAAGTTGTAACACAACTTCTGAATGCAAAGGCTAATCCTGCAGCCCAAAACAAACAGGGAATAAATGCTTTACATTTGGCAAGTCAAAATGGACATATCGACATAGTCAAAAGTCTCCTGCTTGTAGATAGCAGCATAGTGAATGCTCAGACCAATGATGGTTCGACTGCTATTTTTTTGGCAAGCGCCAACGGGCATTTTGAAATTGTTGGCTTCTTGTTGAAAGCAAAAGCTGACATTAATCTACAAAGAAAGGATGGCATAACAATTCTTTCAGTTGCGAGTCAGCAAGGCCACACCCAAGTGGTCAATCTGCTTTTGGCAGCAATTCCTAATCCAAATCATCAAAATGTCTATGGCACAACAGCTCTTCATGTAGCAAGTCAAGAAGGACGCTTAGAAACTGTTCGTGTGTTACTAGAAAAATGCATCGATACTAACATTCAAACCAAAGATGGAATAACTGCTTTGTATTTGGCAAGTCAAGAAGGACGCAATGAAGTGGTCGAATTGCTGCTAGCAAAAGGTGCTGATCCTAATCTTCAACACAGTGATGGTAGAACAGCTCTCTATCAGGCAAGTCAGTATGGGCATGAACGAGTCGTCGACCTACTCCTGCAGCATGTCTTTACCAAAGTTGACCTGTCTCATCAAGATGGCACTACAGCTCTTTATATGGCAAGCCAGAACGGCCACTCCAGGATTGTTAATCAGTTGCTTTTAGCTAAGGCTAATCCTGACCTTCAGCAACACGGCAGTGGTGCTTGTGCTCTTCATTTAGCCTGTCAGTCTGGAAACACTGAAATAACCGAAATGCTACTTAATGCAAATGCTAATCCAAACGTACAGTTAACAAATGGTGTTACACCATTGATCATAGCAGTCCAGCAAAGTAGTGTTGAAATTATTGCCTTGCTGCTGAAAGCCAAATGCAATCCAAATATTCAAACAAGTGACGGCTTAACTGCTCTTTACTTGGCTGTTACCAACGAGGAATTAGAGATTGCTAGACTGTTATTAAATGCCAATGCCAACCCTGATGTGCAGTATAGTGATGAGATCCCTCTTTATACTGCTAGCAAAATTGGTCACAGTGAGATTGTTAGAGAGTTGTTAAAAGCTAAGGCTAATCCTAATCTTGCACCGAGTCAAGAAAAACTTACTCCTCTAATGGTCGCAAGTTATTTTGGTAACTTGACAGTTGCTAAGCTACTTTTGTCTTTTGGAGCTGATCCAAATCTTAAAGATAGCTCTGGGGAAACAGCTTTAACGGTAGCATCTTCTTCTAGCAATGATACTGCCGCTATCATAGAGTTGCTTCAATCGACAGAATCTCCTACGAAAAAAGCTCAAAATTTGACATCCTCGCAATCGTCCGCTCTTGTAAAATCAGATGTCGAACCTGAAACTGAAAAGTAAAAATGTACAGACAATTTCTGACTTATCTCTTAACTTTAAAGTGTTTATGAGCGTGTATTGAGTTTGTGTTCAGTTATATGTACCAATTGCATAGAGTGAACAATAGCTATTTGTACTGAAATATAATTTTCGTAGCTTTCTCTTTATTTCTTTAGTTCTTTACATGATTTCTATACATAACTTTTTTCTTTCTTGTACACAACAATAAAAGTATTTTTTACAGCTTTTTGTCCATGATTGAATTCAATTTATCAAAATTTGAAAATTTACTTATTACACATAAATCTTCATAATTTAGACATCAGGCTAGGGTCCTCAAGTGGAGGAGGATATCTTGCTTCATCTAAAAGAACACAAAGAGTGTATGCATTAATACCGTATTTCTTTCAATAAACGCTGGGCTTTATAACCCCCTGGTATCAAATAAACGCTTGGATGAAATAAGTACTGCAGGCATTGAAAAGTAGTTAAAATGGCTCAACTCGATGAGCAGTCAGTTTCTAGGTATGAGGAACACTGGTACAAATCCATGCAGTTGTGAGTATTTTTTTTACTCTTTCTAGATTTTTGAAATTAACGCCCAAGCATTTATTCATGGAAATACGGTACATAGCAATAGTGAAATGGTGCGATACAAACATGCATTGAAGTCATGTGATCATGAATGTTTGCAAAGTGACACTCCACAGTGTAGCATCACAATTCTGACATAGGGCCAGTTTCTATGTTAGCGTCAAAACAGTAATTTATTAGGATCAGACTGTTTGACTAATATTACAGGATACTAATATGATGGGTGTGGCGTCTCTTTGTATATGAGTTAGTGAACAAGTGATGAGAAGGAGGTAGCCAAAGGTATACTGAAATTTAAAAATACTTCTACACATACAACAGGTTAGGCTAGTCAGGCCAGCGACTGACCAATATTTCGTCCATATGTGGGTAATAGTGGGCGTGATGAACTGCGTGTGGCACTGAACGAGCATAAAACATCCAGAATTCTCGTAAAATGTAGGCACGAAGCAGTCTGTGCTGCATATGAATTGTCTAAATTATGTATCTCATTCTCATGGATATTAATTGGCAAAATTTCGGCCCGCGCTTGCTGCACCGCATAGCCAAACCAATCACCATTAGCTTCTACGCCTCTGTACCTTGGTCAAAATGAAGCAACCTTTTAAATACATGTACCAACTGTAGCCTAACTATTCATTTTAAGGCATGGGCTGTCCCTTTGCCTTAGGTATACATAGTGAATCAATCATTACCGGAAGCAATGTAGTTGGCACGATACACACTCTGTCCACCATCCACTCTGAGTGTGGTTGAGGTGAGGTAGCTAGCAGCTGGTGAGAGGAGGAAACACACCACACTAGATACCTACAATCAGTGAGGGAAAGAAGCTTGATACTACATGACTGCACACATTGCATTAATAATACATGTGAATACTATCAAATCACTGCGTAAAAGGAAAATTTCTAACGAACACACAGCTGAACGAACAAACAAAAAATTTTGGGAAGCAAAACAGAAAGTTAACAAGTGACTATCCTAACAATTTAGAATGCAGTACCACATTACCTCTTCAGGTATTCCCAATCTTCTAGCTGGTATTATATGAAGAGCATTTTCAAAGAAATCCTTCCCGCCATAGTTTTGTGCAGCCGTGTCAGAATAAATCACTCCCTGAAAAAAAAACAATGCAGTCATCGATGCCTCAAATGAAATGACAATACAAAGTTGCCGTGACAACCTGTTTGGTTTTAAGAGAGTTAATAAGCACCACAATAATTACGATTACCACCACAGGTTTAAATTTCTCAAATACTTGCCTCTATAAATGCACACATGTGGCTACTAATTTGTGAAAATAGGTTACACTTTCACAAGTTCAAGCAAAAACAGGTGACATAATGCTGCTTTAAGGATTTGTTTCACCCAAAACATAAAAAGGTAATCACCAGTTCACCGCACTACACCAGCATGCTTCCAAAAGCATTGAGTGTCTTACCGGAGCTACACAGTTGATCCTCACTCCTGCTCTAGACCACTCCACTGTCATACTCTTCATGAGGTTCTCTACACCTGCTCGTGCTGCACCTGAGTGCCTGGAGAAGAAGGGAGAAGATACTGTAATAAAACGATGATCATTGAGAATAGAAAAGAGTCTACGTAGCTATTATGCTACAGTATGAATTCAAAAATTATCCCAGCCACTACTGGGGAACAAATTCTGGTCATATACCAAAAATGGCTAGCTTGATCATAATTGAACTACTTATGTATTGTGTGGATTGAGTGTTTGGTTACATCCAAAGAGGTTAATCAACTTGACTATCAGATGATAGTCGTCGGCAACAATAAGATTAAGTACAACTAGTTGAAGAGAGGAGGATTCTTACGCTTGGCCTGGAAATCCTTTAAACATATCAACAACGATATTCACTATTGATCCGCCATGCTGTTCCATCCACTCAACGAAAGCTGATGATCAGAAAACAGTGAAAAGGTCAAAGAATGGGTCAAAATATATTAGCTATTGTAACTATCATACCTTAGAGCAACCCTATTGTAACAAATTAAAATTCTGTCCCACAGTCATAAAACCCACAATAACACACTAATTCAGCAAGTGTGGATTAGTAGGTCAGCGCTCAATGCATTTTAAAGCAAATTTGGTGAAAAGTGTATGTTATAGTTATATTAGAGGCACAAACACAGCCTCCTCACATTGATTCTCTAGACTACATAATTGTAAGCAAAAGCATAAACAATACTTCATATGGATACGTTATCTGAGGTTTCTCACCATGTTTACAGCAGTAAAATGTCCCAGTCAGGTTGGTCTCCACTACTGCGTGCCAACCTTTAGCAGAGACACTCTCCACTGCAGCTGGGAACTGTCCTCCACCATTATTGACGAGATAGTCCAGTCGTCCTAACTTACTGACAGTGTGTTGCATCAGTTGCTGGACCTATAGCGATACACAAACTGAGAGTCAACTAGCACGTGTATGAATAATGAAAACTTTCTCCTAATTTCACTGTTTCGGGACAGTGAATAAGAGGCACTAGAGAGACCATTGCTGGATGATGGATCCATCACCTTTACTACCATAGAACCAGGGGAATAATAGTATTATTGTATTTGATGACAGCACTAAGCTTCTGGTACTGTACGTTTCATGGAAAAGCTTCTGTTAATAAAATGTGTGAAATCCAGACATTCGGGCAGTCGTTGAATCTAAACATGTGCCCTGATGCAACAGAAGCTTTCACAAGGGTCATTTTGCATAAAAAGTTTAGACGAAGGATAGTATTTCATGAAACTCTTATAACTATTACTGATACTGTCTTTTCGTACTAAATAAAGTTCGAGTGGAATATATGACCAAATGCCTGGTTATGTAAATTCCAGTAGGATCACTGAATTAAGCTACCACAGAGTTAATTATAATCATTTTTGGAAGTTTGGTTTACTAGTACATGCAGGTACGATATGATAATGTATGTCTCCTACTTTACATGTATTTAGCCGACATTATCAAACCGCACACACAATACGTATTAGTAAGTCGTACTAGCTGTGCATTGTACTCACTTGCTCTTCTTTTCTGATGTTGCACTGGAACGGGTACACGCTACCTGGTTTAGTGGGCGGGGCTGCTGCTCGCACCTCCTCGTTGATCTCTTTGGCAGCATTCTCGAGCCTTTCCATCTTTCTCGACGCAATGACCACTTTGCATCCGAGTTGTGCCAGCTCTGTGGTAATAGCACGTCCTATTCCCGTACCGCCACCTGTGACTACTGCCACTTTCCCCAAAAACAAGTCAGGACGAAAAGCACTCCTGATCGCCATCTTTTCTATCACCTGATCACAAATTTGATCAGAAGATCGATTCAAAATTTGACCGGTCTTTGATCACACTTTACGATCCCCCGCCGTCCAATGTTGTTTGTTTACGACACCGCTTTAGAACATTCTGCCGTGTTATTAGCATATTCAGCATAGCGACTGGACATCTTCCTGCAGAATCCATACCCAGTTGTTCCTCGGCGAGCAGGAGAACGAGACGTCTACAGCTTTCCAGAAGTTGCTTGCTATTGGTGACCGCGAAATTGATTCCCGTGCCGCGGCGAATTTGTGTTGGCGCCGTCAAGTCTAGAGCTGATTGTGTGCAGTTGTTGGGGGAGTGTGAAGGGCGCGCCGTCCATGGCAACTACACAAAACACGTGGACTAACTCAGAGTCATCGACTAACTACCAGGTTAGTGCTCGAGGAAGAGAGAAACTGGTAGGGAGCGAGAGAGGCGGAATGCTACCGTTTTTGTGAAAGGAGATTTGAATACATGTTATTACTTGCATCATGGTGAAAATTCAACTCAATTGTTTCCACCCAGCAACAACAAGGTGAAACAAGCAGTGTTGAGCTAACCAACGAGAGTGACATGACTTCGATACCAGTGAATCTGTCAGCACCTCTCAACTCAGATGCTGCTCACTCATCCCCTCCTCCATTACCTCCTCCCCCACTGCCTCCGTCCAGTACTGGCACAAACACTGAGCTGATCACAGATTCAGTGCTCAGCATGCGCATGCTGATGACCAGCAAGGTACGAGATAGCTAGCTGAGATAGAAGTGTGTGAGAGAAAGGAGTGTGGGAGAAAGAAAAGGAGATCAGTCTTTTAACTTTGGTACAGAGACAAACACACTCTCACTCCTTCTTTGTAGCTTTAGCGTGTTAGAGGGAGAGATGAAAAGAAGATTAGAAAGATAAAAAGGAGTGTATGGGAGAGGCTTTGTATAGGGAGGAGGTTTTAGAGTGGGTGGTAGATTTGTGTTATCAATTGTCCATGTTCCAGCATGTTCTGGCTAATTAGTTCATTACTATACACGCACTTGTTTGCATAAGCTCACATAATTGCATTAGACTACTATCAATTGATCAGTAGTGTACTGTGGGTGGTCAAGACCACTGTGTGTCACAGAGAGAGAGTTTGTAGTTGGTTTTTTACTCAAATTTTGTATTCACAGAGAGTGCGTAGTTGGTTTTTTACTCAAATTTTGTATTCACAGACAAAAAGACGAACATGTTTGTTTTATCTAATTTTGGTAATTTCTTGCTTGAAAAATAACTAGCCGGCTTTCTAGCAGCAATCTGATTGGTCGGTTCGATCAGGGCCATGTGCCTTATAAACAGAGCCCGGTTATGAATTCCGTTATCTTTACTCCCAATAGTATTCAGAGACCAGCATTGTGTCAATGGAATTTTGCAAGAACGCTAAAAAGGAATTCTTTTTGCTCAATCAGGAATATATTAATTGTTGTGACTATGATGCCTTCTGTCTGTCCTCCATATTATGCCCTCTGTATAGCAGCCTGTAGTGGTATATGTTACTGATCTTAGACTCTGTCACATTCAAATATTCCCCTATCTCATGGGATCCAAGCCAGGCACTTGTAGGTATTCTGTGTACACCCTCACCACACCTAGCCAGTGGCTATCAATGGCTCTTGTCATATCTGTGTACATGCTAACTTCATTTTGCACTTCCACATGAAGTCCCAATGTAGCTGTCTTGTGCTTTTGGAATTGCACACCTGCTAACTAGTCATGAATTTGCTCTTAGCAAATGCTGTTTACAGAAAATATTATTTACACACAATATTTTTTGGCAACTGTCAAGCTAAAGAAAATTAAAGGAATTCTCATAGTTAATACTTGACATGATGACATGACAGTAACAGGTGTTAAAGTTTTATTGTTACTTCATTTTTTATTATCTATTTCTGATCATCTTCTAGGATGTTGGGAGCGTGATTGGAAAGGTAAGTCAGCTACACTACCACTTGTTAGTCACTCACTGCTCTCTTGTCCTCTAGGGAGGAATGACCATTAAAGCTATCAGAGAACAGGTTAGCACACAACATTGTATTACAAGTGACTTGATTTTTCAGTAAAATTTGAAGTTTGGTTATGCAATAGTGTGTATCTGTCCCTCTTTGAACTTTTTAAACCATAGTGCCTAGCTTGTTTCAATCTTTGATTACAGGATGTCACCCTACCCTACTTTATCCATTATTGTACACTATTGTCGTAATAGTATTTAGCCTATTGTATATGGCGCGATTGTCTATTGACGTAGTAATAAGAGTACCTATGTTGTTGGTATGTATGACAGTTTATTGAGGTGAATACTGTTCCTTGTGTTCTTTAGAGCGGAGCCAAGATAAACATATCTAATGGAACCGCCTCAGAAAGGTTTCTTTCATAGCAACAGTCTCCTCCTTAACTCTTCAATTTCCACTCATTGATAATGCCTAAAACCTCTCTCTCCCTCCTCCCTCCCTCCCTCTCTTCCTCCCTCCCTTTCTCCCTTCCACCAACCATCCCTCTCTCTCTCTCCCCCCTCCCTCTCTCCCTCTCTCTCTCCCTCTCCCTCTCCCTCTCTCTCTCTCTCTCTCTCTCTCTCTCTCTCCCTCTCCCTCTCTCTCTCTCTCCCCTCCCTCTCTCCCTCTCTCTCTCCTTCTCCTCAGACTAGTCACTGTTACGGGGACTGAAGACAATGTATGCAAAGCATTCACTGCCATCAGTGTCAAAATACAACAAGTGAGTTCAATATTCACATTCAGAAAACCACATGATCTCAACAAAACTATGATAAATTGTCCATTAGGCTCAGTAAAAATTTACTAACCTGATAAAACACTGTACCAAAGCATACATGTGATAAAAATTGACTACCTCAGTTGTAGCTATTATAGTCCTAGCTTGCATGTCTCATTCTTTGTGCAGACACATATAGTTTTCCTCTCTTTCATTCATGCACCATTTCTTTGTTGTTTACATTGTGATTATGCACATGAGCTGTGTGTTGTGATAGTGCTAAGTGCACCGTGTGTTGTGTAATCAGCACCTGTACTGGATCAGTATGGCTTCTGTGTTGCATCTCAAAGTGTTGGTGTGTGTGTGTGTGTGTCGAATGTACGCTTTTGACACGCATGACTGAGGCATGTGATGAACAGTGAACAAAGATGCGATATACATCGTGCTTGTACCTGTACATAGTTATGTGTAGTTTGATGTATGCTCTGTACAGACCACACATACAGACCTACTGTATGTATGTATGTGCTACACAACTACATGCACAGTGTATGCATTATTTTAACTACATTGCGGTTCTAGTATAGTACAATGTGAAATACAGATTGTACGTGAGTGCACAGAAATTGTATTTTTACTGAATGTGTGAGAAGGAGTTACGCTCCTCTCCAAGTGCATGTGTGGTGTCATATAGCTAGTTTATTGTTCAAGCTCATCATTTCTCACCAGTCCTACTAGTTGGGTGGTACAATTAGTTGCTTGTTTCTCCTAGACGGTACTCTGTGTTTTCAAGCGCCTCTATTCATCATAAAGTGTGTGTATTCATGCTCTATTCATGATCACGTAAAAATCATTTTTCGTAGCTCTGGCAAGAATTCATTAGCTACTACTGATTGTGTTGAGTTGTGTAAGATGATGCAACACCTTTATATACTCAATAGCTCAAATTGCTCATAGTTTGATAACCATGGAGATGAATAGTGGAATGGATCGAGAGCCGTGTGCATCATTGAGAGCTGTGTGCACATTCTAAAAAACTTGTTTTTCGATATTTGGTGGGTGTGTTAATATTGTCTCCTGCTTGTTTAGTTAGCTTCCTTGGAATTAGGTAATATTCTGACTAAAACACACATTGTCTCCAATCATAGCTAGTGTTATGTCAATCCAGCCTGTTTGTGCTACCTACTGTCATGATTATGACATTTTTAGCAAAATTAG
>OZ024788.1:8500260-8592760 GCA_964017065.1 Haliclona indistincta | reverse complement strand
AGCTAGGATCTGAACATTGGTCGGGCACCATTATTTTGTCAAGTGGAGCTCGCCGGAAAATGTTGCTCATTAATATTCATCTGATGCTATAAATTTACATGTTCAAAAAAATTTTTAATAACACAAATATACAAATTAATTTTGTTCAAATTAATGTACAAATCTAAACAAATGAAAATGAAGACAACTGGTTAATCAATACAATGCAATTCTGCGATTTTTGTCCTTGGCTGCAAATTTTTGGATTACATCATTCAAATCAAGTGTTTTAGAAAGGTCTCTTTCTATTGCTGGAATAGCGACATCGTTTAGTTTTGCCTCACACATGGTTGATCGACGGCAGGTTTTTATCCGTTTCAGAGCTGAGAAACTACGTTCACATGTAGCAGAACTTACAGCAAAGGTGAGTGCAATATGCAATACAGAAATCAGAGATGGAAATGCTGAATTTAGAGGGGCTAGCTCACAAAGCACATGGCTAATCTTGTCCATTTCTTTGCCTCTGAGAGATGCTTGTGCTAGTTGAGCCTGAAGCGAAAGAGATTCATCATCATCTATGCCGTATGCTTTAGCCAGAACAGAAAGATCTTCTGGACATAAGAAATTTTTTGCTTCTGGGCTACAAGCCTGAATTGCTTTCATGATCTTCATGTTTTTGGAGTCGAAACGTCTGTTAAGCTCTGACACAAATGTATCCAATACAGCAAAGTAAAGAGTTGTCTTGTAGTGGTCACTGCAGTTAACAGGTACATCTCGATGTCCTGTAAATGTAAGAACAACAGTGTCTTCTAGCCTTTTAGGTAGTCTTGCTTGTCTTTGTTGTCTCGGCAGTACAGTGACATTAATAGAGTGGTGCTCTGCTATACGTACAGCATATTCATAAACTTTTTTCCAAGACTGGTCAGTGCGAAATTCTTCAAATGTTTGTTTGGTTGCTAATACTAGGTCAGTTGCTTTAGCAAGATCAAGTTGAGTACTTTGAAGTGCATCAGACAAGCACCTGGAACAAGAAAGTATTCTGTCAAACACCACTAGCGACACAACAAACTTGAAGCATTTGATCTGTAAAAGAAAACCTTTTGCCTCGACAGCTTTGTCTCGGTCATCACCATCACAGATTTCTTCAAGAGTTGCCAAAACAGCATCAAATGTGTAGCATATTGCATGAACTGCAGCTTGACGACAAGCCCACCTGGTATCTGAGAGTTGCTGAAGTTGGTGCACTGCTTTATCTGGATAAAGCTCTTTTTGGAACCTTAAAAATGTAGTGTGGGCCTTAAAAGCAGACATGAATGTATAAAGAGACTGCAGCAAAGAAAAGAAATCCCATGCCATGGGCACACTCTTGGCGCAATCTACCAGAATTAAGTTAAGACAATGAGCATAACAATGAATGTACAATGCACGCGGAGCAAATTGTTTAACACGACTTTGTACACCAGAGCAATTCCCGCTCATCACAGAGGCACCATCGTAGCACTGGCAGACCATCTTACTAGGATCTATTTGGTGGTTGTTGAGGACATCCAAAATATATGATGTCAGGCTTTCAGCAGTACAACTGGTAGCTTGCACATAGGTTAGAAACCTCTCATAGACAGTACCAGTATCAACGTTTGCATAATGAAAAGAGATGGCAAACTGTTCCACCTTACTACAATCTTTGCTTTCGTCAGCCATGAGAGTATACCATTCTGCTTGTTTAACGCCATCACTGACCATCTTTCGTACCATGTCTCCCATTACATGCAAAATACTATTCTGAATTTCAGGTGATGTGTATGTGCCATTTTTTGGGCCTTGTCGTTGCACATTTTTATCATGGACAGCAATAAGCTCTAATATCTCCATAAAGTTGCCCCTGTTCAAAGAGTGTTCAGATTCTCTATGCCCCCTTAGCCCTATCTCTTGTTGACAACACAGTAAAATTACCTCGGCAATTGTTTTCACATAGTGAACATTTCTTGCCACATGCTGAGCCCTCGCTGAGCCTAGCATGTCTACAACAGAGCTGTTCGTCTGTTTCATCTGTGTAAAGGCATTCCAAGACACCATGGCTTCTTTATGGCTAGCGCAAGCATCATGCTTCTGTAGGCTACCATGCTTTCCCTTGGCATGCTTCCAATCCCGAAAACCACTAGTAGTGAATACTACTTCAGTCTTTCTTGACACACTGGCTCTAAAAAAACGACATGGGTAGCAGAAACAGGCATCTCTAGTCTGTGAGTATTCCAGCCATTGATAATGCTTATACCACTCACTGTTGAAAGACCTCCTTTTACTTCCAAAAGTTTCTGTTGGAAAGCTAATGATCGGCTGTACTGGGCTTTGTTCAGGGCTGCTGGCTATGTCTGCTGGAACACTACTGGTCGTACTGGAAGAAGAAGTGCTGGTGCTAGACTGAGACTGCTCACTGTAGGAACTAGTGACGCTAATAAAATCATTTAAGGACTCATTACTTGATCGACACGTGGTACTTGAATGCAATATATTATCACCATCAGTTTCCGCCAGGCTCGCCTCGGCAGTATCATCGACATCGATGACGGTGTCATCGCTAACCTTGGCAGACTTGCGTCCTGACACGTTCGACGATCCAGGTGATCCGAAATAGTCCAACAGAGTCACAGATCTAGAGCGCTTGGCCATTGTGTAGGAGTGGTCAGTCTGGGGTTCAGGCTGGGCACAGAGTGGGCACAGCCAATGATTGGGTGGCACAGGCCCGTCCAGGCCCACCCATAGCTACGCCACTGGTGGTGCAATCAAGAAGCGAACACAGTCCATTGAAGGAACAGTGAACTCACTGTAGGACATTTTGAGCTCAGCAAACACATGCATGTACGGGGCTTGGTTTAGTGATGGTTTGTGGCTCCACATGGACGAGCATAGTGGACATCAACAGACTCAGCCAATGCATTATAGCAGCATTGCCAGACTCCCTACGGCTACTGCAGACAAGTTTCTTCGCAATTCTGGGTTCTCCAGCAGGCGTGATGATGGCTGAAAGGCGTCGTTTGCATGTCGTTTTACACAAAAATTAATTTTAAGCAAAATTATATTTTGATAAGATTTATTTTCGAAAGACCTACATGTAAGTCATTCAAAAATTAAGTCCATTCTTTAAAATATTTGGTTGTCGAAAATTAACGGTTATACAGTACTGCACAAAATTTGAATACAATGCATGTCTAGTATGATGCAACTTTACTGATGAATATTGTATTGCGTCTTGTTTTTAGTTACTAAACTATGTTTTTCTCTGCAGAATTCATTCAGAAGTCAACAGCTTTCTTTCAATGGGAATGAACACAGTCTAACCAAGCTTCTCTCTTTCTATCTTCTCTGTCACTGTAACAAGTTTTCTTTTTCTTTCTCACAAACCAGTTCTCAAATCTGTTCTTCGTCTTTGACTTACCTCACACAGCAACATAGATGTACACTATACTAATGGAACACATTACCAATCACATTGCTCAATCGTCGTCATGTGACTCACATGTGACTTTTATTTTGATGTCATGTTTATTAATATCAAATTAAAATTATGTTAATAAAAATAAGCATGCTGCTTACAGAAGATGATGACGCATTAGTACAGTTGCTAATAGCATAGGTATGACTGCTTGTCTTACATGTCCGCCTTTTGTTGCTTCTTGCATGTAAGGAATACTTGAGTATAAAGTGTCTTCCTGTAGTTGCTAACGTGCAGTGTTAAGTCACAGATAATGGAGTAAGGTCAAAGATTAACACATCCATATCTAAATTTATTCTCCGCTAGAATCAGCTTGCGTAGTAGTCATGTTTGTATGAAAATAATAATTGTCGAGTACTCTTTATAGAAGATCTTGAATACATCCATAGAATACACCAAAGTCAACGCAGTGGTTCATATTATAGATAATAACGATAAAACTTCTCTACCTTAGTGGTGGCTGAACTGTATTGTTAGGAACTGGGAAACCACATCTTCCAACTATCTTGTCAAGACCTATGCTGGAAACTGTCACACCTTGTGCATGGGTTAGCTAGTGATAAGGGAGTGACTTTTGTTTAGTTGTCAATACAGTATTACTACATTGAATGAGTTTTCATCAAGATGGTTTCTTCTTTTATCACAAAAATAGAGGAACAGAGAACTGCATGGTTTGTGCACCGATGAGAACAAAAGAATATATTTTAGTCATAAATTATGCTGTTATGCATGATACGACATCAACATAACTAGTATAGTGAAACTCATAACTATCGTGGTACTAACAGTTTATCTAGTTTATATGGAGGATTTTGAATGCAGCCATAGTATCCGATACCAATGATTCCCTCATCAGAGGTACTACCATAGAATGCGTTGACTGAACTAAACTCAATTCTCCAATCTCCATTGTCACCTCCGATGGGCCCAAAGTAGCAAAATTTTGTAATACGGTGATCCACAGCGACGAACGTTATCCTGTAGACGACATCACTAAGACTAACAATGGAACCCATAATGTAGAGACGAGGATTGTAAGTTGTGAGATCAATGGTATACACCTCATCAGTAGGAGTTCCATGAGAATACACTGAACCATCACTGCAAGAAATGGAAATTTGTTAATGCAAGCATGTGATGTGACACAATGTAAAATGTGCCCTTAAGTTGTGCAAGCGGCATGCTGGCATCTGATCTGCATGCATAATAATGAGCAGAAATGCTGTGTCTTGATGAATTTTATACCTGTAAGTGGTCTTTAGTGATCGAATCATCACAGGTGCCTTGCTTACAGTGAGCTCAATCTTGTCTATGGTGACATTGGGTTTGCAAGGATCCTTGAACGGTGTGCCTTGCTTTGTTCCTTGGAAAGAACCAAAGTCCTCGCAATGGCTCGAGTTTTGACTGATGAGAAGTTGCTAAAGAGTAAGAAATAATTAACTTTTCTCTCACCTTAGGTCTTGCTGAACAGTATTGTTAGGAACTAAAAAACCACATTTCCCGAATTTGTTGCCTGTTATCTTAGGATAATCGTGAGCTTCGTTGCATGGAACTATACTGGCTGTAACAACGGCTCCAGCAATGATGAGACTTATCAACAATAGCTGCAGAGCAACAGCAGAGGCCATAATGTAGATGACAGCACTGTCACAGCAGCAAAGCGGCTTGATGCAGTTGAGAGTCACGAGATACGAGACTGTCACGCCCTCCGCAAGTCAGAATAGAAATGATACAGTCAACAGTCAGTACTCTATATTATCATCTATGGCTAAGAAAAATTAATATGGTTTTTTTTTTTTTCACTGAGTTGTCTTGTTAATTTTACATCCACGTAAATTTTAAAGAAATTATCAATGGAGAAACAGATACGGACATCAATAGCACAACAATATGTAAATTTAATTCTAATGCACTATAGCTGGTAAATCTTATGTAAATCTACAAGAGGCTCTTGAACACATCCATAGAATCCAAGACCATTGATTCCCTCATCAGCACTGCCATAGAATGCATTCACTGGACTAGGCACAATTTTCCAATCACCACCGTCACCTCCGATGGGTCCAAAAGAACATGCTTTCTTGAGATAGTGATCCACAGCGAGGATTGTTATTCTGTAAACAACATCGCTATAACTCACAACGGAACCATAAATGTAGAGACGAGGATTGTAAGTTGTGAGATCAATGATATACACTTCATCAGTAGGAGTGCCATGAGAATACACTGAACCATCACTGCAAGAAAAACAGTTTTACAAGCATTAAATTAAAACTATTGTTTTGAACACATCACTGACAAAAACTCCTGTTTGCATGAATGCATTCTAGCAGAGGCTCCAGCTCAGGCTCAACATGGATATCTTAACTGTTTTTATCAGCAATGTGGAAAGATGTGGTAATGAAGTCATTGAAATACATTGAAATTCCGCCATTGCAGTTTAAATTGAGAAAGTTTTTTCGTAGTCATGTGTATCAAGGCACTGAGCAAACAGCTGCTTTTGGCTACACACGAATAAAACTTACCATGAAAGTGCTCAGACACTCATAAATGCAAAAACACAATAAAACATGATTGTACCCTCGTACATGTACATGTGTGTATGCGACGGTGCAGGTCTACTATACTATACACTCTATACACATGCATTGTTGACAGTACCTGTAAGTGGTCTTTAGTGATCGAATCATCACAGGTGCCTTGCTTACTGTGAGTTCAATCTTGTCTATGGTGACATTGGGTTTGCATGGATCCTTGAAAGGTGTGCCTTGCTTGGTCCCTTGGAAGGAACCAAAGTCCTGACAATCGCTCGAATATTGACTGATGAGAAAATGATGGTGTTTTTTCGCAAATAAAATGAACTTTCTCTCACCTCAGCTCTTGCTGAGCAGTATTATTTGGAATGAGAAAGCCGCATTTTCCAAATTTGTCTCCTTTGACTAAAGGCCAGGGATCGTATGGTGGTATGCATTGAACGATACTGGCTGTAGCCGACCAAGCCACGGCTCCAAAAACGAACAAAAGTAGCAGGGAAACAGCAGCAGCAGCAGCAGAGAACATCGTGATGAGATCGTAAATAAAAAAGCAACTGAACTTCAGCTATTACTGCAATTTGAATGAATCACGAGATTTTGAGCTGCCACACCCTCTGCATTTGGCTTCTTTGTGTTGCGAGTGAGAACAGGAGCAATTGTTTTCAAACAAAATGTTTTTATCAACGACATCACAGATTTTACCCCCATAGGTTAATACAGAATTTTAAATACATGACTGTAGTCTAATGTGCAGTAACTTGTCAAGTTATACAGTTAGTTTATGTAAATCTACAAGCGGCTCTTGAATGCAGCCATAGAATCCAAGGCTGTTGATTCCCTCATCAGCATTGCCATAGAATGCATTCACTGGACTAGACTCAATTCTCCAATCACCACCGTCACCTCCGATGGGTCCAAAAGTACAAAATTTCTTGATATAGTGATCCACAGCTAGGAATGTTATCCTGTAGACAACGTCGCTATAACTGACAACAGAGCCAATAACGTAGAGATGAGGATTGGAAGCTGTGAGATCAATGGTATACACCTCATCAGTAGGAGTTCCATGAGAATACACTGAACCATCACTGCAAAAAATTAATACAAGTACATTAATTTATCTGTATAATCTTTTTAAATAATATTGTGAGACCATTGTTCACAAACTAGTTTCATCTTATTGCAGTTTGTTTTTGCTAAATGCATAGTTAATATGCTCTCGCTCAGGCTCAAGTTCAACTAACGTAGTTTCTTATTTGCAATGTGTAAGGCGTGGTCATTGAAAGAGGATTGCAACAACATTTGGTGTTTTTTTTTTCTGAAAAATAATAATGAAAATCAAACGGTGGTGAGTTTTGCACAGCTCTTGTGTGTGATAAGGTTGCTCTTGACAACATAATATGAATATGAACCTACACCCTTGTGGTATAAATTCTTACAATCGATGTGACAAAAATATTTCACACTATTATTATGAAAGCATGCAATTTGAAGGTACATGTATACAGATGCATTTTAACATCATAGTACCTGTAAGTGGTCTTTAGTGATCGAATCATCACAGGTGCCTTGCTTACAGTGAGCTCAATCTTGTCTATGGTGACATTGGGTTTGCAAGGATCCTTGAACGGCGTGCCTTGCTTGGTCCCTTGGAAAGAACCAAAGTCCTGGCAATCGCTCGAATTTTGACTGATTGGAAAATGTGCTTTATATAAATAAAATGAACTCTCTCTCACCTCAGATCTCGCTGAACAGTATTATTTGGTATAAGAAAGCCGCATTTCCCGAATTTGTCGCCTTTTACTGGAGGGTAGGGATCTTTTGGTGGTACGCATGGAACGATGCTGGCTGTAGCCGACCAAGCCACGGCTCCAAAAGCGAGCAGAAGTAGCTGAAAAGCAACAGGCGAGCTCATGATGAGATCGCAGATAATAAAAGAAGATAACTTGAGCTAGCTCAGCACTACTCACGGGATTTGAGCTGTCACGCCCTCCTCAACTCAAGCTATCCTTCCACGCCTATTGCTTCCACAAAGACCACAACAGGATAAGATTGCGGGCTTTTGTAAGTGACAACATCAACAATAATATTTTTTACAGATATTATTTTATTAAGTTTTAACTATCAGTGACAATACAGAATAATAGTTCGATATGTACATCACAATTAATTATTATTTTTAGCGGAAATCCTCAGCACTGAACATGCCCTGTGTTGGAAAGAGAAAAAGCAATGGTAAGGATAATAATTATGAGGGAGAACACAACATGGTAACGCATGGTAACGATAATACGAGGGTCAAGACTGCGTTTCAAAATTAAAGAAACAGCAAATAAAGTTGCTGCTAAAATTACAAAAAGAGAATTTCTACATTTCTAATATCTGTTCATCTCTTGGATGTACGGCTGAACTCCCAAGAATTATATGGAAACAACTAGTATCAAAAATCCTGCAATTGAGGATGGAAATAGGTGGAGTGACCCATATAAGATGGTGCCACTGGATGCTAGCCATGTTATCCTCCAGTATGACAACTATTCAAAAAGTGTAGATAGGGGTAAAAATTTCAAGACAGGTAAACGATAGCTTGGCAACTTGGTCACAGGGCAAGTTCGGCAATATTTATCATCTAACTTGTTTCACTAAGTATAAGACAGATTCTTGGTCGCGTTTCCAAGTAGCTGGCACTGTTATATGCACAGCAAATAGTAGATTTTTAAGCACTTTTGTCCTCAATTATAATTGGGCGTAACTAATAATTCAGTTACAATTAAACCAAAAGAATCTACTGTAAATGTGGAAATTTTCATCATCAAAATATTGTCATCGTTCGTCCTTGCGACGAAAATTAAATACGTAAGTGCATTGGTTTAATCAATGCGCACTATTTGCGCACTTAAGCTAACTACGAAAATTAATTACACCGAAAATTTGATAGAACAAAATTTGGATATGCGAAAATTCCAGATCTATGGTATTTTTATTCCTGAATTGTGTTCGTCATACTGGTGTCAATATTAGCGGGGCTAGACCTACCTTAGCTCTTCTCAGAATGGAGTCCTTGTTGGGATCATAAGGGTGGTCCTTTGATGGTATCTCTAGCACAGATGGTATTGGGTTCTGGTGCTGGTCAATAACATGACGAATCATTTCAGCAATCTGCAAACAAAATTAAAACACATTTGACTAATTCTATGAAGAAGGAGATTGTGTAGCGCTTGTATCTATATGCATTTTTATCGACTTTTCATCGCCGTGCATTATAATGTAAACAAAAATTTATCACCATAAGATCAGCAAGAAATTATTAGTGATAAATCAGTGAAGTTTTCATAGGAATGGTTTGCTCCCAAATTTAGGTACCTGCTAATGCTTTTAGTCGCCCTACTATAGTAGATCGTGGTGACTGGAAAGATAATTTTTTCTAACACAGTATCATGCAGTTTTCTGTACAAAGTTATGATAAAAATGATGGTAACTAACATCTTGGTTGATGAGAATGATCACTATATCCGGACGAGATAGGAACTTTCTAAACGCCTGTTCGATATCACTAATAGAAGTATCTAGAGGGAAGGAGAGAGAGGGAAGGAGACGATGAAGAGATGAGAGAGAGAGAGGGAGGGAAGAGGGAGGGAGAGAGAGAGAGGGTGAGAGAGAGGGAGGGAAGAGGGAGGAGAGAGGGAGGGAGGGAGGCGAGAGAGAGGGAGGGAGAGAGGGAGGGAGAAAGAGAGGGAAGGAGAGAGAAAGATGGGATGAAGAGGAAATGATATAGAAGGACAGAAAATGTGAGAGAAGAGAGTCGAGGAGGAAGAAAATGAATGAAAGGAAGAGTGTATTCAATGCAGATGTCTTTGCAATCAAGCACATTGTAGAGCAACATAATCTAATGGACCTGAACATAAGCTATTGATACAAGCTAGCTAATGAATCACAATACATGATGCACAGTCACTAAAAGCATAGAAAATAGTGTGAAACAAAACTAGCAAAATGCAATCGATTGCTAAAGTTAGAATGAGGACTCAAAGAAAGGTTTAGGAAAAGCTAGTATCTCTCAGCTGGAACAGAAGCTTTATTTTGTACATCACACCCATGTCACATGACTAACAGTCAAGATCTAGCTGCTATATGCAGTAGAGCTAGCTGTAACGGTACTGTAGTCACCTTTGTCTACCACTAGGAAGTTCGGTTGCCTCTTATTGTTCATCTCTCCTATTCCCCCGAGCAGGAATCCCGTGCAAGTGTCCTAACACAATGAAAAGTAGAGTGAAGTGATTAGTCATCTCAGGAGAAAGCGTTTCCAGCTGCCTCGTTTATCTAAATACCTCATCTCCTATAATTGCCAATAGCTTTCCACCTCCTCTTTCCATTTCGCGTCTGCTACTAGCTCTCTATTCAGCCTCGATTGCAGACGGTGTTTCTCCAGGAGCGCATATAAACATACGTTTATATGCGCTCCTGGTTTCTCCTACATTGTAGATAACACGGAAATACACGAAAGTGATCAATAAAAGAGCGTAAAAGGGTTAAAACAAACTCCGTAATTGTCTGTTTACGTCCGTTGACTCCATTCACGTGCTAAACATGTCCAGCACTACTGGGCTCTACAGACGATTGCTACGAGAACTGAACAGATCACAGAAAGAGGTTAGCCTCTATCTTTAACATAGTCTGCAGTTAATCATTGAACATTGAGATCTGTTGCTGAAATTTTCAATTTCGTATCGATTTCAGAAAGGCGGTTACTCTCCAATGTGGCAGTATGTGAGCTAGCTTAGGTAAAGACAGCAACAATGAGGTAGCTACTAAGAACCACAGACTCCTTCAGAACTATCTGTGCTACTTGGAGAGCTCACGTGCACACCGAGTGAGTGCTCCTATGCTAGTAGAGTAGGGTAGCTAGTACGCCACCCACGCTTGTTAGTCAGAATCTGTTACACACCACTGAGTAAGATCAATTCCGAGTAATAAAGCACTTTCGATGATGTTGCTATCCTCTCGTCACTAGATGTGAGTACAGTTGACCTTCCAAACACGGAATTCGATATTCTTCTTATTTGTTGAAGATTAATTGATAAAAATGTGGGACGAGAGAGCGATAGAGTTTGTAATTCTAGTATTTTGTGACTCAAGAAGGTTGAATAGATCAAGGGAGCTAAGCATCTCATTCCTACATGAAACACTGAGTACATAATAAGTATCATGTTCTTTACTATTTATAGCACATTTCTCTCTCATGCTTGTGATTTGATTTTTTTCTCTGTTGCAGAGTAAATTCAGGAGCTCATATCAAAATAGCTGGTAATGAAGGAGATGGGTTGGATCGGTTGGTCACCATCACGGGGACACCAGAGGCTGTTGGTATGGCGCAATACCTCATCAACTCAAGGTACTCAATACATTGTGAATCATGTACTGTGCTGGTGTATCTAGCATGGGCTATTGCAGCTTTTGCCTTTCAATAACCTAGAGGCATTTTGATAGGTGGAAGTAGTCTAGACTACATTTGTGTACATGCTTGTGATGAACATTAATGTTTCTGTAAATCTGAAATGGTTTATTGCTATTATACTGCTATGTGCCTGTAGTAAGTTATTGCATGTACTGCTTACACTGTTGCTGTACAGATGGGTATCATTAATTTTTGTTGTAAGAATATTTTTTTGTAAATTGTCAAGATTTAACTAAAATATATAAGCGAGGCTGTCGGCTTGTATTTCAAAATTTCTCTCTACAAGGAATTTAGTAAGCAGCCTTTAAGAATTCCTTTGTACTGAAGAAGTGGGCAGTAAAATTGGGAAATTTAGAGGTAAAAATTTTGATGAATAAGAAAACTTGACAATTTATCAATATCTGATACTGTATAACTGGTTATTTTCATTAGAATTTAATTTTCGTAAGTTGACCCGATGACGATATTCAAAAAATTGAGCTTTGTAATTTTTTACAAAAAAATTATTGAGTCCGTTTTATAGTGCTAGCTCTGCTACATGTAGCTTGAATGGACATCGTGGTGTTAACAAGAAGCGAATACAGCCCGTCGAAGGAACAGTGAACGGCACTTACACAGGACATTTTGAGCTCAGCAAACACATACGGGGCGCTTGGTTTAGTGATGGTTTGTGGCTCCACATGGACGGGCATAGTGGACATCGACAGGCTCAGCCAATGCATTATAGTACCATTGCCAGACTCCCTACGGATACTGCAGGCAAGTTTCTTCGCAATTTTGGGTTCCCAGCAGGTGCGATGATGGCTGAAAGGCGTCGTTTGGGTGTCGTTTTACACAAAAATTTAAGCAAAATGAATTAATTTTTGATAAGATTTTATTTTCGAAGGCCTACATGTAAGTCATTCGAAAATTAAGTCCAATCTACTGCCCAAAATGTCTAGTATGATGCAACTTCACTGATGAATATATTGTATTGTGTCATGTTTTTAGTTACTAAACTATGTTTTTCTCTGCAGAATTCATTCAGAAGTCAACAGCTTTCTTTCAATAGGAATGAACACAGTCTAACCAAGCTTCTCTCTCTGTCACTGTAACAAGTTTTCTTTTTCTTTCTCACAAACCAGTTCTCAAATCTGTTCTTCATCTTTGACTTACCTCACACAGCAACACACTATACTCACATTGCTCAATCGTCGTCATGTGACTCACATGTGACTTTTATTTTGATGTCATGTTTATTAATATCAAATTAAAAATTAATTTTATGTGTTTAATATCAAATTAAAATTTTGTGTTTATGTTCATAAAAATAAGCATGCATGCTGCTTCCACAAGGACCACAACTGATAAGAAGATTGCGGGCTTTGTAAGTGACAACATAGATATTTATTATGTATTACTATCAGTGACAATACAGAATAATAGTTCGATATGTACATCACAATTAATTATTATTTTTAGCGGAAATCCTCAGCACTGAACATGCCCTGAGTTGGAAAGAGAAAAAGCAATGGTAAGGATAATAATTATGAGAGAGAACACAAACATGGTAACAATAATACGAGGAGGGACAAGACTGCATTTCAAAATTAAAGAAACAGCAAATAAAGTTGCTGCTAAAATTACAAAAAGAGAATTTCTACATTATTTTTGTTGTGGTCTAAAATTTTGCTAATCTCTCAAAGTCTTGATTTACGGCTGAACTCCCAAGAATTATATGGAAACAACTAGTATCAAAAATCCTGCAAATGAAGACAGAAATAGGTGGAGCGACCCATATAAGATGGTGCCACTGGATGCTAGCCATGTTATCCTCCAGAATGGTCAAATAGTGTCGATATGGCAAAAAAGTTCAAAGACAGGTCTATCCTAAATGATAGCCTGGCAACTTGGTTACAGGCAAGTTCGGCAATATTTCTTGTTTTACAAAGTATAAGATGGAGTCTTGGTCACGTTTACAAGTAGTTGTAACTGTCATATGCACAGCAACTGGTAGATTTTAAAGCACTTATGTCCTCAATTATTGGGCGTAACTAATAATTCAGTTACAATTACACCGAAAGAATCTATAATATTATTCCTGAATTGCGTTCGTCATACTGGTGTCAATATTAGCGGGGCTAGACCTACCTTAGCTCTTCTCAGAATGGAGTCCTTGTTGGGATCATAAGGATGGTCCTTTGAGGGTATCTCTAGTACAGATGGTATTGGGTCATGATGCTGGTCAATAACATGACGAATCATTTCAGCAATCTGCAAACAAAATAAAAACACATTTGACTAATTCTATGAAGAAGGAGATTGTGTAGTGCTTGTATCTATAATATTTAGAGTACGCATTTTTATCGACTTTTCATCGCCACGCATTATAATGTAACCCAAAATTTATCACCATAAGATCAGTGAGAAATTAGCGATAAATCAGTGAAGTTTTCATAGGAATGGTTTTCTCCCAAATTTAGGCACCTGCTAATACTTTTAGTCCCTCTACTATAGTAGATCGTGGTGACTGGAAATATAAATTTTTCTAACACAGTTCTCTGTACAAAGTTATGATAAAACTGATGGTAACTAACGTTTTGGTTGATGAGAATGATCACTATATCCGGACGAGATAGGAAGTTTCTAAATGCCTGTTCGATATCACTAATAGAAGTATCTAGAGGGAAGGAGAGAGAGGGAAGGAAGGGATGGAGAGATGAGAGAGAAGGAGGGCCAAGAGGTAGGGAGAGAGAGAGAGAAAAGTAAGAGGATTCAGAAAAGGAGGAGAGGAAGGAGAGAGAAAGGTGGGATGAAGAGGAAATAATATAGATAAGGTGAGAAGGACAGAAAAGTGAGATAAGAAGAGAGTCGAGGAGGAGGAAGAAAATGGAACAAAGGAAGAGTGTATTCAATGTAGATGGTGTCTTTCCAATCAAGCACATTGTAGAGCAACATAACCTAATGGACCTGAACACAAGCTATTGCAGTCAAACCGCCAGGGTAGAAAATTGCCCAATTTTATTTTAACAGGAAGTAGGCGGTGCCCTGGACATTTGAGGAGAAAACATGAAAGCTAGTCAGCTCAGGAAATGTCGTTTTTATATCAGTTGTACACCGACTTGTTACTTCAGAATACGGATTTCAACTTACAAATGTTGGCTCTTTCGTTCTATCAAAACTGGGATTGGTAGCGTGTTTCAGAAGAAATGTGCGACGGTTACAAGTTCGCCGAGCTCAGGATTGGTTGGGTCGAGTAGTAGCTTTTAGAGTGGCATACTCTCAGACGGTAAGGCAGACAACTCAAATAAGTTACTATTTCTGTAGGCCTGGGTATTAGCTTCAATTTAGTAATATACTTGGCTGCGTAAATATGTCAAAACGAAAGTGTCCCACCGTTTTCTATGGCTATTTGGCGGCGCCATCTTTGAGCCTCCTATGTAAAGGTTGTATAATGCTACTAAGAATGGTAAAAATTAACATAGTTACTAGCCATGACTTCTAAACAGTGTTGGTAAGTCGTTTACTGACAGAATTAGCAATGAAACTATTGAAAGTACCGGTGTCTGCAGTACAGATCATACTATACAATATTTAGTTTTTCAAAGAACACACTGCAAAGAACAAGAGTTTTATGGACAGTGATAGGACTAGACCTTTGGCCAGTCAGCTGCAACTGCATTCAGGACTCCGGGAACTGCTATTATCTCTTTAATAGCAATAATCAACAATGCATTATTAATTATTATACGATAACTAAGCGAGACATGACAGGACAACACTAATTTTCACAAATATGACTGACAGGTTGCTTATCTTACTGATGAATTATAGAAACTAACAATCAGACTGTCAAAACGGAAATGTCCCACGTTTTTAAAGTTCAGTATTTTTACACTAGAACTCAGGAATTACTACATTGATTTTAATGAGACAAACTTTATATTATGTAGAAAAACATTACTTTTGGATATTTGTAATCGTTGAAGTGTAATTATATACGTGTGCTAAGATAAAGCTGTTGGAAGACAACTTGCGGGAAATTTTGTCTTGGTGTGCGTTTATTAGAGTGAGAATTACCTTAAGGTGACTATTATTGGCGGGTACAAAATTTAGCGGTTTTTGAAAATAATGACTTTAGCGGGTATTAATTTTAGCGTTTAGGTCTTCAAGTAATAAACATTAAGCAATCAACAATGCACCATCAATTGAATTATTGATGCTAAACCAGTTTAGTGAAAGAGTCTTCAATAGATTAGGCCAATACAATGATTCCATCACGAATCTCCGACGATGAGTCACACCTTAAATCAGAATCGGCCACAGAAATAGAAGTTGTTGTCCCTACTGACGTTGAAGATGGAGTAGAAAATAGTTCACGATAGTTACAATACTGTTACTGGCGACACTACTACTAGTAGCGCTAGCAAGCTATAGCTGTTGCACGCGAACTTAGGCGTGGTTAATTTCTAAATTACTCATCCTATTTATCCGTTTATTCAATTATTGGCGGGTAGTTAATTTAGCGAAAATAGGACAATCGCTAAAATTCGCTAAATTAAGTACCCGCTAACAATAGTCGCCTTAAGGTATAACTCTTGATTTGTACGTATTTCGGGACACCTGCGGTTTGACTGATTGAATCACAATACATGATGCACGGTCACTAAAAGCATAGAAAATGTGTGAAACAAACTAGCAAAAGGCAATCGATTGCTACAATTAGAATGAGGACTCAAAGAAAGGCTTAGGAAAAAAGCTAGCATCTCTCAGCTGGAACAGAAGCTTTTATTTTGTACACCACACCCATGTCACATGACTAACAGTCAAGATCTAGCTGCTATATGCAGTAGACTAAGAGCTAGCTGTAACGGTTCTGTAATTACCTTTGTCTACCACTAGGAAGTTCGGTTGCCTCTTATTGTTCAACTCTCCTATTCCCCCGAGCAGGAATCCCGTGCAAGTGTCCTAACACAATGAAAAGTAGAGTGAAGTGATTAGTCGTCTCAGGAGAAAGCGTTTCAAGCTGCCTCATTTATCTAAATACCTCATCTCCTATGATTGCCAATAGCTTTCCACCTCCTCTTTCCATTTCGCGTCTGCTACTAGCTCTCTATTCAGCCTCGATTGCAGACGGTGTTTCTCCCTACACTGCAGATAACACGGAAATATACGGAGATGATCAGTAATAAGAACGTGGAAGGGTTAAAACAAAACTCCGTAACTGGCTGTTTACGTCAGTTGACTCCATTCACGTGCTAAACATGTCCAGCTCTACTGGGCTCTACAGACGATTGCTACGAGAACTGAGCAGATCGCAGAAAGAGGTTAGTCTCTCTCTCTTTAACATAGTCTGCAGTTAATCATTGAACATTGAGATCTGTTGCTGAAATTTTCAATTTCAGAAAGGCGGTTACTCTCCAATGTGGCAGTATATAAGAGCTAACTTAGGTAAAGACAGCAACAATGAGGTAGCTACTAAGAACCACAGACTCCTTCAGAACTATCTGTGCTACTTGGAGAGCTCACGTGCACATCGAGTGAGTGCTCCTAGGCTAGTAGAGCAAGGTAGCTAGTTAGGGGGGGGTGTCCACCCACACTTGTTAGCAGGTATATAGAAGCTGTTACACACCACTGAGTAAGATCAAATCCGAGTATTAAAGCACTTTCCATGATGTTACTATCTTCTTGTCACTAGATGTGAGTATAGTTGACCTTCCAAGCATGGAATTCGAGATTCTTATTTGTTAGAGATTCAACTAAAAATCAGCTTACTGCAATGAACTTAAACATTGCTGTAGGATAGATTGAACACCTCTGCTGCATTCCGAATGGAATTGTATAGTATCAATACAGCTGCTGTCAAGCCTTTTTCTCCTTGTGTTATGAAAACTAGTTCGCACTCTTGCTTCATACAGCGGTTTTATTACTTCTTGCAAGGATAAAGTGTAAACCATGGAGTGTGAAGTGTGGAGCACTAATGTGTTAAAATGCTTTTGATCATGCTCCATTGTGTGAATAAATATCAGTAAGTACTTGACACATTGTAGCTGCAAGGTGATGCTTTACACTCAAATCTTCCTTGCAAGAAGTAATAAAATAGTGGTGTTATTTAGCTGTTAGCTAATCAGAGTTGGAATGAGTGAAATTACCTGTTGGTGAAAATCACCTAGCTCTATCTTACATACTTGACTACAGATATTTTGCAAACAATAGCCTTTTGTGGATCTATTAATTTTTTTTGCAGCCAGTGCCTAAGCTTGTAGATGAATTTTCGTGTATTTAGTTTTGTGAATCGCAAATGCACAAAATACACAAAATTAACATTGCTTTTAGACTCAGGACTAAAAATTTCTATGATTTCATTGCTTATCTTATTATAGGAGCTGCTGCTCAAGTATCAAGGCAAGGGAGAGAGATCGATTGAGGAGAGTGCAAGAATGGTAGGACTGGCCCTACCCATTCAGTACAACCCAGAGAGTGACAGTAGTGAATCAGATGCACCAGCTGCTGAACAACAATCCAGTACTACTAGTATCTAGCACTACATGTTTCATGTTTTATAAACCTACTGTGCTATTTTTATTGCTTTGATTATTTTATGGTGAGAGATATTGGTACTGTACTTAAGGAACCAATTGTAGCCAAGTGCTGCCAGAACACCTCTCAAAGACAAAGCTTTGGCTCATCTCTTTTCAGAGAAGAGCCAAAGCTACCCTATATGGACAGCACTTGTGCGATTGCTGCAGAGTGGTATCACCCATCAGCAAGGATTGTACTGTAGAGGGGATCATAAAGGATTGTTCAGATCAGTGAGGCACTACTGTACATGTGTGATGTGATCCTGACTGCTTATCACTTTAGATCATACATGTGCTACAAGAGTGACAAATTCTTTTGCATTGTCACAAATCTGTAGTACATGTTTTTTGATGGGTGGTATATATCAAAACATCACTATTTTGCTAAATTTGCTGTACATTTACTTAGTCATATTTTCTCATTGTAGAGCCAATGTCTGGCAGTCCAGCAATGGTCATTCCCTATCTAGGAAGCAATAATTATGATCTCTTGAAGACATATCCAGGTAAAGTATTGCACTATTAGCATGCTAACTGCTAAGCTAAAGATATGTGTGTACATCTTTCTTTCTTACCTACTATACTTCCCTTTTAATTTACCCTCCCCTTCTCTCTCTCTCTCTCTCTCTCTCTCTTTCTCTCCCTCCCTCCCTCCCTCCCTCCCTCCCTCCCTCCCTCCCTCCCTCCCTCCTCTCTCAGGGTTGGTTCAGGTCAGGCTAAACCTCCTCCAGTGGTCATACTAGACCAGCCTGCGGGTGATGATAGAGATGATGAGGATGAGGAGTATGTGGTAGGAGACCAGGTCATGCCAGCAGTGCCTGGAGAGGCCTTCACACATTCTACCAGTGACCTTCCTGATGAGGGTGTTGAAGGTACGTATTTAAGGGGTAGCTACTTGTGCAAGTAGGCGGTGCTCGTATGATCTGTTTTCACTCTTCAGATATAGTTATAAGACTATTCAGATAAGGTGTGTCTGCGCTGATGTGCATTTATTCAGATTCACTATAATATAGTACATATCTACTTTTTCATAATGCACGTTTTGTTCAAGGAACAGTTGTACACTAGCTCCTTTGTGATTAACAAACTATGCATGGGTTAACAATAATTTTATTTATCATGGGTTAACTTTTGAAGTCAAGCTACTATGGGGTTAACTATTGTAGCAAGTCTACTTGTACGCTTTTCCAGCAAGTTGATTGTGCTGCTTGTGCATTAAATCTGTGTTTCACAGCTTATGTGTGCTTGTACTGCAGTCTGCAGATATGCAAAACTGCTGGTTTTGGCATGGGATGGGATAAAACACTGCTGGTTGTCTGCATGCATATCTGTCTTATCTGCATATCTGTCTGTCTTATTTCTGCTTAAATAGTAGTGCTATTCATCGTCTTCATTGATGATACTTTGACAACAAGCAACTTTTTGCTAGTCACATAGTTGTGTCTCATGAAAGACAGCTCTTGCATTCTGTTCATGCATGTGATTGTATGAAGTGCTGTCTTCCATGCAATGACGATGCTATCTTTGATTCCATGCAACAATTTTGCACAAATATAACACTGCTTGATTCATGCAACAATACTGTTGTCGCTTGCAACCTTTAGTCAGTTTTACAGTGTTGGTTGATGCATATTCTCTTGCCGCTAGGTTTGATTAACCCTTCAACTGATCTGGTTGAGTTTCTTATCGATATTGCTATCATGCTATGTAATCTTTGTGGACGACTAAATACACTATGCATCTACTGTATCTACCATCACTTTTAGTGATGATTAGGTCACGCCAGTCAGGATGTTGATGTGTTCTGACGATTTTTGACGATTTTAACAGGATTCATGTGTCTGGTCTTGTACCCTCAACTAGTGAGACCTTTCTTGAGGATAAAAAGAGAAGATTTTTTACTCTCTGTATCGCTTCTCGGCCTTTTGGCTAAGATCAAGTAGAAATAACTGTTCTTTCGAGTTTAATAGCTCGAACGGGGGTCACTGACCCCCAAGCTATTAACCCAATTTTTGAAATTTGGGGTGTGGATAGAAGCTTGCTTCGCCCACTCCACGGGTTGCCCTGGTATTGCAGTACCTCCAGGTGCGGCCCATCCCTTCTGGGGAACACTTGTTTTATGAAAGAAAGTTGCACAACATTAGTTGACCTTATGCGGTTAAAAATTGTACTTATTCTAATTGACGCGCTATTTCTAATTAACGCACAATACAATTTTTGATATTCCCATCCCTAACTTCGGTGGGGTCTGGGGACGAGACTATGTACTATGAGTATATGCTTCTCTAGCACTAGTCTCAAAATGAAGGTGAAAAATATTATTAATCTTAAGCATAATAATTTTAGGCAGTGTATCCACCATCAATAGTCAAGCTGGATCCTGTGATCTGTTTCGCATCTTCTGAGCACAGGAACACTACCATACTGCCAATCTGCCAGTGAGTAAAGGGTTAAGCAGATATATAGCATCATTGGTAACCGAGTACCTGTTCTGGCAACACAAATTCCTTTGTTGGCATTTTCTCAATCAGAATTGCCTGGAAAAATAACAAGACAATTATCAATGATACAAATAGTGTCTCAGAGTAACTTTATGGTGCATGCAGCTAGGATGAGCTAGCACAGCTAACTGCATGTACCTTTGCTTCATCAAGACTACAGCCTCTCTTGTCAGCTATTGCCTGAGCCTGTGGTATGGTTACTGTGAATAAGAACGATAGTGAACGACTAGCACGCAGCATGAGAATTTATCAGACAGTGTAGACAGTATACTCTCAATCACAACTATAATAACAGGCAATATCTACATATTCTCTTCGTCTAATAACTATCGAGCTGCCCAGCATGTCACACAAGAATTTTACTCAAATTCTAAAATGAAAAATGAGGGTTCTTTTGTTGCCTTTCAACACACATTATTGATTATTCAAATGTGTTATGTGTTAGTATTATGTGTTAGTAGCAAGGACTACAGTGATTTCCTCACTCACATGGAGTTAGTACGTAAGCAGGACAGATAGCATTGATGGTGATCCCTGTCCCTGCCGTCTCTAGAGCGACTGCTTTAGTCAGCCCCACCACTCCGAACTTGCTGGCACAGTAAGGAGCTTTGTTAGGGCAGCCAACAAGACCATGTGTAGAGGCTATGTTGATTATCCTGCCCCATCCTGTAGAAATCAAAGTGTAGTGTTATTTTTTGAGCATGATACAGCAGTTTTATTATTTATTGCAAGGATAAAGCGTAAACCGCAGAGCATAAACCGTGGAGCACCAATGCGTTAAATGTTAGTCTTTGATCATGCTCCATTGTGTGAATAAATACCAGTGATTTGACAATGACTGCAAGGTGACACTACTCTCATAATCTTCCTTGCAATAAGTAGTAAAACCTCTGTACCGAGCTCAGACATACAAGCATTCAAAATAGGTGTTAAATGATTCATGTCAGTGGAAGTAACATTTGATGGGTTGTCACCTCTTTCTTTCATTCCTGGTACAAAGAGTCGAGTAGTGTGAAATGAAGCCGATAGATTAAGAGCGATCATCTTGTCCCATTTGTCAACAGGAAACTCGTCCACTGGAGCCACATGCTGCAGCCCTACACAGAGGATCATGATAGAGTAGTTTGTATCTGCATAACTGTCAAACACTTCATCTTACCCGCGTTATTAACTAGCACGTCAGGAGTCTTGCCGAACTTCTCCTTGACTTCACTAAACATAGCCTCGATCTGTCTCGCGTCCATCAGATCAGCGGAACAGTACTCCACGTGTTGAGCTCCTCTCGACTGGCACTCCTTCTGGACCGCGCGTATCTGCTCTTCCGTACCGAATCCGTTGACGACTATGTCCATCCCCTTACTAGCGAGCGCATAGGCTATGCTTTCTCCAATACCACTCGTCGATCCGGTCACAAGGGCTAGTTTCTTCTCGGTCGAGCTCGCCATTGCAGATTACAGGCGTGGTCAGTGGGCGTGATCTTCAGCAATGTTAACGTTGAAGAGCGTGCTTCGCCCGGATCTTTTCGCGGGAAAGGTAGCTGTAGTCACCGGTGGAGGGACGGGGATAGGACTAGCCATCACCAAGGAGTTGGTACAGCTCGGCTGCAAGGTCGTGATTGCATCGAGGAAGCTAGAGCGCTTGGAGTCCGCTGCAAAAGTGGTAAAAGAATCCATCGCTTCCTCGACCACGCCCACCTCTGGAACAGCTGATTCCCACGTAGTACCAGTGCAGTGCAACATTAGAAATGAAGAAGAGGTACGAATCGGTGTAGATATGCATGCAAGCTCTGTTTGCTCATGCAGGTCCAGCAACTGATGCAACACACTGTCAGTAAGTTAGGACGACTGGACTATCTCGTCAATAATGGCGGAGGGCAGTTCCCAGCTGCAGTGGAGAGTGTCTCTGCTAAAGGTTGGCACGCAGTAGTGGAGACCAACCTGACTGGAACATTCTACTGCTGTAAACACGGTGAGAAAGAAAGGGCATACCATTCGAAATGTTGGTAGAGGGGTGCTGACATACTTGTATGAATATTATGAGGTAATAGCATAATCATTGTCTATCGGGTGTGCTATTTATAGCACTCAAATAGCTTTAATCCTGTTTTTCTTTCTCTGCTCTCAGCGTTCAAAGAATGGATGGAGAGCAATGGAGGGTCCATCGTAAACATTGTTGCCAATGCATGGAACGGCATGCCCGGAATGGCGTGAGTGTTTTATGTGTATGTGTATCAGTTATTCAATGATTGTTCAAGTCAAATGTTGACTTGCTTACATGAGTACTCTCTCTCTTCCTCTCTTCCTCCCTCCCTCTCTCCCCCTCTCTCCCTCTCTCCCTCTCTCCCTCTCTCCCTCTCTCCCTCTCTCCCTTCCTCCTCTCTCTCTCTCTCTCTCTCTCTCTCTCTCTCTCTCCCTCTCTCCCTCCTCTCTCTCTCTCTCTCTCTCTCTCTCTCTCTCTCTCTCTCTCTCTCTCTCCAGGCACTCAGGTGCAGCACGAGCAGGTGTAGAGAACCTGATGAAGAGTATGACAGTGGAGTGGTCTAGAGCAGGAGTGAGGATCAACTGTGTAGCCCCGGTAATATATACCAAGCAAGAGATAATAATGCTTACTGTTGCTTCAGGGAATTATATATTCTCCCACGGCAGCTGGTAATTATTCTGGAGGGAAAAGTTTCATGGAGGGATTTCTTGACACGATACCAGCGAGACGACTTGGTGTACCAGAAGAGGTAGTAAAAATTATGTTTTTCATGTTTGTGTGAAGAAGCATAAATATCGTGTTAAGCAATAAAAGACACACGCTATAGTGTTGCCTCAGTAAGATGATGAAGCACCAAAGGTGCAAATGCCTCGGTAGAATGCCGCCATTTACACAAGCACAGTAAACTATCCACCATTCCACAAACACAACTATCCACCATTCAGCAAGCAACAATCACAATACAGTGCTGCTTTAGTTATTTAATCAGAAGCCAATCAGTGCTGACTGAGTCAGGTGGGTGTGTCTACAATGTTCAGCACAGCACACATATAACACTAGCCAGATAGCTTCCATAGCTTGCTTACACAATTTCTCAGGATCTGCGCTGCTATCCTGTAGTGAAATTCTATCCTATCATCTTCTAGGCAGTCATCTGTGGATAGCTTTGCCTTCGGAGAACTCCAGGTCACCAACAACAGCCATCGATCGTGAGGCAAGCAAATCACGCCATAACTCTAGAGAACAAAGCTTCTTTTCGGCTTTCACATGTGGAAAGCAAGATAAATTCACGTTCTACTTGCATTGAGCTTACCTTTTAACATGTACCACAAAACTGAAGTAACAGATGGAATGACACAGACAAATAGACACACAGACGAACTACTGTATGCCTCGTGGTTCCGCCCACTGAGGCATAATAATGCAGATTAAAAGAAATATTCGATTTTAAGACTATTTTCGGCATCCATCCCAGCGACGAAAATTAAAGCACTAAAATTATTAACATGATGCGCATTTATAGTATAGGCACAACTAAAAATAACTATAGTTTTATTAGCAGAAAATGAAAATTTTCTGATCTACGTTACCTTGACACTGTAACACATCATGATATTGATTGTAGGTGTCTAGTGTGGTGTGTTTCCTCCTCTCACCAGCTGCTAGCTACCTCACCTCAACCACACTCAGAGTGGATGGTGGAATGAGTGTGTACCGCTCCTCATACATTGCTCCTGGTAAGTGAAATGTATGGTAAATTGGATCAAACCGCAAACTTAGAAATTTGTCAATGATGATCTTTGCATTTTCGTGGGTAAATACAAAAATTTCTTGCTTTGAGGGTACCTAAAAATATTTTTCATGCACGAATTTTTTTACATGTGTGGTAGTTTTGTTTACTGAGTTTTGATTGTACATGCATGTTGAAATGATTTTAAAAGTAAGAATCAGAACTTCTATAATTATTGTCGTACTAGCGCTTGTACTATACAAAATTCAGCTTCTACATGAACCTGTACATGAACATGAAGTCATGAAGCCTCTTGGTTTGACATAATCATTGCCGATCGGCAATGATATGTAGGGATGACCTCGAATTAAGATGACGGCTACTCATGTGTGAAAGGAGTTTTACACATATCTCTATTGTTATACCTTAATTTTTTTACTGCATTTTGTCTTTTTGTGATGTAACAATAATGTGAGGCTGATTGTTTTGAAGCTTTCATGCTAATATTGGCAGCTTTTTAATGGATTTAGATTTCGTGAATAATAAAAGGTGTGTTTTTATTCTTCTGCAGATAAAACCAATTATCCTCCTCCCTTAGAAGACCCAGAACTAAAAGCTAAACTATGAATCACATTATGAATTCTTTACTGTATCTGTTTCTATGGCAACAATGCTTATGTAATGTCATCTTGTCTCATATCTGTTTGATACACTCATTGTGTTGAACCTTGCATACGACAATTCATGAAACAATGTGTGCAAGAATAATTTTTATACATTTACACTGACGGTGAGTATTATAATTTATTGAGGTGGTGGAATCGTCTTTTATAAAAGCTCCTCTCTCGTCACATCCGGGGTAAGGCAAGGTAACAAATTCTAACTTAGACCTCGTACTTCGAACTTTGTATGGTCTAGTTAGAAGATAGATGATTGTCCTTTCTAACCTGTATATATAAGCATTTGCAGAGTTTTTAGACGAGGGATACAGACCAGGCTACATGTAGCAGTAAAATCGTTTCTAAATTCTCTCTAAAATTCTTGAATTTCGAATTTAGCGACTCTGCTACTAACAGTGGTGTAGAATACCAGAAGGAGATCATCCTGGTTATTGTGTTTCCTTGTTTCGACATTGCCTTTAGTGACTGTTTAATCATCAGTCCTGAAATTAGCCGCGCAATGCGGCGCGGATTTCGCGCGGGAAAATATTCGATTCTATCTGCGAAACCATTTTCTGTTGTTGGATGATAAACTAATAAAAATAATATAATAATTCCAAGTGGTGATACAAAGTAGGAAATAGAAGAATATACAATAGGTTAGGTTCAAAATGATAGTTTTAGTGACCGGTAGCAGTGATCCCAGACTCATGGAAAGCCACAAGATGGCAGGGATGCATAGGAGTGTGAGGAGAGATCACCTGGAGCCTCTCAAACACTGGATCGATAATTGTAACAAGGAGAAGGGGAGTTTACACCTGATCCAGGCAAGAGAGCAGGAGTAGGGCATGTTCCACTTTACTGACAGTAGGGACGCAATTAACGGTCTCTTATCTGCGAAACCATCATGATCTATGGCGAAACTGCACTAAAAGCTTCGGACATACGTTTGCTGTGGTGCTACAGGCGACTACCTTCTTTTATCTTCGCTCCTTTTTCATTGCACACAGCCAGGAAGAAAAAGAGTCGGGTGTTCGTAACTTCCCAAGTCGCCCCACCTACCAATTTACCAGTAGATGCCCTAGAAACATCCTTGATTAACTAAATGGCAGTACATTCAGCAGCTTCTAATCAGCAGGGAGCTACTAGGTTTGATTCCGGACTGTACTTAGCCGAAAGTGGATACAGCAGGACTCCGGGATCACCAGAGAGCGCATTCAATGGATTTCCACTACCTCTGCTGCACAGATTTGTGCAAGACACTGTCGTTCCGCGACTCGCGACTACTCGAGACCTAAAGGTACTCGATTATGGCTGTGGACCCGTTATGGCTAACGTGGTAAGCATAGCCTCTATAGCCAGTTCCATCGTCCTCGCTGACTATACAAAAGAGAATCGAGATGCTGTGCAGAAATGGCTCAGTGGGGATTCAACTGCATTCAACTGGGAACCATATTTGAAGTACATTGTAGAAACTCTGGAAAAGCAACCATCAAGTGAAGTAGAAAAACGCAAGACGGTTATTCGCAATGTAGTCAAGGCTGTAGTCTCATGTGACATTACTCAGGACCATCCTATCAAAGAGGGATACGAAGGACCATACGATATCGTCATCACAAGCCTTTGCCTTGACACTGTGTGTCAATCAGAAGTAGAGTACAAACAGGCAATCATTAAAATAGCTAAACTAGTCAGATCAGGCGGTCATCTCTTGCTATACTCTACCGAGTCAGATAAGAGCAGTTCTGGTCAACTGATACCATATACTATCGGTAGTGAGGTGTTCTATGATTTGTCACTTAGTCAGTCCTTTGTGCAGTCGACTCTGGAAGCCACAGGATTCCACATCATAGCAGTTCATAAGTGCGAAACAAATCAAGAGGACTATTCATTTGTTCAAAGTGTCGGATTAATTGGTACAATGTTCTTCATTGCTCAAAAAGTTGACTAAAAGTGATAATACACTCACGCATGATTAGCCTCGTTCAATGTGGTTACATTTGTAATAGCGGTACCGGTTTCGTGACTAGACTTCATGTGCTCCTGACGTCACCGACATCCACGTGCTAAAAATTGATTAATTGACCACGCGCGCGGGGGTTCCCTCTCTTGTCCTTCGCGATCGAGCACTCGTTCGCGATTGCCTGTGGACGACGCCTGTGGAGCTGTGGCGGCCCGGTGGGATCGAATAGGGTGTTTCAACTGCAAGTGTTACTCTGATTTACTGTTTTCTACCTATGTCCCTCACCTCATACTCGAGCACATGTAGCAGTTTCTACTTGTGCTAGTAAATCGAGCTGCACTGACCTTTCCTTTAATTCCAAAGAACCAGTCTCTCTTTCTTCTACCAGTAACTCTAGCTCTTCTGATGAACTGTCAGCAGTCTCTTCTCTTTCTTCAAGATTTAATTTTCTCCTTTCACAATGTACCTAGCCTGTCCTCGTGGCTTGCTCAACAGGTGTCTGTTACGAGAGGCTCTAGTCAGACTCGTGCTACTGATAGTGATCATCTCTCAGGCTCTGATCATCTCCGGTGATGTGGAAACTAATCCTGGTCCATTAGCATGTGAGTGAAATGCATTACACATCCAATGGGTGGGAATCCGAGGGTTGAGCATACATATATGTCGGTCGGTTGGTGAGTGTGTTGCTTGTTTTCACAAATTATTATTAGCTCTCCAATACTTGGTTTTAAACTTTTCCTTCGAAAACACCTAGCTTTATGTTCTGGTAGCTGGGTGTAGCCACAACAGGCCTGAACAAGTGTAAAATTACTGTACTGTTAGCCTGAACAAACAATAGTTCTGCGATTTTTCTAGACAGTTTGTGCCTCCCTTGAAATACCTACCTAGCACATGTGTTGCAAAGATCGCTTTCCCATCTTTTTAGTCACGAACAACTGCAAAGTAGCATATTATGATGGTACTAACAATAGCTATTGTAGAACCAATATGTATGAAAATTGATATGCACTTGAAATAACGAGTTCCTGATTATCAATTATTCTGGGCGCGTAGGCGCTGGAGGGTTAAGCGTTTGGCTTCGTCTGTTTGTTTGTTTATATGTGTGTGGGTACAAAAAACACGGCTGTTTACTGCCTTACTGCTTGAACATTGTAATGAAATAGCTCTCAACAGCTTGGTTGTTGAATATTTATTCTTCGAAAGACGCCTGCAAAGCCGAGAAAGTCTCCTGTCGCGTGCTATGGCCATGTGTTACTATTAGCAACATCGCCGACTAGAACATTCCGATAAGTAGTGTGCCGCAATTGTGAGACTGAGCGAACACATTCAATTAAACGCGTGCTGGTTATGTGTTCACTGAACTCTAGTATAATATTTCACACTGAAGTCACTGGGGGTAGCATTCACATCAATTTGCATAGCGCACAGGGTATGTGTTCCATTGCTCTTGTCAGCCAAAATTTTTCACTTCACTTTGCGCGCTAACTTTTGTGCCCCTCTGTTTTAAGTAGCTTCCTATGCCAGCTACTATGTAGCACATGGGTACATTTTAATCAAGAGTATATAATTAAGAAGAGTGTCGAACGTAGCATACTCGCGTACAATATCTGTGTGGAAAGTAACGTGACACGCACGTGAGCTGAATGACGCTGAATCCTGGCGCGCTGTCGGTGCGGATCAATGGCTGTACTAACTCGGGCTTATGATGACGTCTGATACTTGGCCACGTCCCCTCGCAAACGTAACGGATGACAATATACTAACAAATTACGGACACATTTACGGCGATTACTCACGTGCGTGTCACGTTACATTCCACACAGATATTCTACACGGGTATGCTATGTTCGACACTCTTCTTAATTATATACTCTTGTTTTATTTGTTACATTATTTTTGTCTACAGCTGACAGAACCTTATATATTCAGTTAGTTAATCTCAAGAAGGCTGACGGATCTAGCCTTATTCGATGGATCACTTCATTGGAACAATATTTGATGTCATCCACACTAGACTAGTCCTGTGGAACTTGTCAATCTCTATCCTGTTTCTCTTCTCTCATCTCCATTCAAGCTGATTCCTAAGCCCCTCTACTATTAAAAAATAATAGTGTCTCTACTTGTACTGTATTATAATAATTTTTGCAACATGTACATTTTGTATAATAATGATTAATTTTCTCCATTTTCACATGTCTTTAAAAATTGCGACTGTAATGTGTAGATTAGAAAATAAAATTTATAGTTCTTTAATGCAAAGACCTGATTCTAGTAGTCAATGAAGAGCCTAACAGCACTATTATGCAAAGAAAGTAAGCCATCCAATCAAGTCACTGTATAATAATAATTCTTTTTGCAGATCTATTGTACTTGTGCTTATGAGGCAGAATTTTAAGTCATTGACCTTGTTCTAATCAGATACAGCTAATCTTAAAAGCATTCTTGAGATTTCAGATGTACATGTAGCAGCGGTAGGTCTACTGTACTGAATTTGAACTGAATAACTATTCCAATTGGTGCCAAGCTGTATGCATGTGCAATCACGTGCGCACAATTCAGTATGATCTCTGTGGAGCTTTGGCGAGCTCGAATAGGTACCTTCAACAGCAAGCGCTACTCTGGTTTCCTGTCTTCTCTTTTTTCATCCCACGTACCTTTCAAATTTCATCGTCGACGCAGACGTTATGCAGCTAAAGAACAGCCCCCTGCAGCAGCTGCTGCTAGTCATTCTGCAGTCACACAAGATGCCGAACCGCTCTTTACTAGTGCCAGTAACTCTGCAACTAAAGTGCGAACAATAATCAACTCGCTCAAGAATTTCCTATTCATTTTTACTTTCTTCTGGTCATCCTTCTTGTCTACTTCAAGCTCTTCCTTTAGTAGTTTACTCCGCAACACTAACAGGTGTCTGTTACGAGAGGCTCTAGTCAGACTCATACTACTGATAGTGATCATCTCTCAGGCTCTGATCATCTCCGGTGATGTGGAAACAAATCCCGGACCTAGTCCTGGTGAGTATCAATGAAACAATGTACAATGCACATTAATTACCATTCAGTGCATACACTTCTTACATGCATTTTGGGTGCGGATTTGGTCTAGTGCAATACTCAAAATTAAGGCGGCATTTATACTGGAATGTTCAGTCTAAAACATAAGAATGTACACTATTCCGTTTTACCACAGTTTGCCAGCAAAAGTCACTTAAGCATGTGGAATGTGGGTGTGCCGTTTTCAGGCGAGCATGCTGTCCTCGCTGGTATGCATTAACCAGCGCATAAAATGTAAATTTTCTTCATACTGTTTCAGGAGTCTTGCTAGCATTCTTTGTGAGTTTAGAGGCCTAGAGAAACTCATTAAAAGTTTACTCACCTGGCTCCGTTTTGAAGTTTCCATGTTGTTTTGTGATTCAGATGTTCGCATTTTCACTGTAAATTTTATTGCGTATAATTATGTGGAAATACACTTGTAGGTGACACTCCCACATTACTGAAGTTGAAAATAATGAAAGGAGCAGATGGTAAACCACTGAACATCATTAAAGAGATTTCGGCTAAAGACTACGTGACGTTTGGAATGTGTCTCCTAGAAGATGATAATGGAACAGCAGTTGATCTGATCAAAAGGGACCACATTCAAGTTGGTGCTGAGAGTGTCACACATGCCATCCTCCAGAAATGGCTGACAAGTGATGCACCTACTCGTACGTATCAGCACTTGATAGAGTGTCTTAGACTGTCTGAATTTGGTGCACTTGCTGAGCTCATTGAAAGAACATTTGAACAAGGTATTTATTCATTCTGTAATATTGCGCACATGAAGTTGCATATAACAAAAGTTGCCCAGCATGATTGTGATATGTATAATGTGCACAAACTGAACAGGAGCGCATTATGAAAGCGCGAAGTATTGTCATTACTGCTTGGCAATGACATGTAGGAGTGACCAAGATGGCGGTTGCAATGGCCTGAAAACAAATCACTGCCTGTATCTTCACTATAATATCGATTTTCTAGCTAGTATTATCAACCTGGCAAGCTTTTGCATTGCCAGCTAATAACGACATCCTGTTACAATTTCCGTATACTATCAAAACTTAGGTCCGTATATTCACTTTAGTTAATGTATTGTGTTCATTGGAAGATGAACTTCTTCTCGGCGTCCTGACTTCCACAAACTAGATTTTCACTTGGTCGACCCAGGATAGCAAACTTCAGCCTATTAGCTATCGTTTGAGCTAAAAATGTTGCAGTAGAGTTGAAAAAAGTCCGTTCCAAAACGCACTTCAAAGTCGCGACTATCGCCCAATTGCTAATGTATTAGCTGATGTCAAAATATGATTTTTATCGATTTTTGAGCGACTGTAACTAAAAAACTAAACTCGATTTTGAGATGGTCGACCCCAGGTCTAATAGAACAGGGTCTGAAGATTTGAATGGTGTGTTCAAAATTGAAATCCAAAGAAAAAAGTAGGTTCCACTTTTGAGGTGAAGTTAGGTAAGAAACAAGTTTTGCCCGGGAAGAAATGAAGTACAGCAGTTGCGTTTAGTACAGTTTGAGCATGGTTTATTCGGTTTAAACTGTAGCGCTAGTATCTCAGACTATCCCTAGACTGTCTAGAAGCTAGTACTTGGCAATTCTAGTGTAGCAAAGGCTCAGGAGGGAGCCAGAAGTCACTCCGTGACCGCCATTCTCTATGAGCTCTGATTTCGTCGCGCTGCTTACTTTCTGTTCTGAAAAGAACATTGTTACAGGTAATACATAAGCTTGAGCTTCTTAGCATAGCTATACACAACCGTGTTGAAACAGTGGACGTCTACTGCAAGCGTTGTAGAGCTGTGAAGTTGCCTACCTGCACCATGCTAGCGAACGGCGACAAGACTTTGTGGTTCAGAGCGAAGGAAACAGACGTTCAAGGCGCACCAATAGGAGTCCTTTTCAGTACCACAGACGCTACTGGGACCAGTAGAAACTGTGCAAGAAGACACACAGTGAACTATGATCCAAGGTGACCTTCACGGAACGGAGCAGTTGTCATTAGCAACCCGTTATATTAATCGTGTTACATTACAAGTAAATCGTGTTCTGTGCATAAATGTAATTCCGTGTGATGTCCTTTATTTCTGGTAATGGATGTGCTCAAGAAGTCCATTAACATTACGCAATCGTTTGCTTGTTATTGTAAATTAAGATGGCAACTCTCACAGAGGCATTCGAGATCTTTACCATCCCGATGTTTCTCAAAATTTCAGCCATTTGAGATTGATCAGGTGAGTTTATTTAGAGATGCCTTTGGCAGACTTTTAAAGTGGTAAACCGGAACGCAGGTTGTTCATCTTCTTCAGTTAGCTATCGCTGTGAAACAACAACTACCAAACTTGCACATAATTATAACCTTGTATATATCTGGACTAGAGCACTTACTTGCTGGATAAGCATAAAGCATTGGTATTTCACGAAAAGGGCCTGCTGGCGACGCCATTAATTTTAGTCCATCTGTTAGCATGATATACCATACATCAGACCAGATTTGAGGATTGTATTACCTTTGATAAAATTTTTACAGCATAATATGTAAAAACATCACAATTAGACTCTCTAAGAGAGTCAAGAAGAGAAGCACTGTAGGCGGAGCAGGAAACCGAACTAACTTATTAGAACACTAGGCCATACACAATTGATATGTGAGACTGAGTCTTCTGAAATATAATAGAAGTTTACGAATTTGGATACCCAATTTTTCAAGCTGCATCGAGCACGTCCACACTAGAACAAGATCAAGCAGATAGTTGCTGGTGTCGATCACGTCATGTGACGTAAGCAACAGTTTGCTGAAAGCTAAAAACTAACCTAGTCACGTACCAGCGCTAGCCTGATGGGTCCTACGCTTTGTTTTACTTCCAGCACACACTAGGGCGGTCTTAGTCAGCGCTCAAGTTAGCTCTCTTCACAAAGCAAGCCATGTGATCGAGACCACACCCAGACTCAATTCAGTTACGATCGACTTGAAAGCACATATGAAAGTGGATTGGGACGAATGTGCATTGAATCCGCATCCGAAAATTTGCGTGCACTTATGCGCAGTGCGGACGGAGCCAAACCGCATTGAATGCGGTTCAGTGCGCAATTGGAACGCCAGTGCGGACACGGCTTAAGTAAAATGACTTCCTGTGTGGTTTAACGTGGGACAATCTTACAATCACCATGTGGTCTCCTCTGTATACTTGAACAATCTCGACCTCACAGGGAGTCACGTTACTTTGTACACAGTGTTTCTACATGGGTATCGAAGATTCGACACTATTCTCAGTTATATACTCTTGCTGAAATATACTCTTGCTTATATACTCTTGCTTATATACTCTTGCTGTTATAGTTGAGGCTCACAGTTTTATGTTATTACTTATCACATTGTTTAGAAGTCCCAACAACAGTATCAACAGGAACACAGTGTGACGGAGTGCAGCCTCAGCTACAACATGAAAATGCTTTTGGTAAGTATGCAGGAATTGCTAGCACATGAGTTTAAATCCTCTAATGAATGATTGAAATGCAGATTTAGTTACATACTTAGATCTTGTGAAGCCTCCAAGTACATTATAGCATGTGCCTAGCTGGGTAATCCTCAAGCCACTATACTCTGCATGCACTATACCTAACTGTGATTATAGGAGTGGTTCTAGAACATCAGTGCTTTTGTGAAAGATTATTTTTGAAATTGATTAGTAGGTCATGGCTTGTGGTGTCTCAACATAGCACATAATTATGCCTCGGTGGGCGGAGCCACGAGGCATACAGTAGTTGTGGTGTCATTCTGTCTGTCATTCCGTTGCAACGATTTCTCGTAGCTCGCTGAAAACTAAGCGCTGAAACGTTCAACACAAGCTAAAGTCGATATTTGCTTGAAAATGAAATTATAAGAATTTTGGTTATAAGGCTCTGTTCGTGAGTTATGGCGTGATTGCTTACCTCGCGATCGATGGCGATCTACAGTTCTCCGTAGACAAAACTATCCACAGTTGACTGCCTAGAAGCTGATAGGTTAAAATTTCACTACAGGATAGCAGCGCATATGTCTAAAGAAATTGTGTAAGCAAACTATGGACGCTATCTCAATCTTAAACCACAGTATGAATAATTCTCTTTGATGTAACGAGCGTTAATGAGGGCTATAAATCGTGTACAGCCCGCACGCGTTTCAAGATGGCCGCCGCGTTCGAGAATCCACAAAGAAATGGCGCTTGGGCTGCTCTGCGGTCTTCCTGCGACGAAAGATAGCCAGCTAGACGTCAGGCAAGCAGCGCACTATGGTTTAAAGTAGTTATATACCTCACAGTTGGTGTTTAAGCATTTAAAGCCCTTGGGCTACGCCCGCGGGCTTTAAATCGCTTAAACACCTCCTGATCGGTATATAACTACTATATATACCATAGTGTGTGGGCGTCCCAATACAAGGCACAGGTGGTATATTTCTCATATTCCACCATGGTGGTATATATCGCATAATCCACCATGGAGATTATACGATATATACCACAATACACTCCTCAAGGGGTTAACCAAGAGGTGTGCCCTGGTCACGTGTCCAGGTTGAGGTTGCGCGAAGGCATCCTCGAACAGTTATTCGCCTTGCAACTAGCAGCACCCAGTTGCAGGGCGAACATGTGCAGAAGTGGCTGAGATTTATAGTGTAAAATCATCCTGACACTAGTGGGTATTAAATTGGCAAGCATTTGACAAACCCCGCCCAAGTCATGTTGAATATTGCAATGAATACAAGAAAACTTGGCGATCGCTCTTTCGCTCTAGAAGCACAAAGCTGTCCAAGTCTTTGCCACACACTCTACTCAGGTACGCGTACACACTTGGGGCCTCCTCTCGGCCCGTGACTCACCGCTAAATCGAGATCCACGCGAACGCGAGCACGAGCAAGAAGCGACGCCCACACACTAAGGTATATAACATATGAACCATGGCTTGTCGGTGTGTATGCCGAATATACCACCCTCGGTCTCGGTCATCGGAAGTTTGCAGCCTCGATTTATCTCGGCTGCAAACTTCCTCTGACCTCGACCTCGGGTGGTATATTCGGCATACACACCTCCAAGCCATGGTTTATATATTACTAATACCCAGGGAAATATGGATATTTTCCAGGATATTAAAGTTAAACCTGTCCAATAAATTATGGATATTTTCCAGGAAGTGGCAAAGTGGCACTAGTCCCTTGTCCACACCTGCCCACCCGGCGAAAGTGCGTGGAGCTTTATACCCCACAAAATAGCAGATACTAGTGGGCCATCGTCAATAAATTATCAATAAATTTTTGGCGCACGTGTTAAGGTGGCGGGTTACAAAATTTATGAATATTAATGAGAAAAACTGTTTTCGCTTGGAACTCTTGACAGAAATATGCAATCAGCACAAAAGTCGCTATAAGGCATCGTAGTAAGTGTCCTCGCATAACCAATGACTCTTGAGGAAATAAGCAAAGAGCAGAGTCGACACAATCCTAAGGAACACAGCAGCTATTTTTCCCACAAGATTACGCGACGTGTAGCGTTAGCTAGTCTACGAAAAATGGTTTATATTCGAGCAAATACAACCTTTGAGTGAATGATGGAGTGTCTTCTCGCTATCTTTCTTGAATCAAGATTTTATTGTCGCTAAAAGGAAAGAGTGCGCCAGTGACCTGCGTTTGAGGCATCAGCGTTGCTTCTAAAATAGCAAATTTTCAAAAAAGGCCCCACCATTCACTCCGAATGTTACTTATGTACATGTAGATACTAGTCAGTGAACGCAGCTCTCGACACAGCTTCCAAAATCTTGTGGGAAAAATCTGAGTTCATTTCTGCCATTGCCGTGTGTTGTTTCTCAGCGAGCTCCACCCCTTTTGTCGTGAATTCATTATTTGCACACGTGAATATCATTATTTGCACCACTTGATGATGTCATTATCACGGTATACTAAGCGCGTGGGCGAAAGGTAACCCGCCACCTTAACCTTTGGGAAAGGTCAGCCAGCATTGCTGCCTGAAAGCCAAGTTACCATGCATTTTAGCTGCACAAAAGTTGACGCCAGGCTTCGTTTGTCGCCCAACTTGAACACGGGCGTTCGCCATTATAGACCTGGCGAGTGTGTGCTTGGAGGCGAGTGCCCTGGGCTCCCATCGCTTGTAGATCTTCGCTTACAAGCTACAGAACAGCTACAGCAGCTACAAACACCACGAGAAGACTGCAGATGGGTACAAGTCAGTTAACTCCTGGCTCTTCGGCGATCGGGATAATACCTCGGTGGTTAATTATGCCATCCTCGGGCTCCGCCCTCGGACAGCATAATTAACCACCTCGGTATATATCCCGTATCGCCTCAGAGACCGGGAGTTAACTATTACTTGACTACCTAGAAGCTGACTAAAGCACTGCATTGTGATTGTTGCTGTACAGAAAAAATCATGTATACATGCATCTGCAGTACGTGTTTGTAGAATGGTGGATATATAGTTTACTGCGTTTGTGGAATGGTAGCTAGTTGTGTTTGTGGATATTTATGCATGTTTTTATAACTTTTAGTTTTATGACTGCACCGAGGCATCAGCACCGCTTTGGTGCTTTTGTATTTCAGTTCAGCATATTTAGTCAGACAGGCATGTATGCATAACATTCCACCGAGGTGCATAACATACCACCGAGGCATAAGCACCTTCGGTGCCTAGTTATGTAATGCACTAACTTATTGACTGTATAATGGCTATTAGAAACTCATTATGTGTCATGTGCATTTTCTGCATCTCTGGCATTCTATTCGTATGTGATATGATCCAAAAGTTTTTTACAGGAAAAGATTTCTAATTAATTTTGATATTCTTATTATGCAGTGACAGATGTTCCAAAGGAATTGCTTGTACCGTCAAGCAACAGCAGCAGTATCTTATTACCTCACAATGATAGTATAGTGCTGGATCTCAAACAACCTCTTCCTTTTCAATTTGAAACTGTAGTTCATAGTAAGTAAATAATCATGTTTTTTAGTTTAGGCATAAATTACACTTGTATACAGTGAGCAGCAGTTGCGTATCAGATTTATTTTCTGTAATCTCTCAGTCTGGCAACCTATTTCTATGTGACATGATCCATTTTTTTATAGAAACTGGTGATGATCCATGGTATACTAAACTTGCTAAAAAGCAATGTGAAGAGATTGAGCTAAGGGAACAGAAAGAAATGAAAAGGAAGGAGCAAAGACTTAAAGCGGTCCAAACCAAGATGAAAGCATATTTTCAACTACAACAAAGACAAATGGAACTAAGCTCTCAACGTTACGGTAAGCAATTTGACAAAGCACCATGCAGGGTCTTACATGTATATACAGTCATTATAAGTTTCTGTATCATAGGGAGTCTGGTAATGCTACTATGATGTGATTGGCTAAGGGTCACTATACCCATCCATAACGCCCTTTACGTGCCACTGAGCTCGAGGTGTCCTAAGTTTTGAATTTTCACTGTTGCTTATAGACAGATTGTACTCGCTTTTTAAATGCACCATGCCGTACACTCAAGTGAGCACTCAAAAACAGACTTGATATTTTTGGTCAAAAATTCTCAATTTTTCAAAAATTCGGTCAAAAATTCTCAAAAAGTTACAAAATAATTTTTCGTTAGGTTTGGGGCAAGGTTGTAATTCTAGCTGCTCACTTGTCGAGCAGCTAGTGAAGTGGCCCTTCAACTCTCACTAGTTTCACTGCTATACTTATGGGTTTGTGCAAGCAGTACTATCACTGATCAAGCCTTCAAGATGCACTGTTGACTAATTTGTTTATGAAGAAGGAATCACACCATGCATAACTCGAAAACACAGCCTAATTTGAATGCATAATGTGCCAAGTTTGGTTTTAAAAAACTACCCGTATTGCAAAGTTTCAGTACTTAATAGCAAGATTGCAAACACTTGCTTGATCTGATATCCTGTTACTGATAAGTGTACTTATAACTGTATAATCAAATATTGAAGTACAATTGTACCAATAATTATGAAACTTAAAGTAAAGGATAATTATGAATGCAATGTAGTGCCCAAATCCCATATACAAAATTGATTCCATTTCATGACTTGTTGAAACAATGAAACATGTCATAATTATTGTCATTACATAATGCTATAATTATTTTATTACAGCAATTGCTATCTTACCTTCATCTGAAGAGCATGATCGGAATCCTCTAGATCAGTTCAAGTCATACCTCAAGCATGTATATGTACACAAAAGGCGCACTACATCGAGACAGTACCAACCGTTCAACCTTTTCTTGTACCCTTTGCTTGACTCGGTCTCAGCTGAAAAGCAATACTTTGGAGACGATAGGCGTAACGATAGAGAAGAGGAGGAGTCCATATCTTTACGACTTTACAACTATAAACCAGCCAAGAAAAGCAAGTTAAAAATTTGTGACATTGGTAAGTGCATTAAGGCCATATCATCCACAAGTATTCTGGTCGAAGGTGTTCCTGGCATGGGTAAAACAGCTTTTGCTTGGGAGCTTTGCCACAAATGGGCTATTGGCGAGCTGCTTCAGGATTGGTCAATTGTGATTTTTATTGATCTATGCAACGAACAAGTTCGTGAAGCTAAGTTACTCAGTGACTTCCTTTACCATCCTGATCAAGCTATGAGAGAGAAGATTTGTCAAGACTTAGTCACGTCTGAGGGCAAAAAAGTCCTCTTTATTGTCGATGGTCATGATCAGCTAAATGAGCAGCAAATGCCAACACACAGGTCAGTCTATCAGCAACTTACTGATAAAGACTTGCTACCAGGTGCAACTATTATGATTCTTAGCAAAGCTAGTTGCAGGCGACAACATGAACATTCTGATAGGCACATTCAGGTATCTTGTTTTACAAATCAATGCATAAATAACTACATCACTTCAGCTTGTAGTAGTGACAATGATGAATTACTAACTGCTTTTAAATCCTACTTGTCCTCTAACACATACATACACACTCTGATGCACATACCAGCTCAGTGTGTCATGATAACAGACCTTTATCGTCTCCATTGGAACCATGGCGATACAGAGTATTCCCCTAGTACCCTAACGGAGTTATATACTGACCTGGTAACTACTCTGTTGCTACGATACCTGAGCACCCACCGTGAGTATAGTCAGATTAATTGGGTTTTAAAGGAATTTACTGACTTACCAGAAAAGGCCAATAAGTCATTTATGGCACTAGCTGAGTTAGCAGCACAGGGGATAAAGGAGAGTATGTATGTATTTGACAAGCCAACAGATTTTGATACACTAGGTCTAATGCAGAAAGTTGACGAAGTCTATCCAGGTAGGGAGAACTCTGAATCTTATAGCTTCTTGAATCTCACCTTACAAGAGTATCTCGCTGCTTACTATTGCTCACAACAGGATTCGTTAGAACGACTGAAAATTGTTTTACGATTAGAATGTCCTCTCGAGCACTTCCTTGACTCATATTGCCACAAATGTGTCTATGAATATTGCCGTGAATGTGAATATCGTCAAGACTGCCATCATAAGGCTGTTTTTCTCTTTATGGCAGGATTAGCTAAACTTCAGAGTTGTAATGTTGAAGCACTTTTAGAAAATGGTCCAACTCGATCCTTGTCAGCAATGCATCTACTTTATGAGACTCAGACTCCTGACCTCATTCGTTTAGCAACATTTTCTGCCCACTTACCGGCAAAGCAGTCCACTCAAGGTCTTATGGATGTACCTAAACCTCATATTCCACTAGATCTATTTGTAATTGGCTACTGTATTCCACACAGCAACAGATCGTGGCAGCTCAATACCACAACCTTTGCAAGTGATAAACACTTTCTGTTTCAATTAGGCGAAGAATACATGAAAGCACTCCCACTTGAGGAACGAAAGAAAGCATTGTTGTGTGTTCTATACTTTAAAGCACTTTCAAAAGGTCTAGATATGTCATCTGAACAGTCTTGTAATGCCGGGCATATAATGAAATTGATTGTGTTTGAAAATAATATCCCATGGCTGCATCTGCTACATCCTCATACCCAGAGAGTAACAGAACTCTTTATACAATCAGTACCTCAGCAAGAAGAAGTTGGGGAAAGAGAGTACAGAAAGTTTCATCTATTTTATCCATTGTTGAAGAATTTGCTTGTAAATGGTGTTCTTACAAAAGGTTTTCTACCTCTTCTTCAAGTTATTCCTTCATTTATTACTCTTGAGAAACTATATCTTTGGTTCGAAGTAAATTCATGCTTGTCTAAAAACATGGATGACATTTCAGCTATTTCCAAACAACTACAGACATGCCCTGTAACACACGAAATAACGGCATATACTTTTTCTGATTTTCCTTCTTATTTTCTTACAATTTCTCCGAATCTAGCTGTTCTTCAGTTATTTCATTTAACCCTCACTCCCCAACTCACCAAATGCGAGACTTCTTCTCTTAAAATATTGAAGATCAAATCTTGTAAGATTCCTGAAGATGCCTGTACTGGTCTCATGCACTTCCTTCAGTCTCCGCTGTGTGTCCTTGAAGGGTTTCTACTGTATTCACTCGAGTTTCACTATCGTCACAGCTCAAGTATTCCTTTTGAATTAGTGGAAGCAATAGCATCCAATTGCAACTTAAAATGGTGTGCCATCAAAGGAGTCGATGATTCGTTCGTACAACATTTAGTCACTGGTTTGAAGAAGAGCAAAGGTCAATCTCGTCTTGAAGAATTGACTGTACTATGTGAATATCATGAAAAGAAAAATTGCGAACATTGCAACGAGCTGATTCGAGTGGTTAATGAACACGATAGTATCAAAGTATTGCAACTCAGTCATCAATTTGAGTACTACATGCGAAATCATGATACCATCCGGGAGAGCCTCACCATTCCTGAATATGACCGTTCCTCAAAGTGCCTTTCACGATGGCAGAATATGTGATGCACGCATTCGTGATTAATGTGCTCTGTATAATTATTATCATTATAGTAAACTATAGGTGTGTATTATTGTATAACTATTGACGTAATAATTTATTGTACAATCAAGACTTTGACTAGTACTATTGCTATGTCTTTGAAATATAATTTATAAGGAGAATATAAGTTAGTATTACTGTATCACATGCACTAGTGACTTTATTGAAGCTGTACATGCGTGTTTATACGAACTCGTATAGTACGTGATCTGTACTTATACGTACAATGTCGTTCAGGTTGATGTGCTCTCATTCTTGTCACTTCAGCACATGAGCATAGTAGTACAACTGTCATGGTGTCAAGTTGTGAATTATGATAAAGACAGGTTAATAATTTTATTAGATTACTGTACATGTTCTGTATATTTGCAGTGCAACTTACCTTTAATTGTACGATAATCCAGATCTGCATTTTGTTCAAAGCTAGCTACTAGTTAAGAAAGCAGTTCCAATATCTTAAGGACTGCATGGATAGAATTAGTTAGTATGCATGTGAACAGCAATGTACCAGTGTCATAACTGATTGTATTTTGAACCTAGTGGTTATTCTAATTAGTGCGCGTGCAGTCACACAGACCACACCTACTGCAAGACCCGGTACGGTTTCGCCATGATCTCTGTGGAACTGTGGCGAGCTCGAATAGGAGCCTTCAACAGCAAGCGCTACTCTGGTTTCCTGTCTTCTCTGTTCTCGTCCTACATCCCTTTCAAATTTCGTCGCAGACGTAAACGTTATGCAGCACAAGAACCGCCCCCTGCAGCTACTGCTAGTCATTCTGCAGTCACACAAGATGCCCAACCGATCCTTACTAGTTCCAGTAACTCTAAAAACACTGCAACTAAAGTGCGAACAATAATCAACTCGCTCAAGAATGATTTTCTACTCCTTTGTACTTTCTTCTGGTCATCCTTCTTGTCTACTTCAAGCTCCTCCTTTAGCAGTTTACTCCACAGCACTCGACTCAACAGGTGTTTGTTACGAGAGGCTCTAGTCAGACTCGTACTACTAATAGTGATCATCTCTCAGGCTCTGATCATCTCCGGTGATGTGGAAACTAATCCCGGACCTAGTCCTGGTGAGTATACAAATTGTGATGTATTAGGAGCTTATCATTCCAAGGAGTGTACAGCCATGTAATATACATTGTATGGTCCACTATTGTACACAAGAATTATACAGCTATAGTACAACGTACATATACACTTGGCCGTATGGCTTGTACAAAATTACTACCAGAACCAGAATAATATACTACCAGAATAATATTTAAGGACTTTGAATTTTGAATTTTGTACATTCTTTTGAATAATAATCTCCTGGTTTTATACATGTTTTAGCACAGTGTATACCATTTCATGAATGTTTGGCACAGGAGCAGTGTTCCCTTAATTATGTACAAAAGCAGTTTGGTTGGTGTGAATGTATTCCTGTACGTCGTGCACATTGTACTCAGTCAAGACCTCAGAGGCTGCTCCAAACTATTAGGTAGTTTTGTTGCTTCACACAGATTTATTAGACTACGTAACTGGGATTGAAAATGAAGCCCATGCATGAAACACCCCTCGTTGGTGTTGCTATAAACAAATTGCCCACAAATAGCAATGGTGACTATACTGAACATTGAACAGATCAGCTGACAAGCAATTTATAGGGACTGTAGCTTGCTGAAACTATTACCTTATATTCGAGTAAATGTCTCAGGCGATGAGAATACAGGCAATACGTTCAAGTAAATTCATGTCAGTTTTGCAACGCCTGGATACTCCCAACTATCCAGCATGCAAAACAATTACAGAACTGTTTGTTGCTGTAAATTGACTGCTTGTCATTAAGCTTGTGAAGCTATCCATGGTTCGATTTATATTGCAGATTTGCTTTGGGTACCATGGGATACATACAGTACAAATGCTGATTTACAAAATGTAAATAGCCAACACTGGCTGAGGATTTTCTACAATCCGTTGATTATTATCAAATGGTGTTCTTGTGTATCACATGTATAACGTGCCAGTATAGTAGATTGTGTAATTATACTCATCTCATGATGCATTGCTGTAACCTAGAGTGTTGTGTTTATGTTTTTTGTTGCAGGTGATCCTCCTATAATGGCTGATCTGATAAGCCAGGTTGCTAGAAAGAAACCAGCAAAGTGGTATGATGTGGGCATTGAGTTGAAGATCGATGTATCACTACTGGATGCATTTGATCAACAAGCCAGAGGAGATTGTGTGAAGATCTATAGTAAGGTGTTTGAGCAGTGGAAAAAGGATAAAAATCTACCGTATACCTGGGATACCGTTATGAATGTATTTGAGACAATTGAGGAGAAAACAATTGTGACTGAAATTAGAAAATGGTTGGAAGAGACTAAATCAAGTAATCAATCTTCAATTGATAGTACTGTCATACTGAGAATTCCGTAAAAATAATAATTAAGATTGTTCAGCCTTGTCCCCAGGCCAAATTTTTTGCTTAAGGTGGCGGGTGCAGGAATTACAATAAAAATTTATTCATAAGAAAATACGGGAATATGCGGCAAATACACGAAATTTTTGCTGGTTAATTAATAATTAGAATAGTTAGATAACATTGTGGTTTTCAACTTTTGGTAAGCTCCATAAAAGTACGCGGATTATTATACACACTTTTATTATGACGCCTGATGTTCGCAATTTTTTGTTAATTCCAGATCTGATAGCTTCAAGATGTGCAGCCTGGTGTTCTTCGTGGGACTATGCATGCATTTTAATCATGATAACTTTTTGCTCGTGTTATGCTCGCCAGAGTGGTGCGTGGGTGTACACGATCGCTCGGTTGGCGGCCTTAGAAGCTGAGGATCGGCTAATCCATGCATAGTCCCATGACCAGGTATATAACAAAGCTCTGTAGCGAATAATAGCTAGATCGAATGTTGTCTGTAAAACTGAGCCGTCACAAACCACCCTGTTTTTTTAGTGATGAGCTACTGCGGTTTTAATAAATCTTGCAGAATGTGTTGTGCACGAAACGTCCTTTGCACATGCGCAATAGCTAGAAATAATACTAAAAAGTTACTTAACTAGCTATTGCGCATGTGCAAAGGACGTTTCGTGCACAACACATTTTGCAAGATTTATTAAAACCGCAGTACAAGCGTTGAGTCTTATTTGTAGCGCTGCATATTTAACCCTCGGCGCATGCACTAGCCTCGCCTCCAGGCCACTCCCCCAAAGCTGAGAGATGGCCTGGTACAGACTGTCTGCGCATGCTCCAAAATTACACCAAAACTGGTGTAATTAGTAAAACACCGTGTACGTTCCGTGAAATTGTTCGCGCACGTTTAGATATACGTCCGTTCCAATTTACATCAACAATGGCTAGCGCTACTGTTACTGCTACCGATACCTTCAATGACGCTGTAAAATATGCTCTTGAGAGAGTTGGCAAAGCTGGAATGGTGCTGCTCGTACGCGATATTACAGCAACGCAGGCTGTGCTGTCTGGCACCACATAGCTGTATTATCGCGTACGAGCAGCGCTCGGCGAAAAGATCGCATGGATTCCTGCACAGATGGCAGATGAGCATGCTCGAGCAGTTTTAGCTTCGTACCTTCCGCACAACTAAAGAAAGAGTGTTTACAATCGATCGTGCTTAGTCTTCACAGGGCGAGCTCGTAGCTCCGCGATGGCTAACACTGCATTGCTGACATTTGCTATATTTGATGCCCATCGATAGGCAAGCAAACTGCACGCAGCGACTCTGTCTGTACGAATACCCATGGCTAGGAAAATACAGCTACTTGCAAAAGTCATGAATATAATTAATTCTCCACCTTAATTATCGGTCAAGATATTGCGCGCATGCGTAGACAGTCTGTACCAGGCTATATTATTATGATATCTAGCCTGGAGGCGAGGCTACGCATGCACGAGAGGGTTACGGTACTTGGTTTGTCATTAACCCTCGGCGCATGCGCGTGGGTTACGGTACTTGCTTTGTCGGTCGGTCTGTCTGTCTCTTCTGCTACAGAGATCAGCGATCGCTTCTACGCGTCAACTAAGGTATGAACAGGCTAAGCACGACCATGGCTTGCAATGTGACTCGTGGATTTTGCTAAAGTGCTTTCGTTCTTGAGTTATGGCTGGCTCACCTTGCATGACGGCCATCTTAGACTTCTCTGACAACAAAGGCGCCCATAGTTGACTACCTAGGTACTTGTAGATTCCATCTAAACAGCAGGACAGCTCTGGGGGTGCGTAGACATCTCAAGAAAAAGCCTATCAAAGCCAAGAGCAATGGCTACCTACTCAGTGTTCACGGTCACGCCCACTTGACACACCTTGTCTCGATTGAATTGTGGTCAGCACTTTGCTGTCTTCTGGTTACATGTAGCAGTGCAGTTTCAATAGCAAGCAGGTTGGCTTCAGCTGCAAAGCTCCTTCTGCAAACCATAACTAAGGTGCTAACTCTACAATGTGCAACACGCCGAGGGTTTCGTGAAATCTGTTCATTCGTTCGTTCGTTCTGTCCATCGAGCTGCAGAGATCAGCGATTACTTCTACGCGCTGGTGAAGTTATAAGCATGACAAGCTCGACAATGGCTTGCAAGTTGACTCGTGGATTTTGCTAAAGTGCTTTCGTTCTCGAGTTATGGCTGGCTGGCTCACCTTGACAGCCATCTTGGTCCTCTCTGACGACAAAATCGCCCATAGTTGACTATCTAGGTACTTGTAGATTCTATCTAAACTTTAGGACAGCTCTAGGGGTGCGTAGACATTGCCTATCAAAGCCAAGAGCAATGGCTACCTACTCAGTGTTCACGGTCATGCCCACTTGACACAACTTGTCCTGTGGTCAGCACTTTGCTGTCTTCTGGTTAGCAGTGCAAGCAGGTTGGCTTTAGGTGCAAAGCTCCTTCTGCAAACCATAACTAAGGAGCTAACTCTACAATGTTTGCAACGGTGCTCAAACGCCGAGGGTTCGTGAAATTCGTTCATTTACATACAGTAAGTATACAATAATACAAATGTGTGGTGTAGGTTTTCTTCTTCTGACCTGTACAGAAAGTAAAAAATACGGTTAGCAAAAAGTCATTCGCTAATGATATTCATGTGCACCCGCCACCTTAAAAAACGTGAATAGACGATATAAAAAATCCTTGTACAGTGTACACATTGCCTTTGAGGTTTCTCCAGAATCTGGAGAAACTGTTCACATTGATTCAATTAATTGCTGTTGATGATATTTTGTTACGTGATAATAGTGGTCCAAGAAATTTAACCTAGTGTTCAAAGTTCTGTCAGTGTTTGTGTGGTACAACTATCAACACGACTGTACAGTCAACTGATAGTTTAATTGTCGTTGCACATGTGAGGCTTTGTTCTACAACGTGTTTCGATGTAAAGGTCTGCAAAAAAACAATGAAGAATTAGATACAGTGGGACCTCGCTAATCTAATTGTGGACACCCCACTTTAAGGGTGCTCGGTCATTATTAATATTCATGAGGCGGCGCTGTTGCTATGGGCCAGATTTCCAGATGTAAAGCAGCTACGAACGCATCGCTAGCTGCATAACAATACGACTGGAAGTACTGCTTGTATACCAAGTTTTAGCGAGACAGCTTACCGTGAAGGACCGCCAGAGGCGCGACAAAAACCACGCATATTTGTCTAAAAGACTTTTTAGTGGAGCATGCCAGGTTGCTGAAACCACGTTTCTGTGGCTATCTTGATACGAGGAATCCAGTAACGGAGAGCTTTTGGCAGTAAAGCAGCGACAAACAGTACTTACGTAACTTATCTTGGCTGTTGAATACGCAATTCGAAAAAACTCTCCGTTACAGTGTTGGCCACGGGTAGCTTACCATCTTTGCACTGTATAAGCGTAGTCCAACGCTTCATGCCCGAGTTTTATACTGTTTTGTGCTTCCCCAGCACGTACACGCAGTACAGCATACTACAAAGCGCGAAATGATATTCACAACCACGTGCCGATATTCACAACCACATAATGATATTCACAAGTACTGACCGCCTGATGAATATTAATAATGACCGAGCACCCTTAAAGGTTGTAGTCCTTGTCATGATGGTGATTTATCTAAGGACCATTGACATCTGCAATGCTTCACCAGTAGTTGAGGTGTTGGTTACAGGTAGTTCGCCAGTAGATGTTTGCTTCAACCATAGATTTTGCTGACTAAGCATGGTCTAATTACCCGTTTTGCTGATTCAGCATAATATCCCTGCCTTTGTACCTCACTGTCGGTTGTATGTAAAACATGGAATGTGGAATGGAATGGAACCATGGAATGGAATGGAATGCCGCCATTATATTGTGTGGTCTCGCACTAGAAACTACTAAACCCTAAACCCAAGACCCTAAAAACCTTCGCCTAACTGCGCAAAGTCGGGAGGGTTGCCCTAACCAAGGCCTTCGGCCCTTGGTAAGCCTAAGGATCGTCGGGAGGGTCGTCCTAAACCGGGCCTTCGGCCCTTGGTAAGCCTAAGGATCGTCGGGAGGGTCATCCTAAACCAGCTTAGCTCGGGAAAGTTCAACGGCGACCGTTAGGCGAAGGTTTTTAGGGTCTTGGGTTTAGGGTTTAGTAGTTTCTAGTGCGATACCACACAACAATGGCGGCATTCCATTCCATTCCACATTCCATGTTTTACATGCAACCCTCACTGTCCCACCACACACAAAGATCAAAGCAAACTGAGGCGATTTTGTAGTGACAACCGAGCGTAGCGAGGTCGTTATATAACCCGGCCTAGGTTTCTAAACAGTGTAATCCCATTGGCCGAGGCGTCTAACTATTTTAGAGTAATTAAGCAACACTCACATGACGGATTTTATAAACAAAGAAAATTAATAATAGCGTTTGTGTTTGTACTAAAGGCACGAGGCGTGCTAAAGTTGTTTCTTAAGGTGGCGGTATACCCGTTTTTATGAATATTAATGAGCGACTTTCTTTTATCTGCAGCTCGTGACAGAGCAACGCTAGCAGCGTGTAACTCGCTCTGATGCATCAATGAGTGTGTCTCAATGTATAATGCAGCTTGAAACGTTGCACAATATTCTACACCAAGGAAAATGTAGGAACAATTAACATCGTACGGATACGCATTTTTCTAGCCAAAAATCTCTCCTGACTAACCATGCAGCAAAGGTTACCAGCTAAAATTCGACTCTTATAAACCATTTCTAGGTGCTGACGAAGAGTTTTCTGCATTTACTTTTTCTGATTTTAAGAAAAACACTTTTACATTCTAAATCATGGCTGATTTTGCAGTGTCGTCCATGTTTGTCGATGCATAGAACAGCTACGTTCAGAGTGGGTCAACAAAACTCTTCGTCAGCACCTAGAAATGGTTTATAAGAGTCGAATTTTAGCTGGTAACCTTTGCTGCACGGTTAGTCAGGAGAGATTTTTGGCTAGAAAAATGCGTATCCGTACGATGTTAATTGTTCCTACATTTTTCCTTGGTGTAGAATATTGTGCAACGTTTCAAGCTGCGTTATACATTGAGACACACTCATTGATGCATCAGAGCGAGTTTCACGCTGCTAGCGTTGCTCTGTCACGAGCTACAGATAAAAGAAAGTCGCTCATTAATATTCATAAAAACGGGTATACCGCCACCTTAAGTGGCTCTGAACAGCGAAAGGGCTGTTGACTGGCTTTTAGATTTACTGGCTTATAGACTACATCAGTGGCTATGCATAATTATTATGACTTACAGGCTGCTTATAGTCAACAGTTAGCAAGCCTGTACAGCAGCCACTGATATAAGATGCATGGTCTATAAGCCAGTCAATCATGTTATTATTCTGTGTTACCTCCTTGTTGGTTTACATTGTGGGCCAGTGGCAGATTTCTTCATTGCTAATCAACCATTCCTACATATTTTTGATTTCTTCTTTAATGGTACTTTTTACTATAGAAGCTTCTGAATCAGATGGTGATCAATCCAGTTTACCTCCATCTAAGAAACCAAGAACAATGTCCTCTCCTGACACTGAAAGTGGAGGTCAGTGACACAATTGTATCGTACTCAATAGCTATTGCTAAAGTCGTCATATTCAATAATTTCAACCAAGTTCTGGGTTTGCAGTTGTGAGTATGAATAGTATAAATATAGTAAAAATATAATTAGTCTTGCAGTCATGTCCCTGTAACGACAGTTGTTGATACAGGGACATGGAAAGGCCACATTGATGTACCAGTCAACTCAAGCTTGTACTTTCGTGATTAGCTCCATGGCTACTAACAGCTCATCCTCATGTAGTGAACTCTTTCACATAGCACTCTCTCGTATAAAATTGTTCAGTGTTAATTTCATAGTGAAAATTTTGTTCGACGAAATCTACAAAATATCTTTACAATGAACATAAATTTTAAAATGAAAGTTACCAAAATTTCTTTGATTGAACTACACATACAGTAGCAGTGCAGAAAATAGCTCCTACAGTATGAGCATTGCATTATTGTCTTTTGTACTGTACAGGTCAGTCACTTGAACCAGAAGAAAGCAGAAGAAAGAAAGATATTAGTCTTCCTCATGATCAATACCACTTCCAGCTTCAAACTGCTACTGGTAAGTGTTTCTTGCACATAGTCATCATCAGAAAAAAGCGGATGGGGAGTCAATTTTCCACATAATTGTGAAATGTATGACTAGTACGTCGATGTGCATTATGGGTATTTGGTGCCTGGACATACCTGATTAATGAATACCTACTCTCGTCGTGAACTTCTGTGTGCTGATTGCTAGCTGGAAGAGCTTATGCTCTTGTACATGTACATTTCATGACCGAAAAAGCTTACTAATTTCCTAGTACATTATTTCTGCCTAAACAGCTTTGCTAGTATGTTTAGCAGTAATGCATACATATTTTTGGCCCCTTCTTCTGTGTTCATAGTGGAGATTTTGTACAATAGGCTGAGTTTTTTGTTAACTTTGTACAACAGCCGCTTGAAAATCAAAGTTTTTGCATGATTTAATTTAAGGGGCGTGGTGTAGTTAACCCTTTAGTTGCTAAGTTATTTTGACGAAAATTCGACTTGCTCTAAACTGACAGGTTGTCTTGCAATTTTCTACAACATGCAGTAAGCTAGCTGTTCCAAACTAGCACTGTTTTTACCAGGCATGTCAAAGTTTACGACCATGTACTAAACTCTGAGTAGGCCACTCCCACTTCGGAACTGAAGCCACTTAAGTGCTGCGGCCTCGTCATTTTCCAGCTAATTTTGGTCTTCATTTAGCCCTGGTGACTGATACAAAAACCTGGTGGTGTCCAGGTGAGCAAACAGCGCAGTTTAGACCATATTCTATGCCAAAGTATGCATTTCCGGGCATCCTGAAGCCCTAAAAATGCCGAAAGCGGCGAGGGGCTCTGCCCCTTTGAACCCCGGGTTAAAATGGGGACACCCCCTTTAAAAATCCCCCCCGTCCCCTATTCTATATGGTTTAGTGGGGAGGGTGCGACGAAAAACAGTGGGTTTTTTCAGCGATTAAACTTGATTTGACCTTTCTAGAGCACTTTTCACACTATTTATGATGTCTAGAGTAGGTGGAGTCAATTATGACGCCTTAAGGCGTCAATAGCCTATAAAGGGTTAATGAGCATTATACTCAATAATTATTGTGGTGTATAGTGTTTATGTGCATTGTAGGCTTGTATTACTGCTTTTTCTTAAAACTTATTGCTAAAGTGCATGTTGATTAAGGTTAGTCGCTATTATAGGTTATAATAGTAATGACAAGTTCTGTTTAAAACTTGTTTTATGTTAAAATATTGCTATTATACTAGATTTCTGGCATGTGCAGAATTTAGTATGTGTTTTTGCACAAGGCCCAAGTCCCAAGTAGCAACAGCGCATAGCGGTGGACTTTAGTCTTCGATATTACTATAGCAAATACGGCAGTTGAACGCTACACGCTCCTGTTAATATTTTACTAATCTATGATATAAGTCAATATTGTTACTGTCTTTTTGCAGTAAACCCTCACTCAAACCCTTTTGCATATGCGGCTAAAATGACAGTAGGTGAAAGTCAAACAGAATCTGTTCGAAGACTGCATGACGAGACAAAGCAAGTGCTGAAAGAACGGGAAGATGAACTGCAAAAATTTCAGAACAAGTTGACCAAATATTTTCGTTCACAGCAGAGAGAATTACGAAAATTAGCTAATACGAAAACATCAGTTTCAAACCCTCAAGCAGAACTCACTTCTCCAACTACAAATGACCCTCTTGAATTGTTTAAAGCTTATCTCAAAAAGGTTTATTTACGAAAGAAAATGCGTCTATCAAACTTTGAAGAGCTATCTCTGAACAGAAAACTTGAACCAAGAGACCAATCTTTTAAACTGGTGCAAAGCAAAAACAATACTCTTGAACCAATAGAAATAACAGATATTGGTAAGTGTACCAATTATAGCACCAAGCTAGCTCACTCCATTTTAGTTGAAGGTGCTCCTGGTGTAGGAAAGTCAACATTTGCTTGGGAAATGTGTCAAAGGTGGGCGAAGGACATGCTCTTCCAGGAATGGTCTATTGTTGTACTCATCGACCAGAACATTAGCGAGGCCCAATCTCTTACTGAGCTTTTTTATTATCCTGATTGCGACTCCAAGCAAGAAATGAAAGAAGACATCTTGAAGGAATTGATTCATACGAAAGGAAATGGAATGCTGTTTATCTTTGATGATGTCAATGAAAAGCTAACAAAAAGTTCAGTTTATCAGAAAATTGAGGTTTTTAGTGAAGCCACTCTCTTGCATCTCAGTAGGTCAAACAGCCAACGTTACTATGACCAACATGTTAAGATTTTGGGTTTCACAGATGATTATACACAAGACTACATTATTTCAGCCTCAGAAGGTGATGATAAATTGTTAAGTACTCTCAAGTCTTGCTGCTGTCATCCAGTATTTAGTCCTCTAATGTCTATACCAGCTGAGTGTGCCGTAATAACTGACCTTTACTACCTCCATTGGAAGCATGGGGATGAGGGATTTTCTCCCAATACTCGAACAGAAGTGTACACAGATTTGGTTCGTATTTTGCTGCTTACATATCTTAACAACTGTAGTAAGTATAGTCTGGAAGGGCCTGTTCTCGTAAAGAGGTTTATTGATTTGCCTGAAAAAGTGTATGATCAGTTCGTTGTACTAGCACGAATGGCTGCTGAAGGAATAAGAGATGGAGTGTACGTATTTGATATAGCTCAGGATGAAACACTAGGTCTAATGCAGAGGGTAGAGGAAGTATACCCAGGTAGGAAGAGCTCAGAATTACACACCTTCTTGAATCTTACCTTGCAGGAATACATGGCTGCTTACTATTGCGGCCTTAACGAAAAGCCTATTGAAGAACTAGGTAGAGTACTTAACGAAGAAGTCGAAGACATTGTTCCTCGTTGTCGAAATCCTTGCGTAATTGACCCTCCACACGATCATTTGAATGTCATAGATTTCACTGTTGGTCTAACTAAGCTTAGCCATGACATTCAACTATTCTTAAATTGTCTCAAAAAATCTTCTGGTTTTGATGGTATAGTTTTGCCCTTGATGCATTTTCTTTACGAGACTCAATCTCCGGATCTTGTTTGTCTTACATTTCTTTTCCAAAATAATCCAGCTAGTAATTTAGGCAAGTATGGTCTTCTAGAAATACCCTACTCTTGTACTCCAGCTGATCTTTTTGTTATTGGATACTGTATTCCACACAGCAACAGGTCATGGCTGCTTAATACTACAAGGTCTACCTTTAAATGCGAATATTTTGAAGCATTAGCAAAAGGTCTCGATATGTCTTCAGATCAATGTTCTAGCATTGGGCATATAATGGTAATGAAAGTGGATGCAGAGTATGTGCAATGGCTGCCTTTGCTACACCCTCATACCCAGAAAGTGACTGAACTCAATATACAAAGTAAACAAGGTGATCATGATCTTGAAACATTGTCAAAAGTTTCTTTGTTCTATCCTCTGCTAAAAACACTCACAGTAGCTGCACAGTAGAATCTAATTTATCGAATTCTTTGTTACGAGATCTTTCTTCTATAATAAGCCCATTAGATCGACTTTGCATAGAATTTAGGTCGTCAGAAGTGCAAACAGTTGATGCTGATGCATTAAGAAAAATTCATACCCATCATCTTGATTTAGTGTTTCTAGGATATGTACAGCGCTGTCATGTTTCTTTACATGCAATTTCACCTAACCTCAAAAGTCTCGATCTTTCTTGCTTTTCTCTCACTTCTGTTAACTTTAAATGCGAAGAAAAATATCCTTTAACAACATTGAATCTTTATTCGTGTGAGATCTCAGATGCTGCTTGCATTTCTCTTGTCCACTTCTTGCAGTCACCGTACTGTGTCTTGGAGAATATCGAGCTTAACACAACTCACCCAACGTCATTACATTATCTTTATCGTCGCAATACATGTATTCCTAATGAATTGATAGAGGCAATTGCATCCAAGTGCTCTCTCAGGCGTTTCGTTCTCAAACGTGTTGATATTTCTGTTTTAGAACATCTGGTAGCCGGTTTAAAAAACAATTCTTCTCTTGTAGAGCTAACTCTTAGCTGCAAACCTCCTGGTGACAAGGATGACCATCACTACAGTGAACTGATTCGTGTAGCCAATGAGCAGAACACCAGTATGACTCTTTTGAAACTTGACTATTGGTTTGAAGGCTTCGTTAAAAAATTCAAAATCAGGGACAATCTGAAAATTGAGTACCCGTAATTATTCTTTAACTTTTACCTACATTGTATGCATTATTTTTTGTATTACTATTCTCATTGTTGTACTTTGTTTTGTTCTTTTCTTGTGGTAATGCATGGTACCATGTAATTTTCATGTTAAATGACACAAACAGCAGTTTTCTTATTGCTTCTGACTGTAATTTACTGTTGATCTTTAATGTTTTTGTTTATCAGAGTCATAAATGCATGTATACGTACCATCATGGATGCACTTCCAGCTTTTATCATGAGTTTCAGTGTGCTGGAAGGCCTTGTGCTGTACTTGGTTTGAAAGTCTTGTATATTTCAAGACAGGAAAACTGCAATTTTCTAAAAATAGACTAATACATTATTTTGCTACCTACACAGCTGTTTAGCAATAATCCATACATATTTTCTTGTTTCCAGCTTCTGTTGAAGAGATGTACTGTATAGGTTGAGTATTATGTGAACTGAAACCTTTATACAGTAGTCACTTGAAAGCCGTAGTTTTAGCATGATGTTAAGGGGTGTGGCTGCAGTTAATAAGCATTCTAGCGTCTAGTTATAGCGTGCATTGCAGTGTTACTGCTTATTCTTGATATGGAGCATGTTCAGCAGGGAAAAAACGTGAAGAGGTATAGGTTGCTACTATATAGTTTAGTAGAAATAAGTGTAGTTCATAACTGTTTTCACTATTATTGATATTCGCGATTGCTGCAATCTTTACACCCTCATTTTCAGAAGCTGACTCAACTCTATATAGAAGGTATGCCCAAGGATCACAACAATAATATCTTGTCCTTTGCAAGTGTTATATTATTCCATCTTGTTCCTTCACTTTTGCAAGCATCATCCCATCTTGTTCCTTACAAGCATCATCCCATCTTGTCTCTTTACTTTTGCAAGCGTCATCCCTACACTTTTTAGTTTTTTTTATTAAAACTTTTTTACAGAATTCTCTTATTCTGGGCCACTTATTCAAGTCCACTTACATGTAAAAGATTTGATTTGTTATGACGGTAGGTATTCTTTTCTTAGGGCAGTTGCAAAAATGTCCAGCACAGCAACTGGCTGTAATTAAGATAATCATCCTCTTTTTTCATTTACTCTTCCACCTAATGCTTATACTCTCTCATGCATCAATAATTGAACAATAATACAGTTGATCACCTATTGTTGAAAGTCAGGTAAAACTCAGATTCATTCCGTTGTGAGATTCCTGATGCACTATACTTATAGAATCGAATTGAGCCGATTGACTACACAGCCGATTTTAACTTCACTCTTGAGCCTAGTTTAGAATTTATTGTGTCGCTATAAATTTGAATTTGAATTTTGTGGTAGTTCTATTTAGTGCATGCACTGACCACACCTCCAAAAAAAGCTATGATTTCTGTGGAGTTGTGGCGAGCTCGAATAGGGCTCTTCAACAGCAAGGGCTACTCTGCTTTCCTGTCTTCTCTATTCTCGTCCTACATCCCTTTCAAATTTCATCGCCGACGCAAACGTGAACGTAATGCTACTCAAGATCCATCTACTGCCAGTCAGTCGTCATCACGTGCTAGTATAAACACGAACACTGACTCCTCTACACAAGAAGAACCACTCCAGACCAGTAAATCACCTCATTCAGCTAGCATCATCACTTCATCAGCTGTCAGCTCACTCCAGCAATCTCTCCTTTCGTTATTCTGGTCCTCCTTTTCTCAAGTTCGTGGCTTGCTTAGTAGTTGTCTGTTACGAGAGGCTCTAGTCAGACTTGTACTACTGATAGTGATCATCTCTCAATCTCTGATAACATCCGGTGATGTGGAAACAAATCCTGGACCACTAGCATGTGAGTGACATTACATTTATATCTCACTTGTATAACTTATACATTACACTTATACCTCACTTACCTCACTCACTTGTAAAAGCTGTCCTTGTGTGTAAGTGGTGAAAGGTTTCTAATCTACTAATCGTCAATAACATCACATAAAAAGCACTCATTTTAATAATTTGATAGCTTTTACTGCACCCTACTCCACAATTAGTGTATTGTGCCAGTCTTGTATGAAAAACTGATTTTTCACTATGAATTTTCACCTATACAGCCGACAGGCCCTCTTATAAGCAGCTACTGAATCTCAGGAATGCTGATGGATCTAGCCTTAAAGTCATTCAATGGATCACTTCATTGGAACAATGGAAATGCACAGATTTTGCTCACATGTTACTAAGTAACAATGTTCTTGTGAGTAAATACGAAAAAGAATACAAAGAGAAAGATGAGTTTGTTCGAACAGTCCTGAAGGACTGGTTGTCTCGTAATGATGATGATGCTACTGATTCAGCTGTTCCATGCACTTGGTCATCTCTTGCTGAGTGTATTACTGATGCTGGTCTACCAGGAGCTCTCACCAAAGCCATCAATGATGCATGTCTCCCTCAAGGTTCATTTATTGTTAATTTTGTGTGCATGCCTGCGGTTTACAATTTGAAGATTGACAATGCTGGTGCTAGCCATGTTGTGTTCTCTAATCCAGCTACCATAATTTTTTTGGCGTTTTTGTCTAGATGACCAAAATTTTAATGGGTAACGAAAAATGGAAAGTTTTTGCTGGCCGCATAAGACAGCGATCATGGCTTTGGCTGAACGCTTGCTTGTTTAGCTGGAAAAGGGTTGAACGAAGTGTGGATGAATGTATAGGTAGGAAATAGCGAGCCACAGTGCACAAAGAAAGGTCTAAGTTCCAAGTAGCAACAGCGCGTGGCGGCAGACTTCAGACTTTGACATTACTATAGCGAATACGGCAGTTAAACACTCCTTGCTGGAGTTATGCTATGAATGTTTATTTTTAGGATTTTAATTGTTAATATAGCTGCTAACAGTCCAGAGGATCAAAATCAAGAGGGTGCTCCATCGGCTAAAAGGTCAATGCTGTCATCGAATCCTGACATTTGTGAAGGTAAGACTGTTATGTGAAAATTGTAGGATAGCGGATTGTAGGCTATACCAATCATAGTCGGAACAAAGGAATTTTTTCTTGAGGGGAACTATTTCATGTATGAAAGTTGGTCAGCTTTTTAGGGGGTTGGAGGCTTAGTCCCAGGAATTTTTTTTGCCCTGCCCCAGAATCTTCTAGGGGAAACTGGGTTGAATTAGGAGTGGGAAATTTCCCTTTTCTATCTCAATATTCAACTGGACTCAAGGGCCGACTACCCTTCCTACTCCAGATAATTCTTGAACAGGACTGTTGTGGATGTGACATCCACATGTTGCTATGCTTTATGATGAAATAATGATTATGGGGTCACGGTAACAATCGCTGTGTGTGTGTATACCAATGAAATTCAAAAGGCAGCAATCTAGGCACCATGTATTGAGACAAAAGATGAGTCCCTGTCAATAAGAGTTTATCACACTCATTTACGTACTGTATTTCCTCTGTTACGCGTTTCTTTGTTGAAAGAAGATTTTGACAGAAACTAAATTAATACTAAAATTAATACTATGAATCGTATTATTTGAATCTGTGACCTAGCTTTGCATTTCAAAGGCGACTGCTCAACGCAGTATGCCATTGCACCACTTTTTGTGGAGTGCAATGTGTTGCTTACTTATTTTGAGACTCAGCTTTTATAGAGTAAATACGTCTTTGATAGATACCAAAATATTATACCCATCATGGCCGGAATACACGAGCCCAAAATATGCACGTAAAATGCCTACATAATATTTCTGTTGTCCTCATTTTGAGAGGCCTTAGTAAAGTTCCACTGTACTTGTGATGGTATGGTATATCTTGTCATTTTAGATGAACCAGAAGGAAGGCTTGTACCATTCAATGAACTGCTGAATAGAAACATTGTCAAACCACCGACTATCAGTTTTAGTAATGACAGTATAGTACTGGATCTTAAGCAACCTCTTCCATTTAATTTTGAAGCTATAGTTCCAGGTAAGTCTTACATAAGTTTCTCAGTATTTTTTATAACTGCTATATAACGCATGTGTGTATACATTTGCTGTAAGTAAAATGAATATTTTGTGTGAATTACATTAGCAAGATAAGCGGCAACACCACTATGCACGTTAAAACTAGACACCATTATTGAGTAGAATGCTCATTGATGGCAGCCACGCTTTCAAGGCTGTGTTTAGTGAAACGAACAACTCAGCCTATGGTATAAATCTTCAACTTTACGTACAGTGCTTCGAGTTAGAGCTGCCACTTGTGGTTTGTCGATAATATGTTTTTAATTTTCATATTTTCTGTAACAGCGTGTGTAGTATTGTAGACTGATATTGATTGGGACTTCAAACCTCGGGTGGGGAGCTCGGAAAGCGGGAGTGAGGAATCTGGTAAGCTTGTCAGAAAACGAAGTAACGTTTTTCGGGCGGATGTGTAGGATGTGGTGGTGCGCTTTGCTATAGACCTGGGCAAAATAGTCTTGAACAAGTTTCTCCAGCGTGGGGAGGTCCAGGTTAGAGAATTGTCTGATAGGAGATTTATTTGAGCCAGGGAACCTAGGTTGGTGGCAGCAGCTGAGCTTGTGACAGCTTCTTGTCCGGAGAGCGGAGAGAAAAGAATTATGGTTATTTGTTGCAGGAGAGAGTGTTGGCTGCTGTGTTTGCGTGCCAGCTATGTGCTTAGCTCTGACCTCAAATTTAAAGTGCGCTTGGATGAAGAATAGACACCTGAGTATAAGTGCACCAAGTATGCTTCGCTGGTTGATCTATTGTTCTTTATTGCAGTAAAACGTGACTCTTACTTGGCGCCAATTCTTGCCCATGTTGCTGCAAACATGACAATGGACAGGAACTGTTTGGTTGCGATGCCTCATTCGGACCAAGACTGAGGCCACTTGAACTGAAACCACTGTTGGTGTCCTTCGCTTAAGCATCACATCCCCACGACCCAGAAGCATCTGAGAAAATATAGAGGGATCGGTGGGAAGTAATGGGAAGAGCGCTACCCCTTTCAAAATACCCGCCAACCACCATGCCAGATCGCTGCAGAACTTAACGTTGATCCGGGTTATGTGGAATGAGACAGGTAGGCAATTTTTGATGCATCTATCTGCTGTCGCAGGAAGAGCCTTCCCAGGTGCACCACGTTTGCTGCATGGCTGCATCTTGTGCTTGGTTGCGTTTCTTTTGCGCTCAAATCTTCGCAATGTTTCGTGCAATTTACTCAGTTTCTTTGCTGGTAGCCTGACTTCCTGGGCCACCGAGTCCAGGTCAATACCAAGGAAGGGATGACGTTACTAGGGCCTACTGTTTTTTTTTGTGGGACCACCGGGAGACTGAGGCGCAAGCACAGGTCAATAGTGGCTAGGTTCTGGGCGCATAACTGAGAGTCTGATGGGCCCCACAGGGGAAAGTTGTCAAAGTAATGGATGAAATTTCAGACACCCTCATGGCATAGTGTCCACCACAGCTTGTTGGCTATGGCTGTGAACAACTACGGGGCCAACCGTAGTCCGAAGTGTAGGGCTATGTCCAGAGAAGAGGTTCCGTTCCACTTGAGGCCAAGCAGGTGCTGGTCATCCGGACGGACCGACACGTGCCGATATTCGCTGTCTTTGCCATCAACACGCCTCGACCACACCGTGCTACCAACCTGGTGACTTTGTTGTCTGTTACGTATTCCAAGGAGCACAGAGATTATATCCTGTTGTTGACACTGGAACCGGATAGCGCGGAGAGGTCTATAGACTGTCAACCTGAATTTGCCTTGCTGATGCAACTTGGGTATTAGCCCTATCGGCCGTAGTGTGCACTGCCAGCAGTCGACCCGCTGCAACCTCTAGAGCAATGTAACGCTCCACCTTGTGTGGGTTATTAGTCACTGAGCAAAAGTTAGCTGGAGGAGGCAATAATCTGATGGACAATCGGTTAAAACCAATGTGCAAGCCCGAAGTAACACCCATTGGAGGAAGGCAGAAAAGCGCTGATCTGGATGTCAAGAGACGCTCTAATACAGGAGTTGTGAATGCGCAGACCCCTTGAGAGACCTGTTCCTTAGGCAGCAAGTCCTCTGTGTATCTATATACATGTTATTCGGGATAGTGATATATAGCGGTCTGCGTAGAGAGAGGAAAGTGAATAAGACCTCTATGTCGTCGCGCCCTAGGCCCCAGCTGTTCGTGCACACAGCAGCTGTCTGCCTTTGCTGTGCGGAATCTGGGTGGCATGCTGCAGGCATGGGGATATCGGGGGTGAGAATCTGAACTCTTGTTCTCTCATTTGCGTGTCCCCTTTCCCAGCATAGAGTGCTGTTCAACTTTTTGCTGTGAGAACTGTCCTTCAGACTTTTGAGACTTTTTTGCATACAAGGTAGGTGAGGACTGCCCATACTGCAGCATGCAGTGATTATTGCATGCAAGATTAGATGAAGGTGCTAATAATGCAGCGCCACACAGCGGTTATTAAATGAGATTATACCATGAGGATAAACAAGTATATTGCCAGCACAAAACATGTTTTTAACCAACCGCCGAGTCAACTCTCTTGACAACCATGTGACTTGCTAGGCTTGTCTCTGTCTGGGCACTGGGGCGGTGTCCCCAGGGGCCTAGGCTGGTCTCCGAGCTGCCCTCTGGGGTTTTCTCTGGGTTCTTGACACTGTGTTGCAGCAGGGTGGCCGACCTAAACCAATTGTTAGAGCAGGTATGCTCGTACTTGCAAGGGTTGCTGCCACAATAGCCTCGGTTGTAACGGTAGCAGATATTGTCGTTCCCAATTAGCAGAGTAGGGTGTCGGCCGACATGCCGGTCGGCAGGTCGACTCGTTGACGGGGCTGGGGGAGAGAGTTTGTTGAGCTCTAGAGATGCCAACACATGCACTCATCCCTGGAGTGATGCACTCCGAAGCACACCGAGCAGGATTGGCAAGGCCTGGCCCGGCGTGACTTGAGTGGCTATTGCGGCCATTAGCAAGGCATTTATCTCGGTCCACAGCTGGGCAACCCCGGCGGCTCTGTGTTGTCGCCTGTCGTTGGCACCTGTCGCAACTGCCTGTCGTGCAGCAGCCACCATGTCCCTGGATGTTTTCTGGACAACATCATAGCAATCATCGCGTAGGCCACCAGTTCCTTTGTTTCTTCGTCGTTGGAGAGGGATGCCGTAAAAAGGACAGGAAGCAGGTGACCCAGGTGAGAGCATCGGACACCGGTCTAAGCCGGGAGCCTGCAGCTAGCGATTGTGTCGACGGCGAGACTGGGCCGGCATGGCCTAGCTCCTTTAGCCTCTTTATGCAAACCCATTATTATCCATTAGAAATTCTCTAAAATCTATGAAGCTGCCGTTACAAGCCTTTTCGACGGCTTTCCCTAGTATAGGGGCAGTGCAGGAGAGATCATTAATTGGGATGTTTTTGCCGGAAATGGGTCAGAAGGTAGACCTGGTGAACACAGCAGAGCCGACAGACTGGGCCAGGAAAGCTAGTAGGAGCAATTGAGGAGGGTGTCAAAGTCTTTGTGGACGAGCCAGCCATGGAGATCAGAGGAACAGAAGCCAGAGACGATGCTGGAGAGAGGGTTGCGCTGCTAAGCGGGGCTGGATCTATGGAGTGAGAGTATATTAACCAGTTGGCTTCCAAACACTCACAGTGGCGCAACTTACAGCAGATACCTCGGTCCCGGAGGGCCGAATTTGCTGGGCATGAGCTTGCCTGAGGAAGGAGGTGTGGGCATGCTACACCGGGAAAGTATACTATTGTCCCTTTGTTTGCCGTTCCGGTAGGATCACGAAATACGAATAAAGGAGGCAGCTTGAAGATCAGAGGGAGAGATAGTGAGAGAAAGAGGGAGAGAGAGAGGAAGAGACAGACGATGGCGAAATGAGTGCGAGCAAGTCTGGGTGGCGATAGGTTTTCACCAGTGGGAGTGATTTGCATCCTTCAGCTAAAGCAAAACCTTGTATACGACCGTGGGCTGACCTGAATCCTTGACTGGCATGCCTGACTGCCATTCTGCCCATGCGCCACAACCAGGGTGTGGCGGCCCTCTGGCTAGCTGATAGTGATATGCCGTATAGCGGGAAATTTTCGTGGGAGAAAATTTTCGCGAATGCTCGAGATAGAGCATTTCGCGAATAATATTTTCGCTAATCAGCGCTATTGCCCTATCTTTGTCGACAAAAAACAAGACATTCGCGGATAATATTTTCGCGAATAGCCTGTAATTCGCGAAATTCGCGAAAATTTTCTCCCGCGAAAATTTCCCGCTATACGGTGTGTCGTAGCTGAGTTGACCTGTGTAGTGTGAGGTGCAGCTAACCGTACATAAAGTAACCATTAATGTACAAGACTTTCTGAACTAAGTACAATGGGAGCATCCAGAGCGTCCCAAATATGAAGTCGCAATACAAATCGACATAACCATGCATATACACAGAAAAATTGACTCTGAAATTGCTTGTTTCTTACAATGTTGTCTCAGAAACGGCGATTATAAATTCATTTCAATCGTAATTGCTATAATTTTATATTGTTTGTTTAATTTCTAGATTCATCTTATTTCGCTTCTGATTCATGGTACACTAGACTTGCTCAAAGTCAGTATGTAGAGGTTAAACAAATATTGGAAGAAACAGGAATTGAAGCAAGGAATCAGAAATTTCAAACAGTCCAAAGCAAGATGATAGCATATTTTCAACAACAGCAAAGAAAAAGCTCTCTACAAATAACATGTAAGCAATAACCTAGTGTGTGTAGCCAATTGCAAGTTACCTTTCGTGTGGTGCAATGAATGAAGTACAGTCGATATGTTAAGCTTTGTTTACGCAATGCTCCTTCTTCTCAACAATTTTTCTGTTGTGCTGCACACATATAGGTACGACCTTGCTAAGTTGTTGTTTAGCTGTGTGTCAACCTGTCAGGTGACTTGCAATTGGCTATAAACCATTATTGTGTTAAAAAAAGTTTGTGCTTAATGTGCTAATCTCAACATGAAAATAACTTCCATTCAGTGCTGTTATAATTATGTGCTTAAGCATAATTTATTTACTACACATCGAACTTCACGTTTAGCTCGTGAATTAAAAAAAAAAGTACAACACAGTTCATGACGGCATTGTTAAGAAAGTGCTGCCTTCTTTTGGGGGCTGCTGTTTTCTGTCCATGATACACGCATGCTGAGTGTAATTTTGGTGACAAAGTTCAGCTTTTTTTGTTAAGGCTACCAACAAAAATATTTTGCTGCGGATTTCTATTGTATAGTGTGATGTGTATTTTGTCCTTTAGTAATAATAGTGAATTCTTTACTCTACAGCACTGAGTATCTTTCAATCATCTAAAGACCATCAACTGAATCCTCTGGATGAATTCAAGTTGTACCTCAAGCACGTATATCAACACAAGATGCATGCCACGTACTTTGAGGAACTTTCTTTGAGACAGCACCAACCGTTCAACCTTTTCTTGTACTTTCTACTTGACTCAGATTTAGCTGAAATACGATTTTATGGAAGTGATAGGCGTAGTGAGAGAGAAGAGGAAGAATCCATAGCTTTACGGCTACACAACTATAAACCTGCCAAGAAGAGGAAGATAAACGTTAGTGAAATTGGAATGTGCATCAAGGCCATATCATCCACAAGTAATACTATTCAGATCGAAGGTGTTCCTGGCGTGGGTAAAACAGCTTTTGCTTGGGATCTTTGTCAAAAATGGGCTATTGGCGAGCTTCCTCAGGATTGGTCAATCGTGATTCTCATTAATCTATGCAACGAACAAGTTCGTGAAGCTAAGTTACTCAGTGACTTCCTTTACCATCCTGATCAAGTTATTAGAAAGATGATATGTCAAGACTTGGTCACGTCTGAGGGTAAACAAGTCATTTTTATTGTGGATGGTCTTGATCAACTGAATGAGCAGCAGATGCCACCTGATGGCTCTGTCTATCAGCAACTTGCTGATAAAGAATTGTTGCCTAGTGCAACGCTATTGATTCTCACCAAAGCTAGCTCTAGACAACGCCAGCGTACTAATCGACACATTCAGTTATCTTGTTTTACTAGGGAAGGCATAAACAACTACATCACTTCAGCTTGTAGTAGTGACAATGATGAATTATTGACTGCTTTCAAATCCTACTTGTCCTCTAACACATACATACACACTCTGATGCACATACCAGCTCAGTGTGTCATGATAACAGACCTTTATCGGCTCCATTGGAACCATGGCGATACAGAGTATTCCCCTAGTACCCTAACAGAGTTATATACTGACCTGGTAACTACTCTGTTGCTACGATACCTGAGCACCCACTGTGAGTATAGTCAGAGGAAATGGGTTTTAAAGGAGCTTAAAGACTTACCAGAACAGGCCAATAAGTCATTAATTGCATTAGCAGAGTTAGCAGCACAGGGGATAAAGGAAAGAAAGTATGTGTTTGACAAGCCAACAGATTTTGATACACTAGGTCTAATGCAGAAAGTTGAAGAAGTCTATCCAGGTAGGAATAACTCAGAATCTTATAGCTTCTTGAATCTCACCTTACAAGAGTATCTCGCTGCTTACTATTGCTCGCAACAGGATCCGTTGGAACGACTGAAAGATGTTTTACGATTGAATTATCCTCTTGAGCAATTTCTTGACTCATATTGCCACGAATGTGTCTATGAACATTGCCGCGAATGTAAATATCATCAAGACTGCCATCATAAGGCTGTTATTCTCTTCATGGCAGGATTAGCTAAGCTTGATCAGAGTTGCAATGTTGAAGCTCTTTTAGAAAATGGTCCAACTCAATCCTTGTCAGCAATGCATCTGCTTTATGAGACTCAGTCTCTTGACCTCATTCGTTTAGCAACATTTTCTGCCAACTTACCACCAAAGCAGTCCACTCAAGGTCTTATGGATGTACCTAAACCTTATATTCCACTAGATGTATTTGTAATTGGCTACTGTATTCCTCACAGCAACAGATCGTGGCAGATCAATACTGCTACATTTGCAAGTGATAAACACTTTCGGTTTCAATTTGGCGAAGAATACATGAAAGCACTCCCACTTGAGGAACAAAATAAAGCATTGGTGTGTGTTCTGTACTTTAAAGCACTTGCAAAAGGTCTAGATATGTCATCTGAACAGTCTTGTAATGCTGGACATATAATGAAATTGATCGTGTGTGGAAATAATATCCAATGGCTGCATTTGCTGCATCCTCATACCCAGAGAGTAACAGAACTCTTTATACAATCAGTACTTCAGCTAGAAGAAGATGGGGAAGGAGAGTACAGCAAGTTTCCCCAATTTTATCCATTGTTGAAGAATTTACTTGTAAATGGTATTCTTACAAAAGGTTTTCTACCTCTTCTTCAAGTTATTCCTTCACTGAATACTCTTGAGAAACTATATCTTTGGTTCGAAGTAAATGCAGGCTGGTCTAAAAACATGGATGATATCTCAGCTATTTACAAACAGCTACAGAAATGTACTGTAACGCACGAAATAACGGCATATGCTTTCTTTAATTTTCCTTCTTATTTTCTTACAATTTCTCCGAACCTTGAAGTTCTTCAGTTATTCAATTTAACCCTCACTCCTCAACTCACCAAATGCGAGACTTCTTCTCTTAAAATATTGAAGATCAAATCTTGTAAGACGCCTGAAGATGCCTGTACTGCTCTCGTGCACTTCCTTCAGTCTCCGCAGTGTGTCCTAGAAGGGTTTCTACTGTATTCACTGGAGTATGATTATCGTGACAGCTCGAGTATTCCTTTTGCATTAGTGGAAGCAATAGCATCCAATTGCAACTTAAAATGGTGCGCCATCAAAGGAGTTGATGATTCGTTTGTACAACACTTAGTCGCTGGTTTGAAGAAGAGCAAAGGTCAATCTCGTCTTGAAGAATTGACTGTACTATGTGAACTTCATGTTAAAGAAAATTGCGATTGCTGCAACGAGCTGATTCGAGTGGTTAATGAACACGATAGTATCAAAGTATTACAACTCAGTCATCAATTTGAGTACTACAGGCGAAATCATACCATCCGAGAGAGCCTCGCCATTCCTGAATATGACCGTTCCTCAAAGTGCCGTTCACGATGGCAGAATATGTGACACATGCATTCTTGATTATCATTGTGTGCTGTATCAAATTCTTATTATCATTATAGTAACAGGTGTGTATTGTTGTATGGCTATTGACATTATAAAAATTATTGTACAATCAAGACTTTTACTATTAAGGGACTACACGTCGAACATCAGAATGACGAAAATTTCAGTTTCTTCGGGCAAACAAAGCGTGGTCAAAGACAGTTATCATCAAAGAAACTCACAAATCTGCTTGTGGGCGGAGCAAACGCTGTAGAAAGAGTAAAAATTTTATTCAATGAGCGGACAAGCCACGCCCACCAAAATGGATTTGTGAACTGAATGGCTCGTGGTGAGCAAACGTATGCATGCGTTTTTGCGTAAAGTGTTTAGTCTGTCAGTCACAAGGCCGCGAATATTTAATTAGTTTCGTGGTTTGCACAAGAATTGAGCTACAGAGGTCAGCTAAGAACGCAGCAAGGTCATTTGTGGCGCCAGAGGTGTGCTGTATCAAATTCTTATTATCATTATAGTAACAGGTGTGTATTGTTGTATGGCTATTGACATTATAAAAATTATTGTACAATCAAGACTTTTACTATTAAGGGACTACACGTCGAACATCAGAATGACGAAAATTTCAGTTTCTTCGGGCAAACAAAGCGTGGTCAAAGACAGTTATCATCAAAGAAACTCACAAATCTGCTTGTGGGCGGAGCAAACGCTGTAGAAAGAGTAAAAATTTTATTCAATGAGCGGACAAGCCACGCCCACCAAAATGGATTTGTGAACTGAATGGCTCGTGGTGAGCAAACGTATGCATGCGTTTTTGCGTAAAGTGTTTAGTCTGTCAGTCACAAGGCCGCGAATATTTAATTAGTTTCGTGGTTTGCACAAGAATTGAGCTACAGAGGTCAGCTAAGAACGCAGCAAGGTCATTTGTGGCGCCAGAGGTGTGCTGTATCAAATTCTTATTATCATTATAGTAACAGGTGTGTATTGTTGTATGGCTATTGACATTATAAAAATTATTGTACAATCAAGACTTTTACTATTAAGGGACTACACGTCGAACATCAGAATGACGAAAATTTCAGTTTCTTCGGGCAAACAAAGCGTGGTCAAAGACAGTTATCATCAAAGAAACTCACAAATCTGCTTGTGGGCGGAGCAAACGCTGTAGAAAGAGTAAAAATTTTATTCAATGAGCGGACAAGCCACGCCCACCAAAATGGATTTGTGAACTGAATGGCTCGTGGTGAGCAAACGTATGCATGCGTTTTTGCGTAAAGTGTTTAGTCTGTCAGTCACAAGGCCGCGAATATTTAATTAGTTTCGTGGTTTGCACAAGAATTGAGCTACAGAGGTCAGCTAAGAACGCAGCAAGGTCATTTGTGGCGCCAGAGGTGTGCTGTATCAAATTCTTATTATCATTATAGTAACAGGTGTGTATTGTTGTATGGCTATTGACATTATAAAAATTATTGTACAATCAAGACTTTTACTATTAAGGGACTACACGTCGAACATCAGAATGACGAAAATTTCAGTTTCTTCGGGCAAACAAAGCGTGGTCAAAGACAGTTATCATCAAAGAAACTCACAAATCTGCTTGTGGGCGGAGCAAACGCTGTAGAAAGAGTAAAAATTTTATTCAATGAGCGGACAAGCCACGCCCACCAAAATGGATTTGTGAACTGAATGGCTCGTGGTGAGCAAACGTATGCATGCGTTTTTGCGTAAAGTGTTTAGTCTGTCAGTCACAAGGCCGCGAATATTTAATTAGTTTCGTGGTTTGCACAAGAATTGAGCTACAGAGGTCAGCTAAGAACGCAGCAAGGTCATTTGTGGCGCCAGAGGTGTGCTGTATCAAATTCTTATTATCATTATAGTAACAGGTGTGTATTGTTGTATGGCTATTGACATTATAAAAATTATTGTACAATCAAGACTTTTACTATTAAGGGACTACACGTCGAACATCAGAATGACGAAAATTTCAGTTTCTTCGGGCAAACAAAGCGTGGTCAAAGACAGTTATCATCAAAGAAACTCACAAATCTGCTTGTGGGCGGAGCAAACGCTGTAGAAAGAGTAAAAATTTTATTCAATGAGCGGACAAGCCACGCCCACCAAAATGGATTTGTGAACTGAATGGCTCGTGGTGAGCAAACGTATGCATGCGTTTTTGCGTAAAGTGTTTAGTCTGTCAGTCACAAGGCCGCGAATATTTAATTAGTTTCGTGGTTTGCACAAGAATTGAGCTACAGAGGTCAGCTAAGAACGCAGCAAGGTCATTTGTGGCGCCAGAGGTGTGCTGTATCAAATTCTTATTATCATTATAGTAACAGGTGTGTATTGTTGTATGGCTATTGACATTATAAAAATTATTGTACAATCAAGACTTTTACTATTAAGGGACTACACGTCGAACATCAGAATGACGAAAATTTCAGTTTCTTCGGGCAAACAAAGCGTGGTCAAAGACAGTTATCATCAAAGAAACTCACAAATCTGCTTGTGGGCGGAGCAAACGCTGTAGAAAGAGTAAAAATTTTATTCAATGAGCGGACAAGCCACGCCCACCAAAATGGATTTGTGAACTGAATGGCTCGTGGTGAGCAAACGTATGCATGCGTTTTTGCGTAAAGTGTTTAGTCTGTCAGTCACAAGGCCGCGAATATTTAATTAGTTTCGTGGTTTGCACAAGAATTGAGCTACAGAGGTCAGCTAAGAACGCAGCAAGGTCATTTGTGGCGCCAGAGGTGTGCTGTATCAAATTCTTATTATCATTATAGTAACAGGTGTGTATTGTTGTATGGCTATTGACATTATAAAAATTATTGTACAATCAAGACTTTTACTATTAAGGGACTACACGTCGAACATCAGAATGACGAAAATTTCAGTTTCTTCGGGCAAACAAAGCGTGGTCAAAGACAGTTATCATCAAAGAAACTCACAAATCTGCTTGTGGGCGGAGCAAACGCTGTAGAAAGAGTAAAAATTTTATTCAATGAGCGGACAAGCCACGCCCACCAAAATGGATTTGTGAACTGAATGGCTCGTGGTGAGCAAACGTATGCATGCGTTTTTGCGTAAAGTGTTTAGTCTGTCAGTCACAAGGCCGCGAATATTTAATTAGTTTCGTGGTTTGCACAAGAATTGAGCTACAGAGGTCAGCTAAGAACGCAGCAAGGTCATTTGTGGCGCCAGAGGTGTGCTGTATCAAATTCTTATTATCATTATAGTAACAGGTGTGTATTGTTGTATGGCTATTGACATTATAAAAATTATTGTACAATCAAGACTTTTACTATTAAGGGACTACACGTCGAACATCAGAATGACGAAAATTTCAGTTTCTTCGGGCAAACAAAGCGTGGTCAAAGACAGTTATCATCAAAGAAACTCACAAATCTGCTTGTGGGCGGAGCAAACGCTGTAGAAAGAGTAAAAATTTTATTCAATGAGCGGACAAGCCACGCCCACCAAAATGGATTTGTGAACTGAATGGCTCGTGGTGAGCAAACGTATGCATGCGTTTTTGCGTAAAGTGTTTAGTCTGTCAGTCACAAGGCCGCGAATATTTAATTAGTTTCGTGGTTTGCACAAGAATTGAGCTACAGAGGTCAGCTAAGAACGCAGCAAGGTCATTTGTGGCGCCAGAGGTGTGCTGTATCAAATTCTTATTATCATTATAGTAACAGGTGTGTATTGTTGTATGGCTATTGACATTATAAAAATTATTGTACAATCAAGACTTTTACTATTAAGGGACTACACGTCGAACATCAGAATGACGAAAATTTCAGTTTCTTCGGGCAAACAAAGCGTGGTCAAAGACAGTTATCATCAAAGAAACTCACAAATCTGCTTGTGGGCGGAGCAAACGCTGTAGAAAGAGTAAAAATTTTATTCAATGAGCGGACAAGCCACGCCCACCAAAATGGATTTGTGAACTGAATGGCTCGTGGTGAGCAAACGTATGCATGCGTTTTTGCGTAAAGTGTTTAGTCTGTCAGTCACAAGGCCGCGAATATTTAATTAGTTTCGTGGTTTGCACAAGAATTGAGCTACAGAGGTCAGCTAAGAACGCAGCAAGGTCATTTGTGGCGCCAGAGGTGTGCTGTATCAAATTCTTATTATCATTATAGTAACAGGTGTGTATTGTTGTATGGCTATTGACATTATAAAAATTATTGTACAATCAAGACTTTTACTATTAAGGGACTACACGTCGAACATCAGAATGACGAAAATTTCAGTTTCTTCGGGCAAACAAAGCGTGGTCAAAGACAGTTATCATCAAAGAAACTCACAAATCTGCTTGTGGGCGGAGCAAACGCTGTAGAAAGAGTAAAAATTTTATTCAATGAGCGGACAAGCCACGCCCACCAAAATGGATTTGTGAACTGAATGGCTCGTGGTGAGCAAACGTATGCATGCGTTTTTGCGTAAAGTGTTTAGTCTGTCAGTCACAAGGCCGCGAATATTTAATTAGTTTCGTGGTTTGCACAAGAATTGAGCTACAGAGGTCAGCTAAGAACGCAGCAAGGTCATTTGTGGCGCCAGAGGTGTGCTGTATCAAATTCTTATTATCATTATAGTAACAGGTGTGTATTGTTGTATGGCTATTGACATTATAAAAATTATTGTACAATCAAGACTTTTACTATTAAGGGACTACACGTCGAACATCAGAATGACGAAAATTTCAGTTTCTTCGGGCAAACAAAGCGTGGTCAAAGACAGTTATCATCAAAGAAACTCACAAATCTGCTTGTGGGCGGAGCAAACGCTGTAGAAAGAGTAAAAATTTTATTCAATGAGCGGACAAGCCACGCCCACCAAAATGGATTTGTGAACTGAATGGCTCGTGGTGAGCAAACGTATGCATGCGTTTTTGCGTAAAGTGTTTAGTCTGTCAGTCACAAGGCCGCGAATATTTAATTAGTTTCGTGGTTTGCACAAGAATTGAGCTACAGAGGTCAGCTAAGAACGCAGCAAGGTCATTTGTGGCGCCAGAGGTGTGCTGTATCAAATTCTTATTATCATTATAGTAACAGGTGTGTATTGTTGTATGGCTATTGACATTATAAAAATTATTGTACAATCAAGACTTTTACTATTAAGGGACTACACGTCGAACATCAGAATGACGAAAATTTCAGTTTCTTCGGGCAAACAAAGCGTGGTCAAAGACAGTTATCATCAAAGAAACTCACAAATCTGCTTGTGGGCGGAGCAAACGCTGTAGAAAGAGTAAAAATTTTATTCAATGAGCGGACAAGCCACGCCCACCAAAATGGATTTGTGAACTGAATGGCTCGTGGTGAGCAAACGTATGCATGCGTTTTTGCGTAAAGTGTTTAGTCTGTCAGTCACAAGGCCGCGAATATTTAATTAGTTTCGTGGTTTGCACAAGAATTGAGCTACAGAGGTCAGCTAAGAACGCAGCAAGGTCATTTGTGGCGCCAGAGGTGTGCTGTATCAAATTCTTATTATCATTATAGTAACAGGTGTGTATTGTTGTATGGCTATTGACATTATAAAAATTATTGTACAATCAAGACTTTTACTATTAAGGGACTACACGTCGAACATCAGAATGACGAAAATTTCAGTTTCTTCGGGCAAACAAAGCGTGGTCAAAGACAGTTATCATCAAAGAAACTCACAAATCTGCTTGTGGGCGGAGCAAACGCTGTAGAAAGAGTAAAAATTTTATTCAATGAGCGGACAAGCCACGCCCACCAAAATGGATTTGTGAACTGAATGGCTCGTGGTGAGCAAACGTATGCATGCGTTTTTGCGTAAAGTGTTTAGTCTGTCAGTCACAAGGCCGCGAATATTTAATTAGTTTCGTGGTTTGCACAAGAATTGAGCTACAGAGGTCAGCTAAGAACGCAGCAAGGTCATTTGTGGCGCCAGAGGTGTGCTGTATCAAATTCTTATTATCATTATAGTAACAGGTGTGTATTGTTGTATGGCTATTGACATTATAAAAATTATTGTACAATCAAGACTTTTACTATTAAGGGACTACACGTCGAACATCAGAATGACGAAAATTTCAGTTTCTTCGGGCAAACAAAGCGTGGTCAAAGACAGTTATCATCAAAGAAACTCACAAATCTGCTTGTGGGCGGAGCAAACGCTGTAGAAAGAGTAAAAATTTTATTCAATGAGCGGACAAGCCACGCCCACCAAAATGGATTTGTGAACTGAATGGCTCGTGGTGAGCAAACGTATGCATGCGTTTTTGCGTAAAGTGTTTAGTCTGTCAGTCACAAGGCCGCGAATATTTAATTAGTTTCGTGGTTTGCACAAGAATTGAGCTACAGAGGTCAGCTAAGAACGCAGCAAGGTCATTTGTGGCGCCAGAGGTGTGCTGTATCAAATTCTTATTATCATTATAGTAACAGGTGTGTATTGTTGTATGGCTATTGACATTATAAAAATTATTGTACAATCAAGACTTTTACTATTAAGGGACTACACGTCGAACATCAGAATGACGAAAATTTCAGTTTCTTCGGGCAAACAAAGCGTGGTCAAAGACAGTTATCATCAAAGAAACTCACAAATCTGCTTGTGGGCGGAGCAAACGCTGTAGAAAGAGTAAAAATTTTATTCAATGAGCGGACAAGCCACGCCCACCAAAATGGATTTGTGAACTGAATGGCTCGTGGTGAGCAAACGTATGCATGCGTTTTTGCGTAAAGTGTTTAGTCTGTCAGTCACAAGGCCGCGAATATTTAATTAGTTTCGTGGTTTGCACAAGAATTGAGCTACAGAGGTCAGCTAAGAACGCAGCAAGGTCATTTGTGGCGCCAGAGGTGTGCTGTATCAAATTCTTATTATCATTATAGTAACAGGTGTGTATTGTTGTATGGCTATTGACATTATAAAAATTATTGTACAATCAAGACTTTTACTATTAAGGGACTACACGTCGAACATCAGAATGACGAAAATTTCAGTTTCTTCGGGCAAACAAAGCGTGGTCAAAGACAGTTATCATCAAAGAAACTCACAAATCTGCTTGTGGGCGGAGCAAACGCTGTAGAAAGAGTAAAAATTTTATTCAATGAGCGGACAAGCCACGCCCACCAAAATGGATTTGTGAACTGAATGGCTCGTGGTGAGCAAACGTATGCATGCGTTTTTGCGTAAAGTGTTTAGTCTGTCAGTCACAAGGCCGCGAATATTTAATTAGTTTCGTGGTTTGCACAAGAATTGAGCTACAGAGGTCAGCTAAGAACGCAGCAAGGTCATTTGTGGCGCCAGAGGTAGGCAAAGTTCACCCGCTCCGCTTGCCCGCCCTCCCCCCTCCCACCCACCCTGGTTGCTACCTTTAAATTAAAGAGCTACCTTTAAATTAAAGAAAAACTATGTCGTAAAACATTTGGGTCCCTCGGCCCTCTAGCTCCACCCTAGGACCGCCCAGCAGTTGGTAAAGTCGCTGTGAAGTACTAGATGGTTAGCCAGAAAAAACAGCACGCAAATCAAGCCGTTTCTATAGTTCGCCGTGTAGTCCCTTAATATTGCTGTGTTTGAAGTTTAATAATAAATTCTATTTATGAGGAAAAATTGAGTTAGTATTGCTGTGTCACACTATAGTCACTTTGTTGTTGTAGCTGTACATGCATTTTATGTACTATATAAAGTGATCAGTACGTACAATGTCATTCAGGTTGATGTGGTCTCATTCTTGTCACTGCAGCACATGAGCATAATAGTACAACTGTCATGATATCAAATTGATAAAGACAGGTTAATATTGCATGAATAGCTAGATTACTGTGCATGTTCTGTATTATTCGCAGTGCAATTTACCTTCACTCTTTTGGTATGCATGTGAACAGCAGTACCATGCTATGTACTGGTGTCAGCACGTGCAATCACACAGACCGCACCTACTGAAAGAAAAAAGCGGCTAAGTCATATGGTTTCGCCATGATCTCTGTGGAACTGTGGCGAGCTCGAATAGGAGCCTTCAACAGCAAGCGCTACTCTGGTTTTTTGTCTTCTCTGTTCTCTTCTTACGTCCCTTTCAAATTTCATCGCAGACGCAAACGTTTTGCAGCACAAGAACCGCCCCCATCAGCTACTGCTAGTGATTCTGCAGTCACACAAGATGCCCAACCGCTCCTTACTAGTGCCAGTAACTCTAAAAACACTAGTGCTACTAAAGTGCGAACAATAATCAACTCGCTCAAGAATTTCCTACTCGTTTTTACCTTCTTCTGGTCATCCTTCTTGTCTACTTCAAGCTCTTCCTTTGGTAGTTTACTCCGGAACACTCGAATTAACAGGTGTCTGTTACGAGAGGCTCTAGTCAGACTCGTACTACTGATAGTGATCATCTCTCAGGCTCTGATCATCTCCGGTGATGTGGAAACAAATCCTGGACCTGATCTAGGTGAGTGCATGCTGTGTGAGTACTCATTGCTACACAATATAATTGATTCAGTCAACCATGGTTTTTGGAAAGCTGCATGTACTAACAATCTTCTAAGCCTTTCATTCTCATTCCTTATTTTTACACAATTTTATTTCATTTTGCTAAATTTATTCATAATTTTTTATTACCTTGTAGGTTCTAGGCCAACTGTACTTGAGATAAGGATGATGAAAGGTATAGATGGCAGACGTCTTAAAATAATTGAGACAATCGCTGCTGGTGGCTACATGACATTTGGTATGTGTCTCCTGAATGATGAGAATGGAGATGAAGTTGAGCTTATTGAGAAGGATCATTCCAGCAAAGGTGCTGATGGTATTACACAGGCTATCCTCAAGAAGTGGCTGAAGAAGGATGCTCCTACTCGTACTTATAAGCACTTAGTAGAGTGTCTCAAACAGTCTGACCACGGTGCTCTTGCTGATGACATTTCAAACTCATTAGTTGGACAAGGTGTGTGTATGCTTGCATGTGTCCTCTATTCAGACATAATTTTTTGTATTTTCATGAGCGTAATATTTAGAACAGTCAAATACAGCACCAAGAGTTACCCGAGTGCTACACACAAGCCTGATGTCACCTACAAAGTTGTACTTTGCATTTATGGCACTCAGGCCGTGGTCTCGTGCCATTACATGACCCTTTCCAACCTTCTCTTAGTTTACTGCTTTCTGTACTCTGCTCTCTCTATCTCCTATAATTATTATAGTACTAATTATAACGTGTTGAATATAATTATGTCTTGTTATCATTAGATACTTCTAAATCAGATGAGGAAGTCAGTTCTCCACCAACTAAGAAAGCAAGAAAATTATCTCCTGAATCAACAAGTGGAGGTCAGTTTGTGCTACATGTAATTTAAAACTGTTACTGACGTTGGAAATGGCGTACCTGTTTCCGTGTAGTGCGTGGCATTTTGTATAGCTCTGTGAGCCACAGAACTTGTTCTGGTGAACTTCATCTGTTCTCTACAGTCCATCTGAACAGCTTTCGTGTCTCACAGAGCTACACAAAGTGCCACGCACTCCATGAAAACAAGCACGCTATTTTCAACAGACCTTCAATTGACTGTATACATCGGTTCCTGTGGCACTCTGAATCCAGTAGTTGCCTCTATCCATCGTCTAACCTTGTGTACAGTCAATTTCATCCATCTATTACTGTGAGGATAATTCCCTTTGTATAACATAGGTCAGCCAGTAACAGAAACCAGTGCAAGTGCCCTGCCTTATGGTCAGACACACCGCCACCAAATCAGTGGTGAGTTGGACAGTAGCTTGTTACATATTTAAGTCTAGTAACAGCCTACCATTCTCTATTCTGAATTAAGTCTAGTTCACAATAATAAAGCCGCTTATACCGTGTTTACACTGCCACAAAGTGCTGTGCCGGAGCCAAGCTGGTGCCGTACTGGCCTCTAAGGTGGCTGCGTTTAAACTGCACACTGTTTTGCAGCTTTTTTGACTATGACAACCAAGGGGTGTAACCTCATCTAACTGAAATGATATTTGTTATTCATTTAATTACTTTATCGTTGCTTTATGAACAGAAGCGATGTTTAATTTTTTGATGGCAACCTTGAACTTTCTCTTAGCTGTCTTATGCTCAACTACAATCATCAGAAGATTTCGAAGATTGCAATTATAACTAACGTTGTAGTATTTTTCACTCTATGTTTAAAGCAGTTTTCGTATGTACAGTGTACAATCAAAAACATCAAAACAATAGTTTAATTTGTGTACAGATAATTCTTGTGAGGATAATGGTCTTTGTATAGGTCAGCCGACAACAGAAACAAGTACAAGTATACTACCTCACGATCAGACACTCCACCTTCAAATTGGCACTGTCACTGGTAAGTTTTCCTAGTATGTACTTGGGCAGTGGCTTATTAAGTTGGAATGATTATACTTAAGTCTAATTCTTCTCTCATGCATTATATGCCATGAGATGAATATTAATAAGCAAACTTGTTTTGCATCTTATCATAACAACTTAACAAGCATACAGTACAGAACTCGCTGTGAAGCATCACGACATGCTTCCCTCCCTACTTAGCCAGTGACTCTCAAAAATTTGGCAAAGCATGAAGTACGCAACTTACATACGGTGTTGCTACGATTTTCAAACAACGACTACTCGACGTGTAACGCTAGCAAGTGTGCAAGAAGCACACTTCAAGCCAAGAACATTCTTGAGGGCATGACAGATTCTTTTCGATCAAGTCGTAGTTATCGTCGATGGCGACGAGGCCACTATGTAATTTTCTTGCTCTATCCTCGATAACAACTCAAGAAAATATCGAAGAAAGGATCCGTCATGCCCTTGAGAATGTCCTTGGCATGAAGCTGACCGCTTCTTGCATACTTGCTAGCACTGCACATCGAGTAGTCATTGTCGTTAAAAACCTAGCTACCATATTTGTGGGTAGACAACACAACAAGCAGCTTCAGCTAGGAAAAGGAGAAGATATCACTCAGTTTCACACGTGTTTGTACCCAGAGGGGTGCAAGATTCTCTCTTACTATGCATTAAACCAGTTAGAAAGCAATCGTAGGTAATATAGATGAACTGTATGTGAGATAAGAAACAAACAATTTTTCACACGACCCCACACATGTGGTGAACTGGAAGGAAAAAGCGCGCTTGTGGTAGCTTTTTGCACTACACAGTAGCTAAAAAAAGGCTTGAGCGAGTATAGGCTATATATAGGCAAGGTGCATCCGAATTCACTGACAACAGTGTTGGTATAAGCAGTGGCGTTGCAAGCTTAATGCTGATTGGTTAGGCTATGCGGCACGCAAAGCGCGATGCGAAAATTAATATTCATGGACGCATTATTTAGACCTTTCGTACAGCACGCCGACTGCTTCTGATGTTTTAGTGCCACATGGCAGTTTGTTATACCCACTACACCTACTTACAGACAAAATATTGGTCAGACGCTGGTCTGACCAGTTTCTACACCCCTGATTTACTTCTGTAGTATTGAAGACAAAGCACTCAACTGGCAACCATTTTTTACTAACTTTCAATGTTACGATGCAACCAGGACTGAAAATCAATTGGGTTGTTTTCAATTCCGGTTACATAGTCTATAGTATAATATCTGTGTTGCATTTCTTAAATGCCACCATCGCCACAGTCTCAGCTAGCTTCCTAGAGGTAGCTATTAAATGTATGTGTTCTTCTTTATTGTCATACTGTATAATTATAGCAATGGTAGGAAGCAATGTAATAATGTTATTTAATATGCAGTCCCACACACTAGGGACTATAAACAGCTGGGTGATTGTGGGAGTAATTAAATGTATATTATAATTTGCCTTATGTAGTGAAAGATGACATAAACCCGTCTTTCGCATATTGTGCAATGAAAAAAGACAGTGCTGAGAGACATCATCTAAATAAAGAAAAGCAAAAAAGAAATCAAAGGAAAATACTTCACCAAAAGATGAAAATGTATTTTCAACAGCAACAGGAAAGACAAGAACAGGACAAAGAATGTGAGAAACAGGAACGAGAGAAACAGGAACGAGAAAAACAGGAACGAGAAAAACAGGAACGAGGAAAACAGGAGAAAATTCTTAAACCAAGTGAGTATAACATCTGCACATGTTTTGCTCATTTTGCACATGTTGAATAGTAGTTATACCGTAAATCGGGAAATTTTCGTGTAACAAAATTTTCGTGTGATTGATAAAATATTTTCTTGGGTCGACCTGCCCACGAAAATATTTTAACATCGAAAATTTATCAACGTGTACAGTTGTTTGCGAAGATCTTGCATAACGGAAGCGAAAGCGGAAGTGTGACTCTGGCCAATTAAATACACTTTTCGTCACATGTACAGCTTCGGTTAGTCACGCTTACGTGCGTTTGATTGGCCAACGTCATACTTCCGCTTCCGTTATGCAAGATCTTCGCAAACAACTGTAAGCAAATAGGTACACAGTTTCTAGACAAAACTGCATGACTGTTGCTGCTGACAGCTGTAACGATGCTTGTATTCGTGGTTATTGTGTATACAAGAGTGTAGGAGCCAGCTGAATGAATGGATCCTGCCAGGAGCGCATAATGAGAGAGCGACGTAATAGAGTAGGAGCGTGAAGCGCCCACGCATTTGATTAAAAATTGGAACTCCAGACATGATGGGACGTGTTACTAAGAATAGAACACTCATTGCGTTGTACTGTACAAGCGTACGTACGTACGATCGAGCGGGTACGCCGAGTAGTAAAGCAGCTAGCCACGTGTTCTCTGATGGCGTCTGCTAGGCGCTTGGCGCTTGGCCAACAATCGAGGCGATCGCCTGGGAGTGATCGCGAGCGGCATTAGTCTATGAACTAGCGTTCTTTGAGGAGTACTCACTTCGGCTTCCATCTTGTGTACGAACGCGTGTACGTGTATAACGAGATTGTTCTATTCTTAGTAACACGTCCCATCATGTCTGGAGTTCCAATTTTTAATCAAATGCGTGGGCGCTTCACGCTCCTACTCTATTACGTCGCTCTCTCATTATGCGCTCCTGATCCTGCCCATTTGTTAGCCTGGTAGCCTGGGCAGACCAAAATGTGGCTCAGGCTCAGGCGCTGGTGGTCTATTAGAAGGTCGCTCACTGTCGCTGGCTAAACAGGAACTCCAGGCAGACAGTGTTTCAGCTGCAGCCAAGCTCTTGAGCATAAACTTACAGCATACAACTCGCAACTCGGCATACACGTGTTTGCGTTGTTAAAAAATTTTCGTGTGTTTAATCTTCGTGGTTGAACCGTACCCACGAAAATATTTTAACAACAAAATTTCCCGAATTACGGTATACCGATTGATCAGTATATAACTACTGTAAACAATAGTGCGCTGCTTGCCTGACGTCTAGCTGACTACTTTGCGTCGCAGGAAGACTGCAGAGCAGCCCGAGCGCTGTTTCTTTGTGGATTCTCGAATGCGGCGGCCCTCTTGAAACGCGTGCAGGCTGTATGCGATTTATAGCCCTCATTAATCCTTTAAATACTAAGTTATCTTGCTGGAATTTTAACCTCGTAAATGCTGACTAATTCTCTCACGAATATCTCATTTGTCCTTTGCGCTACTGGTCTCAAATTTGCGTCCTTTTTCGCCAGTGAGTAGCTGCAATTGCTCACACTCAAGTTGATCAAGATGCTCCTCCCACTTCGGGAGTGAAGCCAATGTGCAACGACCTTGTCAAATTTTGCTCAAAGTTAGTACTTGGGCTGGCTACTGAAAAGTACATACAAATAACAGTGGTTTTGGAAAAAGGTGTTTTCCGAGCGTCCTTAAGGGTGCTCGCAACTAATTAATATTCACGGTGCTACGCATTGCTTTGGTCAGTGTTTCTGGAAACTAAAGCAGCAGACAGAGCGATATTACAAGGGCGTCTTGATAGCTACTCGTATCATGAAATTTAACGGGCTTGCTCGCTCGCAAGAAAACGGAGAGACGCGGTCCATGATCGACTTGTTTATGCTTATAACTCGGCGACAAAGACTTCTGTGAGCTCAAGATTCCAGAAATGCAAGTTTCAGCAAAGCTACAATCTAGTAACAGAACGATTTTTTGCTAGCGCACCTATAAAGCACCGTTGGCGGTCGAGCAGCATGGATTTTCCCATTTTTCTCAGCAGTGTGGCGTTTATTTACAAAAATCGCTCTGTTACTAGATCGTAGCTTTGCTGAAACTTGCATTTCTGGAATACTGAGCTCACAGAAGTCTTTGCATGTTGCCGAGTTTTATGCATAAACACGTCGATCATGGACCACGTCTGTTTTCTTGCGAGCAAGCTAGCCCCTTAAATTTCATGATACGAGTAGCTATCAAGACGCACTTGCTATACTGCTAATATCGCTCTGTCTGCTGCTTTAGGTTCCCAGAAACACTGACCATAGGAACGCACAGTGGCGTGAATATTAATTATTTGCGAGCACCCTTAAGGTGGCAGTATGCCAATTTAATGAAATTCATGACTTTGCAAGTACCTTTATTTTCTAGCAATGGTATTTTGTACAGGCATGCTCCAGTATGCATTTTGTTTGTCTATTGATTATAGCAAGTTTCAGTCACGAAGGGTTTGCTAACGTAGAGCAGCTCGCTCGCCCAGTAAAGACCGTTCTGTGGCTGCTATCTCCAGTTTGGCTTGCTTTCTCCGGAACATTGCCATGCAGAAATGTAATACATTTTTCGGACATATTCTGTTTACGTACGAAAACGGACCACAAACCTACAAATTGTACACTATGGCTCTTGGAGACGCTTTGGAACTTCAAAGATTGTCTAACAATGCTCTAAAACATCATCTGCTACCACCAACAGTGCATATCGACATAAACGTATTACAAGCAATGGTGAACGAAGAAACAAGCCATGGAACACACCTTTTCGGCCTCAAGACGCGCCATGGTGTTTGAATCGACTACCCTACCCTGCAAGAAGACACAAAGAGTTTGCTAACAACCTACTACTGGATCGCTGAAGCAATACAGCCATTAAAGAACTCTTTCCTGACCTGACCGTATTATGAAATTTTCTAATTATCTGTAATTTTCACCAATTTTCAGGCTAAAAATGGAAGTCAAAATTTATCTGCCAGAAATAAATTATGCACCAGGCGAAGCTATTTATAGCCTAGTACAAGAATTCCTTTCTAACTAGGATATTGTTATTAAGAAAACAGGTTTCGAAATTTTGAAATCCTCCATTTTGTCATTGATTTTGTATTACGCCATTGGGAGAAAGAACGAAGGAATGGCTACCCGATTTGGAATAGTTAAACTGCGTGTGAGTGCTTAGTGACAGTTTTGATTAGTTGCCTAAGGTACAGTAGACTGTGAATCACCATCTAACTAAGGAATCCTGTCGTTCGGTAGCTTCAGGCGCTGCATTTTCAACAGCTTCTCAATGCTCGCCATAAAATTCGCCCGCGTTATTTTACGGAATAATATACGGTCAATTTTTGTCCGTGTCAAATTATTTCTGGCAATGAGAGCTTCGTTTACAGCTTTCAAATTTTAGCGATATTTCGATACTCCTTTGCTATTGCGGCAAAACAGCAAACCTTGAACAGAAAAAATCTTTTAAAAATCTAGATAGTATTACGGAAATTCGCTCTGTAGGTACGTTTGTGGGCAAGATGCTGCTGCGCTTGAAGTGCGTCGATCTATTGCTCGACAGACAAGATAGCAGCCACAGACTCTTCATGTATTATTTTCCTCATACTGTTATGTAAATCGCTGTAGTTGTAAAGTAGCTATTAGAAAAATGCACGTTGCGTGGGTGTTGAATATTAATTACGTGCACTGCCACCTTAAGCCGTAAAATGTTCAAATTATTCTGGCGGCCATTTTGTTTCTTAAAATAAAATTGTGGAATTTGCAGTGAAGCCATAGAAATGCTGGATGCCAATTTGTTTGGTGCAGGGTGTGCCGAAAACTATGGTTATTTGTATTCAGAATATTAATTTTAGCATTTTGGATAAAGTTATGGTGTCTGAAGTATGTATGACGCCAAATGGCGTCATTAGGGCTTAAAGGGTTAACGCTCATTACATCAAAGATAATTATTCATATTATGGTTTAATAAATGTTCTTATCTGCAGGTGTCCTTAAACAGTTCCAAACTTACCTCAAGAAAGTCTACTTAGAGACTGCATTTCCTCATACTACATGCTGTAATTTAGTAGACGATACCGATTTTTTGTTGTCCAAACCCAGTGAAAGGCTCTCTTCTTCATTAAATCCCACTTACCTAAAGATTACTGATATTGGCAAAATAGAAGAATCGTCTTCAATTAAAACTATTTTAGTATCAGGTGCTCCTGGTGTTGGAAAATCAACACTTGCTTTAGAGCTTTGTCGTAAATGGGCTAGTGGAAAGCTTCTGCAGAACTGGCCAACTGTCATTCTTGTACGACTTCGTGACCAACGTGTTAGAGAAGCCAAGATTCTTAGTGACTTTCTTTATTATCCTGATGAAGCAATGAGAATAAAAATTTGTCAAGTTATAGAAAATTCCAATGGCAAAGGAGTTCTTTTTGTTCTTGATGATCTTGATCATCTGGATATGGTTCCAGAAGCGGGGTCCGTTTATCAGCAACTTATAGCTTCTCGTAATACTCAGTCCCCTGCTGATTCCCAGTTTGTAGATGCTACTCGGATGATTATTAGCAGATCATATCACCATCCTCACCTGCCTTGGTCATTGCTCGGGATAGAAGGATTTCCTTTGCGTATTGACCAGCATATTGGGCTATTAGGTCTTAAAAAAGAGAGCCTGAACTGGTGTATTTCCTCAGCTTGTGATAACAGTAAGATAAAAGATTATCTTGAATCTCGTCCAGTAATAAATTATCGCATGGTAAATCCAGCCCAGTGTGTCGTGATTAGAGACCTTTTCTCTCTTCATTGGAATCTTGGTGATAAGAGTTTTTCTCCCAATACTCTAACAGAGCTGTATACTGACCTGGTACGTACACTTTTGCTACAATACTTGAGCAACCACCGTGAATATAGTCAGAGGAAATGGGCTATTAAGGAGTTTACAGATTTGTCAGTGGTTCCGGTAGTTTATAACAAATTTATGTTTCTAACACACCTGGCAGCAGACGGAATTAAGAACAAAAAGTATGTTTTTGATATTCCAAGAGATTTTGAAGCATTGGGTCAGTCAATAGATTTTGAAACACTAGGGCTAATGAGGAAAGTTGACCAATTTTATCCGGGCAAGGAGAGCTCAAATTCTTACTGTTTCTTGAACCTCACCTTACAGGAGTATCTTGCTGCTTACTATTGCTCTCAAAATGATCCAGCAGAGAGACTACAAGCAGTTATGGGGTCAATGGACTACATGTTTACATATTGCTTGAATTGTACCTTCCAAGAATGTCAGTATTATCACTGGGAAGTTTTTCTCTTTACTGCTGGGCTAACTAAGTTTAGATGGAATGTACAATTTCTATCTGAAAATCTTAAATCCAATACTCTGTTTTTTTCGATGATGCATCTTCTTTACGAGACTCAATCTCCCGACCTAATTTGCCTCACTTTCCTCTTCAAAGATCAGCCAGCTAGTAAGATTGACAAGTATGGTCTTTTGAACATACCTTTGCCTTTAAGTTGCCCAGAGCTTTTACCTGTCGATTTCTTTGTAGCTGGATACTGTATTCCTCATAGTAACAGGTCATGGCTTCTAAATTCTTCACTAACTGATATTACATGCGAACATTTTAAAGCACTAGGAAAGGGTCTCAAGATGTCTTCAGATCAGTGTTCCAGTATTGGGCATATACTGGTAATGAATGTGAATGTGAAGCAAATCCAATGGCTGGGTTTGCTTCACCCACACACCAAGAAACTGACTGAACTTATTATAGTCATACATGTACATGAAGATGCAATAGAAGCTTACACTGACTTTCCGGCATTCTATCCTCTATTGAAAACACTCCGAGTAATAACCAGCCTTTCGCAAAATTCTTTCTTTAAATCTTTTGTTATGCTTCTCAAAAGTCTTAATTCTATGAGGTCATTGGAAAATCTTTTTATTGAGTTTTGGATGGTTTCAGAAGTTGAAGACATTGATTTAAAGCAACTAAAGAAATGTCATAGATTGCAGCATCTTGAGATTGCGTGTGACAAGAGGACAATACGTTCTAGTAGGTGTTTTTGCATGCCACAAATATTGTTTTCAATCTCTTCTAAACTGGAAACTCTTAGTATATCTTGCTTCAAACTTGTTTCAAAACCTTTTACCTCTATGTGTACTCGATCTGGTATTTCTCTGAAGACACTGAACCTCACTTCTTGTGAGATCCCTGATGATGCCTCAACTGCTCTCGTTCGCTTCCTGCAGTCACAACATTGTGTTCTAGAAACATTCAAACTGTCTGATCCTCATCAGCTTCAAGGTATAACTCCTGATAAATTATTGTTGGAAGGAATTGGATCCAGTCACACATTGAAACGTTGTGTTCTTGATGGTTTTAATGGTTCGATTGTGCAGCATTTGGTTACTGGTATGAAAAAAAACCTAAGTCAATCTTGTCTCGAAGAGTTGACAGTTCTTTGCTCGAGTGGTCCATTCATAGTTCCTAAATATTACGATGAGCTGATTCGCCTGGCTAATGAACAACTCACTACCATCACACGATTAAATCTAACTAATCATTTTAAAGAATCCGTACGTAACCATGATATCCGTGAAAATCTCATCATTGACACTGACTGTTCGTTCACATGTACCAGATAATATTAATGCATATGCAAACTTGATTCGTGCACTTTTCACAATATATATTGCAAGCGATGCATTCATGTACTCACATGTGAATAACTTATTTTTGTTTGAACAGTGAATTTTTCTTGATAATTTTTTTCATAACATTTCATTATAATAATCAACGGGATCATAATATGAGGAATCTGAGAATACAAGAACTGAAGGGTATTACAGGTGTTACACTGTAGATCAAGATTAATCTCTAGGGTAATTAAAGATTAATCTTTTCTTGTACTTTGTACATATACATGACCCTGAGCTTCTCGAGAAAAAGAAGAATTCATTAGAAAAAGCAAGCTCGATTTGAGTCAAATAGTCAGGTGGCGGAAATTCTGGGACGTTGCATGCAGATAAAAGCATCAAACTTTGTACATTATTTTATTCACTAGTACATATGAAGTAATTTCAGGGTAGGTACCACCTGAAACCAATCTTAACATAAGAGAATAATTAATTTAAAAATTCGCTGTGTCTCCGGCCCCGGCAACGGGATCGACCTTTCCATAGTTGCAGTCCCGGCAACGGGATTTAGGAGGTCCTAGCTACTAAACCCAAACCCAAGACCTTAAAAACCTTCGCCGCTAACTGTGCAAACTCGGGAGGGTGTCCTAACCCGGGCCTTCGGCCCTTGGTAAGCCTAAGGATCGTCGGGAGGGTCGTCCTAACCCGGGCCTTCGGCCCTTGCATGGTACGCCTAAGGATCGTCGGGAGGGTCGTCCTAACAGGGCCTTTGGCCCTTGGTAAGCCTAAGGAACGTCGAGCATTTAGCTAAAAACTTACACGCTTAGTGTAAGTCTGCAGAAAAAAAAACAAAAAAACGCATAGAGCGAGAATCGAACCCAGAACACTGTAGACTATTACAATCCACAAGGACATATGAACAAAGAGTGAGAGAGGTGGAGAGAGCATCCTTCGTACCTATTGTACTGTCTGCTACTGGAGGTATGGGCAAACAAGCTTCTGTGTTCTATAAACGCCTCGCCTCTCTGCTGGCTGAAAAGAGGGATACATCCTACAGTGCCACAATGAATTGGCTTCGTTGCACGATTACATTTTCCCTGTTGCGATCGGCTGTTCAATGTATCCGTGGTGCCCGTTCCGCTTATCACAGACCGGATGATACGAGCACTAACGTGGATTATGCTTTGTCTTTGTCTAACTTTGCTAACTGAACTATTTTTGTTCTATTTTTTCACTGCCCTATTTTGTTGGTTCCACTGCTTTATTTTGAATTAAATTATATATTAAAAAAAAAAAAAATTACAATCCACAATACTAAACCGCTGAGCCACCGGAACCTGCTGGCTGGTCCATGCTACAAACAAGCCTTTATATTACCAGTGCCGGGACTCGATCCCGTTGCCGGGACCGGAGACACAGCGTTAAAAATTTGCAGCGTCAGCAAAAATTAAAGAAATTCTGGTGATGTTGCAGATAAAGGCACCAAACTTTGTAAATTTATTCACTAGTACATATCAAGTAATTCCATGGTAAGTACCACTTCTGAAAGAATTCTTAACATAAGAAAATAAATCATAATTATTAAAAAATACAATGTCATCGTCAGCAAATCTTGATTACTCTATCTAAGAAACAACTCAACAGAATTTAGTATACAATTTATTTGTTGCAATTACATGTGGCTACACAGCTGTGTACAGTTCCACTGGGCTTACCTACATGAACATCTTGCACTACCGGCAACCCTTGTCACTCTTGCAGCCACATTTTACCAGTTCATTGCAGGCTGCAGAGGATAGTGGCAGTACTGGTATCCAAGACAAATTCTCCTTATTCAATGTCCGACCGTACTCTTGTGGTGAGGGTGCTTCTTGTTGTGGCTGGTCGCTGGTAGTTCAAATTCCAGCCTGATAGGATACACTTTACGGTTTCGAGTGCTTTAGCAGAGCATCTTGCATTGGAGGTATGCATGTTTTCCATTGTTCGGTCCTTTTGACAAAACAGCTCTCTTCATATAAATTGCAACAGTAAAGCGTTCGAGGTATCGAAAAAACCCACTGTTAATGTTGCACTTCGAAACGTGTATCCTATCAGGCTGGAATTTGGACTACCAGCGACCAGCCACAAGAATCACCCTCACGAGAAGAGTACGGTTCGACATTGAATAAGGAGGGGTGTCTTGGATGCCAGTGTTGTACACACTGCCACTCTCCTCTGCATGCAGCCTGCAGTGAACTGGTAAAATGTGGCTGCAAGAGTGACAAGGGTTGCCGGTAGTGTAAGATACAGAGTAATTTGCTGACAATGCCGTGACAATTTTTAATAATTATGATTTATTCTTCTATGTTAGGAATTCTTTCAGAAGTGGTACTTACCATGGAATTACTTGATATGTACTAGTGAATAAATTTGCAAAGTTTGGTGCCTTTATCTGCAACATCACCAGAATTTCTTATAATTTTGCTGACGCTGCAAATTTTTCGAATAATTATTTTCCTATGTTAAGATTGGTTTTAGAGATGGTACCTACCCTGAAATTACTTGATATGTACTAGTGAATAATTGTACAAAGTTTAGTGCTTTTATCCGCAACGTCCCCAAAACCTGAAAATTTGGACATAAGCCACCTGACTAAAATGAACAAATCTGGTAACATCTATAATAGAAGGTGCTCCTGGTGTAGGTAAATCTGCTTTTGTTTGGAAAATGTGTCAAAACTGGGCTAGCGGAGAGCTCCTTCAAGACTCGTCAATTGTTATTCATGTCAACTTACGTAATCAGCATGTTCGTGCATGAAATTAATAAAGAATTGTTGCCAAGTGTAACTCTAGTGATTCTTAGCAAGGTTAGTTGTAGACCACGTTACGATGCTCAGGATCAGCACATTCAAGTATCTTGTTTCACAAACGAAAGTATAGACAACTATAGTGCTTCAGCTTTCAGTGATGACAGTAAGGTGTTCTCTGATTTCAATTCCTTCTTATCCTGTCATCCATACGTACACACTCTAATGTACATACCAGCTCGGTGTCATGATAAGAGACCTTTATCGGCTCCATTGGAACCATGGCGATACAGAGTTTTCTCCCAATACTCTAACAGAGTTATATACTGACCTGGTACATACTCTATATAGTTTGATGAAATTGTTTATCGATGGCATGAATTATTTGATTTGCCAGAAAAGGCAAAGGAATCTTTTATGGCACTAGCACATCTTGCAGCAAGAGGGATAGAAGAAAGAAAATATGTTTTTGATGTGCCGAAGGATTTTGAAACTCTAGGTTCAGAATTTACCACAATAAACTTTGAAACATTTGGCTTGATGCAGAAAGTGGACGAAGTGTATTCAGGTATGGAGAGCTCAGAATCCTACTGCTTCTTAAACCTCACCTTACAGGAGTATCTTGCTGCTTACTATTGCTCACTACAAAACACGGCAGAGAGACTACAGAAGATGTTATTATCACCATCTCCTCTTGAGCATTTTCTTTCTTGTTATTGCTTTAGGGAATTTTCAGCAGAATATCGTTGTCATCTCCAGATTGTCGTTGAATCACCAGATCGTTGTCGCTGTCATTGTCATTGTCATCACCAGAGTGTTGTGATATTTACGGTAGGCCTAACAAAACTTAGCTGGGATAATAAAGCTCTTTCAAGAATTCTTGAAACTAGTAAGAATTACTCAACTATATTACTATCAACAATGCATTTGCTTTATGAGGCTCAATCACCAGATCTTATTCGTCAAACTTTTTCTTTACTGAACCTTGACATACCAGCAACAAGATGGACCGAGAAAGATGGTCTTCTGGATATACCAAGATCTGACTTTTCACTAGATTTATTTGTGACTGGCTATTGCATTCCACACAGCAACAGATTATGGCTGCTTAGTGATACTACAAGTGAGGAAAATCTTGAAGCACTTTCCATAGGTCTCGATATGTCTTCAAAAGGCTACTGTAGTATTGGGCATATAATAGAAATGAGTATGCACTTGGATGATATCATCAATAAGCCTTTCTTATACCCTCATACCCAAAGAGTAACAGAACTCACTATAGCTGAACTAGCAGAAGATTATACCAAGTTGTTCCTCTTCTTTCCACTACTGAAAATACTCAATGTACGTGTACAATTCAATTCTACATGTATAGCAGGTCTCAAGTCCCTTTTTGAAGTCTTTGCATCCTTGAACTCACCACCGAAAGAACTTCACTTTTGTCTTAATTATACACAACATGAGTATTACAACACGAGCGATATTTCAGACATATTCAAACAACTGCAGGCATGTCCAATTAACCATACGATAAAAGTAGCATTTAGAGATAGATATCATGAATTTCCTACTTTTTCACAATTAATTTCATCAAAAGTTGAATGTCTTCATCTGTATTGGCTGACCTTCATACCTGACTTCACTCACTGTAAGGTTTCTAGTTGTCTAAAAAGGTTAAAGATCGATTCTTGTACGATTCCTGATTATGCCTGTACCACCCTTTATGATTTCTTTCAGTCACTACAATGTGTCTTAGAGGAAATGCTGCTATTACTTCCTGAGTACAATGAAGATTGTGACAGATCTAGCATTAACAAGTTGGTGAAGGGAATTGGATCCAGTTGTACATTAAAATATTGCGCTCTTAGAAATCAAGACGATTCCATTGTACAACATTTAGTAGACGGTATAAAAGAGAGTAACAGAATGTGTCGCCTCGAAAGTTTGATAGTATTGTGCAGATATCATGATAGAGCTTGCAAACACTGCAATGACCTGATTCGTGTTGTGAATGAACACCATACCATTAGGCTGTTAGGACTAAGCAAGAATTTTGAACAATTCGAAAGAAAACACAAAATTCGGGAAAATCTGAACATTGAATACTTTGATGTGTAGTTTATGTTCAACTATAATAGTTCTGTAATGCAACTGTACATTACTTTTCACTGTCTTTATACATGTACTGGATCTTAGTTTAAATTCAAGTTATCAGCCACACTCAATGTGGTGCTTTATGTATTACATTGTATTTTTGGACTGAACTGTTACTGGGCCCGGTAAATTGTATTGCTGGTGGTAGTGAAAGTGCTTTTTATAGCTATTATTAATTTTATCCTAAACGGTATATAAATTGACATTTCTGATTTTTTTCGTGTTTATTCTTAGTAAAAGTAGATGTGTATTGTACTGCAAAAACAGCGGCAAAATTATTTTTCACAAAATTTACCATGATTACTTACTTCCTGAATTCCTAGTTTCTCACCATGAAGATCAAACCACCTTTTCCTCATTCTATCTCTAATTCTTTTACCCAAGTACTGCCAGTGGAATCATCAGCTTATAGTCTTATTTGTTCCATAATATCTGTGTTCAAAAGTCCATTTTTCATATTTTTAGCTATTAAATTATGTCTTACTTAGCTTCATTGTGCACAATAACTAAGCTCTACACACATGTCTTTGGTAGATCATAATAGAATCTACGATTCCAGTTAATAATATACTAAGTTGAATGTAACAGATGGGATGATGCTTGGAAATGCCGAACAAGATGGAATATGCTATGCTTGCAAATTAAAAGTCCCGACTGAGTCCTCCAAAACACAACTACCTCTAGCTTTGAAACTGTCAATTACTTCACCAGACTGCTGCTGATGCAGGGATACTTGGGACTTTTAATTTTGAAGCATAATTCCATTTTGTTCTTTTACTTTTGCAAGCATCATCCCATCTTGTTCTTTTCCCGCTTTTTAAGCCTTGTTCACGCGTTTTAAGCCTCTACTTTTGCAAGTGTCATTCCTACACTTTTTTTTTTTTTTTATTAAATTACTTTTACTTTACTTTTTATCATTTTACTGCTTCTTGCACCTCAGCTTACAAGAGCATTTTTAGCTTCCCAGGACAAAATCCAGCAGAGATTCTACAAGATATAATTATTATAACTCTAAATCTCATGGGTTAATTGATTTTATACATATACATGACTCCAGAATCTCTAAGTATAATCGCTGTGTGATTATACTTAGAGATCAATTTACTCCAGGAATCAGTATCAAAATGAATGAATCAAGCTCTTTCAGAACTGAAGTGTTTTCATCATTTCCGAGCCGAGTCCATTTTTCCAAAGAAATTCCAACCAATGTGATATCTAATAGTGCAATACTACTTTGATCCGCTAGATCTTTTTCAATCACAAAATGATGAGTGATGTGTTTGCTCTCTATTCAATCACATGCATCACTGTCTTAATTGGAAACAATTGAAATATACAGTTGATCACTTATTGTTGACGGTCAGGTAAAACTCAGGTTCGTTTCGTTGTGAGATTCAAACTATTTAAAGGATCGAATTGAGCAGATTGACTGGTACAAGAATTTGAATTTTTGGTAGTTCTATTTAGTGCTACATGCCGCACTGACCGCACCTCTAAGAAAAGGCGCCAAGACTATGATCTCTGTGGAGTTGTGGCGAGCTCGGATAGGGCTCTTCAACAGCAAGGGATACTCTGCTTTCCTGTCTTCTCTATTCTCGTCCTACATCCCTTTCAAATTTCATCGCCGACGCAAGCGTGAACGTAATGCTACTCAAGATCCATCTACTGCCAGTCAGTCGTCATCACGTGCTAGTATAAACTCGTCCACACAAGAAGAACCACTCCAGATCAGTACATCACCTCATTCAGCAAGCATCATCACTTCATCAGCTGTCAGCTCACTCCAGCAATCTCTCCTTTCGTTATTCTGCTCCTCCTTTTCTCAAGTTCGTGGCTTGCTTAATAGATGTCTGTTACGAGAGGCTCTAGTCAGACTCGTACTACTGATAGTGATCATCTCTCAGGCTCTGGTCATCTCCGGTGATGTGGAGACAAATCCCGGACCACTAGCATGTGAGTGACATTACATTTATACCTCACTTGTATAATGTTTGAAAAAGCTGTCCTTGTGTGTAAGTGGTGAAAGGTTTCTAATCTACTAATCGTCAATAACATCACGTAAAAAGTTTCTAATAATTTGATAGCTTTTACTATATCCTACTCCACAATTAGTGTATTAGGCCGGTCTTGTATGAATAACTGATTTTTCACTATGCAATTTCACCTATACAGGCGACAGGCCCTCATATACACAACTACTGAATCTCAGGAATGCTGATGGATCTAGCCTGAAAGTTATTCAGAGGATCACTTCATTGGAACAATGGCAATGCACAGACTTTGCTCACATGCTACTAAATGACGATGTTCTTGTGAGTAAATATGAAAAAGAATACAAAGAGAAAGATCTGTTTGTTCGAGGGGTGCTTAAAGACTGGTTGTCTCGTAATGATGATGATGCTACTGATTTGGCTGTTCCACGCACTTGGTCAGCTCTTGCTGAGTGTATCACTGATGCTGGTCTACCAGGAGCTCTCACCAAAGCCATTATTGATGCCTGCCCTCCTCCTCCTCAAGGTACTGTACATACAGTGTCAGTAAGTGCATTATCGTGTGTGATTAGCAATAGGCCTTTCCCACTAAGCCAATGGAATGTATGTGTGGAGTTAATTAAACGTGACGTCACTTCTAGAGTCTTTCTGCTGCTCCACTAGCAGCTATAATCTAATGTATCTATTGCAAGGGTGGCCTTTGACCATTCCCCAGAATCTGGGGATCCGTTCACACTCGAATATTTGTTTGTGATATTAGTTACGTGAAAATTGTGCTCCACTGTCTGCGTTGCAACCTGTAGAAGCTGATCTAGTACTCGAGTACGAGCAGCGAAATCCTGCCTGACAGTGTCTGTGTTCGCGCGGCCCCTACTGTGTACGGTGTAGTATCTTTACTACTCAATTCAAACATGATTGTTGACCTGAATTACAATTGTGATCATACAGTATTTATAGCAGTACGATTGTCAAATTTACAAGATCACATGATCATGGTTCCAGACAGCTGGCTCAATTATTGTTCAGAATACACCACATTCCTTCCCTCCTCATTAAGTGTTCATGCATATAGGTGTCGCAGTAACGATCTGGAGATTTCCTGTTTCCGCGAGGATAACGTGGTGAGGTTGGAATGACGGGTACGGGTGTTGCAGGAGAATCAGATTTGGTCTCATCTGAGCTATCAGCAGTTAGATATTCTTCGTCAAGATCTACATATTTAGACGAGATATATGATCGTTGGTCACAG
>OZ024788.1:8048089-8500060 GCA_964017065.1 Haliclona indistincta | reverse complement strand
CTGTCCTCACAGCAACAGTGCAGCAACACTTCATTTAGTGCTGCTAGCATACGCCTACCTATGTACTAACCGGTGGTGGACAGCAATATCCCTGAAAGCTTCTGGTCGTGGAGAAAGAGGCGGCAATGTGTGCGCATTTGGAGTGATCAATGATCGGACAATTTCCGTGTATTAATTGTAATTTATACTGTGCCTTATGGCATAAGAACACTATACTAACATGAGCTGTGTATAAACAGGGCTCAGACTCATTTATACACAGCTCATGTTAGTATAGTGTTCTTATGCCATAAGGCACAGTATAAATACACGGAAATTGTCCGATCATTGATCACTCCAAATGCGCATACATTGCCGCCTCTTTCTCCACGACCAGAAGCTTTCAGGAATATTGCTGTCCACCACCGGTTAGTACATAGGTAGGCGTATGCTAGCAGCACTAAATGAAGCGTTGCTGCACTGTTGCAGTGAGGACAGAAACGATTGTCCAATAATAGGTCCAATCGTCCGATAATAGGTCCAATCGTCCGATAATACATTATTCCGAATACGTCACTTGGAGGCGAATTCCAGCGTGGTCGTAGAAGCGACAGACCAGTCACTCACAGAATCTAGGTTACTATTCAGTGGCTACAAGTTGCCACCACGCACGCCGCCTTCGCTGTTTTAATTCGTACTAAAAAACTGTCCGAAAATACATGCCGTCCGAAAATTGATAATTTACTCTATATTGTGTCTAAGGTGGGAGATACAAAAGTAGTTACTGTAATGGCCATGCATGGGTATATTCATAATAATTATGTTTCAGTTGCTTAATTGTTTAAGCTCGGTCTCCGTAATATTTTTACAGAACATGAGCTTGATGTTCCGAAAGAGTTGGTGGAAAATCTGGCCCATCTTCGATTTGCTTATGCAGATTTGTCATGCAAGTATAAAACGGAGCTTCAAAGCTGTTCTGAGGCAAAACGGAAACTAGCTGAATATCTTCAACATTTATTTCCTGAATTTGGTTGCGAGTTTCCTGACAACTTCAATACCCTGGTTAATGATAAATCTTCTCTTTTTAATATCTACTATTTGAAAGAGATTTGTGAAATATTTCCTCCAAATGTTCGGTAAGCTACATGTAATAATGTTCAATTAGTGGTTTTTAACTATTAATATTTACAGCACTGCCACCATGACACTTTCAGAAAATTACGAGAAGCAACTAAAACAATTTATGACCAGTACCAGAGTGGAGCAATTCAAAAAAATTTTCCCAACATCGGAGTTGTCAGCTGGAAAGGTTCGTGTAAAACTAAAGCTCGATAAAATCTGGGATAAAGAAACAGTTGCAGAACTGAACAATTTAGTTCTTCAATTTCGTATTCCTGGTCTTCACATTTCGGGAATTGAAGTTGGTTGCATTGCCCTACACCTATGGTGCTCCACCTCTGACATTGAAGAATTGGAGTCTTTCATTGCTAATGCTACTAATATATTTATTGACAATAGAGTGCTTCAGGTGTTCATAGGAGAGAATCTTGTCTACAACAATTTACCAGGTAATAATTTTACTATCTAACCACGATCATTCTCTGTGATATAAATTTAGTACCGCCAACTTCCGTTTTACCAGAAACCAGCTCTGCTGATTCCAGTTATCAACAAACTGCAGGTGCTGGGTCACTCAAAGGTGAGAATGTTGTAGAGATGGTAGATCAGCAATGAAGAAATGTAATAATAACTAACAAGAAGGTATATCACTGAATGTTATAGCTACAAATTGCAGCTACATGTATGTACACGGGGCTATTTCAGATCACATACAAAACAATATGAATGTAATTTTGATCACCGAAATAGCCTAGATACTAATGTCATAATCTAGATACTTAGATACCTAGATACAAGAGTTCACTAGTATGCAGCCTTCAATATACCCCATTGGACCTAATGCTTTCTGCTGTATAAACTTGTAACGTAGAAAATGTCCAACGCCGTCCAACAAGGTATATTGAAGGCTGCATACTCTTACTTAATGAACTCTTGCTAGATACTTTCTTCTATCACCTACTGTAGAAACGACGGCGTATGCATACTGTTATAGCAACATGCTCAGCAGACGATTTCCTTCACAACAGTACTATACCAGGGACACACTGACTTGCCCGGTTTATGCCTACGAATATCTCTTTCAATTTAGAAGCTATGAATGGTGATATTTCCAAGCACTCTAGAGTCTAGAGCGGTTAGAACGATGCTTGACATACACACTTTGTAGTCGAAACAAGAGCAGGAAGAAATCAAAGGCAGGCTCCACTTAGCGGGTACTTGCTGCCATGTTTAATATAGCTATATTTTCTAGCCATTAGTGTTCATGCAGACTGAGTTGCATTCTGCAGTTTGTTTGTCTATCTACAGACATCGATTTTTAGCCACGAAGCATTAGCCATCACAGAACAACGAGCTCACCCAGTGAAAACAAAGCACAATCGATTGTGGACAATTTTGTGTGAAATGGACGGAGCTAAAACTGCTTGTGTAAGCTCATCTGTCATCTCCTGTACAGTGTATACCATTTCATGAATGCTTAGCACAGGAGCAGTGTTTCTCAGAGTATGGCAAAATTATACACGAAATGGTGGTTTAGTAGTGAATCGTTTTCACAAACCCTCTGTGTGTTGTCATAGATACTATCTATGGTGTTGTGCACATTTTACTCAGTCTAGGCCTCAAAGGTCGTTCCAAACTATGTTTGTATTAGGTGGTTTTGTTGATTTATTAGACTATGTAACTGCGATTGAAAATGAAACCCATGTGTGTAGCACTCCTTGTTGACGTTGCTATGGGAAACGAATTGCCCACAAACAGTAATGGCGAGTACACTGAACATTGAATAGATCAGCTGACAAGCAGTTTGTAGGGTCACTACAATGTAGTTTGCTGAAACTATTAGCTGTTTCGGCGATTCATGCCAGTTTTGCAGATGGATTGACTCGATGGATGACAAATGGATGACGCATGGATAATGACGCATGGATAATCGAAACTATCTAGCATGCAAAACAACAGCTATCTATGATACAACTTTTCCTTGATTGCTTGTCATAATGTCATTATGCTTGTGAGGCTGCCTAGGTACTACTTATCAGTTCGATTTGTATTTCAGATCAGCTTTGGGGATACACATCTTATGAAAGCCCTTTCACACTAGACCCGAGAACTGAATTCAATGCACATTGAATGCGCATTCACCACGTTCACACTTGAATCCGGTTTCGGGCAATGCGCATTGGATGTGCATCGAGTCAATCCACCTCTGGAGGTGGTTTGGAACCGGATTTGGACCGAATTAATTGTTGAAAAGCAATTTAGATCGACCAGGTTATGCCTGCATGGACGCCAAGATCGTTGTGTAGAGTTACTTCAATACTACCATGAACGCTGTTTTACTACTCTGGAAGCGTAACACAGCAACGCAGCGTGTAATTTGACTAAAGCCAGGGCTGTGAAAGGAAAATTTGCCTGCTAAATGCGTTTCGATTATATACTTGAAGCTCATAAGCTAACGCGATGAGACAAGCGACGTAGCTAGATTGTGTGTATTTTCTAGCACATACAGACATCTAGGCCAACGAAACTTTGCCAGAAAATGCTGCATGAGCTGTAGTAGGTGTGGCACACTAGTGACATGCCCATACCAATGTGATTGTAAATTCGGTTGTATTGTTGCAGTGTGAATGCAATTCGTGCAGATTCAATGTGCATCAAATTCGCATTGAATCAAAGCGAATTCAATGCGCATCAGGAGCGCATACAAGGAAGGAGCGTTCAACTCCAATGCACGCAATGGAAATATCCAAACGTAAACTCCGCCGCGCGCTGCATGCGGCGCACGTGAGGCTTACTGTCTTCAGTGATTTTCAAGCTGTTTGCTGCAAGCTATGGGCCGTCTTGTAGGCAGAAAAGGTAAGGCAGACAGATTTGCTGGCGATCTGAACACCACACACGTCAAAGCCACCGACCAGTAAACGGCCGCTTGCCAAAAACTTCCTAATAATTATGGAAGTTTTTTTGGATGCGCACGGCGCTGCATTTTACATTTGGATAAATCGCGGCTAAACGCTCCTTCCTTTTATGCGCTCCTGTGTGCATTCAAACTGATTCCAATGTGAAAGGGCCTTCAGTTAAATGCTGATTCGAGTGATCAGCACTGCCTGGCACTAGGCTCCTTCAAACCACCTAGCATTTTGCAACTTTAAGATCTAGGCTGAGCAGCCAACACAATGTGAATACGCCGAGGGTTTTGTACAATCTGTTGATTATTATTCTATGTGTTTCTCATGTATAACGCTGTAGAAATTATGTGTATGCCAAGACGTGACAGTATAGTAGAAGGTGCAATTACTCATCTCACGATGCATTGCTTTGGTTTACATAATCTAGAGTGTTGAGTTTATAATTTTTAATATTAATATTTGTTGTAGGTGATCCTCCTTCACTGGCTGATCTGATGAGGCAGGTTGCTGGAAATACACCAGCAAAGTGGTATGAAGTGGGCATTCAGTTGAATATCGATATATCACTACTGGATGCATTTGAGCAACAAACCAGAGATCCAATGCGGCTCTACAGTAAAGTGTTTGATCTGTGGAAAAAGGAACAAAAAGTGCTGTATACATGGGATACCATTATAAATGTACTTGAAAAGATTAAGGAGAACGAAACTGCGACTGCCATCAGAAAATGGTTGGAAGAGACTACATCCAGTGATCAATCTTCAGCTGCCCTAGGTGAGATTCCTATAGTGCATTCATAGACTGTCCTTCAAAGTGATCAAAATAATGCTTGCAACCAGTACACTACATTTACTCTTGAAATTTAATACACCACACCATTTTGTTTGTTGCTGTCATTTCACTTCTCTTCATTTTGCTCATTGTTTCGCTCCTTCTTCTCGTTTTGCATCTTTTCCTTATTTTTGCTGACAAGTGTTCATAACTGAGAGTATCGAATGCTCAATAGTGCAATGTAAACGACATGATCCACAAACTACATCATCAGTTGGGCAATGAATCTCATTTAAGGCGACGGGGGCACGGTACGGTTACACCCTATACTAGCAATGTAAAATGGCTGTGATCGATGAGCTACATTTTTGGCGTCAAAATTTGTGAAGAGTGCTTACTAATACTTGCTGACCATATACCTCGATTGTCCCATTTGGGCAGTGCCATCCATTTGGGGAGAGTAAAAAACTTCTCCTGGATATCAAAAATGTGTGAGTTATGGCACTAGTTGTTGCCAAACAATAGATAAACAACGGTGCTATCAAGATTCATCGGCATTTCACTCTGAAATCGCTTACCGGAATACCAAACAACATACTTAGGCACTAGAACAACTCCATAAGTGTTGGTTAGTAGTAAACTTCGCTGTTATTCTGTCACAGTTTATGTAAAATTGGACGCCGAAAATCTAAATTCCTACGTTTAAGGTTTTGCCTCCTGTCGCCCAACTATAGCTCTGGATTTTCACAGCTCTCACGCTCCTCAAAAGAACAGTCTTTGGTTTTTCTTTGGATCGCCTTCATGGCGTTCTCGCACTTTTATTTTCTAATGTTTATTTTATGAATAATTAATAATTAGTCAAACAGTACCCGTCACCTTAAGGTTACGGGATACTTCGCCCACTCACGAGCAAGCAGAAATGGTTGCCTGAAAGGTTATTTGTATTCTTAATTTAGCTTAATTTCGGAATATTTAGCTCTTTTTGATAAAATTATGGTGTCTGAAGTACATGAATGTTGCCAAATGGCGACATAGGGCTTAAAGGGTTTAAAGGGTTAAATGTGTCTTGTCATTATTACATTAGATGCTTCTAAATCAGATGAAGACGAAGTCGGTCCTCCGCCAGCTAAGATAACAAAAAGATCATCTGGTACAAAAAGTGAAGGTCAGTGTGTGCTGTATGTACATAATAACTCTTATTTGAAGAAGTCACCCACCACACCCCTTGAATGTCTGTCCCAGTGGATAGAAGATGATTACTTGTTATACACATGTAAACACCTACTTACATTGTATCCTAATACCCAAATGGAGCAGATGACTGTGATTTGAACCCTAAACCAAATGGGTCTAGGAAAACCAAATGAAGGGCTCCATTCAAAAACTGCCTAGCGAGGACCCCGAGTGTTTTAAAGATGATGGATAATGCAGAATTTGCTGTTTAATTAAACTTTTGTGTCAATATCCAGATGGTTACATCTTTTAATTATGCATGTGTGCAAGAAGAAAAATGCATATGCTCATGCTCTTGAAAGTGCATTTTTGCAATGAAATTCTTTGTGTAACGGTTTTGTGCAATAGCAGTATACATGCAGTATCTTTGCAATAGCAGTATACATGCAGTATCTTTACAGTAATTGTCATTTTTTCATCATTAGATCCTTCTCGATTAGTTCTGAGTGATGATAATCCTCCATCAGCTAAGAAACCAAGAAAATCATCTCGTCCTGTTACAAGTACGAGTAGTCAAGGTTAGTTCATACATTGTATTTCCAGTCATACTTACTAGCGTGTAGGTCTAGTTATAAGATGTGGTTAGATAAAGGTGTACGTACTAAGTAAGACAGTGTTTACACAGAAAGGAGATGATCTAGACCATTTTAGTGAAAAACACATGAATTCGTTACCTCCTGTTAACTCATGTTCGATACAAGCATCAAAATGATACTTTTTCAAAATGGTTGCCAAAGTGAATATGGCGAAAATGAATACATTGATTTTCTCGTGTAAACACCGAAAGCCTTTTTGTACACGTATGAGTGTACGTGTCATTTTTTCATCATTAGATCCTTCTCGATTAGTTCTGAGTGATGATAATCCTCCATCAGCTAAGAAACCAAGAAAATCATCTGTTCCTGTTACAAGTACGAGTAGTCAAGGTTAGTTCATAAATTGTAGAGCAAGATTCCTGTAAATTTAGACATCAATCAATATGTGATTTCTTCTTTAGTCTTTGTATACAAGCGAGTACCAGCACGCACGCCCCATTGCCAGCTAACCGTAACCCTCGCGCATGCGCTGAGGGTTAATAAGTTGTAGTGGAGTTGAAAAAAGTCCATTCCAAAAACACTTCAAAGTCGCCACTATCGCCCAATTGCTAATGTATTAGTTGATGTCAAAATGTGATTTTATCGATTTTGAGTGACTGTAACTAAAAAAGTAAACTCGATTTTGAGTTGGTTGACCCCAGGTCTAATAGAACAGGGTCTAACGATTTGAATGGTGTGTTCAAAATTGAAATCCAAAGAAAAAAGTAGGTGCCACTTTTGAGGTGAAGTCGTGTAAGAAGCAAGTTTTGGCCCGGAGGAAATGAAGTACAGCAGTTGTGTTTAGAACAGTTTGAGCCTGGTTTATACTGCAGCGCTAGTATCTCAGACTATCCCTAGACTGTCTACTAGCAATTCTGGTGTAGTGAAGACTCAGCTGGGAGGGAGCCGCCATCACTGATTGTTGTGTTGCTTACTTTCTGTTCTGAAAAGAACATTGTTACAGGTAATACATAAGCTTGAGCTTCTTAGCATAGCTACATACAACCGTGTTGGAACAGTGGACGCCTACTGCAAGCGTTTGTAGAGCTGTGAAGTTGCCTACCTATACCATGCTAGCGAACGGCGACAACGCTTTGTAGTTCAGAGCGAAGGAAGCAGAAGTTTGAGGTGCATCGATAAGAGTCTTTTTCAGTACCATAGACACTATTGGGACTAGGAGAACTGTGTAAGAAGACAAACAGTGAACTATATATAATTCAAGGTGACCTTCATGGAACAGAGTGGTTGTCATTAGCAACCCGTTATTATGCCTCAGTGGGTGGAGCCATGAGGCATACAGTAATTGTGCGTGTCTGTCTGTCTGTCCACTGTAGTTTTGAAAGACGGCAAAGAATCAGTTAGTGGTAAGTGCAATATCGACATAACACGTTAATAGCTCGAACTTGATGGTCTTAGATTTTTGAATTAAAGCTTTGTTCGTGAGTTATGGCGTGATTTGCTTACTTTGTTTACCGTTGCTGGCGATCTGGAATTCTCCGAAGTCGAATGTGTCCATAGTTAACTGGCTAGCAGATTGTAGGTTTGATCTGGAGTACAGGATAGTGTGGCGGGTCCAGCAAAAACCCAAAAAAGCTGCTACAAGCCAAGCATGGCTGTGTGCTTGCCTTTGTGCACGCCCAGCCTATTATTACACTGTGGTAGCATACTATTGGCTTCTTTTTTTTTTGCCAGCTTGTATCAATAGCTTGCATTGTACATGTACTTCATAAATGTGTCATCTGCTGATGGAATAGCTGTAGTTGTTGTGTGCTGTCATAGCATGTCCAGTGTGCAGTATGCATGCAATTCCACCGAGGCATCAACACCTATGGTGCTTCATATTCATGGTGTTACAATACAAGTTATTTGTATTCTGTGCATAAACGTAACTCCGTGTGATGTCCTTTATTTTTGGTGATGCCACACTCAGATTCCATTAGTTTACACACACACACACACGTTTTCCCGTCGTTTTTTTAACTGATTGTCTACGTGTAAACATTGCCTAAATCGTTATTGTACTCTGACTGACCAATTCGATTGCACCATAATAATATGTTTTAAGCTTGAATAGTATGGCGTAAGCCTCACATCACCCACACACCAGTGATGGGCAAGGCAATCACTAAGCACAATCATCTAAAAGTCAACATGGGAATGAATACAAATAAACTGTTAAACTGTTTGAAATGATTTTTTCAAGGTCAGGGGGTTGGAGAACAAATCAGTGAGCAAAAGTTTGCGCAACAAAATTAATTCAAACATGCTAATGAAAATTTACATGAATGTTAAAACGTGCACACTTTCAAACGTCCACCGTCTCTACCCGAGCTGTTGCAAAACTGGAGAATTCCCAGGAAACCGTCAGGAGCTGTATATCAAATGTGAATTTTGATGTGAAACAAAAATACATGTAGCTGCAGCACTAATAGTCAGTGGGGCTAAGCGATATTATCAATATCACGATTTATTTTGTCATCGTGATGACAATAATCTTCTAGTGATATTGGTGATATGGTAAACAACAGATCTTGTGACAGATTCAAACTCTACCCCTCGGGTTCAAACACCAACACACAACGAGTTACATGTGCATGCACCTAACTTGCCATCACACCAAGGGCGTATAGAGAGAAGAGGGCATGCAACGCATACAAACATCGAAATCTTAATTGTTACTAGAATTAGATTTTACGCCCATGCACGCGGATGTGACATCACGCAAAGTTTACGCGTCATACAGCGCGTGCATTTAACCGCTCGCCTAGGCGTGCAATGCTCCAATGGAAACTCCAGTTGCTACAACTAGCAGAGAAAACAGGCAGCATGATGCAGGTGGCAACTGGAAGCGAAACTGCCTAACGCGATCGGCGCTGTCGTTGAAGGATTGGTGGCGCGAGGGGCATTAACACTCGTGATACGAACAGTTGGTACTGGCGTTTCAGGCTGTTGATCAGCTGCAGCACATTTGATCAGCGACGACAGGATCGGACAGAGGCGATGTTGCCTCGATCTTCGCTTTGGTTGACGTGACAGTGCTCCCCGTGGTGTTGTGCAGTGCTCTTCAGCTTCTCGTTTGTCTGCCTGGTCGGCCATATTGCTTTGTGTACTGACGTCAGATTCCGTTTACCCTCCACAATAATTGATAACGGAAAGTGCTATTATTAGTAACAATAAGATTTCGGTGTTTCACGGTTGTATTGCGTTACATGCCCCCTCTTCTCTCTATACGCCCTTGATCACACCTAACATAAGAACTTTTGTCCAACTACAATGTATAATAATAAACAAATTGATGCATTCTTCTAGCACATTTACAATGTATTATGTTGCTAATACATGTAAGCATGTTCTGTTCTTGACTAACACGAATTAAAATTTCGTGATACATTCGTATTTTGTTAGCACGATAATTCCACAGTATCTGCATGCGTTAATGTTGCAATAAACATGCTGACTCATTTTTATATTGCACAGGTCAATCACTTGCAGCAGAAGAAAACTTGTCAGATGTTAGTCTCCCTCATGATCAATATCGCTTTCAGCTTGAAAATGTTACTGGTAAGTTTTTTCCTATAGTACCGTAAACATGTAGCGATGGATTGTCAACGTAAGTGCCAGAAGCTCTAATACAAGTACAATCATGATGATGTTACCTCACCTAATACATACATGTAGATACTTCATTGACAAACATATTTTACGCAAAAGTTTATGCATGTTGTTACCAGGCCTGATTTCCTAAGAAATTGACCTTAATATGAGGCTATACAGTGCTAGATTCTTGATGTCAAATTTTGTATTCAAATTTGTAATAATGGTATGTATGAATAGAGTATGTTTGAAAATGTAGATCAACTTATATTCAAGGCTTATAGAATTGTACTGTGGACTGTTATTAATAGGGATTACCAAAACTACGTCATCCACAATAATTACCATAGTAATACATGTTGCCGCCATTTTGTTTGAGGCCATTTGTACAAGATTTGTCTCCTGTACTATCTTAAACTGCTCTATCACAACTATAATGAATACCAGCTTGTATGTTGATGGTATTCCAGGTGCCTTTCCAACGAAATACATGGTTTAATATTGGATCATGGCTGTAAGCAACTTCTCAGGTTCATGGTTAGCAAGAAATGTCATCAACATGTACATGTATGTTGATGATTGTACGATCGAATGTACTTGATCATGATTGTACTTGTATTCATTATAGTTGTGATAGTGCAGTCTAAGATAGTACAGGCGGGGAATCTTGTACAAGTGGCCCCAAACAAAATGGCAGCCGCATGCATCACTATGGTACATTTTTAATTGTTGTAGATGACGTAGTTTTGGAAACCTATATTGCCCGGCAGATACATGTAGAAGACCCTTTCAGCATAGTTAGTCCGACTCAGTCAGTTATTAAACTAATATTCAAATGGCTACAATCGCATTTTGATACTGTCGATTATTTGAATAAATACAAGTGTTAGCCTCGTCCCCAGACTACTATAATAGCTTCTTCATATATTCAATATCGACGATGATGCCAAGAGTAGCTATTAGTCAAACAAGAGCAAACTGCTGATGTCATTGCCGAGCGCCTTAGCGCGAGGCATTTGATCGCGTAGTACAGTTTCGAAATTGTATGTTTGTATGTATATATATATGTCACGTTTTGGAACCCGCGGGGTCTCGGGGTCTACTTGACGTTCTTTCATAAACACTACGTTCTTTAATAACCATCCATTAAAATGGACGACAGCGATTTGCCCAGAGACAGCGATTCGTCAGACTCACTCGTCAGCACTACCGCCGATGCTTTAGCAAGATCCAGGGCTTTGGCACGGGAGAGAAAGCGCAGGTGTAGAAGAGTTAATTATAGGTAATATGCCTATTGGTCTCATCACTGCGCGAGGCAAATTCATGCTGTAAGTATACCTAGTACAATAGTGAGGTTTATATTCATGTCGGCAGTGCATGAACGTGAACGCTACAATGTGACGTCACGTTCAATTGAGAGCAGTACAAAGTAATATACAGATAATGTGCTGACGTAATAGATTTTAGTTCATTCACCATTCTAAGCACCACACACGGTAGTTTCTGTTACCTACAGCCCCTTGTTTAGCGTCAGGCCTAAAGCTCGGCCTAGAGTATCATACAGGGAGAGCAGCTTTCTGCACTAGGCAACCAACGATCGTTTGATAACACTATTGCTTTCACTAGTACACAAGGCTTTTTCTGCCTGGAAGCCAAAGAGCCAAGCTAGCCACAGGACGAATAAAATGGCATGTACCTATATGCGGCCACGTGTCTTCACTTTGCTACAGCAGCAAGACATAAAAAACTATTGCGTGCACAAGTGAGAGGTCGCCAATGCCAGGTGATGCCAGCAGTGCTCTGACTGCTCTCCCGTATACAAAATGTACTTCCGCTCTTGTCAGTATACTCTCGTGTTTGTCCGTATATAGTGATGTAGTGATGTCACAAATGTTGACGGGAAATGGTAAACGCTTGTGACATCACTACATCACTATACGGACAAACACGAGAGTATAGTGACTAGAGCGGAAGTATACAGGAGAGCTCAATGGTATACAGACAAGCTCTGCTTGCCTTGTGCGGACTGCTGGGAGACAGGGAGAGCAGTCAGAGCACTGCTGGCATCACCAATCTGGCTTTGGCTACCTCTCAGTCATCATTGTAGCTTTTTATGTCTTGCTGTTGTAGCAAAGTGAAGACACGTGGCCGCATGTAGCTACTTGTTTACTGTTGGCCGTCAATGTGAATCTAAACCTCTCTAAAAGTTATGAATTTTTGCTGACACCAATGCTTCAAGCAATAGTTATGCAGAAAAGCAGCTGTAGGTGTCTCAAATCTCAATACCTTTTGCCTCTCTGACATGATCCAATTTGTGATGTCTTGTGGTAATTAATTTCTACATGTATGCTTATTTTGAAAATAGCTTTAATTTACAGCATACTGTCTTTTCCATACATTGTAGTTAAACCCCACACTCAACCTTTCGTATTTGCGGAAAAGAGAATAGGAGATATGCCGGGAGAATATGCTGAACGATTGAGAAAGGAAGAGCAAGAAAAACAGGATCATGAACTGGAAGCATTTCAGAAAAAATTGACTGGATTTTTTCGTTTACAGCAGAGAAAATTACGAGAAACTGCAAAGCACAAGAATAATTCAGACTCGAACCCTCCAGTAAGACCTGTTTCTCCAACTACAGGCAACCCTCTTGAATTGTTTAAAGCTTATCTCAAGCAAGTTTATTCACAGAAAAAAATGTGTCGAACATACTTTGAAGAGCTTTCTTTGGATAGAAATCATGAGCCAAGAGAGCGTTCTCTTTCATTGGTACTAGTTGATGAAAATAATTCTACTACTCCAATAGAAATGTCAGATATTGACAAAAATATCGAAAACAATCCCAAAGTTCTAGTTGAAGGTATTGCTGGTGTTGGAAAATCAACATTTGCTTGGGAAATGTGTCAAAAATGGGCAAATGACAACCTTTTTATTGACTATACTGTTATACTCATTGATCAAGATGCCAGCAAAGCCAAGACCTTCAATGAATTTTTTTATTACCCAGATCAAGAAACTAAAAAAGATATTTGTAAGGAATTGCGGGCTGATACTGAAGGCTATGGATTCCTTTTCATCTTTGATTGTATTAATGATGAACAATTACCAGAAGATTCAGTTTATCAGAAAATTGTTGATCGCCAGCATTTTAGTAAAGCTACTTTATTGCATCTTCGAAGGTCAAATAACTGCCGTCACAATCATAATTCACGCTTCGACCAGCACATTAGAATTTTGGGTTTCACAGCAGAATCTTTAAATGACTACATTACAACAGCTTCGAGTAACGATAGCAAATTGTTGGCTACTCTAGAATCTTGTCGCTCTCACCCAGTATTTAGTCCTCTAATGTCTATACCAGCTGAGTGTGCCATAATAACTAACCTTTACTGCCTTCATTGGAAGAACGGGGATGAGGAGTTTTCTCCCAATACTCAAACAGAAGTGTATACAGATTTGGTGCGTACTCTGCTGCTAAAATACCTTGACAACATTCAGGAAGAACCAGTGGTAGTAAAGAAATTTACTGATTTACCAAAAGTGGTGGGTGATCAATTTTTTGCACTAGCAGAATTAGCAGCTAAGGGAATAAGAGATGGAGTGTATGTGTTTGATATAGCTCAAGATGAAACACTAGGTCTAATGCAGAGGGTAGAGAAAGTTTACCCAGGTAGGAAGAGCTCAGAATCATACAACTTCTTGAATCTTACCTTGCAGGAATACATGGCTGCATGCTATTGCAGCCCAAAGCCAGCTGAAAGACTAAATGACGTTTTTAAATCTAAATCAACGAACATTATTCAGTCTTTACTTCATTGTCGCAATCCTTGCGCAAGTTTCCCTCAACAGTACGATCATTTCAATGTTGTAGATTTCACTTTTGGTTTAACTAAGCTTAGCTGGGACATTCTGCTCTTCTCAAATTATCTCAAAACTTCTGTTTTTGATGGTGAAGCTTTGCCCTTGATGTATTTTCTTTATGAGATTCAATCTCCTGATCTTGTTTGTCTCACATTTCTTTTCCAAAATAACCCAGCTAGTAGTGTAGGCAAGTATGGTCTTTTAGAAATACCCTACTTTCGTACTCCATCTGATCTTTTTGTAATCGGATACTGTATTCCACACAGCAACAGGTCATGGCTGCTTAATACTACATGGTCTACCTTTAAATGCGAATATTTTGAAGCATTAGCAAAAGGTCTCGATATGTCTTCAGATCAATGTTCTAGCATTGGGCATATAATGGTAATGAAAGTGAATGCAGAGTATGTGCAATGGCTGCCTAGACTACACCCTCATACCCAGAAAGTGACTGAACTCAGTATACAAAGTAAACAAGGTGATCATGATCTTAAAACATTGTCAAAAGTTTCTTTGTTCTATATCCTCTGCTAAAAACACTCACAGTGGAATCTAATTTATCGAATTCTTTGTTACGAGATCTTTCTTCTATAATAAGCCCATTAGATCGACTTTGCATAGAATTTAGGTCGTCAGAAGTGCAAACAGTTGATGCAGATGCATTAAGAAAAATTCCTACCCAACATCTTGAACTGGCGTTTAATTTAGATCAACATAATTGCTATGTGTCTCTAGTACATGCTATTTCACCTGACCTCAAACGTCTCGATCTTTCTTGCTTCTCTCTCACTTCTGATAACTTTAAATGCGAAGAAAATTATTCTCTAACAACATTGACTCTTTGTTCTTGTGAAATCTCAGATGCTGCTTGTACTTCTCTTGTCCACTTCTTGCAGTCATCATACTGTGTCTTGGAGAATGTCGAGCTTAACACAATTCACGCAAATTCATCATCACATTATCCTTATCCTCGCAATACATGTATTCCTAATGAATTGATAAAGGCAATTGTATCCAAGTGCTCTCTCAGGCATTTCGTTCTCAAAGGTGTTGATATTTCTGTTTTAGAGCATCTGGTAACCGGTTTAAAAAACAATTCTTCTCTTGTAGAGCTAACTGTTAGCTGCACATATAGTACCAAGGATGACCATCACTACAGTGAACTGATTCGTGTGATCAATGAGCAGAACACTAGTATGACTCGTTTGAAACTTAACTATTGGTTTGAAGGCTTCGTTCAAAAATTCAAAATCAGGGACAATCTGAAAATTGAGTACTTGTAATTATCCTTTAACTTTTACCTACATTGCATGCATTATTTTTTATATTACTATTCTCATCGTTGTACTTCGTTTTGTTCTTTTTTTTGGCGGTAATGCATGGTACCACGTAATTTTCGTGTTAAACAGCAGTTTTCTTATTGCTTCTGACTGTAATTTTACTCTTGATCATTAATGTTTTTGTCAGTGTATCACAGTCATAAATGCACGCAATACGTACCATCATGGATGCACTTCCAGCTTTTTATCATGAGTTTCAGCATAGATGGTTTCAGTGTGTGGAAGGCCTTGCGCTCGGTTTGAAAGATTAATACATTATTTTGCTACCTACACAGCTGTTTAGCAATAATACATACATATTTTTCTTGTTCCCAGCTTCTGTTGAAGAGATGTACTGTATAGGTTGAGTTTATGTGAAAAAACCTTTATTATACAGTAGTCACTTGAAAGCCGTAGTTTTAACATGATTTTAAGGGGTGTGGCTGCAGTTATTCTAGCGTCTAGTTATAGCGTGCATTGCAGTGTTATTGCTTATTCTTGATATGGAGCATGTTCAGCAGGGAAAAAACATGAAGAGGTAGGTTGCCACTATATAGTTTAGTAGTAATAAGTGCAGTTCATAACTGTTTTCACTGATTGATATTCGATTGCTGCAATCTTTACAACCTCATTTTCAGAAAGTGACTCAACTCTGTATAGAAGGCATGCCCAAGAATCACAACAATAACATCTTGTCCATTACATCTTGTCCTTTGCAAGCATTATTCCAACTTGTTCCTCCACTTTTGCAAGCATCATCCCATCTTGTTCCTTTACTTTTGCAAACGTCATCCCTACACTTTTTAGTATTTTTATTAAAACTTTTTTACTTTACTTTAAAAACCGAATTCTCTTATTCCGGGCCACTTATCAAGTTCTTTCTCCACTTACATATTGATTTGTTATGTAGGTATTCTTTTCTTAGAACAGTTGCAAAAATCTCCAGCACAGCAACTGGCTGTAATGAAGACAATCATCCTATTCTTTCATTTACTCTTCCACCTAATGTTGATACTCTCACACTTTCCTGCTTCACCCTTACTTCTCAAGTAATTCCAGATGGTAATTCTACTCTAAAACTCTATTGTTGTACATGTAAAATCCCTGATGGTGCCTGTGATGGTGCCAGTTATTTCTGTGTCTTGAAAGCAATTGAAATATACAGACAATCACTTTTTAAAAATAAAGAACGTTTCATTTTTGTTGTGAGATTTCTGATTAATTGAAGGAATTGGCATCAGTTGTACATCAAAACAGCGTCACGTTGTTGATGGTAATTAATTGTCTATTGATGATAAACTTTCTACACCTTACTGAGCATTGATTACAACTATTGAATTGAATTGAATTTTTTTATTATCTGTAATAAAAATGGTCGTTGTTTAGCCATTTTGTATTATACTGTCTGCTAATGGGTGGAGCATCTTCATTGCTTTGAGTTATTATGTACCCCGGTAGGAAGCAGTCGGGATATAGTCGTCGATTGAGAAAGCCCATCACAAAGGACATCCTACAACGCCTCCTCCAGATCCTCAGTCGCCCAACTAGCACCTGGTGCAGTCAGGAGCGTGCCATGCTGGCTGCCGCACTCTGCCTAGGGTTCTATGGATTCCTCAGGGGTGGAGAACTCATGCCATCAAGTGAAAACACCTTTAATCCCAGAACCAGCCTCACCGCTGCTGACATCAACATCACGTCAGGTTGCCTTCAGTTTTCCATCAAGAGGTCAAAAACCGACCAACTAGGCAAGGGCCACACCATCACACTGTATAAATCGGACACGGACCTATGCCCGGTGTATCTCATTCAGCGTTACCTACAGGTCAGTAGACCAAGCCCAGACCAGCCCCTCCTGCTTCACTGCAACGGCCGACCGCTCTACCTTCATCAGTTCAGAGCTATGTTGCGGAAGCTTCTCGGGATGGCCAAGCTACAACCCCAAGAGTTCAACACTCACAGCCCGAGGATTGGAGCAGCCACCTCAGCGGCTGAGGAAGGAGTCCCCACTAGAACCATCAAGAGACTAGGCCGCTGGCGCAGCCGAGCTTACAAACTCTATATACGCAACTACTAACTTGGTCGTGTATCTCAAACACTTATTACTCATCACTTAGTCCACTTATCTTTCCGTTTTCTATATATCATAACTGTGAACCCCTCAGTTCAAAACAAAACAAAAAAAAAAAAAATCTTTTTGTTTTCGTTGAGTAAAGCGTCTGCCCTATTTGGAGGTAATTGGGCGGTACCCTGGTAAGCCTCGCCCCAAATAGGTCACCCGGACTGGAACCAGCGTTCCCGGTCTGATATCCTATGGGAGGGTCAGCACTCTCAGAGCACTACCAGGGTACGCCAGCCTGACCCTCCATTACGCCAAATGAAATAATGAAATAATATTTGAAGAGAAAAGACATTCAACAGTCTCAAACGAGCATGCGCAGGTCAACACCGGGATACATGGTTGCATTAAAGGTAAGTTAATAAGTTAACTTGGGTTAATGCATGGTATCCTAGGTGAAAGCAGAACAACATACAGGCCAGGCGCAAGAGAAGCAAGGTCCATCGCCTGCACACTGTTTACAGCATGTACATGGTTTGTCAGGTCACATGCAAACATTGTCCGGATCCCGATCGGCTGTCGGACATACAAGCGAGCATGGGAACAACGGGCACGTGAAGCAGAAAACAACAAACAGGGTTCACAGTATTTAAGGTCCAATGCCGAGCGGACAGTTCCACTCTGGCATTGTTCCTCTTTGATCACCCACCACACACACCCACCCTCACTCTCATCACACATACGTCATCGGTCAGGCGGTACCCTGGTAAGCCTCGCCCCAAATAGGTCACCCGGACTGGAACCAGCGTTCCCGGTCTGATATCCTATGGGAGGGTCAGCACTCTCAGAGCACTACCAGGGTACGCCAGCCTGACCCTCCATTACGCCAAATGAAATAATGAAATAATATTTGAAGAGAAAAGACATTCAACAGTCTCAAACGAGCATGCGCAGGTCAACACCGGGATACATGGTTGCATTAAAGCATTTTTAGTAATTTTAACTAATTTTTAGTAGGAGTACTGTACTGAATTTGAACTGGAAAACTATTCGAATTAGTGCAAAATGTATGTGCAGTCACGTGCATACTGTTCGCCATGATCTCTATTCTCTGTGGAGCTGTGGCGAGCTCAAATGGGTATCTTCTACAGCAAGTGCTTCCCAGGAGAAAATCCAACAGAGATTCTACAGATACCATTTTGATTTTTTTCCATCACAAAAATGATGAGTGATGTGTTTGCTTTCTTCTATCACATGCATCACTGTCTTGGAAATAATTGAAAAAATAATAAATACAGTTGATCACCTATTGTTGAAAGTCAGGTAAAACTCAGATTCATTCCGTTGTGAGATTCCTGATGGACTATACTTAAAGAATCGAATTGAGCCGATTGACTGCACAGCTGATTTTAACTTCACTCTTGAGCCTAGTTTAGAATTTATTGTGTCGCTATAAATTCGAATTTGAATTTTGTGGTAGTTCTATTTAGTGCATGCACTGACCACACCTCCAAGAAAAAAGCTATGATCTCCATGATCTGTGGAGTTGTGGCGAGCTCGAATAGGGCTCTTCAACAGCAAGGGCTACTCTGGTTTCCTGTCTTCTCTATTCTCGTCCTACATCCCTTTCAAATTTCATCGCCGACGCAAACGTGAACGTAATGCTACTCAAGATCCATCTACTGCCAGTCAGTCGTCATCACGTGCTAGTATAAACACGAACACTGACTCCTCCACACAACTCCAGACCAGTACATCACCTAATTCAGCAAGCATCATCACTTCATCAGCTGTCAGCTCACTCCAGCAATCTCTCCTTTCGTTATTCTGCTCCTCCTTTTCTCAAGTTCGTGGCTTGCTTAGTAGCTGTCTGTTACGAGAGGCTCTAGTCAGACTCGTACTACTGATAGTGATCATCTCTCAGGCTCTGATCATCTCCGGTGATGTGGAAACAAATCCCGGACCACTAGCATGTGAGTGACATTACATTTATACTTCACTTGTATATGTATGGAAAAGCTGTTGAACCTGGAGCCTAAATCTTGTGTGTAAGAGGTGAAAGGTTTCTAATCTACGAATCGTCCTTAAAAGCATTCATTCTAATAACTTGACAGCTTTTACTTCGCCCTACTCCACAATTAGTGTATTTGGGCCGATCTTGTATGAAAAAATTAATTTTTTACTATGAATTTTCACCTATACAGCCGACAGGCCCTCATATAAGCAGCTACTGAATCTCAGGAATGCTGATGGATCTAGCCTTAAAGTTATTCAGAGGATCACTTCATTGGAACAATGGAAATGCACAGACTTTGCTCACATGCTACTAAATGACGATGTTCTTGTGAGTAAATATGAAAAAGAATACAAAGAGAAAGATGAGTTTGTTCGAACAGTCCTAAAGGAATGGTTGTCTCGTAATGATGATGACCCAAATGATTCAGCTGTTTCACGCACTTGGTCAGCTCTTGCTGAGTGTATCACTGAAGCTGGTCTACCAGGAGCTCTCACCAAAGCCATCAATGATGCATGTCTCCCTCAAGGTTCATTCATTGTTAATTTTGTGTGCATGCCTGGGTTTACAATTGAAGATTGACAATGCTGGTGCTAGCCATGTTATGTTCTCTAATCCAGCTACCATAGTTTTTGCGTTTTTGTCTAGATGACCAAAATTTTAATGGATGACGAAAAATGGAAGGTTTTTGCTGGCCGCATGACAGAACGATCATGGCTTTGGCTGAACACTTGCTTGTTTTTAGCTGGAAACGGCCAGGACAACAGGACAAAGTGTGGGTGAATGTATAGGTAGGAAATAGCGAGCCACAACACGCAAAGAAAGGCCAAAGTTCCAAGTAGCAACAGCGCATGGCAGCGGACTTCAGACTTCGATATTACTATAGCGAATACGGCAGTTAAACACTCCTTCCCTTTTTCGCTCCTGGCAGGAGTCATGTTATGAATGTTTATTTTTTACGATTTTAATTGTTAATATAGCTGCTATCAGTCCAGAGGATCAAAATCAAGAGGGTGCTCCATCAGCTAAAAGGTCAATGCTGTCATCTAATCCTGACATTTGTGTAGGTAAGACTGTTATGTGAAAATTGTAGGGTAGTGGATTGAAGGTTATACCAATCATAGTCGGAACAAAAGAATTTTTTCTTGAGGTGAAGTGTGAAAGTTGGTCAGCTTTTTAGGGGGTTGGAGGCTTGCTCCCAGGAATTGTTTAGCCCTGCCTCCAGAATCTTACCAGGGGAAACTGGGTTGACTTAAGAGTGAGAAATTTCCCTTTTTCTATCTGAAACCTTGCTCAAGATTCAACTGGACTCAAGGGCCGACTACCCTTCCTACTCCAGAAAATTCTTGAACAGGACTATTGTGGATGTGACATCTACATGTTGCTACCGTATAGTGGGTAATTTTGGAGGGTCAAAATTTTGGCGAATGACCCAGATTTTGTGTTTTGGCGAATTTTATTTTGGCGCCAAGAGCCTGGCTCACGTATTACTGCAATAGAAAAACCAGATTTTGGCGAATTTTATTTTGGCGAATGCTTGACGATTTGCCAAATTCGCCAAAGTTTGTTCCTGCCAAAATTACCCACTATACGGTATGCTTTATGTTGAAATAATGATCATGGGGTCACGGTAACAATCACTGTGTGTGTATACCAATGAAATTCAAAAGGCAGCAATCTATAGGCACCATGTATTGAGACAGAAGATGTGTCCCTGTTAATGAGAGTTTATCACACTCATTTACGTACCCTGCTACGTGTTTGTTTGTTGAAAAAAGATTTTGGCAGAAACTACTAAATACTATGTGACCGGGAATCGTATGATTTGAATCTGTGACCTTTGCATTTGAAAGGCGACTGCTCAACGCAGTATGTCATTGCACCACTTTTTGTGGAGTGCAATGTGTTGCTTACTTATTTTGAGACTCAGCTTTTATGGAGTAAATATGCCTTTGATAGATACCAAATCATTATACCTATCATGGAATACACGAGCCCAAAATATGTACGTTACAATTTGTGCTTTCACCGATGCTGGAGTCGTCTTCATGGCCCCTACTGCACGGGGTATCCTATTCCTAGGAGTGGCAAGCGCTCTCCAATCATGCTCACAGTGATAGCAAAGGTTAACCTGTCTTTTTCTGATAGTCATCGGCGAGTTGAAATACTTCACCGTCAGTTGTAATCGTTGTAAATAATAAGGAGCAATCCTATTTGCTCACGTTACCACTTAGGCGGCGTTTACACGACAACACTATCAGGTGAAAACGAAGACTTTTGTATCCGTTTTGGTCGTGCGTTTACACCAAAACGATGAAAACGCATAGGTAAAACGGAGACTTATGAAAACGGAGACTAAAGTGGATACATAGAGATAAAGTACATAAAGTAGATACACTGTGTACAAAGTAAAGTAAAGTGACTTCCTATGTGGTTTCACGTGGGACAATCTTATAATCTTGTATAGTCTCTACTTCATAATCTTACAATCACCATGTGGTCTCCTCTGTATACTTGAAAAATCTCGACCTCTGAGTCATATAGGAAGTCACGTTACTTTATACACAGTGCTTCTACATGGGTGTCGAAGGTTCAACACTCTTCTCAATTATATACTCTTGCTGACACTTATCTGTTATAGATGCATGAGTCTCACAGTTTTATGTTATTACTTATCACATTGTTCTGTACTGTGTAGAAGTCCCAACACCAGTACCAACAGGAACACAGTGTGACAGAGTGCAGCCTCAGCTACAACATGAAAATGCTTTCGGTAAGTGGCTTTATGCAAGAAATGCTAGCACATTTTATCAAGTCAGTTTAAATCCTCTAATGATTGAAATACGAATTAGTTATGTACCTAGATCTTGTGAAGCCTCCAAGTACATTATAGCATGTGCATAGCTGGGTAAACCTCAAGCCACTAGTCTGCGCACTGTACTCAACTATGATTTTAGGAGTTGTTCTAAAACACCAGTGCTTTTGTGAGAGGTTAATTTTGAAATTGACTGGTAGCTCATGGCTTGCGGTGTGTCAACATAGCTCGGACATAATGCACTAACTTGACTGTACTGCTATTAGAAACTCATGGGTCATTATACTCTAGAACTCCTTTAACCCCTATTGCAAAAGTGACATTAATGCTTTATATAGACATCATAACTGATTGTGTGTACAGAGGATGTTGTTTGCTCACCTAGCTATTTGCCATACCAGATTTTGTATCAGTCACCAGAGCTAAATAAAGTCCAAATGAGGGTTGCAGCACTTAAGTGGCTTTAGTTCTAACAAGGTTTAGTCTGATGTAGTATACGTTTGACATGCCAGGTTACGAGGTAAAACAGTTTTTAACTTTTTTATTTTATTCTAGATAGTGCTCCACTTATGAAGAAGCCCAAAACTCATATTGAATCCATTGAAGGTTAATACAGTGACATTATTGTAGTGAGCATACTCTGTACTTCTGCCTGTACCATTGCAATATTTACTTCAAATCATGGTTTTACTAATTAGTTGGGTAAGTTTTCTGTTAAGGCCATGCTAATTACTGTATAGCTTTTGTGGTATTCCCCTTTTCATGAAAAATCTTATTTTGTCGTATAGTAATTACGAAACATAACAAGTGGCAACAACTCTAGTCTAGTGGTACTGATGCTGTCAAGATCACTCCTATAATTCAGTGCTATAACACATAAGCATATTTCCTGGATGTCACTTTTTGGTTAGACCAAAATCCAAGAATCACAATTAAAGTTTAGTGACCACAGAAATTTAGTGCTGTGCGTGGTTTGGCTGTGCGTACTGTAACTTGGTCTGTGCATATGTAGTCACATTAATGGGACTGAGCAAACACACACACAACTGTTCAGTGCTGGCATGGAATTGAAGCATGTATCATGTGTATTTTCTGCATCTCTGGCATTCTATTCCTATGTGATATGATCCGAACTTTTTTACAGGAACAAATTTCTAATTTGATATTCTTATTATGCAGTGACAGATGTTCCAAAACAATTGCTTGCAGCATCAAGCAACAGCAGCTGTATCTCATTACCTCACAATGATAGTATAGTGCTGGATCTCAAGCAACCTCTTCCTTTTCATTTTGAAACTGTAGTTGATGGTAAGTAAATAATCATGTTTCGCTTTAGGCATAAATTACACTTGTATACATGTACATATTGCAGTGACCAGCAGTTGTGTATCAATTTATTTTCAGTAATCTCTCAGTCTGGCAACCTATTTCTATGTGACATGGTCCATTTTTTATAGAAACTGGCTCCTTGTTTGATGATCCATGGTATACTAAACTTGCTAAAAAGCAATGTGAAGAGATTGAGCTAAGGGAACAGAAGGAAATAGAAAGGGAGGAGCAAAGATTTCAAGCAGTCCAAAACAAGATGAAAGAACAGTTTCAACATCAACAAAGAAAAATGAAACAGAGCTCTCAACAAACTTGTAAGCAATTTAGTCTGGCAATACTACTATGATGCGATTGGCTGATTGGCTAAGGGTCACTATACCCCCACGTGGAGCTATGAACGTTAAGCAAAACACCCATTACGTGCTGCTGAGCTCGATCGTTAAATTTCACTGTTGCTTTGACAGGTTGTACTCGCTTCTTGAATGTACCACGCCATCCACTCAAGTGAGCATTCAAAAACAGACTTGGTCAAGAAATTCTTTATTTTTCGAAAATTAAGTTTGTCACCAGGTCAAAGATACAAAAATAATCCTAACTAAAATAACGTTACGTTAGGTTTGGGACAAGATTGTAATTCTAGCTGCTCGTCCGCACTAGGGCTCTAATGCGGTTCAATGCACATTTGGAACCAGTTTAATCCTGTCCGCACTACTCGTAAATTTTGCAAAACTGAATCTATGTGAATCAATGTGCATTCGCCCCAACGCACCTCCGTGTGCGTTGAAGTGACTTGAAACTGGATTGGATGTGGGTGTGGTCTCAAACACATGGCGTGTGGCTAGTACAGTGCTAAAAGAAGAAAGCCCTTGTCCACACTCGGGCGTAGAAATGGTGCGAAACATAGAGACTAGCGATGGTACGTGGTAAGACCAGTTTTCTGGCTGTTTAGCAAGCTGTTGCTTACGTCACATGATGCGATCGACACCAGCAAGTCGAACTAATGGTGACCAGTGCGGACATGCGGTATGCAGATCGATGCACTTTGATCCGATCTTTAACTAATGCTCATTGAACCAGTTCTGTAGTGCGGACAAGCCTTATGAAGAAGGAAATCACACCATAACTCGAAAGCAAAGCCTTTGAACGCGTAATTTGCCAAGTTTGGTTTTCAAAAACTACCCGTATTGCAAGTGTCGGTACTAAATAGCAAGTTTGTAATCATGTATGCCTTGCTTGATCTGATATCCTGATGCTAATAATTATGGGTACTTGCATGTATAGACAATTATATCCCGTTGCTATGTGGTTGCTAAGGATATTGATGTGTTCTAAATAAGCTACATTTACCTCAATGCAATATCACAAGTGGAGGTGCTATATTTAGAGTGCTTAATGCTATATTTCAAGAGGATAATGCTATATTTCATTGCAGCAAAAGTGATCAAATTGCATAAAATAATGATGATTATAATAGAAAGCAAAGAGTTAGTCAAATGGCTGCCATCAGCTCAATTCTTGCACGAAGGGGTAGTGCCTTGATAAATGTGAACCGAGCAAGAGCTAAAATTCATTTGCGGTAGAGCTGCAGCTGTTGCAGGTGTGCTTGGTACAACTTGTGAAGCTGAAGTTGAATGTGAGCTTGGTACTAACTGCTGAAGAAGTTGAAGGTAAGCTCATGCGTGAAACTTCGTTGTCATAAGTAGAATTTGTATTCACAGATAGCACACGACAAACAGCTTGCTGTTGAGTTGTTGTCACCTTCTCATATTGACGTAACCCGCCCAGCGAAAGATGTCCGGTTCGCTGCTGGATAACTTTTTCAGGAACGCCGGCATGAAATAGCTCACTTGCAGCTGTTGCTCTAAGACTATGGTTGGTTTTATTACCACCAATGCCCGAATCAGAACACATCTCTTTAACCATTTTCCCTAAACTGTTGCGACCAACTGGAACTGATGTAAACCATGGTCTTTGACTATTACTGCAGGAACAGCGGACAAAGGAGTAAGATAAAAATTGTCTTGCTCATGGCATCAAGTGGAAGCTTACTCAAATATACTTGTCTAAGACACAAACGTGACACTTTTCACCTGCTTCAGGAACAGCATAGACTGGGACGCGCTTGTTAGTAACACGAAGTTGTGCTAATCCTCCAGAGCGATTCTTAGAGGAGTTTTCTGTTTAAACATAATGGTCAGGATCATAAAATGTTTTTACATGAGAAAGCTTTAGCTTCCTGTGTTCTTCGCCACCACGGAGGGCAAAATTCTTGCCATTCAGGAAAAAAACAGCTCGAAGAAGAGCCTTTGGGTTTTCCAAGCCTAGTATTTCATCATCCCACAGTTTTTTCTGATCTACTTTTGTGAAGATTTCAGCGGATTTGCTTTGAGAACCAATCCCAGATGACCTCAAACGATGAAAGAGATTGTCAAGTGAAGCGTGAAATGAAAAGAAGCTGGGGTCCTCGGTGTCCAGAAAATTTGGAGAAGCTGCATTTAACGTTCGAGAGTGACGTAGTAGACCAGTGAGTAGAGCATAAACGGTCTTGGGTGGGTAGGGAGAACCATCCTGTTTTCTTGTTTCAGCAACATAAGCACTTAAAAACTTGCAGAGATCTTGCCGATTGCCATCACGAAACAGATCATCAGGAACTTGATCTTTGTCTTGGAAGTGCTCCTTGCGAACCTTTCTCCAATCTTCAAAATTCTTCACAGCCCATCTGGTACTAGTTGCAGGGTTTTTAGCTGTGTACTTCTCGGCTAATGATACCAAATCTTCATCTTCTAAGAACTCATACCGCTCCGCAGGCTTCTTCTTGTTGAGACTTAACCTTTTTCTCTTCTCAACTGGCTCATTTTCTTTATCATCTGACCAGCCATCAAACCTTTAAGTCAAAATCACGTGTTCTCTTGCTCCTCGTATCCATTTTCGAGTCTAAAACAAAGCAGATCACAGAGTGCGGATGGCTGTAGTTGACCCTTGCTGCTGTACTAATACAGTATGACGTCATTCGTTGCTATGCTACACCATGCATTGACGTCATAGATACTAGGCAACGAGCGCAGCTAAGCAACCACATAGCAACGGGATATAAACCAGTTAAATGACCCTCGTGAGGGTCATTTAACTAATACTTGTAAAATCGAAGATTGAAGTACAACTGTCCCAATATGACAAAATTGAAACTGAAAGCTGATAATTTTGAATGCAATGTGGTGCCCAAAATCCCCTGACTTCCAGTGGAATATCTGATATTCCACGGGAAATCCCGTAATCTGTGGTGTATAAATGACTCAACAGGCTTCATTACTTGTTGAAACATGTCATAATTATTGTCATTTTCTAAACATAATGCTGTTATTATATTTTTATTACAGCAATGGCAATCTTATCTTCATCTGAAGAGCACGATCTGATTCCTCTAGATGAGTTCAAGTCATACCTCAAGCATGTATATGTTCACAAAAGGCACACTACATCGAGACAGTACCAACCGTTTAACCTTTTCTTGTACCCTTTGCTTGACTCAGGCTCAACTGAAAAGCCGCAATACTTTGGAGACGATAGGCGTAACGATAGAGAAGAGGAAGAGTCCTTATCTTTACGACTTTACAACTATAAACCAGCCAAGAAAAGCAAGTTAAAAATTAGTGACATTGGAAAGTGCATTAAGGCCATATTATCCACAAATAATACTATTCTGGTCGAAGGTGTTCCTGGCGTGGGTAAAACAGCTTTTGCTTGGGAACTTTGCCACAAATGGGCTATTGGCGAGCTTCTTCAGGATTGGTCAATCGTGATTCTTATTAATCTATGCAATGAACAAGTTCGTGAAGCTAAGTTACTCAGTGACTTCCTTTACCATCCTGATCAAGCTATGAGAGAGAAGATATGTCAAGACTTGGTCACGTCTGAGGGCAAAAAAGTCATTTTTATTGTGGATGGTCTTGATCAACTGAATGAGCAGCAGATGCCACCTGATGACTCTGTCATTCAGCAACTTGCTGATAAAGAATTGTTACCTAGTGCAACCCTAATAATTTTCAGCAAAGCTAGGTCTAGACAACATGAACGTACTGATAGGCACATTCAGTTATCTTGTTTTACAAAGGAATCCATAAACAACTACATCACTTCAGCTTGTAGTGGTGACGATGATGAATTATCGTCTGCTTTCAAATCCTACTTGTCCTCTCATCCATACATACACAATCTGATGCACATACCAGCTCAGTGTGTCATGATAACAGACCTTTATCGGCTCCATTGGAACCATGGCGATACAGAGTTTTCTCCTAGTTCTCTAACAGAGATATATACTGACTGGGTAACTACTCTGTTGCTACGATACCTGAGCACCCACCGTGAGTATAGTCAGAGGAAATGGGTTTTAAAGGAATTTACTGACTTACCAGAAAAGGCCAATGAGTCGTTTATGTCACTAGCTGAGTTAGCAGCAAAGGGGATAGAGGAGAGTAAGTATGTATTTGACAAGCCAACAGATTTTGATACACTAGGTCTAATGCAGAAAGTTGAAGAAGTCTATCCAGGTAGGGAGAACTCAGAATCTTATAGCTTCTTGAATCTCACCTTACAAGAGTATCTCGCTGCTTACTATTGCTCACAACAGGATTCGTTGGAACGACTGAAAATTGTTTTACGATTAGAACATCCTCTCAAGCACTTCCTTCATTCATATTGCCGTGAATGTGTCTATAATTGTTACCGTGAATGTGAATATCATCATGACTGCCATTATAAGGCTGTTTTTCTCTTTATGGCAGGATTAGGTAAACTTCAGAGTTGGAATGTCGAAGCGCTTTTAGAAAATGGCCCAACTCCGCAATCCTTGTCAGCAATGCATCTGCTTTATGAGGCTCAGTCTCCTGACCTAATCAGACTAGCTACATTTCCTGATGTCAACTTATCAACAAAGCAGTCCACTCAAGGTCTTATAGATGTGCCTAAACCTCATATTCCACTAGATCTATTTGTAATTGGCTACTGTATTCCACACAGCAATAGATTGTGGCAGCTCAATACCACAACATTTGCAAGTGATGAACACTTTCAGTTTCAGTTCGACAGAGAATACATGAAAACACTCCCGATTGAGGAACAAAAGAAAGCGTTGTTGTGGTTGTGTGTTCCGTACTTTACAGCACTTTCAAAAGGCCTAAATATGTCATCCGAACAGTCTTGTAATGCCGGACATATAATGAAATTGATCGTGTATAGAAATAATATCCCATGGCTACATTTGCTGCACCCTCATACCCAGAGAGTAACGGAACTCTTCATACAATCAGTACTTCATCTAGAAGAAGATGAGCAAAGAGAGTACAGCAAGTTTCCCCAATTTTATCCATTGTTGAAGAATTTGCTTGTAAACGGTATTCTTACTAAAGGTTTTCTACCTCTTCTTCAAGTTATTCCTTTACTGAATACTCTTGAGAAACTATATCTTTGGTTCGAAGTAAATGCGGTCTGGTCTAAAAACATGGATGATATCTCAGCTATTTCCAAGCAGCTACAAACATGTCCTGTAACGCACGAAATAACGGCATATGCTTCTTCCTTTGATTTTCCTTCTTATTTTCTTACAATTTCTCCGAAACTAGAAGTTCTTCAGTTATTCAATTTAACCGTCACTCCTCAAGTGAGTCAAGTCACCAAATGCGAGACTTCTTCTCTTAAAATATTGAAGATCAAATCTTGTAAGATTCCTGAAGCTGCCTGTACTGGTCTCGTGCACTTCCTTCAGTCTCCGCAGTGTGTCCTAGAAGGGTTTCTGCTGTATTCACGGGAGTATGACTATCGTGACAGCTCTAGTATTCCTTTTGAATTAGTGGAAGCAATAGCATCCAATTGCAACTTAAAATGGTGCGCCATCAAAGGATTCGATGATTCGTTCGTACAACGTTTAGTGGCTGGTTTGAAGAAGACCAAAGGTCAATCTCGTCTTGAAGAATTGACTGTACTATGTGAACATCATCTTAAAGAAAATTGCGATTGCTGCCACGAGCTGATTCGAGTGGTTAATCAACAGGGTAGTATCAAAGCATTACAAATCGATCAGGCGAAATCATACCATCCGGGAGAGCCTCACCATTCCTGAATATGACCGTTCCTCAAAGCTGCTTTCACGATGGCAGAATAATTTGATACATTCTTGATTATTGTGTGCTGTATCAAATTCTTATTATCATTATAGTAAGGTGTGCATTATTGTATTACTATTGACATAATAAAATTTATTTGACTATTGCTATGTGTTTGAAGTATAACATTTTATAAAAAGTTAGTATATTGCTAGCCACTTTGTTGTAGCTGTACATGCATGTTATGAATTATAGTACAATGCATAAAAGTGATCTGTATGTCATTCAGGTTGTTGCGCTCTTGTTCTTGTCACTACAGCACAAGAGCATAATAGTGTCATGACATCAAATTGTATAAAAACAGGTTAATATTGCATGTCTGGATTACTGTACATGTTCTGTATTATTTGCAGTGCATTGAGTGCAACTTGCCTTTCACTTTTTACTACGTACAATAATCCAGATCTGCATTAATTTTTGTTCAAAGCTAGCTACAGGAATGTACAGTTCCACTTTCTTAAGCACTGGATATATTCAGTTAGTAACTTTTATGCTTGTGAATCGAACAGCAGTACCATTTGAACAAAGTTTGTGCACGTGCAATCACACAGACCACACCTACTTCAAGAAAAATAGGCGGCCAAGTCATATGGTTTCGTCATGATCTCTGTGGAGCTTTGGCGAGCTCGAATAGGAGCCTTCAACAGCAAGCGCTACTCTGGTTTCCTGTCTTCTCTGTTCTCGTCCTACATCCCTTTCAAATTTCATCGCAGACGCAAACGTTATGCAGCTCAGGAACCGCCCCCTGCAGCTACTGCTAGTCATTCTGCAGTCATACAAGATGCCGAACCGCTCCTTACTAGTGCCAGTAATTCTAAAAACACTGCAACCAAAATGCGAACAATAATCAACTCGCTCAAGAATTTTCTACTATTTTTTACTTTCTTCTGGTCATCCTTCTTGTCTACTTCAAGCTCCTCCTTTGGTAGTTTACTCCGCAGCTCTCGACTCAACAGATGTCTGTTACGAGAGGCTCTAGTCAGACTCATACTACTGATAGTGATCATCTCTCAGGCTCTGATCATCTCCGGTGATGTGGAAACAAATCCCGGACCAGATCTAGGTGAGTGCATGCTGTGTGAATACTGCTAGACAATGTAATTGATTCAGTCAACCATGGTTTTTGGAAAGCTGCATGTGCTAACAATCTTCTAAGCCTTTCATTCTCATTCCTTATTTTTACACAATTTTATTTCATTTTGCTAATTTATTCATATCACCTTGTAGGTTCTAAGCCTACTGTACTTGAGATAAGGATGATGAAAGGAGTAGATGGCAGACCTCTTAAAATAATTGAGACAATTGCTGCTGGTGGCTACGCAACATTTGGTATGTGTCTCCTAAATGATGAGAATGGAGATGAAGTTGAGCTTATCGAGAAGGATCATTCCAGCAAAGGTGCTGATAGTATTACACAGGCTATCCTCAAGAAGTGGCTGAAGAAGGATTCTCCTACTCGTACTTATAAGCACTTAGTAGAGTGTCTCAAACAGTCTGACCACGGTGCTCTTGCTGATGACATTTCAAACTCATTAATTGGACAAGGTGTGTGTATGCTTGCATGTGTCCTCTATTCAGGCATAATTTTTTGTATTTTCACGAGCGTAATATTCAGAACAGTCAAATACAGTACCAAGAGTTACCCGAGTGCTACACACAAGCCTGATGTCGCCTACAAAGCAACGATAGTTGTACTTTGTGCAATTTATGGCACTCAGGCCGTAGTCTCATGCCATTACATGACCCTTTCCAGCCTTCTCTTAGTTTACTGCTTTCTGTACTCTGCTTTCTCTATCTCCTATAATAATTATAGTACTAATTATAGTACAGACACCATGTTGAGTGTGTCTTGTTATCATTAGATGCTTCTAAATCAGATGATGAAGTTAGTTCTCCACCAACTAAGAAAGCAAGAAAATTATCTCCTGAATCAAAAATTGGAGGTCAGTGTGTGCTACATGTAATTTAAAACTGTTACTGATGTTGGAAATAGCGTGCTTGTTTCTATGGAGTGCGGGCATTTTGTGTAGCTCTGTGAGCCACGGAACTTGTTCTGATGAACTTCATCTGTTCTCTACAGTCCATCTGAACAGCTTCCGTGTCTCGCAGAGCTACACAAAGTGCCAGCACTCCATGGAAACAAGCACACTATTTTCAACGGACCTGCAATTGACTGTATACATCGGTTCCTGTGGCACTCTAAATCCCGTAGTTGCCTCGATCCATCGTCTAATCTTGTGTACAGTCAATTTCATCCATTTATTACTGTGAGGATAATTCCCTTTGTATAATATAGGTCAGCCAGCAACAGAAACCAGTGCAAGTCCCCTGCCTTATGGTCAGACACACCTCCACCAAATCGGTGGTAAGTTGGACAGTAGCTTGTTACATATTTAAGTCTAGTAACAGCCTACCATGCTAATTAACGTCTATTCTGAATTAAGGTGGCGGGTGCGTATGAATATCATTAATTCTAGATTTTTTTTTTCTTTCTTTTGTTTATCGAATGTTTATTCATGAAAGAGTTACCAAACTTTAGCTGCGTATTAAAGTAAGTATCTACTATATAAATAGAAAGTCTAGAATGTAAAGAACAGCATTTAGTGCGCTGTTCTCCTCTTGCAAGGTGACTGGCCTTCTGTGACGTCTCATTTTCACGAGCTTCGTTTTACAGGAGAAATAATCGTTGTGGAGCTTTGCCTGGCTGTCAGCTTCAGAACTATGCATGGATTACCGGTTATTCAGCTCGTGGGGCCAGTAACCAGTTAGTGGGCACGATCAGGAACCTTCTCCAGAGCGCTACAGAGCGAAGGGACCGACTTGGGCGAACAGATTGCATAGTTTTATAGAGGGGGCGGAGCTAAAGGTCACAGCCGAATACTATCTAAAAATAGCTAAGTATATGGAAACTAGACGTCATAATAGGTTGTGTATTTTTAACGTCCTAGCCATCATCGAGTTTACTTTACTTAGTACGCAGCGCGTGCGCGCTTCCGGCCGGTCACGTATTAAAATTTACTATGAATAATTCGTTATTATAATTATGCACCCGCCACCTTAAGGTGACGGATACCGTTTTAATGAGATTCATGACTTACAAGTTGCTATTTCTTTTTTAGCCAAGGCTATTGTGCAGACGGAGTTGCAGTGGAGCTTTGTATGTCTATCGATAGGCATCGATAATAGCACGAGCTTAGTCTCGCGGGCCAGACGTTCTGGGGGACCGTCTGGTCACTAAGGCCAGGTTTCTGTGAGCGACGCCAACATTCCGGCGTGCCCTCATAAGCAATCAATTGCGTGGGTTTTCACGTGACTACGGGGCGCGATTGCGCATGAAGCTGTTTACAGAGCTTTTTAGCTGCCAAAACTGGCGTGTTCGTCGTGAAAAGTCTTACAAGCGACGGCTAATACCTGCTACTCGTTGTTCTCGAGGCTGCTGACGGTATATTGTATGTGATTCATGTTCACGCAATGGTTCTCTTGTTGTCTCGTGACTGCTCCAGCGATCATGAACATCGCGATTGTAGCCAACCAGGTTGGTATTGCTCTAGGAAGAGTTTTAGCATGCTAAAAGCCTGTTAACATGCTACACGCTTGCTAACTAGACTGGTGACGTCGACTAAAACACGTGATTTCAAGCGTGACGTGTCGTTTGTTTACATTCCATTGTGCCACGTTAACCTGGCCTTAGTGACCAGACGTTCCCCCAGAACGTCTGGTCCGCGAGACTAGCACGAGCTCGCCATGTGAAGACTAAGCACGATCAAAGTTTTTACAATTTTTCTTTAGTTGTGTGAAAAGTGCGAAGCTAGAAATACTCCTGCAAGCTCATCTACTAGGAACCTGCGTATCGATTTCACTGAGCAATGCTCATATGCGACACTGCAGCTACGTACTCTGTACTGTCTGGCAGTACGTAGCTGCAATATAGCGTACGAGCATTACTCGGGTGAAATCGATACGCAGGCTCCTCCACAGATAGTAGATGAGCTTGCAGGAGCATTTTTAGCTTCGTACTTTTCACACAACTAAAGAAAAAATTAATTGTAAAACTTTGATCGTGCTTAGTCTTCACATGGCGAGCTCGTCGTTCCGTACCGTGGTGGCAAACACTACATGGCAGAACTTGCCATTATCGATGCCTATCGATAGACATACTAAGCTCCACTGCAACTCCGTCTACACCAATAGCCTTGGCTAAAAAGGAAATAGCAACTTTTAATGTCGTGAATCTCATAAAAATGGTATTCCACCTAGTTCACAATAATAAAGCTGAGTTTACACCGCCACAAAGTGCCGTAGCTGCTGCAGAGCCAAGCTGGTGCCGTACTGGCCACCATGGTGGCTGCGTTTACATTTTGCTGAACCAAAATCAATCAAGAAGGCAGACACTTCCTGTTAACTGGGCATTGCAATACGTGTCTGCTGAAGCATCTTTAGCGTCTTCTTCGATTGCTTTTCTGTTCTCTGTCATCTACCAGCTCTTCGGGACAATGGAAGGTGCTCTCCACCCAGATACACATGTGCACGCACTAACAACGTCCATACACGCGTACATGTACAGGCCAAGCATACGACTTTCTTGCTTTCTTCTCTGGGTTTCTCTGACTGCTATGGGCAGCTAAGTTGTCTTTGAGCTGTCGGAGTAGATAAAAACTATTATCTCTTTCTGCACAATACACACATATTTATAGTACTAGTAAGACAATGACAATACAACCGGATATGCATGCAAACAAGACAACTGTGATACAATGAGACAGATAAGGGCCACGCATAGCATGGCGACAAACAAACACAAATAGTTCAGTCAGAGTATGCCGCATGAGCCAAACTACGATTGCAACAGCAATGTACTGGTCTAAAACTCGACTATCTGGACCGCGAGTACGGCATTGCATCGTTTACACTGCGTGCTAAACAGTGCCGAGCTGTGGCAGCACGCTTTTGAAACCGGGTCAAGACAGGCACGGCTCCAGTTACCCTGGCTCGGCATGGCACCAATTTTTCGTGTCTACACTACCACTTTTGGCGAGCTGGTGCCGTGCTGGCACGGCTCCATGTGGCAGTGTAAACACGGTACTAATTATAGTATGATGTGCATCAAACTAATAATTTTGTGATATTAGTTCATTTTGCTTTTTTCATCATTTTTTAGACTTTCTGCAAACCATGATTATCCCAGAACATGCACATGTAGCTCAGTTTGGTAAGTACACTAAGAAAATAGCTAAGCTGTACAACTTTTACTACATAATAGCACTCACTTTTGGCTTCCGCAAGCAAGCGTGGCTGTAGAGACGATTGTGAACATGTGTGAAAATCGCATAAAACACTTACTCATGAATATTATTAGCCAAAATAATATTTTCGTGGCACACTTTTTAGCTGTCCTCTATCTACCATCCGGGATCCACTCCTGATTTGGTCTATTTTCATAGTGCAATATAAAAGAACATAATAATATTATTTCCAAAGAAAAAACTAAACTCAGCTGACATGGTTCTAAAGTAAACGCAGAGAGTGCATGAAATTTAATGACCAATGACTGTGTATGTTTTAATCCCATTTTCATTGACAGAGGAACCAAAGATATTTCAACACACGTTCAAATTAGCTGGTGAAGTTAAAGTTATACAAAAAGTTGATACCATGACAGAGAAAGAGCAAGTCAAGCAGAAGCAGAAGCAGAAACTAGTAAAGGAATTTCAGCGCAGACTTATTTCTTTTTTCCAAGAGCAGCAAAGAAAAATGGAGAAAGATGCCTTGCAAAACAGTAAGCATAGTTTACTAAGCACATGGCTGGCTGTTTATGATAGTTTGGATTTGTCGGCCATTTGAAAGAGCCTAGTAATACATGTAGCTTGAATGATGGTTTGCCTTTCCTGTTCCAAAGAGTGTAGTTCTATCATTAAAGTACTATAATAATTATTATGCCATATTTCATGTATACGCAACTTTCCAACTGTCTTTGTGAGCGATGTATTGGAACACATTCTACTTCCGATGGCTCTGTCTACCGAAGCATATTATTTATGAAAATAATTTGAAATCACCAGTTAGTGTTTGGGAGAAGTGCTTTACGCGACTTGTGGCACGAGACCATGACCCAAGTGCCATAAAGTACGAACTCGCCAGGTTTATTGTGTCTCATGGGCAACAGCCAGCTTCTCAGTTACCTGTGCTCATGAAGTTTGAACAAATTAAATATCACGGTTATGAAAGTACAGATTTTAGAATTCAGGTGCATTGTACATTTTTTGTTACATACAATACATAGTGTATAATGCTGCTTTGAATGTAGATATTACATTTTTACAGAACCACTAACTTTTCAGCCGACTAAAGATGAACCAATGGAGCTTTTCAGACAATACCTTAAACATGTATACCAGCAACGAGAAAAATCTCTTAATTTCTTTGAAGAGCTTTCTTTAGACTCGAGTGAAGAAGAATTCATATCATTGTGGCTGGTTGACATATACATGTACAGCAGGAATGATTTATCAGAGAAGAAGGAGATTAAAATGAGTGACTTAGGCAAGTGTACTGATGACAAGCATAGCAGTACCGAACCAGCTAAAGGCATCTTAGTTGTGGGTGATCCTGGTATAGGCAAATCGACTTTTGCTTGGAAATGTTGTCAAAAATGGGCTAATGAAGAAATCTTGCAAGACTGGTCAATCGTTATTTTCATTCAGCTTAGCAATCAATGTGTTAGAGAAGCCCAGTCACTCAGTGACTTTATCTATTATCCTGAAAAAACAGTGAGAAAGAGGATTTGCCGAGATTTAGCTACAGAAGGAAAACAAGTTCTTTTTGTCATCGATAGCTTTGATCAAGTAAATGAACAGCAGATTAGTGACTCGGTCTTTCAGCAGCTTGTTGATAAAGAGTTGCTTCCAAATGCTACTCTAATGGTTCTCAGCAGGCCAGTAAAATCATGGCGTGATAACAAGCTTAAGACTTTAGCATCTAAATTAGGCATAAACAAGCAAATTGTAATTTCTGGTGTTAACGTAGACCATTACTTCAAATCAGCTTGCAGTGGTGACTTATTAGTCGCTCTTGAGTCTTTATACCTCTCTAATTCGCACCCTTTGATCTATTCTCAGATGAACATACCTGTTCATAGTGCTATGATAGCAAGCCTTTTCCGGCTCCATTGGAACCATGGTGATAAAGAATATTCTCCTAATACCTTGACAGAATTTTACACTGACCTGGTATGTGCACTGTTGGTACAATACCTGAGCAACCACCACAAGTATGGGTATGGTCAGATGGAGTTGCCGATTATAGAAAAGTTCACAGATCTACCAGGTAAATCTAAAGACTCCTTTATGGCAATAGCACATCTGGCAGCAAAGGGAATAGAGGAGAGCAAGTATGTGTTTGACTTACCAAAGGATTTTGAAACATTAGAATTCAAAACAGTTGATTTTGAAACATTTGGTTTGATACAGAAGGTGGAAGATGCATATCCAGATGATACAGTGCGTACAATGACAACAAGTTCAGACACAAGTAGTTCAGTGTCTTACAGGTTTTTGCATCTTAGCTTACAAGAATATTTAGCTGCTTATTACTATTCCCAGCTAGAAAAGCCATCACAGATTCTGCAAGACGCTTTGAAACCTCATGCTTATGAAATTGACTCTAGTCTCTCCAAGTATGATCACTGCACTGTTGTGCTGTTCACTGTTGGACTCAGTAAAAGCAAGCATCGAAACCAATAGAATCTCTCAAGTGTTTTCATCTTTTCATCTCCTTTACGAAACTCAATCACCTGATCTCATTCGTCAAGTTTTTTCAACTTTAGAGGCACCATCAGCTAATGATCCTAACCGTTTAGAAGTTCCTCGTTATGATATTCAACAGTCTCCACTAGATTCTTTTGTTGTTGGATATTGTATTGCACACAGTAATAGATTATGGCTGCTTGACAATGAAATGTTAAGAGGAATTGTGCATACTGTTCAAGATCACTTTCAAGCTCTTTCCAAAGGCCTCAATATGTCTTCAAACCAATGTAATGGACATATTGTAGTATTGAGAAATGTAAATTCTGGTATCTCAGTGTTAAGGTTGCTTCACCCTCACACCCAGAAACTGACAGAGCTCAGTATAGGCATACCTAATGATAGTGAAGAATCTTACAGTGATTTTCCATCACTTTATCCTCTACTAAAGACACTCACAGTGAAAACATTCAGATTCTCAAAGTCTTTTGTTTCTCTTGTTAAAAATCTTCCTTCAATGAGGTCATTGAAAATGCTTTGCCTAGACTTGTCGATAGATACTGATTTAATGCAACTGAGAAAGTGTCATTCACTACAGCATCTTGAGTTTAAAGGGGTTGCAAGATTTAATGAACATTGGTATATACCTCCATTTGCAATTTCACCTAAGCTAGAAAGCCTTAGTATTTCTTGTTCCACACTTGGACCTGATCCTTTTCTAAGAAAACCTAATTCTCTGAAAACCTTGGTATTCCGTTCTTGTGAGATTCTCGATGTTGCCTGCGATACCCTCATTGATTTCCTTCAGTCAACAGATTGTGTTTTGGAATCATTTGAACTGTATGATCCTGATCATCTGCAGTACGGTATTCCTGACAAGTTATTAGTAGCAATCGGATCCAGCCGCTCACTCAAACGTTGCGTTCTCAACCGTTTTAGTGGTTCAATTGTACAACATTTAGTTACTGGTATGAAAATTATCTCAAGTCAGTCTCGTCTTGAAGATCTGACAGTGATTTGTTCGAGTTTTTGTCGAAAATTAGAACAAGGATATTTTGACGAGTTGATTCTTGTGGTTTATGAGCACAATACGATCACACATTTAAGACTAGGCAGCAATTTTGAAGAATCCGTACGAAAATGTGATACCCGAGACAACCTCAACATTGAAACAGACTGCTTGTGCACTTATGTCAGATAATGTATTGACGGTATCATGTACATAGACTACATGATATTTTTCTCATCCATGTATAATGTACATAACATAAAATACATTGTATAATTTTTGTATTGTTTTTTAAATTTTTATGATTTTCTGTATTAAAATGCTATATTATTAATAAGAAGTGTTTTTTCTCAATCATAATAAATTATTAATTTTTTATAATTATGTCACAAGTTATAGAAATAGTTATTGTCGTTGTTGGTTTCAAAATGTAATGCTGAATTCACTGCCGAGTAATAATAAAACAGTAGCACTAAGGTGTAGGGGAAAAATACATAATAAAAAAAAGAAAGCTACATGTAGTAGTTAAAATTAAAGAAGAACAAGGGAACTATGCCTCCATCATGGGCTCTCCTTTTTGTTTTTGAATGCTAATAATAATAATTATTATTAACATTAAATAATTTCATTCAGAAGCAGGAATCACGGAATTGTACCTGTATTATTAATTTCATCGATTTCTCATGGTTGCATGCATGTCTCTGATACTGACAATCTGAGACAGTCACTTTAATGAAGATTTGCGGGTTATACTAGGGCATCAAAAATATTGAATTAGAGGCTCAATAGATAATTATTGCAGAAACTAGGTAACAGTTTGTAGCGTAGGTAAGGTCAAAGGTGAGTATTCAGCTGTTACTACAAATTAAATCATGTAATGATATGCGAGATTAGAACCAATCAGAATAGAACAGATCACAGAGTTCCACCACACTGTTCACAATCTCTATCTAGATTCAATTTTTAGCTCATCTGATCTTCTGCAATCGTGCTGCATTGTTATGATATTTGCTCTTGTTTCTCTTTGAATTCATGGCTGAGGGACCAAATGCCGGGTTACGGTACTGACTTTCTCTGTCATTTACTCATATCCTCATTCGTTCATTCTGTCCATCAAGCTACAGAGACCACCGCTCACTTCTCAAACTTGGTAAAGGTATGAACAGGCTTAGCACAAAAATGGCTTGAAATGAGACTCTTGGATTTTGCTGAAGTTCTTTTGTTCTCAAGTTATGGCTGGCTCACCTGGCATTGACCGCAGTCTTTGACCTCTCTGACAACAAAGGCGCCCATAGTTGACTATCTAGGTACTTGTAAATTCCATCTAAGCAGCAGGATAGCTTTGAGGGTGCATATAGATGCTACCTACTCACATGTTTACGGTCACGCCCACGTGACACACTTTGTGGTGCTGTCTTCCGGTTAGCACTACATGCATAGCTAGCAGTTTGGCACTAATACTAACCAGGACCTAATACTACAACGTGCATTAAACACTGAGGGTTTTGTGAAATCTGTTCATAATTTTGTAACTTTCATTAAATTACCACTGGCAGTACTGCCATGGCTGTACTGGCCCTATATGTATGCTTCAACGGCACACTAGTTCTATACAATAATAATAATTATTATTTGTTTCTATTTTTACAGCATTGAATACCTTTCCTTCATCTAAAAAACATGATCTGCATCCTTTAGATGAATTCAAGTCTTACCTCAAGCACGTGTATACTCACAAAACAAATAGCAGATATTTTGAGGAGCCTTCATTAAGACACTACCAGCCATTCAATCTTTTCTTGTACTTTGTATATGTAAAGGACCCTAAAAATCCTTTTGACTGCTCCTATGAGACCCTGAGGTCTAAAGAAAAAGAAGAATTCATTTCTTTAAGGTTACACAATTATAAACCTGGGAGAAAAAGCAAGCTGGCCGACTTGAGTGAAATGAACAAATCTGGTAACATCTATAGCTAGAAGGTGCTCCTGGTGTAGGTAAATCTGCTTTTGCTTGGAAAATGTGTCAAAACTGGGCTAGCGCAGAGCTCCTTCAAGACTGGTCAATTGTTATTCTCATAAATTTACGTAATCAGCATGTTCGTGAAGCTAGAATACTAGGTCAATTTCTTTTTTATCATGATCCAAGAGTAACCACTCAGATTTGCCAAGACTTGGAAAATTTTGAAGAACGAGTTCTTTTCATCATTGAATGTCTTGATCAGCTTAATGAGCAATTACAGCTTCCACCAAAAGGCTCTGTCGATCATCAGCTATTAAATATAGAATTGTTGCCAAGTGCAACTCTAATGATTCTTAGCAAGGTTAGTTGTAGACCACATTATGATGCTCATGATCATCACATTCAAGTATCTTGTTTCACAAACAAAAGTATAGACAACTATATTGCTTCGGCTATCAGTGATGACAGTAAATTGTTCACTGATTTTAATTCCTTCTTGTCCTCTCATCCATACATACACACTCTAATGCACATACCAGCTCAGTGTGTCATGATAACAGACCTTTATCGGCTCCATTGGAACCATGGTGATACAGAGTTTTCTCCCAATACTCTAACAGAGTTATATACTGACCTGGTACGTACACTATTGCTACGATACTTAAGCACCCACCCTGAATATAGTTTGATGAAATTGTATATCGAGGAATTATTTGATTTGCCAGAAAAGGCAAAGGAATCTTTTATGGCACTAGCACATCTTGCAGCAAGAGGGATAGAAGAAAGAATATATGTTTTTGATGTGCCGAAGGATTTTGAAACTCTAGGTTCAGAATTTACCACAATAAACTTTTAAACATTTGGCTTGATGCAGAAAGTGGACGAAGTGTATTCAGGTATGGAGAGCTCAGAATCCTACTGCTTCTTAAACCTCACCTTACAGGAGTATCTTGCTGCTTACTATTGCTCACTACAAAACACGGCAGAAAGACTACAAAAGATGTTGTTATTACCATCTCCTCTTGAGCATTTTCTTTCTTGTTATTGCTATAGGGAATTTTCAGCAGATTATCGTTGTCATCTCCAGATTGTCAGTGAATCACCAGATCGTCGTTGTCGCTGTCATTGTCATTGTCATCACCAGAGTGTTGTGATATTTACGGTAGGCCTAACAAAACTTAGCTGGGATGATAAAGCTCTTTCAAGAATTCTTGAAACTAGTAAGAATTACTCGCCTATATTACTATCAACAATGCATTTGCTTTATGAGGCTCAATCACCAGATCTTATTCGTCAAACTTTTTCTTCACTGAACCTTGACATACCAGCAACAAGATGGACTGAGAAAGACGGTCTTCTGAATATACCAAAATCTGACTTTTCTCTAGATTTATTTGTGACCGGCTATTGCATTCCACACAGCAACAGATCATTTCTGCTCGAAACTACATGTGAGGAAAATCTTGAAGCACTTTCCAAAGGTCTCGATATGTCTTCAAAAGGCTACTGTAGTATTGGGCATATAATAGAAATGAGAATGCACTTCAATGATAATTTATATCATCAATAAGCCATTCTTATACCCTCATACCCAAAGAGTAACAGAACTCACTATTGTTGAATTAGCAGAAGATTATACCAAGTTGTTCCTCTTCTTTCCACTACTAAAAGTACTCAATGTACAATTTAATTCTCAGACAAGTACATGTATAGCAGGTCTCAAGTCCCTTTTTGAAGTCTTTGCATCCTTGAACTCACCACTGAAAGAAATTCACTTTTGTCTTGATTATACACATGGGTATTACTATTACAACACGAGTGATGTTTCAGACATATTTAAACAACTGCAGGCATGTCCAATAAACCATACGATAAAAGTAGCATTTAGAGAAGGAAATCACGAATTTCCTACTTTTTCACAATTAGTTTCATCAAAAGTTGAATGTCTTCATCTGTCTTGGCTGACTTTCATACCTGACTTTACTCACTGTAAGGTTTCTAATTGTCTAAAAAGGTTAAAGATAGATTCTTGTACGATTCCTGATGATGCCTGTACCACCCTTTATGATTTCTTTCAGTCACTATACAATGTGTCTTAGAGGAAATGCTGCTATTACTTCCTGAGTACAATGAAGATTGTGACAGATCTAGCATTAACAAGTTGGTGAAGGGAATTGGATCCAGTTGCACATTAAAATATTACGCTCTTAGAAATCAAGACGATTCCATTGTACAACATTTAGTTGACGGTATAAAAGAGAGTAGCAGAAAGTGTCGCCTTGAAACTTTGATAGTATTGTGTAGAAATCATGATAGAGTTTGCAAACACTGCAATGACCTGATTCGTGTTGTGAATGAACACCATACCATTAGGCTGTTAGGACTAAGCAAGAATTTTGAACAATTCGTAAGAAAACACAAAATTCGGGAAAATCTGAACATTGAATACTTTGATAGGTAGTTTATGTTCAACTATAATAGTTCTGTAATGCAACTGTACATTACTTTTCAGTGTCTTTACTGGATCTTAGTTTAAACACACTCAATGTGGTGCTTTATGTATTATGTTGTATTTCATTAGGTTATCTTAACTTGAGCTTTGGACTGAATTGTCACTGGGATGGGTAAATTGTATTGCTGCATAAATTGTCATTTCTGATTTTTTCATGCATATTCTTAGTAAGAGTAGAAGTGTATTGTACTGTAAAAACAGCGGCAATAATTATTTTCACCACTCTTTACAAAATTTACCATGATTACTTACTTCCTGAATTCCTAGTTTCTCACCATGAAGATCAAAGCACCTTTTCCTCATTCTATCTCTAATTCTTTTTCCCAAGTACTGCCAGTGGAATCATCAGCTTAGTCTTATTGGTTCCATAATATTACACTTTCTCTGTGTTGAAAAGTTAATTTTTATATTGATTTGTAGCTATTAAATTATGTCACACTTATCTTCATTGTGCACAATAACTAAGCTCTACACACATGTCTTTGGTAGATCATAAAAGAACCTACGATTTCAGTTATAAAATTATATTAAGTTGAATGTAACATGGACAATTCTGCAAATGCCGAACAAGATTGAATATAATATGCTTGAAAAATTAAAACTCTTGTCTGTGTCCTCCAAAACACAACTACAATAGCTTTGAATCTGTCAATTACTTCACCAGACTGTGTCCTCCAAGCTGCTGATGCAGGGATACTTGGGAATTTTAATTTTGAAGCATAATTATTATTCCATTTTGTTCTTTTACTTTTGCAAGCATCATCCCATCTTGTTCCTTTCCCGCTTTTTAAGCCTCGTTCCGCGTTTCAAGCCTCTACTTTTGCAAGCGTCATTCCTACACTTTTCTGTGTTTTTTTTAATTAAATTACTTTTACTTTACTTTTTATCATTTTACTGCTTCTTGCACCTCAGCTTACAAGAGCATTTTTAGCTTCCCATGACAAAATCCAGCAGAGATTCTACAAGATAATAATTATTATAACTCTAAATCTCATGGATTTTATACATATTGACTCCAGAATCTCTAAGTATAATCACTGTGTTGTACAATTTACTCCCGGAATCAAAATGAATCAAGCTCTTTCAGAACTGAAGTGTTTTCATCATTTCCTGAGTCCATTTTTCTATAATTACCAAAGAAATTCCAACCAATGTGATATCTAAAAGTGCAATACCACTTTGATCCACTAGATCTTTTTCAATCACAAAAATGATGAGTGATGTGTTTGCTCTCTTCAATCACATGCATCACTGTCTTGGAAACAATTGAAATATACAGTTGATCACTTATTGTTGACGGTCAGGTAAAACTCAGGTTCATTTCGAAATGAGCCGATTGACTGCACAAGAATTTGAATTTTTGGTAGTTCTATTTATTGCTGCATGCCGCACTGACCACACCTCCAATTGCAAGAAAGGCGCCAAGACTATGATCTCTGTGGAGTTGTGGCGAGCTCGAATAGGGCTCTTCAACAGCAAGGGATACTCTGCTTTCCTGTCTTCTCTATTCTCGTCCTACATCCCTTTCAAATTTCATCGCCGACGCAAACGTGAACGTAATGCTAATCAAGATCCATCTACTACCAGTCAGTCGTTATCACGTGCTAGTATAAACACGAACACTGACTCCTCCACACAACTCCAGACCAGTAAATCACCTCATTCAGCTAGCATCATCACTTCATCAGCTGTCAACTCACTCCAGCAATCTCTCCTTTCGTTCTTCTGGTCCTCCTTTTCTCAAGTTCGTAGCTTGCTTAGTAGTTGTCTGTTACGAGAGGCTCTAGTCAGACTCGTACTACTGATAGTGATCATCTCTCAGGCTCTGATAACATCCGGTGATGTGGAAACAAATCCCGGACCACTAGCATGTGAGTGACATTACATTTATACCTCACTTGTATAACTTATACATTACACTTATACCTCACTTACCTCACTCACTTGAAAAAGCTGTCCTTGTGTGTAAGTGGTGAAAGGTTTTTAATCTACTAATCGTCAATAACATCACATAAAAAGCACTCATTCTAATGATTTGACAGCTTTTACTGCACCCTACTCCACAATTAGTATATTGTGCCAGTCTTGTATGAAAAACTGATTTTTCACTATGAATTTTCACCTATACAGCCGACAGGCCATCATATAAGCAGCTACTGAATCTCAGGAATGCTGATGGATCTAGCCTTAAAGTTATTCAGAGGATCACTTCATTGGAACAATGGAAATGCATAGACTTTGCTCACATGCTACTAAATGACGATGTTCTTGTGAGTAAATACGAAAAAGAATACAAAGAGAAAGATGAATTTGTTCGAACAGTCCTAAAGGAATGGTTGTCTTGTAATGATGATGACCCAAATGATTCAGCTGTTCCACGCACTTGGTCAGCTCTTGCTGAGTGTATCACTGATGCTGGTCTACCAGGAGCTCTCACCAAAGCCATCAATGATGCTTGTCCCCCTCAAGGTACAGTGTACACATCACCTTTATGTTCACATGACATGCAACAACATACAAGCAAGGAATAAGTTGTGGAACACTGTGCATGTGATGTGAGCTAGTCCTTTGATTATGCATCGGTGGGCGAAGCCACGAGGGTCAGTCATTCCGTCTGTTACTTCAGTTTTGCCATCGATTGCAGGTAAGCAAATCACGTCAAAGAACAAAGCTCGAGAACAAAGCTCGAGAACAAAGCTTCGTATACAACTGTTTGCTAGTTTTAGGGGCTCATCGTCCAGCATATGCCGCAAAACTGAAGTAACAGGGGGAATGACTGACAGAATGACAACACAACTACTGTATGCCTCATGGCTCCACCCACCGAGGCATAATTATGCCTCGGTAGGTGGAGCCACGAGGCATACAGTAGTTCGTTTGTGTGTGTGTGTCATTATGCCGAGGGCGGAGCCACGAGGCATACTGTAATCGTGCTGTCTGTCAGTCATTATGCCTCGGGGGGGCGGAGCCACGAGGCATACTGTAATCGTGCTGTCTGTCTGTTGCAAGCATTTCTCGTCGCTCACTGAAAACTAAGCGCTGAAACAAGCAACACAAGCAGAACTCGATATTTACTCGGATCTGCATGTGTAGAAATTTGGTTCTAAAGCTTCGTTCGCGAGTTACGCATTTCTCGTCGCTCACTAAAAACTAAGCGCTGAAACAAGCAACACTGTCCACAGTTGACTGCCTACAAGCTGATAGGTTAGAATTTACTACAGGATAGCAGCGCAGGTCCAGAGAAATCGTGTAAGCAAGCTATGGAAGCTATCTCGCTCGTGGAATGCGTTGCTGTGCTGAACACTGTAGACACGCCCAGTTTATTTGTGGTTAGCACTGATTGGCTTCTGATTGCATAAAGCACTGCATTGTGATTGCTGTACAGAATTCCTGTATACATGCATCTGCAGTTGCTGTGTTTGTGGAATGGTGGATAGTGTCATTCCACCGAGGCATCTGCACCTTAGGTGCTATTTTTCTGTCTGTTACATCATTTCTGCGGCGCACGCAAAAAGGTAAGCTCTGAAACTTGCAATGCAGGTAGAACTCGATATTATCTCGGTTTTGATAGTGTGAAAGCTTTACACGAAGCTTAGTTCCAGAGCTATGGCGTGATTTGCTCACCTCAATGCCCGTTTCTGGCTATCTGGACTTCTCCAAAGGCAAAGCTGTCCACAGTTGACTGCCTAGAAGCTGATAGGTTAGAATTTTACTACAGGATAGCAGCGCAGGTCCAGAGAAATCGTGTAAGCAAGCTATGGAAGCTATCTCGCTCGTGGTATGCGTGTGCTGTAATGAACATTGTAGACACGCCCAGTTGAATTGTGGTCAGCACTGCATGATTGGCTTCTGATTGCATAACTAAAGCACTGCATTGTGATTGCTGTACAGAAATCCTGTATGCATGCATCTGCAGTTGCTGTGTTTGTGGAATGGTGGATAGTTGTGTTTGTGGATATAATGTCAATCCACCGAGGCATCAGCACCTATGGTGCTATTTTTATGCCTCGGTGGGCGGAGCCACGAGGCATACTGTAATCGTGCTGTCTGTCTGTTGCGAGCATTTCTCGTCGCTCACTGAAAACTAAGCGCTGAAACAAGCAACACAAGCAGAACTCGATATTTACTCGGATCTGCATGTGTAGAAATTTGGTTCTAAAGCTTCGTTCGCGAGTTATGCATTTCTCGTCGCTCACTAAAAACTAAGCGCTGAAACAAGCAACACTGTCCACAGTTGACTGCCTACAAGCTGATAGGTTAGAATTTACTACAGGATAGCAGCGCAGGTCCAGAGAAATCGTGTAAGCAAGCTATGGAAGCTATCTCGCTCGTGGAATGCGTTGCTGTGCTGAACACTGTAGACACGCCCAGTTTATTTGTGGTTAGCACTGATTGGCTTCTGATTGCATAACTAAAGCACTGCATTGTGATTGCTGTACAGAATTCCTGTAGACATGCATCTGCAGTTGCTGTGTTTGTGGAATGGTGGATAGTGTCATTCCACCGAGGCATCTGCACCTTAGGTGCTATTTTTCCGTCTGTTACTTCAGTTTTGCGGCGTACGCTGAAAGGTAAGCTCTGAAACTAGTAATGCAAGTAAAAATCGATATTATCTCGCTTTTGGACATGTGAAAGCTTTACACGAAGCTTCATTCTTGAGTTATGGTGTGATTTGCTTGTTTACTGTTGCTGGCGATCTGGACTTCTCCAAAGGCAAAGCCGTCCACAGTTGACTGCCTAGAAGCTGATAGGTTATAATTTTACTACAGGATAGCGGCGCAGGTCCAGAGAAATTGGTAGGCAAACTATGGAAGCTATCTCGCTCGTGTATGCGTGTGCTGTGCTAATAGAACACTGTAGACATGCCCAGTTGAATTGTGGTTAGCACTGATTGGCTTCTGATTGCATAACTAAAGCACTGCATTGTGATTGCTGTACAGAAATCCTGTATACATGAATCTGCAGTTGTTGTGTTTGTGGATAGTTGTGTTTGTGGATATAGTGTCATTCCACCGAGGCATCTGCACCTTAGGCAGTGGACATTATTATTTCAGTTGTTTGATTGGCCAAATGACCGAACAAGCCTAATTTTGTATGGCCATTTGAATTTTTGATCAGCCGAGTTTTTATTCATGCAAAACAATGTATTCGCCACACGAGAAATGGAATATTCTTAATAAATTAAATGTTTCAAATGCTAAGCATAAGGTAAGTATGCAGATGTACATAATAATAAAAAAACTGCTGCTGTTCAAACGTTCAGTCATCAGTTTCACTATCTACCCAGTTATCCCAGTCATCAAGCAGCGATGCTTCCTCAGTTTCTGATTTGGAGTCACAGGTTATTGTACTACTTGAAGACCGTTTCGTGTACGATTTTCTTGTCTTTTGACTTGGTCTTCGAGCTTTATCTGCCCACCAGAGATCGATTGCTTTGTCGGCATTAAATTCCTTCAGTGGACAATCCATATAGTGCTCACCATCAGCAGATCATCGAGAGTGTCATTGTTGAGTCAAGTCCTTTTCTCAGTTTTGATGACATTCACTTGAGAAAACAGCCTTTCAAGCTTCCCATTTGAAGCCGGGATAGTAAATAGGAGCTCTGCTAAGGTCAGGACATTAGCCCATTCAGCTGCACACGGGGCATGGAATAGTCGCCACCAGACCGCTCGGTAGTCGGATGTTGAAAGAGCTATGTAAGTTGTAGCATACTCTATCAAAATTTGAAATTCGGAGTGAATTTCTTCCACATCAGCCCCAGCTGATGCAAGAGGAATGGAAAAATGGTGTACAAGCCTGTCAACTGCTTCCAATGTATCATTTTCATCAACTGCTTTTTGCCATCCTTGTGAAGCAAGGAAAAAAATGACATCTCTTAGTTGCTGTAGATTCGACCAAGACAGCCTAGCCTTGATACAATCAGTGACTTTGGAACAGTATTCTCTGTAGTGGCTTTCATAATAGGCTTTGGCAGCAGGAAAATTCTTCAGTTCTTGAGATAGGTAGAGTAAATTATCAATTTTCGGACGGCATGAATTTTCGGACAGTTTTTTTGTACAAATTAAAACAGCGAAGGCAGCGTGCGTGGTGGAAACTTGTAGCCAATGAATAGTAACCTAGATTCTGTGAGTGACTGGTCTGCCGCTTCTACGACCACGCTGGAATTCGCCTCTGAGTGACGAGTTCGGAATAATGTATTATCGGACGATTGGACCTATTATCGGTGTGATATTTGTTAGAAAAGTATCCGTTCACTAGTTATGCAGTGAAATGTCCACGAGGACGCCATAAAATCACGGCGAGTTAGACCTTTTTGTCTGTAAGTCGCGCTATGTTTATCAGTAGCCGAGTTAACAGGTTCGGGCACTCGAGGAGGTCCTGGAGCACTGCTAGATACTACTTTCACAACAGTGGAACACACGAAGAGAGTAGAAAAATGTGTTTTTGAAATTTTGTTTCATATCTCAGGAACCAAGTGTCCTATGATCATGTTGCAGGTACCATTATGATCCTCTATCATTACTGAATGTAATGAACTGTATGGTTTCTTGTCACGTGACACACACATGAAACAATATGGCTTTCTTTAGAGGCATGTAGCAGAACACGTTTGGTTGGAGATCTCTGTAAGTGCTGGTAGTTAAGAGCTCATAATGGATATGTGAACTGTCCTAATGTATACGTACCTTTGACCAACATCTCGGCACCCAGCCAGCGTTACTACAAAAGTGCGGTGCGAAAACTGGTTTTTGCGACCAGCCCCAACGTTAGGTTAGAGAACTCACGAACCTGCGGGAGTTAAGATGCAAAACTTGCTTGCTGGATAGCTTACACATTAATGATTACGAAAACACTTACCTTGAGCGCCTTCTTTGCTTCGTCATGAATAGCGCAGCTCTTCCGTTCGCGAGTGCTGTTTTCTTGCCGCCATCTTGCAATTTTAATAGATTTTCATGATGTCACGCATAATAATTGTTGGCTGTGTAAACGTCATAACTATTGAAAACACATTGAATCAGTGTAATAGTTATGATGCAACACATGTTAATAACCAACGTGTGACATCACAAAATCCATTAAAGTCGCAAGATGGCGGCAAGAAAACAGCACTCGCGAACGGAAGAGCTGCGCTATTCACGACGAAGCAAAGAAGGCACTCAAGGCAGGGGGTGCCAGTGGCAGAAATTGTCGACCCCAGGCCGGTTTTTTACATAGCCCCATTACCCACCCACCCACTACGTCATAACGTGTCATATAATGATATTCACAACACGATCTAATTAATATTCATGAAAAGATGGCGATCGCGTACACGTAGCTCGTCGTCGATAGCGCGGGTGAGTCGATAGCGCGAGTGTAGTATCGATCGCGATCATACAGAACACTGCTGCAGCAAGCAGAGATCAGAAAGCGACTGCGCTACCGCTGTGAATGTGGCCAAGATTAAGCGACTACACGTTTCAGAGAGTGCTCGTCGCAGAAAACGCACCCAATGCTGCCAAAACTCCACGATTTGATGGCTTCTTTCGACGGAAGAACAACACTCAAGGGCTGAGTGCAACTGAATCTACTGCAGAAGCTGGTGAGTAGAATAACTGCCTGGCTTACAAGTAGAAGCAGCTAATTATGCTAGCCACGCCTCCATTCCACACCCTTCACAACATAATACATTATGCTTTTATCTCCTTTTTACAGTGTATGTATATACACACTGTAAATAATAACAAAAGCATGTTATATCTGCATGATATAGACCTCTTCTGGTGTCAAGAACCTGTAAAACAACTCTACATAGCACCAGAAATGTAGTGGCTAAAATTTACGCAAAATGACTTTTTGTGTAAAAACCCTCTCAACCCACCCACCCACTTTTTGGCCTGGGGTCGGTAATTTTTCTTTCTGGTACCCCCTGACTCAAGGTAAGTGTTTTCGTAATCATTAATGTGTAAGCTATCCAGCAAGCAAGTTTTGCATCTTAACTCCCGCAGGTTCGTGAGTTCTCTAACCTAACGTTGGGGCTGGTCGCAAAAACCAGTTTCGCACCGCACTTTTGTAGTAACGCTGGCTGGGTGCCGAGATGTTGGTCAAAGGTACGTGTACATTAGGACAGGGACAGTTCACATATCCATTATGAGCTCTTAACTACCAGCACTTACAGGGATCTCCAACCAAACGTGTTCTGCTACATGCCTCTAAAGAAAGCCATATTGTTTCATGTGTGTGTCACGTGACAAGAAACCATACAGTTCATTACATTCAGTAAGGATAGAGGATCATAATGGTACCTGCAACATGATCATAGGACACTTGGTTCCTGAGATATGAAACAAAAAAATGTCAAAAACACATTTTTCTACTCTCTTCGTGTGTTCCACTGTAGCTGCCATCGAGCCGTTTGAGAGAATTTTGGCACAAGGAAATGCGTCAGTTTTTAGTCATATTCGTTTTGCCTGCTACCAGACGGCGCGTTCGATCTGCTGCTTGCTTGTTTTACTTTGGAGAACAGCTGACTTTGGCGCATCGAATGATGGTCTGCACAACGTTATAGCATGCTTCCTTTTGCTGCTACAGACGTTTATATTCTGTGAATATTAATTAGCTCAGACTGGTAACCGTCACTTTAAGTGAGGCAGCTTTGAAAAATCCATTCGTATGATAATCACCGTTTATAGTATGAACGATTGTTGTACAAATACTAAATGTTAACTTAATTTTTGTCCTCTACTGTATTAGTTAATGACTACTTTATGTATAGGTGCTGCAGCAGGAAGCTCGTCAAATAGTGGTGGCAATGTACAGCAACATGAAACTACTACTGGTGAGTGTATCTATGGGAATCGCCAGCATGTCCATATATGTGCACGTTGAGTTGGTCTCATAAGCACCCCTCGTAACTTTGCCGTCTTTGGAGCTATGCTTACCAAAATTAATTTGCAATATCACTTAATGGTACGAATGCGCGTTTTTGGTCCAAAAATATACGGTGTACCTTGCTGTGTTCTCATATATTCAGAGATCCCATACATTTCCAATGGCATACCAGAGTGCTGGTGCTAATGTCCATGCTTGTTATCACATAGCCAAGCTGTAGCTGTCACCGCCCAAATCCACCGTTATTCAGCAGCCTGGACAGTCCTTTCGAGCTGTATGGTGCTTGAACAGCTTCGTGAGCGATGATAGAATAGAAGAACTAGCCTCGTACCCAGGCTCTCGGCGTGGGTGGTTATTAGAGAGCCTGGTACGCATTGCATGCGCATGCGTCAGATTTTGAAAAGCGCGGGAGAATAATCGAAAGACACCGCCCTTGCCCCACCCTTATAAATTTATGCATTAATGCGAACAACGCTGGAAATATTGTTTGGGATCTAACCGCGCTCAGGCAAGCTGCTGCATCTACTTGGCCGCTTGTCCAGGTACACACGACCAAATTGTGAGCAATTGGAGATCTGTCTAGACATAGAACACTTACTTTGTCGAAATCAGACCAAAAATTGAGAATATTTGCCGCTCGTGGCGTTCGATATGGCTCGTAGCAGTACAATGCTTCATCGTGTCATGCTTAGCCGGACTAAACACTGCTGCTTCTGTGTTTTTTTTCAAAACTAACAATGAGTATCCTGATATAAGCAAGAGTGCACGGACATCAACAGTAGTTTACTGTAGTATACGATATAACCATCAGATGGTTACATTACGTCCATGCAATGCATACCAGGCTCTCTAATAGCCGCCCACGCCAAGAGCCTGGGTACGAGGCTAAAGAAGAACGCGCAGGCCAACTCAACGTGCACATACTATAGAGGCGTTTCCGCACTTCAAAGCGGTTTCAATTTGCATGGACTCTGATTCAAATCAAACTGATTCAAGCACATCCGTACTAGAACAAGATCAAGCAGATACGAGCCAGTTGTTAGCGTCGATCACGTCATATGATGACAGTTTGCTGAAAGCTAAAGAAACTAGCCTAGTCACATTTCAGATGTGTCCTGCACCTTGTTTTACTTCCAGCGCACACCAGGCAGGTCCTCAAGTTAGCTGTCTTCACAAAGAGCGCCACGTGATCGAGGCCACACCCAGGCTCAATTCAATTACAATCAACTTGAAACTACATGTACATTATGAAAGTGCATTGGGACGAATATGCATTGAATCCAGATCCGAAAATTTGCGTGCAGTGCGAACGGAGCCAAGCCGCATTGAATGCAGTTTCAATGCGCATTGGATCGCCTGTGCGGACACGCCTTAGGATCTCATCACTATGTACCAGGGAGTAGCTAAAAGACTAATATTTATAAAAGAAATTTAGTGTCAAACTTGTGTATTTTTGTGTAGTGACATAATACCTTTTAGTGAACGTCTTCTCTAGTAGAACAGACAGCCTACATTACATGTATATTGTGTCTAAGGTGGGAGATACAAAAGTAGTTACTGTAATGGCCATTGCATGGGTATATTCATAATAAGTAATAGTTAACGTATGGTTCCTTCGTGCATTATCGGATTTATCTGCACGAGCTACCGGTCGAGTAGGTAAAAATAGCGCACCTACTCGACTGGAAGCTTGTGCGGATAAATCCGATAATGCACGAAGGAACCATACGTTAATTGTTTTATTGTGCTTCCTGTTGAGATCAATGCGCATGCGCGAATCCCATGTGTTTGTTACAAGATGGCTGAAGGTAGCCCTGTTGCTAAAAGCTCCTTCTATATCTCTATCATTGCGACGAAAGAAGACGGAGTTGGCTCCGAGTTCTCGATTTGTAGTCGCTTCTGACACAAATGTGATAAAAGCTGCCGAGGGAGTTGTTCCAAAAAACGCGTCTAGAGTGAACGCGTGGAAGTTGAGAAATTCTTTATAGATGGATGAAAGAAACCGGTAAGGCAACTTCTGAACCGATGCCACAAGACTTAATTCACTGTAATCCGGTGATAGTTAGTAAATGGTTGTGCAAGTATATTTTGGTAAAATTAATGGTTGTTTATTTAGTATGAATTTGATTAATTTTACCCACTAGTATTGGGAGCATGTGATGGTACAAAGTGGTTGACAGGAAGTGTGGTCTGATCAAACAAACCACCGCCAGTGCAATATTTCTGATATCACACTGGACACTCTCTTCCCAGTGGGAAATGACAGTGCATTATTTTTGATAATGCACTGTCGTTTACTGGAGAGTGCACTATCGGATTTAGCGCACGAGTGGTGTCTTTGATCTCAACAGGAAGTATACAATAGTTGTGTTTCATTAATTTGTTTAAGCTCGTTCTCTGTAATATTTTTTACAGAACATGAGCTTGATGTTCCGAAAGAGTTGGTGGAAAATCTGGCCCATCTTCGATTTGCTTATGCAGATTTGTCATGCAAGTATAAAACGGAGCTTCAAAGCAGTCCTGAGGCACAACTGAAACTAGCTGAATATCTTCAACGTTTATTTCCTGGATTTGGTTGCGAGTTTCCTGACAACTTCGATACTCTGGTTACTGATAAATCTTCTCTTTTTAATATCTACTATTTGAAAGAGATTTGTAGAATATTTCCTCCAAATGTTTGGTAAGCTACATGTAATAATGTGCATAAAGTGTTTTTTTAACAATAATTATTAATATCTACAGCAATGCCACCATGACACTTTCAGAAAATTACGAGAAGCAACTAAAACAATTTATGACCAGTACCAGAGTGGAGCAATTCAAAAAAATTTTCCCAACATCGGAGTTGTCAGCTGGAAAGGTTCGTGTAAAACTAAAGCTCGATAATTTCTGGGAAAATGAAACTGTTGCAGAACTGAACAATTTAGTTCTTAAATTTCGTATTCCTGGTCTTCACATTTCGGGAATTGAAGTTGGTTGCATTGCCCTACACCTATGGTGCTCCACCTCAGACATTGAAGAATTGGAGTCTTTCATTGCTAATGCTACTAAGATACTTACTGACAATAGAGTGCTTCAGGTGTTTATTGGAGAGAAACTTGTCTACAACAATTTACCAGGTAATGATTTTACTATCTAACCATGATCATTCTCTGTGCTATAAATTTAGTGCCGCCAACTTCTGTTTTACCAGAAATGAGCTCCGCTGATTATACTAAACCCAGCTATCAACAAACTGCAGGTGCTGGGTCACTCAAAGGTGAGAATGATATAGAGATTAGCAATGAAGAAATATAATTACCATTTTACTAACCAACAAGATGGTATCACTGAATGTTACAGCTATACAAAGCAATTTGAATGTAATATAATTTTGATCGTCGAAATAGCCGAGCACTTTCTTCTGTCACCTACTTTAGAAACGACGGCGTATGAATACTGTTATAGCAACATGCTCAGCCGACGATTACCTTCACAACAGTGCTTTACCAGGGACACGCTGACTTGCCTGGTTTACGCCCACGAATAACTCTCTCAATCTAGAAGCTATGAACGGCATTGTTTCACTATAAAAAACAAGCACAGCCACTCTAGAGCGGTTAGAACGATGCTTGACACACGCACTTTGTAGTAGAAACAAGAGCAGGAAGAAATCAAAGACAGGCTCCATTTAGTGGGTACTTGCTTAAAACAGCTATATTTTCTAGCCATGGGTATTCATGCAGACTGAGTTGTAATGTGCAGTTTGTTTGTCTATCTACAGACATCGATCATAGCAATTTTTAGCCACGAAGTATTAGCCATCGCAAAACAACTAGCTCACCCAGTGAAGACAAAGCACAATCGATTGTGGACAGTTTTCTTTAGTTATGTGAAATGCACGGAGCTAAAATTGCTCGTGTAAGCTCATCTGCCATCTATGCAGAAACTGCAATATTGATTTTGCTGACCAATGCTCGTACACAGTGCTGTCTGGCGGTGTGCAGCGGTAATATCGTGTATGACCATTGCTCGGTGAAATCGATACGAGAGTTTCTGTACAGATGCCAGAAATGTTTTTGCCTGATTGTTTAGTGTAAACTCTGCCTAACTGTAAAATACACAAGTAATAAAAACATTTTAACCAAAATGCAAGAGATTTAGGGTTGGTACATTTATCGAAAAAGTATGGAAACAAGATTTTGAAATGATAAGGATTGTAACAATAACAGTTTAATGCTACCTCCCTAAATTAACCACAACTATCGAAAGCCGTTAATTTAGGGAGGTAGCATTAAACTGGTATTGTTACAATCCTTTTCATTTCAAAATCTTGTTTCCATACTTTTCGATAAATGTACCAACCCTAAATCTCTTGCATTTTTGTTAAGGGTGCAGTGTCACGCCCACGCATGTATTTTTGGCTGGTTGCTAGGGGACTGTATCTCAGAAACTACTGCTGATATCCCAAGAAACCAAAGACTAATGTTATAAGACTGGTGTAGGCTGTACACATTGCAAACTATGAGCGCTGAAAGTGCCAGACGGAAACGTGACGGGCGCGGCTAGATACAACGCTTAGGCTAATAAAACTTTTGTTCACTCAGGCAGTAGAACTTCAGATTTGGGATATATACGTACTTCAACAAGGCGAAGGCAGTAACGTAGAGCTTTTTCGTGTATTGTGCTTGTAAGTGCGATTATGAGCTGCCCACCTCGTGGTTTTCCTACGCAGAGGGTGTTTATTTAAAAAAAACTCTACGTTAAGGTCTTTATCTGGTCGCTAATAGTCATATATCCAAGTTTGGGTCTATTCTGAAGACCACAGACAGAGTTTTATTGAGGAATGTATTGTTCGCGATCTTGCCTGACTACTGTCACTCATTAGTATTGCTAATGTGCTTGTACAAACAGTGAATTATCATTGCCGATCAGCAATGATATGTAGGGATGACCTCGAATTAAGATGGCGGCTACTCATGTGTGAAAATGAGTTTTCGCACATATCTCTACTATTATACATCTATACTGCATTTTAACTATCTCTAAGTGACTCTGAAGTGTAAGCGCTTGTAGGACGTCTATGAAAGTCGCCGGTACTGCTTGTTTGACGACGAAAATCAAGACAGAGAGCATTTGCAGATCTTCGCTGTTATAGCGTTTCTCGAGATTCTAGACATCTAGGATTGATCAGGCGATTGTTCTGAGCATGGAAGCCCACGCGAATTGTTCATCTTCTTTCTTCTTCTTCTTCTTCTTCTTCTTCTTCTTCTTCTTCTTCTTCTTCTTCTTCTTTGACAAGCATAGCGCTGTCCTGAGTGAAAGAATCACTACCAAACCTGCACCATCGCATGTGTATATATCTGGGTTAGTGCACTTACTTCTTAGATAGGCATCAAACACTACCAGAAGCGAGTAATCCTTGAAAAACATGGTTTTTGGACCGTTTTGGACTAGCGACTTCATTAATTAACCCTCTTGTCGCTTCTTATCATTAACTCCGCCCACATCAGTTTTGCAGCTATCTCGCTACTGCGTTTGTCTCTGCTCTGGACGCTTCAGCGCGCAAGCCAGAGGTATTAAAATGTGTCTAGACCAGTAATATACCCTAAATAACACTGATCTGTTCGTTAAAGCTTCAGATGGTGGGTTAAAGCTGACTTACACAGACGTGAACAACTTGAGTATTCTCCGAGCTTACCGGCGGCAAGATTCTACGCACAGTAAGGTTCCTACACCACGCATCGTAAGTTGTAAAGGACTAGAAGCCTCTGTGAGTGATATTGACATCAACAAGATTCTACTAGGCGTGCTCCTACTATTTAGGCTCGCAGCATCATGAATTGTCAGTACTAGTGCTCAGTAGTCTCTTCTTCATCCATTACAATACTAACAAGTATCATGTTGTCAAATCATACCTGGACTTGAAATTTTAAACCTTTCATTGAATGATTATTCTTGTGATTGGTAATATTAAACATTTAAACCACACTCCTTACTCTCAAGAGGCTGTGCACGTTCACATCGGTATCTATTGTACTGCTTACAGAGTTGTAAAAATGAAATAACATCCAACATAGAATACAACTAATAAGTTCAAACTGATAGTGATCAAAAAAGTAACAGGAACAAGTAAAGTAAAAAATATTTAATAAAAAAACTGAAAAGTGTAGGGATGACTCTTAAAAAAGGAAAGAAACAAGATGGGATGATGCTTGCAAAAGTAAAGGAACAAGATGGAATACTGCTTGCAAATGTAAAAGTCCCAAGTATCCCTACATCAGCGGCTTGAAGGAGGACGCAGTCCGATGGAGTAATTGACGGTTGTAAATAACTAGAGGTATCTGTGTTTGGAGGACGCAGTCCGATGAAGTAATTGACGGTTGTGAATAACTAGAGGTTTCTGTGTTTAGGAGGACGCAGTCCGATGAAGTAATTGACGGTTGTAAATAACTAGAGGTATCTGTGTTTAGGAGGACGCAGTCCGATGAAGTAGTTGACAGTTGTAAATACGCTGCAGGTAGCTGTGTTTGGAGGACACAGTCCGATGAAGTAATTGACGGTTGTGAATAACTAGAGGTATCTGTGTTTAGGAGGATGCAGTCCGATGAAGTAGTTGACAGTTGTAAATAAGCTGCAGGTAGCTGTGTTTGGAGGACACTGTCCGATGAAGTAATTGACGGTTGTGAATAACTAGAGGTATCTGTGTTCAGGAGGACGCAGTCCGATGAAGTAGTTGACAGTTGTAAATAAGCTCCAGGTAGCTGTGTTTGGAGGACGCAGTCCGATGAAGTAAATGGCGTTTGTAAAAGGTATAGGAAGAGGACTCCGCATTTGTCAGTGACGTCGTTGCAGCAAGCCGCTGATGTAGGGATACTTGGGACTTTTACATTTGCAAGCAGTATTCCGTCTTGTTCCTTTACTTTTGCAAGCATCATCCCATCTTGTTTCTTTCCTTTTTTAAGAGTCATCCCTACACTTTTCAGTTTTTTTATTAAAGATTTTTTACTTTATCATTTGTGGTGTGTAACAATGTCCAACTTGTACATTCCTGAATAAGTTAATGGTTGTTAGGGTCTGCACCCTTAAAATGTTTTATTACTTGTTTCTTATCTTTTTTTATTAATGACTTAGTTGGCTAATACAGTATAAAGAGAACTATTTCAGCTGCTAGACTGCACTCGCAGACTCGATCGACTCTGCACTGCATGCAACACGTACCATGCAACATTAGCTAAGCTTAAGCTAGCATTCTTACAAGCCTGAACAGACAAATCCGGTGTAACAGTGAAGATTTGCTCGTTGTCTGCTGTGAACACTGCTAGTGGCAGGAGCACTCCTGAGCACTCGCGTTCTAAGCAATTTGTACTAAGGTGCGCTTATATTAGAATAATTACACACACGGGCGTGCGCGAGTAGGCGTAACCTAGTAACAGAGTTCAATCAGAATGATGGAATGGAGTCTGTAGTGGACCAAAAATCGCTGTTTTCCTGAAAATACTCGCTTCTGCTAGTGTTTTAGGCTTAAATAGATATCAGGTGCACTGCTCACAACGACTAGTGTAGTTTCTGTGCAGGTTTTGTCTTGAATAGCTCACTCGCCACGGCGCTAGGCTGACTGAAGAAGAAGAAGAAGAATGAAGATGAACAAATGGGTGACCACGTGAACTCTGGTTTACCACCTTAGACCTGGTTTCCTTTGCTTCTAAAGGTCTCTTTGTAATCGCACAAATCGTGCAAGGAGCTTCAGAACATTAGATTAGCTTGAAACGCCCTTACGGCGAAGATATGGCAGTGCCGTACTTAGTGCCTCCAGGTTGTCATGCCCATAGCAACTGGCCTTATAATCTTTATTAGTAGACTCATTGTAAGCGCTTACCTCTTAGGATAGCACCTAGGTAGTTAAAATACCGCTGATGTCGTCAACAGCCAAGATGTACGTGAATTATTGCGTTTAGCCTAAGTGTAGCCGCCATCTTGTTTTCCGCCCAACCCTAAATATGCCACGTCTACCGCGTGGCATAATGTAGATGCTACAATAAGGAAGTTTTCAACGCGCCGAGCAGCGAAAATATTTTGTGTTATTTGTGTTATTGCCACTACACTATTCGAAGTTGTACACTCCTTGGAATGATAAGCTCCTGCTACATTATTACAGTATAATTTTATCATATTTTTCACTAGAAGAGAATGATGATCTAGACAGTGCTCCACTTGCTAAAAAGCCCAGAACTCATTTTGAAACAAGTAAGGAATAATTGCAAATCATATTGTTTTCATGAATGGCGCTTTAGAGGTACTAATGGTGCCAATTGTGATTTAAATGTGTGTCTCTGCAAGGGCTGCAAGGGATACATACAGGCAATTAGGACTATCTATAGATTGTCTTGTGCTAAACATAGATTGGCTATCTACCCATAGATTGTGCAAGTCATGGTGGCATCGCTGCTGGTGAGGCAGCCTGTAAGAGTCGCTAGCAAAATACTGTAAATTTCACCAATTAAATTTGTGTTTTTTGGGGAACCATCCTGCTTCGTTAATTTATAAATAATATTGTAAGCGCAATTTTTGTATTAGAGCATAGTTGTTGACTTTTTAGGGGGCTTGCTAGTTAAGCATACTGCATATAGAAGAAACTTGCAAGACTTTAGAATTGTCTGAAAAATAATTCAGCAACCAAGGGGTTAAGGCTGATACGATGAATGTATCTTGCGATTCTTTGTGCTGTCAACAACGGTAAAGAAGATTCATGTAGCTCTACGTACATAATCTTGGAACTCTTTGAGAGCAATAGATAAAGTAAAGCAGAACTAAGACTATAGCGAGTGCCGTTTTCTTGCCGCCATCTTGCTGATTTAATGGATTTTTGTGATGTCACGCATAATAACTATTGGCTGTGTAAAACGTCATAACTAATGAAAACACATTGAATCAGTGTACAGTACGTATCGGTTATAGCGTGACCGCGAGTAACGATTTATCTGTTATAGCGATAGAATCGCGAATAATCAAAAGCAAAACGTTACCTTACCATACAAAATGTATCGGGTATAGCGATCTCGGCTATAGCGATAAACCTGGTATAACGATAGGAAGACGCGAGGCAAAACGCACGATTCTGTATAAAAGCGGGTCGCTTTTAGCGATAGCCGACCATGCCCACATCAGCGTGTCTATGAGAACATGTGCTGAAGAGCCCGATCGAGCTACGACGTCTCGCGATCGATCGCAGCATCGCATCAGGACTTCACCTAGGCCTATCTATACATGTTAGCTGTTAGTGCAGCAACTGCTATGCCGTTCAATGGTGTATTTTGTGTTTCTCACTCGTCTACAAAGATGACATATGGACAACAATAATTATTATTGTTGTAGAGGAGCGGAGCTGAAGGCGATATCTGTATTTACCACTCTTGATGATAACTTTCAGCGTTTGATAGAACTTTCCATGGCTGCTACCATAGATAATATATACTACGTAACCGGGATTAGAAACAGCCAAACCTCCCAATGCAAAATGTATTACATGACGTCAGCCTCGTGGTACAATGCGTGTTTCGCTGGAAAAAAGCTGTTTCAGCGTGATCAGCAGTGTGTTTTTGTGATTTTCCGAGACTAGGCGCGTAGCCCAGCAAAGCTGTGTTTCATTCTGTAATGCTCTTAAATAATATGCGTTCGATATTAATTTTGACAAAGAACGATAAGGACCCGTCTATGGTGAGATAAGCGTGACTAAAAAGCTAGTCTTGGCGCTGTAAACACATTCACTCCGTTGTGGTTTTACTGCTTAGTTTAAAACTAGCCAGATATCAAAGGACTGATGTCTGTGCGTGCATTAGTCTTGGTTTTGTATGCCTGGTTTGCTCGATATCTGCTGTAAGCCGTGTCTTCCAAGTTCACCTGGTCCGTGGTTTCTCATGTTTTGTAAACACATACATGCCAAGACGGTCGCTAGCAGGGCTACATTGAGCAATGCATCTGTTAGTTGCATCATCATAGAGTGCATTAGTCATACGATTGTCGCTGTGGGAGCTGTTTATGGCTACTAAATGTTTGTCTAAAAGTTGGTCACTTTCCGCCATTCTTCCTAGATTTGTATTGAGCATTCGTAATATGACGTCACACCAGCGAAACGCACTTGTGTCCATCCGGTTTTGGGCTGTTTCTAATCCCGTAGTATATATTATCTATGCTGCTACAGTAGCAGAGCAAGCTGCATGGCTGCCGTGCGCGCGTATATTACTTCCAGATGATGTCATTATTATTAGTCTATGAATATTAATCAGTATCGAGAGTAACAATATACCGCTTATTACGATAGAATCACCCAAAATCAAAGACCCACGCTATAACCGATACGTACTGTAATAGTTATGATGCAACACATGCTAATAACCAACGTGTGACATCACAAAATCCATTAAATTAGCAAGATGGCGGCAAGAAAACGGCACTCGAGCAGGAAAGAGTCTCGTTTGTCACTGTGCACATTTCTAGGGACGCGTAGTGTGTGGCAAAGTGTGGATGAATGTATTGGCTGTGCAGTCTCCTGGTATTGGAGCTTAACTCCCACGGAATCGGATTTCCCGCACCTAAAGTTTTGGCTTGTCGCAAAACCCATCTTTTGCTCCCCTTCGCCGAACTAACGCTATTTAAAGACAGACACTTGCCGACAGGTTAGCACTCTAGGTGAAGGTTGTAATGCAGCGTTAAGAAATCTTAACTACCAGTAGTTCTAGAAATCCTAACTAAAAACTATCGTTCCAGTGGGTGTGATAGGCCGCCATGTTGTGACACTCCCACGTCGCGTGACACAAAGCCATATGAATGAGGGTGTTCAGTAAGGATAGAGGATCATAATGGTACCTGCAACATGATCATAGGAAACTTGGTTCCTGAGATATGAAACAAAATGTCAAAAACATAGTTTTACAGTCTCTTCGTGTGGTCCACTGTTAGTAGCTATTTTTAGATAGTATTCGGCTGTGACCTTTAGCTCCGCCCCATCCGTAAAGCTATGCATTCTTTTCGCCTAAGTCGGTCCCTTCGCTCTGTAGCGCTCTGGAGAAGGCTCGTGACCACTAACTGGTTACTGGCCCCACGAGCTGAATTACAGGTAATCCATGCATAGTGCTGAAGCAGACTGCCAGGCAAAGCACCACAACGATTGTTTCTCCTGTAAAATGAAGCTTGTGAAAATGAGACGTCACAGAAGGCCAGTCACCTTGCAAGAGGCGAACAGCGCACTAAATGCTGTTCTTTACATTCTAGACTTTCTATTTATATAGTAGATGCTTACTTTAATGCACAGCTAAAGTTTAGTAACTCTTTCATGCATAAAAATTTAATAAACAAAGAAAGAAAGAAAAACTAAAAGTAATGATATTCATATGCACCCGCCACCTTAAAGCCCACTGACTAATATAAGTAGCTATTGACAGCTGATTACTGATATCAGTACTGCTGAATAGCAATCAGCTATCAATGCCTACATACACACGGACCTCAAATTAGATTCATCACCCAACTGATTGTGTTATTGAGCGTTCATACTCTCGGTTATGAACTCATGATATAGAACTCTATTTTGCCTATTTTCAGGCTTGGGTAGCATGCATTGCTCATGATGGCTGTCCGCAAAGTGAAGGTGACCACTGTATGAGACATAACTTTGCGGTCACCTTCACTTATTATTTTTGTTTAGTCCATGTTAGCCTCGTCCCCCCAGGCCAAATTTTTTCGCTTACGAAACGGATGAACGAAAACGGAAGCGCGAAAAAAGGGCCTGGTATCCATTGCAAGGGTGACCTTTGACCATTCCCCAGAACCTGGGGAATCCGTTCACACTCAAATATTTGTTTGTGATATTAGCCCGTATATTCACGTGAAAATGGCGCTCCAAGAGGCCTACTGTCTACGTATCGAGACAGTAGGCCTCGATACGTAAACTACGTATCGAGAATTAGTAGCCAAGCCAGTTGGAGAATAAATCACAAAAAGACTAGTTCTTGAAATGTGCATCATGTTCATCGCTTTCTGTGCTCTGCTTTTTCAATCTCTTACTTATTTTAAATGTGTCTTGTCATTATTAGATGCTTCTAAATCAGATGATGATGAAGTCGGTCCTCCGTCAGCTAAGAAAACAAAAAGATCATCTGATACAAAAAGTGAAGGTCAGTGTGTGTTGCATGTACATAATACCGTATAACCGGTTATTTTCGACTGGATTTAATTTTCGATCACCGACTGCCGTTCGAAATTTAAATCCACGAAAATTTGAACCATACCAAAAATTTTGAACACCCAAAATTTTCTCGTGCAGACACATGCGAACAGATCGAGGCTAGAGCCCACTTCCAACGCTTCTTACCAGAATCTGACGGTAGCAGCGAGCAGCGATAGCAGTAAAACTAAACGCCAAGCGCCTCTGTTAGAGAAATGTCTCCCATGCGCACTGCTGCACGCGAGAGACTACTCGCACGATAAGCGAAAAGGCGGACAACGCGGTACAGCAACTTATCTTCGACTCTGTGGTCCCATTTAACAATCACAAAACGTTGCTGGACGATGGTTTAACGTCTATATACAGTTCTCCAACAATTCGACGCCCGACTCGTCGACGCCATAGAGTTTGAGATGAAGCGAAGGGTAATAAATTTTAGCCTGGATTTTATTTTCGAACAGCGAGTGAGTATCGAAAATTAGATCCAATCTAAAATTTTACTAACGAAATATTTGACCATCGAAAATAACCGGCTATATGGTAACTAAATTTTGTGAACTGAAAAATTTGTGAGAATTAACCCCACAAAATTTGTATACTGTACAATTTTGTATTAAGCTCATTCAAATCGCAAAATTTGATCCCACCAAGTGAAAAATTGTGCCCGAAAAATACTGACACTACAGTAATTGTCCCATGAGTTCATCAGTGCATTCGTCAACTGTTTTCTGCAGCAGTTTTCATATGTACAAACAAAAACATCAAAACAAAAGTTTAAATTGTGTACAGATAATTCTTGTGAGGATAATGCTCTTTGTATATAGGTCAGCCGACAACAGAAACGAGTACAAGTATACTACCTCACGATCAGACACTCCACCTTCAAATTGGCACTGTCACTGGTAAGTTTTCCTAGTATGTACTTAATTTGTTATCCATTAGTATTTATATCTATTATATCTATTATAATTATTATGTTATATTTATATTAGTATTAATTTTATATCTTGTCCATTAGTTGGACAAGGTGTGAGTATGCATGTGTGTGTCCTCTAAATGGGTATACATTTTTGTAATTTCACGAGTATAATGTCATATACAGCACAAGCATCGCCAACACGAGTTACCTGAGTGCTTCACACAAGCCTGATGTCACCTACAAAGCAACGATAGTTGTGATAGTTGTACAGACTTTCAATTTATGGCACTCGGGCCGTGGTATCATGCCATTAATCACGTAAAGCACTCCTTCCCGACATTACGTGAAATTTGCTCTCTGGGTTGAATATTAACTAGCCCTGGCTTAGGGGATGCTGGAGCAGCACTCTGAGCACCCTCTGAATAGGTCACTGATAACCATCGCTGTGTACAGGTTAACTTGTGATGTACAAAATGCTCACGTCACCGTTTGCATTCACTTTTTATTTTTTTGTTTAGTCCATGTCCATGTATGGTGAACATGGCTATGTTTTAATGCATCTTTGATATACATTCTGACTTGTCAGTTTGCATCACAGGAGAATTAATCGTAAAAAGACTAGTTCTCGAAATGTGCATCATGTTCATCATTTTACTGCTTTCTGTGCTCTACTTTTCCTATCTCTTACATGTACTTATTTTTAATGTGTCTTGTCATTATTAGATGCTTCTAAATCAGATGATGATGAAGTCTGTCCTCCGTCAGCTAAGAAAACAAAAACATCAAAAAGTGAAGGTCAGTGTGTGCTATATGTACATAATAACTCTAGGTTTAATTATTTAGTATTATGCTCATTCAAATCGCAAAATTTGATCCCACTAAAATTTAACAAGTGAAAATTGTGCCCGAAAAATACTGACACTACGGTAATTGTCCCATCAGTGCATTCGTCAACTGTTTTCTGCAGCAATTTTCGTGTGTACAAACAAAAACATCTAATTTGTGTACAGATAATTCTTGTAAGGATAATGCTCTTTGTATAATAGGTCAGCCGACAACAGAAACAAGTACAAGTATACTACCTCACGATCAGACACTCCACCTTCTAATTGACACTGTTACTGGTAAGTTTTCTTAGTATGTACTTGGGCAGTGGCTTGTTAAGTTGGAATGATTGTACTTAAGTCTAGTTCCCATTTCATGCATATGCCATAAGTTTGTGTGTGTTTGCCTAGTTAGCCATGTGGGTGGGTACCTGTCTGGGCTCATGGACCCATACCGAATTCCAGGACAGGAGCGATATTTTCATTTCCCTAGCACTCTCAAGTGTAATTGTGCAGGTTTACTTAGCTGGCTTCAGTGCAAATATCCCAATAATTATTAAAAGAAAACAAAATGGCTGCCATGAAAATTTGAACATTTTGCGGCTCTCACGTGACTCAAAACCACTGCTATTTGTATGTACTTTTCAGTAGCCAGCCCCAAAGTACTAACTTTGAGCAAAATTTGATGAGGACGCTGCACTTTATTGGCTTCACTTCCGAAGTTGGAGGAGCATCTTCACTGACTTAAGTGTGGGCAATTGCGGCTACTCACTGGCGAAAAGGACGCAAATTTGAGACCAGTAAAAAGACACACGAGATATTAACGAGAGAATTGGTCAGCATTTACGAGGTTAAAATTCTTGCAAGTTAATTAGTAGTTAAAGGGTTAAATAATTACATACACGGGCGTGTGCAAGTAGGCGTAACCTAGTAATGGAGTTCAAGCAGAATGAATGGAATGGAGTCTGTTATGGACCAAAAATCGCTGTTTTTCTGGAAATACTCGCTTCTCCCAGTGTTTAGGCCTAAATAGATATCAGGTGCACTGATGGTCATAGGTAGCGTTGCTTCTGTGTACGTTTAGTTGCGTTTGGTTCCCTCACTACTGTGCTAGACTCTCTGAAGAATAAGAAAGAAGGGAAGAAGATGAATAAACTTGTGACCACGTGAACTCTGGTTTACTACCTTAGAACTGATTTCTTTTGCTTCTAAAGGTTTCTTTGTAATCACACAAATCGTGCAAGGAGCTACAGAACGTTAGATTTGCTTGAAACGCCCGTACGGCGAAGATATGGTAGTGCCGTACATGTAGTTAGTGCCTCCAGGCGAGACGCCATCTTGTCATGCCCATAGCGACTGCCTTTATTAGTAGACTCATTGTAAGCGCTTACCTCTTAGGATAGCCCCTAGGTAGTTAAAATACTACTGATATTGTCAAAAGCCAAGATATACGTGAATTATTGTTTCAGCCTAAGTGTAGCCGCCATCTTGTTTTTCAGCCAACCCTAAATTAGCCTCGTCCCCTGGCTAAATTTTCGGCAACGCAGAAATGCAACGGAACAAAACAGCGGAAAGTGGCCTTGTACACACTGCAAGGGTAGAGATGATGTTATTCATATACTTGGCGATGAATATTGTTAACGAAACTTGCTAACAGTGAAGCAAGCAATACTAACACGACACAGCGCTTGCCCTTAGGGATACTGGATTGCTTCAGCTTGCTGTCACAAAGGAATGAGAGAAGTTGGCGGCTAAAACACTTGCTGTTCCACATCGAAAATCTGTCAAAATCACAACAGAACAGTGATAAACAGTCTTCTCAAGCTTAGGCTTTAGTCTATAACCATCTTGGTCAAGGCAGAACAGCACAAATGCCGAGCTGTAAGATACTTTTATTATTGGAAGAACACAGAAAGTATACGGTGCTAGTATACGGTGTAATGTAGCGACAATGCCCAAAAGATTACGAATACCCCAGATACTGGGGTATAGTCTGAGCACGCGCACTAGTACCCTTGCAGTGTGTACCAGCCCCAATTTTCGCAGTTCCGTTGCGTTTCTGCGTTCCGAAAATTCGGCCAGGGGACGAGGCTAACCCTAAATATTCCACGTCTATACCGCGTGGCTTAATTACTTAACCCTTTATTCTCAATCTCATTCAAGTTATGGCAGAAATTTCTTCTGAAAATTCAATTACGTCTCAAAGGACATCGCTGGCATTACCACAGGCACCACATGATCTATGTTCAGACGAGCATTTAGCTGAAATTTCCGAGAAGATTGTCGATTGGCGATTGGTCTCTCCTTATCTTGGGCTAACAGAAGCCGATGAAATCGCTATACTAGGAGCAAATCCTCATTCTGTACCTGCTCAGAGGATCGCGATGCTGAGAAAATGGAAGCAGAAACAAGGAACAAAGGCCACGTACAAGAGATTGTGTAAAGTGTTTCGAAAGTGTGGCTCACGTGATCTCGAAGAGAAAGTCACCGAACTGTTGCTAGCTGAGAGTAGTAGCTCTTCAGACGAAGAAGGTGAGAAATATCTTGATGTAATACATTTAGTGCATGTAGTTGCATAATGGTATTTTAGTGTAATAATAACACAATTACATGCATGGTACCCGGCTGCGCCCACTGATGATAAAGGCTGGGGCTAGAGGTCCGGTACCGGTTATCTAAAATATTGCTTAAAGAGCCAGTCAGTAATGGGCGTGGCTACAGGTGCCGACATGCAAAGCATAAAGTGAAACACGAAAACTAAACCCTAAACTCAAGACTAAAGCCTGGTGTAGAACAGCAGTAGAGTTAAGAAGAAGTTAAGAGAAAAACAGTAGACCCACCACCAAGCACACCATGACACTCCCAGATACGTTGGCTCACTACTCCACTACCGCTGCTAACACCACGGTTATAATTATTGTTATTTGTAGGGCTCCAAATGCGTATACATTATATAATTATGGTGCATGAGATATTACCGGCTCTTTAAGCAGTATTTTAAAGAAACAGTACCGTACCTCTAGCCGCTATGTTCACTAAAACAAAACAAACAGCAGACAGTAGATTTGTACTCTTGCAAATTTCGTCTGTGATTTCTACCTATCTGTTGGCAGTCAGCGCATTTTTATGCCTCGGTGGGCAGAGCTATGAGGCATACAGTAGTCGTGTTGTCATTCTGTCAGTCTGTCGCAATTATTTCTCGTCGCTTGCTGAAAACTAATCACTGAAACAAGTAAACTGGTAGAAATCGATACTTGCTCGGATTTGAATTTCAAGAAGTTTGATTTTAAAGCTTAGTGCGTAAGTTACCAGCGTGAATTGCACACCCTGGATGGCTGTTGTTGGTGATGTGGATTTCTATAAAGACAAAATTGTCTACTGCTGGCTGCCTTACAGCTAGTGAGTTTGTATTTACTTCAGAACAGCGTGGCAGACTTGTATGCTTCGTTCTCAGGTGTAATTTATTTACCTCGCGATCGATGGCCGCTGCTGGCGATCTAGTAGACAAAACTATTCACAGCTAGAAGCTGATAGGTTAGAATTTCACTACAGAATAGCAGCGCATGTCTAAAGAAAATGTGTAAGCAAGCTATGGACGCTATCTCGCTCGTGTGCTGTGCCGTGCCATGCACTTGAACTGAACATTATAGACACGCCCAGTTGAATTAGTGGTCAGCACTGATTGGCTTCTGATTGCATAACTATTATACTGCATTGTGATAGCTGTACAGAAAGGTATAACAGCAGGTATAAGGTTTAACAAGATATGGTAGTGCCGTACTTAGTGCCTCCAGGCGAGACGCCATCTTGTCATGCCCATATAGCAACTGCTCTTATAGTCTTTATTAGTAGACTAATTGTAAGCGCTTGCCTCTTAGGATAGCTCCTAGGCAGTTAAAATACTACTGATATTGTCAAAAGCCAAAATATACGTGAATTATTGTTTTCAGCCTAAGTGTAGCCGTCATCTTGTTTTCCGCCCAACCCTAAATATGCCACGTCTACCACGTGGCATAATTAGTCTATGTCAAAATGTGATTTTTATCGATTTTTGGGCGACTGTAACTAAAAAAGTAAACTCGATTTTGAGTTGGTCGACCTCAGGTCTAATAGAACAAGGTCTGACAATTTGAATGGTGTGTTCAAATTGAAATCCAAAGAAAAAGTAGGTTTTACTTTTGAGGTGAAGGTGGGAAAGAAACAAGCTTTGCCCGGAAAGAAATGAAGTATAGCAGTTGCGTTTAGAACAGTTCGAGCATGATTTATTCTGTTTAAACTGCAGCGCTAGTATCTCAGACTATCCCTAGACTGTCTAGAAACTAGTGCTAGCAATTCTAGTGTAGTAAAGGTTCAGGAGGGTTCTTAGAAGTCACTTGTGGCCGCCATGGATTCTCTATAAGCACTGATATTGTCACGCTGCTTACTTTCTGTTCTGAAATGATTATTGTTACAGGTAATACATAAGCTTGAGCTTCTTAGCATAGCTATACACAACCGTGTTGAAACAGTGGACGTCTATGCTGCAAGCGTTGTAGAGCTGTGAAGTTGCCTACCTGTACCATGCTAGCGAACGGCGACAGCGCTTTGTAGTTTAGATCGAAGGAAGCAAACGTTCGAGGCGCACCAATATGAGTCTTTTTAAATACCATAGACGCTACTGGGACTAGTAAAAACTGTGCAAGAAGACGCACAGTGAACTATAATCCAAGGTGACCTTGGATTAGTAACCCGTTATATTCATTGTGTTACATTACAAGTTAATCGTGTTCTGTGATGTCCTTTATCTCTGGTGATGTAATATTATTGTGCTGCTGATCTAAAATTATTTTTTCTATCTTCCAAGTTTAATCTTTCAATTCCTGGACCACCACTTAGACTGCATGTACATGTATGGTTGTATTTTGAAATTAAGTCAAAGAGATCAAATTTTTACATAACCCAGGGCCTGCTGAAGAAATCATTGCATCTTGTAAACTTAAAGTTCCAGACCTAGTTCAGAATCCTGAAGGAGGTCAGTCTGTTGGCCACGTACTTCTCATTGTTATTCATGTTGCTGACTGTAGGTTTCACTAGTCATCATGGTCCTATTCAAGTCATGGTTAAACCAGGTCCTGAGGTTCCTGAAAGTCTTCTTACTCTCATGAAGAACTATGCTGGCATGCTATTAGTACTAAGAACCACAGTGCTACCTGAGGATAAGTTCCGTTACCTCAAAACTTTCTTATCTGATTTGTGTGATGAAAAGTCGATACGGCAATGTTCTACGTTAGATGATGTCATTGACATTCTTAAAGAACATTTGAAGATTTACTTCTTCAACATCGATATTCTTAATATGAGTCGTGACAAATTCTGTAGTTGTGACGCAAAACATTCAATAGAGGAGTACAGAGAGCAGCTTGATCACTTCCTCTCGATTACTTCTGTCAAGAAATTTAAGGATGTTTTGAAAACGAAGATAAGTGACAGCAGCAAAGTGGAGACTGTTACAATAAAACTAGATGAAACCAGAACCGACGACACTCTTAAGGCATTAAAAAAACTCATCTATCACTTTTTTGGTATTCATTACAAGGTTTTGATCCATTGCGGTACTGAAGAAGGTTGTGTGCTCATTACTTGGATTGTTCCTGTGTCACTGGTCCCTATTTTGAGAGAGAAGGCTGAGCTACTGTCGTCAAAGCATTTGGCTGGTCTCGGTGTCCTTGAACTTGTGATTGGTCTACGTATTGCTTCTAATGAAGGTTGTAGTGTATTCTATTCAATATACACTGTACTAGCTGTTTTGTTTTATGTTCTTATAGGTACCCATGCTACAAGTCCTGCAGTAGAGAGTGTTTATAACAATGATACTAAAGGTACATTCTTATTGATACTACTACATTTATAACTATAACGATACTATTACAGCTATGGAACCGCGAATGCAGAGTGCGGTGTCAAATGATTCGATGATGGCACAAATTATAAAAGGTCATCAGAAAGAGCTTGAGACACTGCGATCAGAATTGCGTGATAAGCTGGAAAAGCAGAATTCATCAAAATCAGAAATCCTTCAAATTAAAATGAAAGGTGAGGCAGTACATGAAGTGAAAGTAGTCTCGTGGGCCAGAAGTTCCGGGGGAGTGAACGTCTGGTCACTAACGCCAAGTTTTTGTGAGCGATGCCAACATTCCGGCGCAACATCAACAAATTGGAGCTAAATTCCTTACTCGGTTTTAGACTTATGGTGATTTTTCTGCACGTAACAAAAATTTACACCTTCACACCTCTAACACCTTAAGACGTCCTGTGTTGTATTTTTGCAGCTAGAGCCAGAATGCTGGTCTGCAGCTCTGCTTTGCTTTTTAGACAGAAACGTGGCTACATTTCTTCTAGGTGAAGACTGATGATATTATCCAGGAATTCAGCTCTTTGTACAACTAACTGGGGTGTTTAAAAATACACTGCGCTTCTGAGCAAGCCACAACACACATGAAAGCACAGCAACAATTCTATCCTTTATACCAAAGTTATTCAAGTATTCACTGTGCATAAATGATATGGTGCATCAATAGAATAGATTTGCTGGAATATCAAAGCATTCTCTTCCTTAATAGTAGTACAAACGCTGCGAGAAGCAGTACTACTGTCTTGCACGGCTATCTAGCTGAGTACACGCGCGCTCGCGCGCCAATTCATTTACGGACTTCCGTAGTTTGGATCCGTGTCATCTGCTGCAGTGACTAAAGCAGCAGACAGAGCGATATTAGCAGTATAGCTAGTGCGTCTGGATAGCTACTCATATCATGAAATTTAACGGGCTGGCTTGCTCCAAGAACACGGAGAGACGTGGTCAACGATTCATAAAACTCACCAGTGAAGACTTGAATGAGCTCAAGATTCCAGAAATGCGAGTTTCAACAAAGCTACAATCTACTGTAGTAACAGAGTGATTTTTTGCGCTAGCGCGCCTAGAAAGCGCCGTTGTTCTTCGAGCAGCATGGATTTTCCCCAGAGAGAACAGTCATATTCATTGAGTGGTAGATTTCACAACCCTACAGTGTTCCACACGAAGAGAGTAAAAAATAGTTTTTACACATTTTGGTTCATATCTCAGTAAACTAATTATCCTACTGGCATGTTGCATGTATCATAATGATCCTCTATCCTTACTGAACACTGATTCATATGGCTTCAAGTCACGTGACACGGGCGTGGCACAACATGGCGGAATATCGGACCCTCTGGAAGGACAAGGTTAGGCAGAGAACTTTTGAATTACTGGTAGTTAAGATTTCTTAACGCTGCATTAAAACCCTCACCCAGGGCGCCTACCTGTGGGCTGAGTGTTTTGCCTTAACTTTCATTAGTTCGGCGTCAAGGAGCAAATAATAGCGTCCTCGACCGACCAAAAGCTTAGGCACGAGAAATCCGATTCTCTGGGAGTTAAGGTCCAAGATTAAGAAATTGCATTGCCAATACATTGATCTTTACTTTAGCACTTGCGCAAAGTCTGTAGAAATACGTACATCGACAAACGCGACTGTTCTCTGCTAGACAGCTGTTTTCTGACCGCCATCTTGCTAGGTAATGGATTTTTGTGATGTCACACGTTGGTTATTAGCCAGTGATGAGTCATAACTACTAAACTGATTCAATGTATTTTGTATTAGTTATGACTCATCGCATGATAATATTTATTATGCGTGACATCACAAAAATCCATTAAACTAGCAAGATGGCGGTCAGGAAACAGCTCTCTAGCAGAGAACAGTCGCGTTGTCGATGTACGTATTTCTACAGACTTTGCACAAGTGCTAAAGTAAAGATCAATGTATTGGAAATTCAATATCTTAATCTTGGACCTTAACTCCCAGAGAATTGGATTTCTCGTGCCTAAGCTTATGGTCGGTCGAGGACGCTATCCTGACGCCGAACTAATGAAAGTTAAGGCAAAACACTCAGCCCACAGGTAGGCGCCCTGGGTGAGGGTTTTAATGCAGCGTTAAGAAATCTTAACTACCAGTAATTCAAAATTCTCTGCCTAACCTTGTCCTTCCAGAGGGTCCGATATTCCGCCATGTTGTGCCACGCCCATGTCACGTGACTTGAAGCCATATGAATCAGTGTGTTCAGTAAGGATAGAGGATCATTATGATACATGTAACATGCCAGTAGGATAATTAGTTACTGAGATATGAACCAAAATGGGGTGTCTCCTATCGCTGGGCTGGACCACTGGACTGGACTGGACTACTGGACTCATGAATAATGTAATTTTAAAACATAATCATGCATGCTGCGCGTTCCTATGGTCAGTGTTTTTGGAGAACTAAAGCAGCAGACAGAGCGATATTAGCAGTATAGCAGGTGAGTGTTCTCGTATCATGAAATTTAACGGGCTGGCTTGCCCCAGTCGCAAGAAAACGGAGAGACGCGGTCCATGATCGACGTGTTATGCATGAAACTCGGCGGCAAAGACGTCTGTGAGCTCAAGATTCCATAAATGCAAGTTTCAGCAAAGCTACGATCTAGTAACTGAACGATAAACGCCACAATGCTGAGAAAAGCGGGAAAATCCATGCTGCTCGACCGGCAACAGTGCTTTATAGGCGCGCTAGCGAAAAAACCGTTCTGTTACTAGATTGTAGCTTTGCTGAAACTTGCATTTATGGAATCTTGAGCTCACAGAAGTCTTTGCTGCTGAGTTCTATGCATAAACACGTCGATCATGGACCGCGTCTCTCCGTTTTCTTGCGACTGGGGCAAGCCAGCCCGTTAAATTTCATGATACGAGAACACTCACCTGCTATACTGCTAATATCGCTCTGTCTGCTGCTTTAGTTTTCAAGCAACACTGACCATAGGAACGCGCAGCATGCATGATTATGTTTAAAATAACATTATTCATGAGTCCAGCAGTCCAGTCCAGTGGTCCAGTCCAGTGATTGGAGACACCCAACCAAAATGTGTAAAAACTATTTTTTACTCTCTTCGTGTGGAACACCGTACATCCTTTTGATTTCAATAGAAATCTTTTTAATTTTCTTGTATATATATGTATGTATCTACATTATGTCTGTAAATTTCCACCCACGTTTGCATTTTTGCCAACCACCGCCCACGCAGGAAGTAACTCTATACAAAATCAGGAAATACATGTAAATGTTCCAGACGATTCTAGATAGAGTAAGTGATTCATAATCGACCATCATGTATGTTCAGACGCCGTATTTTTTTGACTGCTCGAACAGCGCATTCATCCAACTTATCACAAGAAAGCAACTAGCCAGAGATGTGCTAGGGCATCCACAATGACTTTAGAAATCGATTGCACTACGCATACGAAGCAGAAAAGTACATTGTCCGTAGAAACTCTTTATCGGATGCGAGTTGTGATGCTCGGACCGATGCTTGTACCAAGTGGCAACAGCATTGTAAGCACCGTTATAGTTACTAGAAAGCTCCAGAGTCTAGCAGCAACAGCATGCGAGGTGCACTGGGAGACCCAGTATGGCCCACTCGCCCACATGCGCGGGGACTCATCATGGCCATACTTTTGAGGAGTACGTAGGTTCATACAACTTGGTCACTATTCTGTTTTTTTGTCTGCTCCGTTTCCAGTAGCTATAGTTTACAGTCATGCTATTTGGGCAATTTCAAAAGATTGCAGCGACTGTGGTACGAAAGCAAATTCTCCCAACAATGCGAAAGCGTGGGCATGGTGAGCCTCCCGTGCGAGTGGGCCGTCGATTAATACATTATTGTGCAATTGCAAATTGTACCATGGCTTCAAAGGCACCGCCCATGGTGTATTCCAGTTATACCACGGGAAAACAGGATTTCCTGTGGAATATCTAGTTATTCCACAGGATTTCCTGTGGAATATCTAGATATTCCACAGGAAATCCTGTCGAGTCACATGACTCCCACAGGACAAAAAAAGACCATCGAAATGATCTACCGTAGTTTGCAAATCCGTTGTCTCAAGCTCACAACCATAGCACGCTACGCATGCGCATTTGACTGTAGAAAAATCTATTTACATTTCGTCAATGCGCATGCGTTTTGATGGAAAAGCTACTCAAAAAGTGGACAACGGACTTGCAAATTACGGTACCTTCAAGAGAGAAGGGGTGAGAGTTGCGAGTCAACCTCACCAGTAAACTATGAAGAGTGTGCAAGTCGCCCTTATTTATCCTATAGAAACCTACAGACATCAGTGGGCTTGTGGTTGCCATGGTACAAGTCAGTTATACCATGCCTACTTGTGGTGTATCATGAATACACTCAGCAATAACCATTAATCCCTTGGGCTACGCCCTCGGGATTAATAGTTATTACTTCGTGTATTCTAGATACACCACGGGTAGGCATGGTATAACATATACTTATTGTGCAATGAGCCTTTCCATTGTACATATTATTATTGTACATACATGTAGTCTACATTGTACATACATTTATCCGCTGACGTACATGCAACAAGGCTAGTTACTATTGCACAAGAGGGTACACAATTTCGAAATTGGTACGCAATTTAGCAATAATATTGACAATAATTATGCGCAGTGCAATTTCGAAATAAGCCTTTCCCAGTAAGACAATCGAATGTATGGGTGGAGTTAATTAAACGTGATGTCCCTTCCGGAGTCCCACAGCAACTCCACTAGCAGCTGTAATGTATGGGAGTGATTGAGAAAATGGACAAACTTTGGGGTCCGCGTACTCAAGCTGGGTTCTGATTATTTTAATGTCGAGTGCACGAGCCTGGCTATTAATACGAACTAGAATCAGCACGATCATGATTTAGTTGAACGGCAAAACAGCGTGATGACATACAAAGCTGTATAACTGGAACGAACACGTTACTGAATGAAGCACAAATTTGTGGAAGCGCTAACCTTGTGCGAGCAGTTCCGCATTGTTGGTGTAGAGTGTTTAGCGCCTGTAAGCAACGGTAGAACGAAGACAAAGACGAGGATAAACTTGCTACCGTGCACATTTGCGTGGCGTGTTAGTAGCCAAACCTGACGTAAGCAGTGAATCTTGTTGGCCTTATGATAAAAATGATGATTATCTAGACTGATGTTTAGATCAGGCTAGGCTGCGTAGCGCGTCAGAACATACCAGAGTAACTGCAAAGAGGTAGGCAATATCAGGAGCACATGAACAGAAGGAGCGTGCAACTTCAGTGCCAACACTTTAATAATTAATGACGTACTTCCGCTTTACCTAGGTATGAACGTACGTCATATCTATTTAACGCGCATTACTTTGTAAGTTTACGACAGCGAGCGCGCCTGGTGTTGCTCAGCTTGAATACGGTCATCCCAGCTTTCATTGCGCTCCTCACGGGCAAGTTCTTCACTTGTTGTAAACGAATCCGCCGGGGAGACAGCATGATCAGCTTTCTCTTGGAGCTGGCCTGACTACATGTAAGACATCGAGGGGTTCGCGCCATCCTCTCTTGCCGCACTTAGATCTATTATGTATCACGTGCACAGAACGTACGTCACGCATATTTAATGAAGCACAAAAACTTCCAAATATGGAAGTTCTGAGCACACATCTGTGAATCTAATTATACACTGTTGGCACTAAAGCGCGGTTTACAGTTGCACGCTCCTTCTGTTCATGTGCTCCTGGCAATATCCAGCCAAATACATTTCCTCAAAAGTTCATTACCTAAGAGTATGCAACCATCAATATGACAATTGGGTATTTTCTACTTCACAAGTTTATACAGCAGAGGCATTAGGGCTACAATGCTAATGATTTTCACTGTTGTGTAATAATATTCACAACAGCATTAATGATAATCATCGCTGTGTATAAAGTGACAGTGATGAGTGTTGCTACTATGGGTAATCTTGTGTTAAAAATGCCCAACACCATCTAATGGGATATATTGATGGTTGCATACTCTTAGGTAATGAACTATTGATTTCTTTGTGTTGCCCGCGGGTAGTTGGCAAGACTCTGTAGGCTACAGAAGAAATCAAAGTTGTCTTGTCCAGGTTTGAAACAGCACACTTCCTCACACTGACAATATCAGCTTCTCTAAAGTCTGCTTGTTGTACTTTTTCTATACAGGAAGAGCAGTAATTTGTGTGGTTGCTGACATAGCAACTGTTTGCACAACAAACCACAGCCAATAGTAACTGTATACTCAGCTAGCATTCCAATGGCGCTGCCCTTGCCAACACGCATTTTGCCATCGCACGCTGGATCTGGATGTCTTCTAGTTCTACTAGCCTCGTCCCCAGGCTCTAAATAGAGAGGCTGATACACATTGTATGCACATGCGCTAATTATGTCCAAATATGGCATGTTTTCACCGAATCAGTTGAATTTTCATACTGTTAGTAATTGAAAATCATGACATAATTAGCGCATGCGTATACAATGTGTACCAGGTTCTCTGCTGATAGCCTGAGGACGAGGCTACTAGCTCTACGCGATCGCCAACACATGGGCTATCCCTTAACAGAACGATTTTTTCTAAATAAACGCCACACTGCCGAGAAAGAATGGTAAAATCTATGCTGCTCAACGAGCAACGGTGCTTTCTAGGCGCGCTAGCGAAAATCGCTCTGTTACTAGATTGTAGCTTTGTTGAAACTTGCATTTCTGGAATCTTGAGCTTACTCAAGTTTTCTCTGATGAGTTTTATGAATAAACACGTCGATCATGGACCGCGTCTCTGTTTTCTTGCGACCAAGCCAGCCCGTTAAATTTCATGATACGAGTAGCTATCCAGACTCACTTGCTGTATTGCTAATATCACTCTTGTCTGCTGCTTCAGTTTTCCAGAAACACTGACCATAGCAACGCGCAGCACCATGATTGTTAATTAGTTGCGAGCACCCTTAACAACTGCAACATTGCACAACTGGACTATTTTATGTTCTCCTTGCCTAACACAGATGAGAAGACAGGCCGTCGAGGCCTGCTAACATAGAGATTTGTCTGTGTGCTGTACATATTGTAATTTTATTAACTATTCGTATAATACTGCACAGCGTAAAATTGTTTTCTTACGTAAACTTTTCACATTTTTGCCCAGATGACAGAAATTTGATTTCGTATACAAAAATTTTGTGCTCTAAGTATTAGTTATTGGCCTCACGTGAGGGCATTAACCGACTTTCCCGAGGTCATTAATGTCGGTTAATGCCCGAGTTGTGTAGGGCAATAAATGATTTATTACATAGGTCATCACTGTAAGCGCAATAACATCACGAATTTTTCAAACTCGCAAAAACGCAACGGTCTGTTGCTATAGAAGACGCTACGCGCGGTCAATAACCTACATTAATGCCCTCGAATAGAGCAATCCGATTGGTGAAAGATGACGTACTATGTAATAATAATGCATTGTAATTATTGCGAGAATAATTTTGCACTTCAAGAGCACCCACAAAAAGGAATTAAAAATTTTTAAGCTTAGCAGTGAATGAATTATTATTTTTATAACTACACAGGTGAGAAAAGTGATGATGGTTTGCCACCAGATCCGAAGGAAGACTACTGTGCTGAATTTGTGACCCACCTTCGACAGGTGTATAGTAAAGCCCAACCTCCAACCTGGGACCCTCTCCCTGAGTGTAGCCATGTCAAACTAGCCATGATAAAGAGGAAAGGAAAGCGATATGCATGTGACATTGAGACAACTGCTGAGAGCAGAGTGAGAGGAGATGTAGAGAAAGAAAAGGTATATATACCTGTAGATTCCGATAGTATCTTTGATGCTGGCACCTTTGACACTGACCATCAGGTGATTCTAGTTGAAGGAGTGGGCGGAATGGGAAAAACAAGTCTTGCCTACCAATATGCCAAGAAATGGGCTGAAGGAAGCTTTAGTGTGTTTGATGCTGTGGTGCTTGTTCGTCTACGAGACTTGAATGAACACGATGTATGTGAAGTTGATCGTATCTTGCCTCACCTTCTCTTTCTAGCTAGTGATAAGCAAATGTCATCAGAAATGATCAGACATTTCTTTATCGAGCTAAAGACTCTCTTCATCTTGGACGGCTGGGACGAAACTCCAGCAAGTATCCACAAACTAATTCTCAAAAGCCTGCAATCAGTTTCTCCACTAACTACAATATTAATAACCTCTCGACCTGACTTTTCGTTGAATCTTCACAATCTAGCTAACCGGGTAGAAATTCTTGGCTTCTCAAAGAATAATATTCATAATTACTTTAAGGTAGCATTAGAGTCCCAACTGTCCAGTGATAGTGAAGTGAAATTAGCTTGTGATAAACTAAGTGATCATTTCCATCGTTACCCAGTGATTGAAAGCTGTTGCTATGTGCCTCTGAATGCTGCCATTCTAGCATATATATACCTCTATCGCAACAAGACCTTACCCATCACTCGATGTGAGCTGTTTCAAGAGCTCGTATTATGCTGCATAGTTCGTGAACTGAAAACTCGGCAACTTGATAGTGCCCTTGAAGTTGTCTCTTCATTTGAGGACCTCTCTGCTGATCTCAAGGAACAGTTACACAACCTCAGTAAACTAGCATTTGAGGGAATGATACAGAATAAGATTGTTTTTACACAGAAGGAACTCACATCACTCTCTACATTAGGTCTGCTTCATAGTGTCCAGGGGTTTGGATCAATTGGTAAAAAATTAGTCACTTGCAACTTTATTCATCTAGCAGTCCAAGAGCTTCTTGCTGCTTACTTTATATCTCAGTTAGAACCAGCAGAGCATTCTAAACAGTTCAAAAATCTATTGAAAATCGATCGCATGTTTCCGGTACTCCAGTTCTACAGTGGTCTGACCGGCCTCACCAATGAGGGTGTACAAAACCTTGTTGTCAATGAATTCCAGAGACGTGATGCTGATGAGCAAACGTTTGGCAGAGCATTGCACAGACATGTACTTTTAGTTATTATAAACTGTTTCTTTGAAGCACAAATGATAATTGATCAGGCATTTTATGAGCAAATCACTAATACGCATAGATTGGAAATGGATTTTAACAGCATTTCCTTGACTCCAATGGACTGTCTCTCATTACAATACTTCCTGTCCTCCGTTGGAAGAATGAAAAAAGGAATTATATCGATAAATCTCAACTCATGTAGCCTAAATGATGCCTCCATTAGTCTGCTACTCGGACTTTCTTCTGAGCAGACATCCTCTGATTCTGGTGTTTTGGAGTCTTTGGAGACATTTTCTGCAATTGAAAATACTTACACAGATACTGGGCTTGTCTGTTTTGCTAAAGCTCTAGATCTTACCTCCATCAGCACTTTAAAAATGTTAAAAATCGGTAATGGCATTGTAACAAACAAAAAACTCGAGCCACTGCTGGAATCACTGTCAAGACAAAATTCACTGGAGGAGCTGGAATTGTGTTGGTCATCACCACATGATGACAAATCACTGGAGAAAATTGGAGAGTATGCAAAGAAAATGAGTAAACTCAAAAAATTAACTGTGTTGCCTTATACATTTCATACGTGTAAGCAATTCACACCAGAAGAAACAGAACAATGTATCAAAAGTTTGATAGATGGCGGGAAAAGTCTCATGTCTTCACTTGAGTCCTGTATGGTCGAACAGCTTATTATACATATTTATTTTAGTACCAATAGTATGTACCGATATTCTGAACAAGTTTTACTTTCACTTAACGAGACAGAAGAAAAAGTGAATATTGAAAGAAAAAAGAGAAGTCGCCCTCCCCTTATATTTGTTCCTCAAATTCTAGTCCCTTTTGGTACAGACAAAATTGAATAAATTTCTTTTATATGTTTATTTTCTATGTAATTCATGATCAAGAGATTCGTATTTTTTTGCTTCAGTGTCTGGCTTTATAAAAAATAATTTTTTTTATTAGACAATGAATTATTGATCTGTCAGTCTGTTGAAGGAATGCATTTTGTGCTGCTTGTGCCTATGAAGCACAGTCCGTAGCTACAACACTACATGAACCATATTATGTTTCAATTTTTTTGATTTTCAGAATTAAAACACTATACTGATAACTTCTTCACTCTGATTGCCATGGTGACATCCTCATCCAGCACATAGACACAAAGATGCATAGTCCTAGCATAAGCCTCAGAGATACATGTACAAATGAGTGACTCGGAGACATGCCCAAGAGTGGCATATAGCTGGCACTCAATCAGTTATTAAAATATGCAAACATTCTGGATATAGCCTTAGGGCTGATGTGACAATGCGATTTACATTTTTGTCATTCATTAAAATGCAAACCGTCTTACATTTCAGCTAGATAACAGAGCACCTGCTTTATATGGGACACAACGCGCAAGCAACATACAAAGGCTGAGAAATGGGGATGCTACAAAACCTGGACTCTGGACTGGACCGAGAAATTAAATTTCCAACTTTAGACAAGTACGGCACATAATTATTAGGCCACGCAGTTAATTTTCTGTTTCTGGTCCAACCAGTTAAATAAAAATGCAGGTTTTTTAATTTAAAAAAATTCAACTAAGTAGTCTAAACTCCAAACTATTGTCTTTTATTTTCTCTATGGCCAAGCATCTTGTTATAAGGACTTAATATCGCATTAGTACAATTATTTCACTAAGAGACAAAAGATAAAGTCAATTTTGAAAGAGAAAAGAGAGGCCTCCCTCATCTTCAAGAAAATTTGAAAAACCTTCTGTTTTTTTTGTACTTCATGATCAGAGATTTTGAATTATAGTATTACTACAGTACCACAACATTCATTATGCGACACGCAAGCTAGCTAAGACATCTTGTTCCATGTGCATAGTATCATCACTAACTAGACATAATAACTGAACTTTTAAAATTTCAGCATTAATACATCATGATGTTAGCATGCTCTCAGTCCTAGACATTCTGTAGAATGAGTCTGCATTTACGATCATATGTGAACTTTGTAGTTTTGAAGATGTCGCTGTCATAAATGTCCCCAGAGTGTGAATGTTGATCTGCCTAGCCTGTAAAAGATAATATGAGAACATTCAATGCAGCACATCTTGTTCTGTCTCACCTTGTCCGCAAACTCTTCCTCGGGCACCTCAATGGTGTCCTGGTCACCTCCATACCTGTTCCTGTTGAAGGTCATCTGGTCTGATGCCAGCTGTTTGAGAATAAACAACAGCAACTCATTGTTGTCACGCTTGTAGGCAAGGTAACGAGCAAATGCCTAAAGTAGTAGACAGAAAAGAACAATGCTTAATGTGAAGCAAATTTGGAGCATTATAATACAGAGAAACTCTTCATTAGAACTGTCCATGCACAATATTCACGAAATTTGAGGTTTATACAATAACTTTTTGGCAAAATAAGGTGAAGAAAACCTGTCATTGGTAAAACAAATTTCTTGCATTCATTAGAACCATCTATGCACAACATTCACCCTTTTAATTTTGGGCCTTTATAGATTTTAGATTCATTTTGAGTTACATACCTTCTTCATTGTACGCATGACAGCATATTTCTGAGTATCAATGAAGCTCTCCAGCATCACTCTGATTGCCATGTTGACATCTTCATCCAGCACATATTCACGAAGATGCATCCTAGCATGAGCCTCTGAGATACGAATGGGTGACTCAATGTGACGAACAGTGATAGGTATACACTACCAGTACGCTGCAGGAAGAAAGAGATCAAGAATGAAGCACTAGAAGTTCAAAGGATGTGTGTCCATGAGAGATAATGTGTGTGTGTGTGTGCGTGCTTGCGTGCGTGCGTGCGTGTGTGAAATTGTGAACTTCACCTCAACTGGATCCACCATGTCTCTCACAACACAGAGAATATCAAATCGTGACAGCAGATGACAGTATAGGCTCAGTCAGATCAACCTAGACAACACAAAATACTGTTAATGAAAGCTTTGCCTGAAAGATTCTCCCGATCTTACATTTTCAGCAAAAGTGAGTGAGGGATCATATCGTCCTCTGATAGGATTAGAAGCAGCTATAATAGAGCAGCGAGCCTGTGCATGATAGATAATAGTGAGCATTGAGTATTGAGTATTTATTTCCAATGTGACAAAAATTAAGGTAATGCTACAATACAGTAGTATACTGTGGAAACATTTTAACACAATTCAAAGGACATAGCTATATATAAAGCATCATAAAAATGGACAGCCTCTCTTAAACATGTTCCAATATGCCTTCATTTTGAGCGTATGATGTGAGGGGGTATCATCAAAATTGTGAGTGAATACTGACTTGCAGAGAGGTGACAATTCCAGCTTTAGAGATTGATATGCTCTGTTGCTCCATAGCCTCGTAGATACTGGTTCGATCCTGATCATTCATCTTGTCAAACTCGTCAATCAGGCACACTCCCTTGTCCGCCAGCACCAAGGCCCCGGCCTCGAGCATCGTGATTCCTTTGTGAGAGGGCTACGCTGCACATAGGCCGTCAGACCAACAGCAGAGGCACCCTGCCCTGTAATGAACACAGGACGTGGAGCAACCTTCTCCAGGTACTTCAGAAACTGAGATTTTGCTGTTCCAGGATCACCACAGAGAAGAACATTGATATCACCTCTTAGCTTATGCTTTCCACCTGAAGAGAACAAGACCCAGCTCTATGACTGTACATGTACCTCTATAAACGTCAACATTATTTAAACTCACATTTGACACATAAACTAAAATTTGGGGCAAATGGCTATTGTCAGTTTTATGTCATGTACATTAATTTAGTAAAAAATGTATACGCCCCATTAAGCTAAACTTGAGTGCATCAGAACTATATCCGGTATAAAAAAGTGTCACTAACAAAAAATTTCAATACTACCTCAGAGAAGCATGCACAGCATAACTCACCAGGATTCTTGGGTTCTCCTCCGAACAGAGCCAGAGCAAGTGCTCTCTTGATATCCTCATGTCCATACACTGAGGGAGCCATGCTAGCAAAGATCTGGGAAAATGATCACGTTAAAATGCATGCACAATGCGAAGGTTTAGTGTCTACTTACTCTCTCTCCGATGTTCTCTTCTCGAGCTAGTGCATTGATGAGTTTGATGTCCTCATCTGTGAGGCTATAGCTACAGCCATTTTGTCGTCCTTCTTGGTGATGTGGTTAGCGTGAATGACAGTTGAGAACACTGGAAACCCGTTAGCAGTGTTGAGTGAGTTATCATAGTTTTTAGTATAGACACCAGTCAGCTCCTGGAGAGAGACAAAATGATTGATATAAAGTTCAGGTGTCGAGCTATCCTGCAGAGGGGTTCTGAAGGTCGTGCGTACCAGTGTCCCACAATGTGCATGTACAGGTGTCTATCCCAAAGGAATACACATGTATATGTATGTGCACCAGGATACCTGTTCACCAAGAAAACACATGTAACTACGCAAAATGCAACTCCCGAAGCTAATGTAAGGAGCTCAAAGAAGTACTGACTATTCTACTGAAGTCTCACTTGAGGCAGTGTGACACAATCACAGCCAGTGCACTACGCATGCATGCAAGTTTTTCATATGCTAAAGTTTCAGTTAGTGTTTTGAGTCATAACAATCACCAAACATCATTGACTCACAATCTCATCTCCTGGTTTGCAGCAGTCCACTAGGTCAGCCAGGAGGACAGCAATATTTACGGTAGGCCTAACAAAACTTAGCTGGGATAATAAAGCTCTTTCAAGAATTCTTGAAACTAGTAAAAACTACTCAACTATGTATTACTATCAACAATGCATTTGCTTTATGAGGCTCAATCACCAGATCTTATTCGTCAAACGTTTTCTTTACTGAACCTTGACATACCAGCAACAAGATGGACTGAGAAAGACGGTCTCCTGAGTATACTAAGATCTGACCTTTCACTAGATTTATTTGTGACTGGCTATTGCATTCCACACAGCAACAGATCATGGCTGCTCGAAACTACATGTGAGGAAAATCTTGAAGCACTTTCCAAAGGTCTCGATATGTCTTCAAACGGCTACTGTAGTATTGGGCATATAATAGAAATGAGTATGCACTTGGATGATATCATCAATAAGCCATTCTTATACCCTCATACCCAAAGAGTAACAGAACTCACTATAGCTGAACTAGCAGAAGATTATACCAAGTTGTTCCTCTTCTTTCCACTACTAAAAGTACTCAATGTACAATTCAATTCTCAGACAAGTACATGTATAGCAGGTCTCAAGTCCCTTTTTGAAGTCTTTGCATCCTTGAGCTCACCACCGAAGGAAATTCATTTCTGTCTTGATTATACACATGGGTATTACTATTACAACACGATTGATGTTTCAGACATATTTAAACAACTGCAGGCATGTCCAATTAACCATACGATAAAAGTAGCATTTAGAGAAAGAAATCATGAATTTCCTACTTTTTCACAATTAATTTCATCAAAAGTTGAATGTCTTCATCTGTCTTGGCTGACTTTCATACCTGACTTCACTCACTGTAAGGTTTCTAATTGTCTAAAAAGGTTAGAGATCGATTCTTGTACGATTCCTGATGATGCCTGTACCACCCTTTATGATTTCTTTCAGTCACTACAATGTGTCTTAGAGGAAATTTTGCTATTACTTCCCAAGTACAATGAAGGTTGTGACAGATCTAGCGTTAACAAGTTGGTGAAGGGAATTGGATCCAGTTGCACATTAAAATATTGCGCTCTTAGAAATCAAGACGATTCCATTGTACAACATTTAGTTGACGGTATAAAAGAGAGTAGCAGAATGTGTCGCCTTGAAACTTTGATAGTATTGTGCAGATATCATGATAGAGCTTGCAATCACTGCAATGAGCTGATTCGTGTTGTGAATGAACATCATACCATTAGGCTGTTACGACTAAGCAAGAATTTTGAACAATTCGAAAGAAAACACAAAATTCGGGAAAATCTGAACATTGAATACTTTTGATGTGTAGTCTATGTTCAACTATAATAGTTCTGTAATGCAACTGTACATTACTTTTCACTGTATTTATACTGGATCTTAGTTTAAATTCAAGTTATCAGCCACACTCAATGTGGTGCTTTATGTGTATTTTTGGACTGAACTGTCACTGGGCCCGGTAAATTGTATTGCTGGCGCTAGTGAAAGTGCTTTTCATAGCTATTATTTATCCAACACATAAATTGTCATTTCTGATTTTTTTCATGTGTATTCTTAGTAAGAGTAGATGTGTATTGCACTGTAAAAACAGCAGCAAAATTATTTTCACAAAATTTACCATGATTACTTACTTCCTGAATTCCTAGTTTCTCACCATGGAAGATCAAAGCACCTTTTCCTCATTCTATCCCTAATTATTTCCCTAGCACTGTCAGTGGAATCTTCAGCTTATAGTCTTATTGGTTCCATAATAATTTATTACACTTTCTCTGTGTTCAAAAGTCCATTTTTCATATTTGTAGCTATTAAATTATGTCACACTTATCTTCATTGTGCACAATAACTAAGCTCTACACGCATTTCTTTGGTAGATCATAATAGAATCTACGATTTCAGTTAATAGTTTTACTACATTTTGTAAGTTGAATGTAACAAGCACAATTGTAGATGGGATGATGCTTGCAAATGCCGGAACAAGATGGAATATAATATGTTATTTGCAAAACTAAAAGTCCCGGCTGTGTCCTCCAAAACACAACTACCTCTAGCTTTGAAACCGTCAAGTACTTCACCAGACTGTGTCCTCCAAGCCGCTGATGCAGGGATACTTGGGACTTTTAATTTTGAAGCATAATTATTATTCCATTTTGTTCTTTTTTTCTATATTATTTACTTTTATAAAAATTACACAAAACAAGGGCAAGTGTAGTGATAAAGCAAATAAGATAAGGAAGACAGTAAAAAGTTAAGTTCTTTTACTTTTGCAAGCATCATCCCATCTTGTTCCTTTCCCGCTTTTCAAGCCTTGTTCCGCGTTTCAAGCCTTTACTTTTGCAAGTGTCGTCATTCCTACAATTTTCTGTTTTTTTAATTAAATCTTTTTTACTTTACTTTTTATCGTTTTACTGCTTCTTGCACCTCAGCTTACAAGAGCATTTTTAGCTTCCCAGGACAAAATCCAGCAGAGATTTATTAAAGCTCTAAATCTCATGGGTTAATTGATTTTATACATATTGACTCCAGAATGTCCAAGTATAATCACTGTGTTGTACTATTTCACTCCTGGAATCAGTATCAAAATGTATCAAGCTCTTTCAGAACTGAATTTGAAGTGTTGAGGTTATTCGTCCATTATTCTATATAATTACCAAAGCCAATGTGATATCCAATATATACCACAAAAATGATGAGTGATGTGTTTGCTTTCTTCAATCACATGCATCACTGTCTTGGAAACAATTGAAATATACAGTTGATCACTTATTGTTGACGGTCAGGTAAAACTCAGGTTCGAAATGAGCCGATTGACTGCAAAGAATTTAAATTTTTGGTAGTTCTATTTAGTGCATGCTGCATGCCGCACTGACCACACCTCCAATTGCAAGAAAGGCGCCAATACTGTGGAGTTGTGGCGAGCTCGAATAGGGCTCTTCAACAGCAAGGGCTACTCTGCTTTCCTGTCTTCTCTATTCTCGTCCTACATCCCTTTCAAATTTCATCGCCGACGCAAACGTGAACGTAATGCTACTCAAGATCCATCTACTGCCAGTCAGTCGTCATCACGTGCTCGTATAAACACATGCACTGACTCTAAATCACCTCATTCAGCTAGCATCATCACTTCATCAGCTGTCAGCTCACTCCAGCAATCTCTCCTTTCGTTATTCTGGTCCTCCTTTTCTCAAGTTCGTGGCTTGCTTAGTAGTTGTCTGTTACGAGAGGCTCTAGTCAGACTCATGCTACTGATAGTGATCATCTCTCAGGCTCTGATCATCTCCGGTGATGTGGAAACAAATCCCGGACCACTAGCATGTGAGTGACATTACATTTATACTTCACTTGTATATGTATGGAAAAGCTGTTGAACCTGGAGCCTAAATCTTGTGTGTAAGAGGTGAAAGGTTTCTAATCTACGAATCGTCCTTAAAAGCATTCATTCTAATAACTTGACAGCTTTTACTTCGCCCTACTCCACAATTAGTGTATTTGGGCCGATCTTGTATGAAAAAATTAATTTTTTACTATGAATTTTCACCTATACAGCCGACAGGCCCTCATATAAGCAGCTACTGAATCTCAGGAATGCTGATGGATCTAGCCTTAAAGTTATTCAGAGGATCACTTCATTGGAACAATGGAAATGCACAGACTTTGCTCACATGCTACTAAATGACGATGTTCTTGTGAGTAAATATGAAAAAGAATACAAAGAGAAAGATGAGTTTGTTCGAACAGTCCTAAAGGAATGGTTGTCTCGTAATGATGATGACCCAGATGATTCAGCCGTTCCACGCACTTGGTCAGCACTTGCTGAGTGTATCACTGATGCTGGTCTACCAGGAGCTCTCACCAAAGCCATTATTGACACCTGCCCTCCTCCTCCTCAAGGTACAGTACATACAGTGTCAGTAAGTGAGTTATCATGTGTGATTTAGTAATAAGCCTTCCCAATAAGCCAATTGATGGAATGTATGTGTGGAATTAATTAAACATGACGTCACTTCCGGAGTCTGTCTGCTGCTCCACTAGCGGCTGAAATGGGCGAAGTTTGGGCTCAGCGTACTCAACAACGAAACAGCGATGCCAGACATAGCTGTATAACTGGAACAAACACGTTACTGAAAGAAGCACAGCCTTTGGGAAGCGCCAACCACGTGCGAGTTTGTCGGTATAGAGTACGTGTTTAGCATCGGTAGGCAGTGGTAGCACAAGGACGAGGAAAAACTGCCAGAGTGCACAGTAGCGCGATGTGTTGGTAGCCATGAATAATGGTCGCTTACAGCAAGAAGAACACTAGTACTGCTTGCTACAACGTTCAGCCGAATTGCAGTAGTGTGCAGCGCCGGCAGTCATTGTCGTTAGTGAAGTATAACAAAAATGAGTGAAAGCTACAGCATGCATCTATGTACCATGCTGTAGCCTCATCCTCAGGCCAAATTTTTCGCTTACAAAATGGACAAACGGAAGCGCGAAAAAAGCCTGGTATCTATTGCAAGGGTGACCTTTGACCATTCCCCAGAATCTCTGGGGAATCTGTTCACACTCGAATATTTGTTTGTGATATTAGTCTGTATAGTTACGTGAAAATTATGCTCCAATACTCCTACTGTCTGCGTTGCTACCTAATAATGAGTGCTTGTGAATATTAAATGCAAATTGTTGATTGAGCGGCTTATGTTTTTCAATCAGGAAAAGGTCATCCAAAAGAAGATACCAATGTTGATGAAGTCGGTATTTCTGTATCAGCTAAGGAGCAAAAGGCATCTCCAGACACTGGTCAGTATATGGGTGTGCACATGTCATGTGCATGTAGTATTGTTTTGTTTTGCAGCTACAGTCAGTTCTAGCGCTGCTAAACAACTCAATCATGATTGCAAAGATGCAGTCAGTGCTCCTCCACTAACTGTAGAAAAGAAATCCTCAGAGTCTACTGACTCTGAGACTGCAGGTCAGTTTACGTTGCTGTATTTGTAATGTAGCAATGCTAAAATCTAGTAACAGAACAATTTTTCTAAATAACGCCACACTGCTGAGGAAAACGGGGAAATCCATGCTGCTTAACTGGAAAATGTGTTTATAGGTGCGCTAGTGAAAAAATCCCTCCGTTGCTAGATTTTAGCTTTGCTTAAACTTGGAATCCTGAGCTCACAGAAGTCTTCGCCAAGTTTCATGCATAAACACGTCGATCATGGACCGCGTTCCTCCATTTTCTTGCAAGCAAGCAAGCCCGTTAAATTTCATGATACGAGTAGCTATCAAGACGCACTTGCTATACTGCTAATATCGCTGATCTGCTGCTTTAGTTTTCTAGAAACACTGACCATAGCAACACGCAGCGGTGTGAATTTTAATTAGTTGTGAGCACCCTTAACTTGTTATTGTAGCTAAAGTAAGCAAATATGTACATTCAACCCTCACTTTTAAACACAATTTTTTGGCAAAAGGTAATGGTAAACCCAAAACAATTGGAGATATAATATTATTATATCTACAGTGCTTCCAGCTTAGTTTTAAAAGAAATTTGGGTGTTTTACAGCTAGAAAGTGCACTAAACATTCTCTCACTTACATTCACAAAGATTGCAAGGTAAAAATAATGGTAGTTGAGCTGCCAGGCGTCTCTCCATTGAAGCTAATACAGTAGCACCACCATGACATCACGATTTTTGTACGACATTATACCACATCTCAATGGCAACTGCACTTAGGCAGTTAGCAGCTTTGGTATAACAGCTTAGGCAGTTAGCCTAAGCAGGTATAACAGCTTAGGCAGTTAACTTTGGTATAACAGTTAGCAGCTTAGGCAGTTAGCAGCTTTGTGTTCTGTGCATTGGTTCGTGCGTACCAGCGAGGACAGCATGCTCACCTAACAACTGCGCACCCCACATTCCATTTGTTTAATTGACTTCCGCTGGGAAAAATGGAGCAGTGTAAACACCTGAAGTGCTGCTGTTGAATCCATAAACATTCTCCCATTTTGCCTGATCGTTTTACCGCCTTAAAAACTTGTTACTGCAATAGTCACATCGATTCCTGTCATGTTATTGTCGTCAAACATGATGATTCTTTCTGTGTCCTCCAATTAGGATGCATCTACCACTATTCCAAGATTCATACAGGAATAACACTTACATGAAAAACTAGAGTTCTAATGAACACGTACCCATGCGCTGAGCTAAGATCTACATAGTACACGACTACTCTAGCAATCAACAGCTAGTCCATAGACAGCTCAAGATAAATGATAGCATAGTTACCATACATGCACCAACAGAATAACAGTTGATTTGCGCATCATAGAAGGAGTCTGATACCTTATGATCAAGAAGTTTAACCATGGCTTTGAAGTTCGGTACACGTGAGACTGAGTGTGTGGATATGGATATGGATAGGAGGTTGGGTGGCACGCCCACAATACCGTAAATTGCTCTTACAAGGACACATAGCTTTAGAAAGCCATGGATTAGTTGCTTAAGCAAGGATTGCCAGCACAGGAAATGTCTTCATAGGACTATAAATTGACCGCAAAGTTCGTTTTTGTGGCGAATTTCGAGTGGTGAGACGTAAACAAGCGTGTTTTTTGACGACACCAGGAGCCCATAAGAGGAAGGAGCGTTCAGCCGCGATTTAGCCAAATGTAAACTCCGCCGTGCGCAGCATGCGGCGCTTGTTGCTGACGTTTTGCCGTTTACAGCACATGCATGTGACGTACAGATGTCCATATTATACGTATTATACGTACACGTACAGTACGTATATAGTATACGTATATATTATACGTACAGTACGTATATAGACGGACACAAATGCATAACCCTGACTCATACTGCGCACGGGTAAATGTAAGCACAGGCTTGATCTGGCTTGATACAGCTCATTATCTAAAATTTTAGGCCCAGGACTTACATTAACAGCAAAATCAAATCCATTGATGCACTTACCGCCTAGAAATGAGTCTTCAGCTGCTTCTGGTACGATGACACACATGCAGAGCAAGTCTGGTGCATGTGTTGAGGGTTAATTTAGCCAGATTGATTGCACTTAATTTTTAATAATTAATTTTAGATACACATTCATCTATCTTTGAGGAGCATATTCAAAGGGAAATAGATGAGGACAAGAAGTTGCGTAAAGAGGAAAAAGAAAAACAAGGAGTCAAAAATGAAAAGGAGAAACTGAGACTTCAGGAAGTACAAACCAACATGATGGCACATTTTCAACAACAACAGAGAAAGCTTGAGCACTCTAAAGAAGGTAATGACCAATGTCAATGAATTATGTTTATCGCTATAGTATTATGTTATGTAAGTATAGGTCATGTTATACCATAGACATAGTATCCCTTAGAGGGACTGGCAACGTGTGCGCATCACCCAATGCATTTACATCACAGGTAGCAAGCTCTTTGATGCGAGCCCACGTTACGGGTTAAACATTAGTTGTGCACGCGTCTGTTCTGGTACCCTTGCAACAAGGTGCTGGTTGCTAGGACAGCTCTTGGCAACCATGTTGGGACAGTCCACTGTGGTAGCTCTTTGTCGACCTCTAGTACATGACTGGATTGTACTGGCTAGACTCTGAGGACACCAGCAACTTGCGCACTGCGTATACAGTGGAACCTCTATAATCCGGACACCATTGGGACTTAAAATTTTGTCCTGAATGGCGGGGTGTCCTCTTTATAGGGATGAAAATATACACTCGTCATCAACAAAACCCACATTTGGTGTCCTTTAAAACGGGGTGTCCGCAATTCAGAGGCCCGGATTAGCGGGGTTCCGCTGTAGTAAACGAAGTTTAGCTATAGGACTGCAGAAATAGTGCTGTTATTATGCCTCGGTGGGCGAAGCCACGAGGCATACAGTAGTCGTGTTGTCATTCCGTCTGTCTGTCATTCTGTCTGTCGCAACGATTCTCTGCGCTCGCTTAAAACTAAGCACTGAAAACAAGCAACACGGGTAGAAATTGATACTTGCTCGAATTTGAATTTTAAGAAGGATTTTAAAGCTTAGTGCGTAAGTGCTCACGGCTGGTTCAGTTTTGTAGCGTACGCTGAAAGTTAAGCTCTGAAACCAGCAATGCAAGTAGAAAATGGTATTATCTCGCTTTAGAACATTGAAAAACTTTAAATGGAGCTTAGTTCGTGAGTTTACTCACTCGCGATCGATCATGGTTGTTGCTCAGCTGTCAGAGGCAAAGTTATAAACAGTTGACTACCTAGAAGCTGATAGGTTAGAATTTTACTACAGGATAGCAGCGCAGGTCCAGAGAAATTGTGTAAGCAAGCTATGGAAGCTATGTATGGAAGTCGTGACTGCTGTGCTAAACACTGTAGACACGCCCAGTTGAATTGTGGTCAGCACTGATGTTTCTGATTGCATAACTAAAGCACTGCATTGTGATTGCTGTACAGAAATCCTGTATACATGCCATCTGCGGTTCCTGTGTTTGTGGAATGGTGGATAATTGTGTTTGTGGTTATTGTGTCATTCCACCGAAGCATCTACACCTAAGGTGCTTCATTGTGATTTGTTCTGAAAGGTGGTTGTGTTCCTGTAACTAGCTTAAGGTTTAGTTTTGGACTAGAATTTGCTGATACAAACACAGACCACACGCAATCACACAGAATCAGTGTAATACTGCGTCCTGTTATTGACTAAGTGTAGTGCTACCGTGTGATGAAACTTGGCTGACTGCACTACTTGTGTGTTGCTCTTCTAGTGATAAATAAACTGAAACTGTTCTAGTATTCGTTCTATCGTCCAGTTTAGCTGCCCGTCTGTGGAAACAGACTGCATTCATCGTTGATCGCTTCTTTAGTGTCGATCTCCTGCTGCTTTAAATTCTCGGTTTGATTATCTATGCACAGTCACTAGTGTGCAACACACTCATACAAAGCTAAATTGTAACGTGGAACACGGTGAAATTTTTGCCTGTTGCCAGTCTCTCTAAGGGATACTATGTCTATGGTTATACCAGGAGCACATAGTGATAGTTAGTTTAGCAGCTGACCCTCTCCACGCGGCCTACTGATAATTGGATGGACGGTGGGAGAAGGTCTAGCAAACATTGCCATTCATATAGTTTTCAACTACCAGTCAGATTTGTTCATGAATAAAATCCTACCGTAATTCGGGAAATTTTCGTTGTTAAAATATTTTCGTGGGTAGGTTCAACCACGAAAATTAAAACACGAAAAGTTTTTAATAACGAAAATTGTAAACACGTGTATGCAAGTTGTATGCTGTAAGTTTATGCTCAAGAGCTTGGCTGCAGCTGAAACACTGTCTGCCTGGAGTAACTGTTTACCCAGTGACAGAGAGCGACCTTCTACTTTGCTGTCAGGAACGAGTGTCTCAGACGATCGGCAGCGCCTGAACGTTTTGGTCTGGCCCAGGCTAACAAATGGGCAGAATTCATTCATTCAGCTGGCTCCTACACTCTTGTATACACAATAACCATGGACACAAGCATCGTTACAGCTGTCAACAGCAACAGTCATGCAGTTTTGTCTAGAAACGGTGTACCTTCGCTTACACGTTGATAAATTTTCGATGTTAAAATATTTTCGTGGGCAGGTCGATTCACAAACATTTATCACACGAAAATTTTGTTGCACGAAAATTTCCCGATTTACGGTATTATTCACAGATGTAGTTAGATTTTGGCGCTGCATAGAATGGCTGTAAGATGAGCATGTTGTAGTCTCTGAGATGGATTACTAATGTGGATAGCATAACTCGATACAGTCAAACCTGTCTAAGCGTTCACCTGAATTAGCCGGTCACCTTTCTGTTAAGATTCGCAGAGCGAGTACGTCTTACGGTATACTGACTAGCACTTGGAACAATAACTATAGCAACAACTGCAACAACAACTGAACTAACTGCATGATACAAAGACTTAAATAGATAAAAACGGCTAGCACAGCAGATTACAAGAAGAAAGGAATAGGCTGACATGACATAAAGAGTTGCTGACTATACACAAAACTGAATACATGAATAGTGAATAGAAACGCTGACATAGACAGGAACAAACACATACAACAGGCAAAAATTAACACAACACCTATCTATCTATGTCCAACAGTCTAAAGTGTCTATCTTCAACACTCCTTCTCACTTGTGACTGTTAATCAGTGGTAACACACCTGCCATTTTTCTCAGTTTTTCAAACTGTACTCTTCCCAATCCTTTAGTCAGCATGTCTGCGATCATTTCACTTGTTCGGCAGTACTTTAGCATGATGTTATTGCTGTTCACTTGTTCTCGTACAAAGTGGTACTTAATGCTGATGTGCTTGACTCTGCCATGGAATTGAGGATTCTTCGCGATAGCAATGGCTGACTGATTGTCCTCGTTGATCATGATAGGAGCAACTGCACCTGTGAGATCGTGATTTAGATGTTTCAGCCATACTGCTTCTTGGGCAGCTGTGGACAGTGCTACATACTCAGCTTCAGCTGTTGACAGAGCACACATGATTGTTTCTTACTCTGCCAGGAGATAGCCGTACCTCCTATCTGGAACATATATCCACTAGTAGACTTCGAGTCATCTCTGTCACCACCCCAGTCTGCATCTGAGTATCCGACAATTTCACTTGATTTACTCCTTCTGAATAGTAATCCATGATGTGTAGTTCCTTGCAGATACCTGAGAATTCGTTTGACAGCAGTTAAATGTTGACTTGTCGGATCAGAGCAAAACGAGCAGCCAGACCTACAGCAAAAGCTATGTCAGGTCGTGTTCTTGTCGAGAGGTAAAGTAGACTGCCTACAACCGATTGGTAGTGTGACTTGTCGACACGTTCACTGTCTTCAGTTCCTTTCTGCAGTTTCACTCCTGCTTCAACAGGTGTAGCGACTTGTTTACAGTTCTCCATCCCAAATCTCTTCAATACTTCTTCTGTGTACAATGGTTGTCCAACCCAGATTGTACCATTTTTGTGGTTTTGCTCTACTTGGACTCCAAGGAAATGATTGAGCTCTCCGAGATCTTTCATATCAAATCTCTTTGACAAGGTTGACTTGATTTCATCGATGCATTTCTCACTCTTTCCTGCTAGTAGCATGTCATCAACATAAACACCAATGAGAAATGGTTCCCCATCTCTTGCAATGTAGATGCATGGATCGCTTGCAGATTGGATGAATCCTATTTCTTTTAGTACCTTGTCAAGTACAGAATTCCAGCATCGTGGAGCCTGCTTGAGTCCATACAGACTGTGTTTTAGTTGACACACGAGATGTTCTTTTCCTGGTACTGCAAACTCTTCCGGTTGAGCCATATACACTTCTTCCTCTAGCTCTCCGTTAAGGAATGCAGTTGTTACATCCATTTGGTGTACACTGAGATCATCTTGAGCAGCTAATGCGAGTAGTGTGCGTAAAGACTCAAACCTTGCCACTGGGCTGAACGTCTCATCATAATCTGTTCCATATTGCTGTGAGCAACTCTTGGCAACTAGACGTGCTTTATGTCTTGTCACAGACCCATCAGGACCAGTCTTTCGCTTGAAGACCCATTTGCAACCAATGGCTTTCTTTCCTTTTGGTAGTTTTACCAGTTTCCACACTTCATTTGTTTCAATGGACTCCATCTCCTTTTTCATAGCCTCCTTCCACAGTTTCTGATCTGGACTAGACATGGCTTCCTGAACAGTAGTAGGATCACTGTCTTCTTGCTTGACAGTGTTTACCCATGTTCCATAAAAGTCGGGACGATTGGTGACACGTTGTGAACATCGCAGAACTGGTGGAGAATCTTCAGCAGGTTCTGTGTTCATCTCCTGTTCATTCTCTGCTGGTTCCTCCTCTTTATCAGTCTCACAATGTGTATCATCTTCAGACTCTGGTCTCTCCATGTCAAGATCAAGATCAATAAGTGGTTGACTGGTGTTCATTGAACTTTGTTCCCTCTTAGCTCCAGGCTGTTTTCATTGAACACAACATCTCTGCTATAGAACACTCGACGTTTGTCAGGATCATAGAGCCTGTATCCCTTGGTAGCTTCTCCATAGCCAAGAAAGATGCACTGCTTTGCTTTAGGATTGAGTTTCTTTCGCTCATCCTTCGGAATGTGAGCATATGCTGAACATCCGAACACTCGTAGCTCTTTTAACTCATTGGGCGCGATAGGCCATGCCCGTGGCCCAATGTTGAAATTATTATCTTGCGTTACACAGGCGGTAGGCCACTTCCGTGGCCCGAGCTATGTTTTGCATGGATTTGTACTAACTTGTTTATCACTGCTGCTGCAACACAGCTGTTATAACACAGCTGCTACAACAATCGTCTGGTGGTACTATAGGATGGCTAGCTCCAGATGGAACTCTGCTGCTGTTAGACAGGAAATCACTTTCGAAAAATGGCTACCGAGTTATGGTTGTAAACACCATTCAAGTAGATTGAAGACAGCGGTTGAGTGTCACGAAACATGCACTAGAGCATCAGTGGAGACCAGGGATCAGACATACACAGCTCAACAAGTCCTTGCTACAGTATGCGTTGATCGCCAAGGTAAAGTTGTGCTTGATAATAGTCGCCCGTTTTCACGATGTGACGAGTAGCTTTGACAGGTCGTAGAAACTATCGAAAGACATCATAGTGTTCCTCTGTAAGTAAAAAGACGATCTGTAATGCTTTCATACCTGCTGGACGAGCGCGGAAGTCACTACAAGCGCACAAGATGCACTACCAAGGTAACGATCAAAATTCAAATCAGCCATCGCGTGATGGGGGCGGAGCCATGAATAAATTAACGCGTCCAATGAGTTAAACTTGGCTTACATCCATTCCAAGCTTCATACGGTGTCATTCCAGCAACAGTTGAAGTAGAACTTCGATTCTTGAGAAATACAGCAGTCAACATGGCTTCAGCCCAAAATTTCTCAGGTAGTTGTGCATCAGACAGCATTGAGCGAATGCTTTCAACCAGGGTCCTGTTAAGCCGTTCGGCAACACCATTTTGTTCTGGGTTCTTGGCTACAGTCAGCTCATGTTTGATACCATTAGGCCACGCCAAGTGGTATTACGGTTTCTGGTTTAGACGTTTCCCTACTCAGCAAGCGGGCGGGCGGATCTACTCATTATGTCATTATTCATCATGTTTAACACAAACCACAAAAATGTATAATATAAACTACTAGTTTACACACAAAAGTCATTTAGGAATAGCTGGCATGCTAGAACAAGCACTGCATTGAGGATACTTGTCCTTAGGAACAGACTCCATATCACAAGCGCAATAGACACAAATAGGAGAGTACTTAGCAGAATAGTACAACTTCTCGATGGGTTCGCCACAAGACAACTCCCTTGCGTAAACGTTGTCAAGACGCCCTGGGAGTTGTAGGTCTTGAAGTGAGGCTCCACAACTAAACGACACATCTTCAAGTGCCACTTGCAGATCAGATCTCTCTCTTTTTGTTAGCTTTAGCTTCGAGTATAGAAGCCTCCACATACCACATTCGTCACATTGTAACATGAGATCCACATTCTTTACATGCTGCACACTGGCAGAAAAAGGAAGTGTTTTCTTCCTTCTTGGCTTCCTCTGAATAGATGGTCGATGCTGTTCATCCGTTTTAGTACCAAGTAGATCTTCAAAAGATTTAAAATGACCATCTTCACCAGGAACTGGGTCAGGAAGAATGTGCATCGAGTCAAATACTTCTTGAGGCAGCCGAACTGGCTTACAGATACTGCAAGTGAGAGAGCCACACTTTTTTATCTGGAAGGTATAGTGCCGGACAGTGCAGCAATGCTCTATAAACACCTTTAGATCCTCCTTAGAAGCAAGCTCTTTTTTTTGTTAGCGATTCATCCTTCTTCAAGGTAGAATCTATCTTCAAAAGCTCTTGCCACATCAAGTCGATCTGGTCTTCTGTGGCAGGAAAAAATGGTGAAAACTTCTTCTCTTTGAGTTCCAGTCTTTGTAGTAGCATAACAAGAAGTGACTTAACATGAGCAATGCTGTCCAGTGCCTCAGCTCTAAAATTTGGCATACGTTGAGTAGCACCACGTAGAGCTGCTAAGCTGTTACACTTGGCTGCCTCTGCCTCGAAGTCTGAGCTGCCCGTCTCCCTCATAAGACCTACGCACTGAAGTCCTAAGTTGAGTGTCGACATCACACGCTCTACTGGATTCTTCCAAGAGTGTGCAGGTGCTGTTCTTCCTGCGCAAAGAAAGTCCAGATCTAGCTGTAAAAAAAGAGCAATCAAGGATACTTGCACCGACACATAGGTTAGTCTATGATCAGGACCTCCATCACTGTATACAAAGAGAACAGGCTTTTGAAAGCTGACGCTATCAGAGTTTAGTACAGATGAAAGTTCTGCAGCATGCCTCATGGGAGAAGAAGGCTCAAAAGCAGCATCTTTATACCCAACGAATACCTGACCTCTATACCACGATTCCTGGATGTTGTCTGGAATGTCAACAGCCAGTATTACAGAAGGAGTAATGCTAAACTTGGTGAAGTCATGGTCACCTACTTCAAAAGTAGTACCAGCTCGCACAAGAACTCGTTTTCCTCTCTCAGCAGCAGCTACTGGGCAACCAGGTTCACCAACCTTTAGCTTATGCTTGTCGTCAATGCATACAAGCGTGCAGAATTCTTTCATCTTTATCGCATATTCACGCATGTAACGAAAAATAGCAGCAGCGTAGTGCTCATCCTCATGTGCCTTGCGAAATTGTCTCTTTTGTACCATAAAACGTACATTTAGTCGTCCGGTATAGTGTAAAGAGACACAAGCTTTTGGGGTTTTTGGCCAGAACTGCAATCTCAGCCACTCCTCACTTGGTACTGCTGTATCTGGTGGACACCGTGCACTTACTTGCTCTCGAAGGTCACGAATTGAGATGGCTTTTGCTAAATGCGTTACTTCTCCATGTCTCCTATCATCAACAGCAGCACCAAGGTCTTCATTTATGTACTTGTGCGCTTCTTCCCAAAAAACATCAAATTTGGATCTTAATTCTGGGTGTTTTACTTCTCGTAAATCGACCAATGTTCTTGGGTCTTCAAGTTCCATAGTAAGTATCTCACGCACACGTTCGTCGACAATGGACTCGGGCAAGTCGTGTGAAGCAGAGCAATCACCTGTCAGATCTCGGTAAAAAACTCGAAGAACTTTTGGCTTAACACCAGAAGAGACCCTACCAAATTTCTCGTACATAGCCTTCCTCATAGCTCTAGTATGGAATTGGGGCATGAGTGCTTTGACTCGTTCAATAACTGCTAAGCTGTTTTGAAAGCACTCCTCGACTGTCATTCTCACAGGAACTTTCCAAATAAAATGTAAATTTCCTGCATTGTTTCCTGAGGAATGTGTCAGCAGTACAACTGGAGAAGATATTCCGTTCCTTTCAAGAGACTGAAGAAACTGATACCTCGACATTGCCGTGGTAGGAGTGAAGTCATTCAAGAACAATTGTTCAAAATCTTCTTTACCATCTATAGCAGCAATCAAATCATTGAACTTGGCCAGAGGTTCCGGGTCACCACATGGCTTTAGATACTTGATCGACAGAGCATCAGAAAGCTGTCTTACAGGCAGTGGTAGAGCATGATGATGTTTCATTGTCTTGTTTTGTGAAGAGAGGTATTCAGAGTAGTTAGCTAGGCTTTGAGCAAGTGTGTGAGTGTGCTTTTGAAGGTGCCTAAAAGATAGATCAGACCAGAAAGACGCTTCAAGATTTTGAAACAGTGATGATGCCAATGATTTGAGGACCACAGATGATAAATTAGAGGCTTGCCTCTTTCTGTGTTTAGAAACCTCAGGAAGGTTGTAGCCAACAAATCGCGAGAAGTACTCCGGAACGGAAGATGATTGCTTTTTGAGTGTTTCATGATGTCCGTCCAAGTACCACAAACATTCGACCAATGTTTTAACAAAATTCTTGCCTGCAATGACATCTATAAACAACAGATTTTCTTCATTTAGCATTTGTAAAACATCGTTGTACAGTTCATCTTTTCGTGTGCGTACAGGTACATAACTAGGAAGCCTGGGTTGTTGTTGCTGTCTCTGACTTGACATCATCACTGAGAAAGCATTTACTACTGGTGGCAACGGCTGCAAATGACAATCAGATGTATAGAAGCGCAGAAATGGGCCAAAGGTAGGAATAATTGCATCTAGTTCTAAACATAGATCAACTCTGTCTAGGGAATCCTTGGATTTTCCCAGAAAAGCAGATTCTAACTTGGCTGGTTGCTCTTGAAGAGAATTGAATATCTTTTCACTATAGAATTGCTCTACAGTTATTCCAGGTACTCCCAAGGACATGATGGTCCATGGGAAAATTGTCTTACTCAAGCAGCGGTTGTAAACACTGCAATTCACAAAAACCATTCTGGATTGTCTGCATGTACAAATGAGACACGCATTTATAGCTAGCTAATCATCACACTTGTTTAACACTCACCGCAGATAGAAGGTTTCTAGGTCAGAGGTTTATGAAAACTGCCAAGAATAACAGCTGCAACCACGCGTGTATAGTGTGGGCGCTCACGTGATGTAGATTCAAATTGAATATACGCGGGAAAGGGGCGGAGAATTGACCGCGCATGCGCAATAACAATAATGGTAAAACTTCGAGAATGCGTAAAGTACATGCGGGCGGTTGACCAGAAACCGTATTACCACTTGGCGTGGCCTTAGCTTTGAGATGATCACTGAACTCTCTCGATGTATACTCACCTCCATTGTCGGTTCTGAGTATCTTTACTTGATGATCTGAGATTCTTTCCACAGATGCCTTCCATTCCAGAAATTTGCTGTAGACTTCACTCTTTGACTTGAGGAAATAAACCCATGAGTAGTGTGTCATGTCATCTGTGAATGTGACGAAGTATTTCTTTCCGCTGAGCGACTGAGTACCAATTGGTCCACATACGTCGCTGTGTATTAATCCAAGTGGTTTCTCAGCTCGTCTTCTGCCTTTCTTGAAAGGTGTTCGATGGAGTTTACCTTCTACACAAGACTTGCAGAATGGCATTGGTTTAGATGTGTGGTAGTCAAAATCGTACACTAGGTGTTTACTTGCCATAGTGTTGAGACTTCTTTCATTTAGATGACCAAGTCGTCTATGCCACACAAACTCTTTCGACTCAGACAAACGAGCATCACTCACATAGACTTGGTTGTCTTTCACTTTCTCACATTTCAAGTAGTAGAGTTTTCCTCTCCGAGTTCCAAAGGCAATTGTTTTGTTACTGCGATCCAGTATGTGACAACTGTCGGAGTAAAACTTGACCTTCTTTCCAGCTTCAGTCACTTTTGCCACACTTAGCAAGTTGTATGACAGTTTCGGTACGTACAAAACGTCATGTAGCTGGCAACGTCGGGTTTTCCCATTTTCGAGTACAAGTTTCAGCGTCACATCACCAACTTCTCCAGCATTCAACGTATGTCCATCACCTAGAGTGATATCTTGTGGTTTCTTCAACCTGTGAATGTCTGTGAAGAGACTTTTGTCGTTGCATATGTGACAGGTAGCACCTGAGTCAATGATCCACTCATTTGATTCATTAGAACCTAGTGCTGTTAGTGCTGTGCAGGTGATAAGTCCAACATCACTAAGATCCGAGTCACTGTTCTCAGCTCGAGTCTGGTGCACTTGATTACGTGTACTTTTCTTGGACTTGTGCGAGTCATGCGACTTTGACTTGCTTGGTTGAGTTCGCTCGGGACAGTTCCTTTGAATATGTCCAAACTTCTGACAGGTGAAACACTTGGGGCCTCTGCTTGGAAATCTTCCCTTGCCTCTTGCAGTTAGCGCTGCTCCATCACCGTTTTCTGCACTTGGCAGGCGTTTTCGCTCTTCGTGAGTCAGTCGCTCGATGACAGTTTCCATGTCAGGTACAGTAGCATTTGACTCCAGTGCGGTGACTAGTGTAGAGAAAGATTCTGGCAGACTAGCTAGAAGATATACCACTTTATCTTCATTCGTGACAGTATCACCAACGACGGCAAGTTCGTTAAACGTCTCCAACATAACTTTGACGTGTCTCTGCACCGATTCTCCGTCCTTCAGCCTTAGCGAGTGTAGACGGCGTCTCAGGTTCAGTCTATTGACCCAAGATTTCTTCTGGAATTGCTCTGCCAGTGTTGTCCAAACTGCTGTTGGATCAACAGGATCTCCAATGAGATAAAGCAATGACCATGGGCTATGGCCATGGGCTTCTCGTTATGGGCTCCTGCAATGACGGATCGACCGAAAGGACCACAGTGGCTAACGCTTTGTCTTTTCTCTCTGCAAAGCGTTGTATAACCTTCTCATCAGCATCTGCAGCTGGGGGTTCTTCGCCGCCACTCACAATTGTCCAAAGGCCATCTTTCTTTAGTGCCATAGTGCACTGCACCTTCCAGGTTGCATAGTTAGTTCCTCCTCTCAAAGGGACAATGGTAGACACTTGCCTCTCTGCCATATTTCACGTGCTAGCAGTAGATAGTAGCTCTGGGCCCATAACCTGTTAAGATTCGCAGAGCGAGTACGTCTTACGGTATACTGACTAGCACTGGATTGTCTGCATGTACAATGTTCTGGATTGTCTGCATGTACAAATGAGACACGCATTTATAGCTAGCTAATCATCACACTTGTTTAACACTCACCGCAGATAGAAGGTTTCTAGGTCAGAGGTTTATGAAAACTGCCAAGAATAACAGCTGCAACCACGCGTGTATAGTGTGGGCGCTCACGTGATGTAGATTCAAATTGAATATACGCGGGAAAGGGGCGGAGAATTGACCGCGCATGCGCAATAACAATAATGGTAAAACTTCGAGAATGCGTAAAGTACATGCGGGCGGTTGACCAGAAACCGTATTACCACTTGGCGTGGCCTTAGCTTTGAGATGATCACTGAACTCTCTCGATGTATACTCACCTCCATTGTCGGTTCTGAGTATCTTTACTTGATGATCTGAGATTCTTTCCACAGATGCCTTCCATTCCAGAAATTTGCTGTAGACTTCACTCTTTGACTTGAGGAAATAAACCCATGAGTAGTGTGTCATGTCATCTGTGAATGTGACGAAGTATTTCTTTCCGCTGAGCGACTGAGTACCAATTGGTCCACATACGTCGCTGTGTATTAATCCAAGTGGTTTCTCAGCTCGTCTTCTGCCTTTCTTGAAAGGTGTTCGATGGAGTTTACCTTCTACACAAGACTTGCAGAATGGCATTGGTTTAGATGTGTGGTAGTCAAAATCGTACACTAGGTGTTTACTTGCCATAGTGTTGAGACTTCTTTCATTTAGATGACCAAGTCGTCTATGCCACACAAACTCTTTCGACTCAGACAAACGAGCATCACTCACATAGACTTGGTTGTCTTTCACTTTCTCACATTTCAAGTAGTAGAGTTTTCCTCTCCGAGTTCCAAAGGCAATTGTTTTGTTACTGCGATCCAGTATGTGACAACTGTCGGAGTAAAACTTGACCTTCTTTCCAGCTTCAGTCACTTTTGCCACACTTAGCAAGTTGTATGACAGTTTCGGTACGTACAAAACGTCATGTAGCTGGCAACGTCGGGTTTTCCCATTTTCGAGTACAAGTTTCAGCGTCACATCACCAACTTCTCCAGCATTCAACGTATGTCCATCACCTAGAGTGATATCTTGTGGTTTCTTCAACCTGTGAATGTCTGTGAAGAGACTTTTGTCGTTGCATATGTGACAGGTAGCACCTGAGTCAATGATCCACTCATTTGATTCATTAGAACCTAGTGCTGTTAGTGCTGTGCAGGTGATAAGTCCAACATCACTAAGATCCGAGTCACTGTTCTCAGCTCGAGTCTGGTGCACTTGATTACGTGTACTTTTCTTGGACTTGTGCGAGTCATGCGACTTTGACTTGCTTGGTTGAGTTCGCTCGGGACAGTTCCTTTGAATATGTCCAAACTTCTGACAGGTGAAACACTTGGGGCCTCTGCTTGGAAATCTTCCCTTGCCTCTTGCAGTTAGCGCTGCTCCATCACCGTTTTCTGCACTTGGCAGGCGTTTTCGCTCTTCGTGAGTCAGTCGCTCGATGACAGTTTCCATGTCAGGTACAGTAGCATTTGACTCCAGTGCGGTGACTAGTGTAGAGAAAGATTCTGGCAGACTAGCTAGAAGATATACCACTTTATCTTCATTCGTGACAGTATCACCAACGACGGCAAGTTCGTTAAACGTCTCCAACATAACTTTGACGTGTCTCTGCACCGATTCTCCGTCCTTCAGCCTTAGCGAGTGTAGACGGCGTCTCAGGTTCAGTCTATTGACCCAAGATTTCTTCTGGAATTGCTCTGCCAGTGTTGTCCAAACTGCTGTTGGATCAACAGGATCTCCAATGAGATAAAGCAATGACCATGGGCTATGGCCATGGGCTTCTCGTTATGGGCTCCTGCAATGACGGATCGACCGAAAGGACCACAGTGGCTAACGCTTTGTCTTTTCTCTCTGCAAAGCGTTGTATAACCTTCTCATCAGCATCTGCAGCTGGGGGTTCTTCGCCGCCACTCACAATTGTCCAAAGGCCATCTTTCTTTAGTGCCATAGTGCACTGCACCTTCCAGGTTGCATAGTTAGTTCCTCCTCTCAAAGGGACAATGGTAGACACTTGCCTCTCTGCCATATTTCACGTGCTAGCAGTAGATAGTAGCTCTGGGCCCATAACCTGTTAAGATTCGCAGAGCGAGTACGTCTTACGGTATACTGACTAGCACTTGGAACAATAACTATAGCAACAACTGCAACAACAACTGAACTAACTGCATGATACAAAGACTTAAATAGATAAAAACGGCTAGCACAGCAGATTACAAGAAGAAAGGAAAAGGCTGACATGACATAAAGAGTTGCTGACTATACACAAAACTGAATACATGAATAGTGAATAGAAACGCTGACATAGACAGGAACAAACACATACAACAGGCAAAAATTAACACAACACCTATCTATCTATGTCCAACAGTCTAAAGTGTCTATCTTCAACACTTTCTATTACAGCCAGAAGAGGAGGGTCCCGAACGTTCACCATACAAAAGTATATAGTAGACTATGCTGTAATCTGGCCGCCTGTCTAATGCGTATTACAGCCAGCAGTGTTCCCCAGGAACACATGTTTGCCATGTGTTTTGCAACATGTAATCTGGCCACATTCTATTTATGCTAAAATAATATTATCACAGTCATTGTAGATGATCGAGTTGCATGATCTACAAAAGCTTCTGTAGCCTCTGCAGGTAGGACTTTTTCGAAGCATTTGTAAATACAAGGAACCTCCAGACCTAGCCTCACATGATTCACTCTTACTCCCGTCACTTTGCAAAAGCCGACATTCCCATCGTATCCAAGGAAGTAGAAGATGAGTATACTCTTACATTCTGGGACATGCCCTTCGACTTCTCCATCCTTTGTTACAGCAACAGTGTGGTTGCTATGTGCATTGTCTGTATAAGCCCCTGTTTACACAAAGACGATTTCAGGCAAAAACGCAGACATTTGTCTCTGTTTAGGCCTCTCGTTTACACACATATGATGAAAACTCACCTGAAAACGGAAAACGGAGACTTAATTTAAGTGGAGACTAGGAAAAAGGAGGCAGGAAAAATGCACGTGTATTAAGGGTGCAGTGTCACGCCAGGAGCGCATATAAACAAGGGAGCATGTAACTCTGAACACTACCCCATATAACGGCGAAATCCTAATATGGCGGACTTGCTATTTTTAGTTACTTCCATATAAAGTATAAATGTGACGTTTGCGGATGTAATAACTAGTACACGCCCGTTATTAATAATATACCGGATGGAGGCGCGGTTGAAATTATAGACCTTATATGGAGTATAGTTCTTATATGGAAACTATTATTTTTAGAACAGCAGCCATGTTAGGATTTCGCCGTTTACAGAGTTACATGCTCCCTTGTTTATATGCGCTCCTGGTCACGCCCACGCATGTATTTTTGGCTGGTTGCTAGGGGACTGCATCTCAGAAACTACTGCTGATATTCCAAGAAACCAAAGACCTATGCTACAAGACTGGCGAAGGCTGTACACATTGCAAACTATGAGCGCTGAAAGTGCCAGACGGAAACGTGACGGGCGCGGCTAGATACAACGCTTAGGCTAATAAAACTTTCGTCCACTCAGGCAGTAGAACTTCAGATTTGGGATATATACGTACTTCAACAAGGCGAAGGCAGTAACGTAGAGCTTTTTCGTGTATTGTGCTTGAAAGTGCGATTATGAGCTGCTTACCTCGTGGTTTTCCTACTCAGAGTGTGTTTATTAAAAAAAACTCTACGTTAAGGTCTTTATCTGGTCGCTAATAGTCATATATCCAAGTTTGGGTCTATTCTGAAGGCCACAGACAGTTTTATTGAGGAATGTATTGTTCGCGATCTTGCCTGGCTACTGTCACTTATTAGTATTGTTAATGTGCTTGTATAAACAGTGAATATCATTTGTGGTGTGTAATAATGTCCAACTTGTACATTCCTGAATAAGTTAATGGTTGTTAGGGTCTGCACCCTTAAACACCAAAAGCAGATACACACTTTTGATAAGAGAACATCTCAGCCTTCATACTCGCAGAAAATACTAGCACGAGCCCTGAAACGACATCTATCGAAGAAAAATAGCGTTTTCTTCGCTGGTTCATGTGTATGAGCGAGTGCTAGCATGCTCGCACGAAAACGCCACACCCACCTTCCGTTTGCTTCCGCTTGCAAAACCGCCAAAACGGAGTCGTGTAAACAACAAAAACGATGGAGTTGAATCCGAATACATTTCCGCGTTTTTGGACTGACTGTCTACGTGTAAACGTAGCCTTAAACTGTATAATGCAGCCAAAACCACGTTATCAACCATATTACAAAGGTCAGATGTAATCTGTCTAATCAGGCCACAGGGGTTGGTCCCAAGGGTTACCGGATTAGATAGGTTCCACTGTACTATACCTCGGTACCTGCAGTACTGAGGTTTCGTCCAATTTTTCATCCAGCGCTTTGTGTGCCATAAAGCATATCCAATCAGCATTAGCTTGCTATACACCTCTGTACAAGTCACATGCAAGACGTAATCAGTTAAACCTACGTTGTAGACAACCATCATCCTTGGTATACAATGTCTTGAATCACAGAAAAGTATATTAATTTACCACAAAATAGCATAAATTAATATGCAGTGTATACCAGGTCATTATCCGTGCTGCTCCTCTTCTCTTGAAGGCCCGGGTACAAGGCTAACAATAAAGGTGCTTTTAAAGGGAAAAATAGTTTTAAAAAGCTGTTACAGGCCAAAAGTGTCAGGCCACTATTTCCCATAAATTTTCTTTCTATAGTATTCTTGATGTCAAGATATTACAGATTACTAATTTACATTTATTTTTATTCCCTTATCTCTGCAGCATTGACTAAGTTTTCTGTAAATGAAGACAATAACCCTCTAGAAGAGTTCAAGCTATATCTTAAGTATGTATACCAACACAAGGTGGATGACACATACTTTGAAGGACCTTCTTTAAGAGAATACCAGCCGATCATCCTTTTCCACAACTGTGAACGTTATCGTCGCTCTGATCGCCTGTGGAAAGAAATGGGAGATGTTTCCTTACGGCTTCACAAGTTTAGAACTATCTTATTAGATATACACACTTGCGTGTTAGAAATAAGTGAAGTCGGCAAATGCATCAAGGAAGCTTCAGGTGGTCATGTTTTTATCGAAGGTCTTCCTGGCGTGGGTAAATCTGCCTTTGCTTTGGAAATGTGTAAAAAATGGGCTAGTGGTGAGCTTCTGCAAGACTGGTCAATCGTGATTTTCATTAATCTATGCAATCAACAAGTTCGTGAAGCTAAGTTACTCAGTGACTTCCTGTGCTATCCCGACCAAGCTATGAAGAAGAAGATATGTCAAGATTTAGTTAATTCAAAGGGCAAACAAGTTCTTCTTATTGTTGATGGTCTTGATCGTCTGAATGAGCAACAGATGCCACCTCATGGCTCTGTATATCGGCAACTTATAAAGAAAAACTTGCTGCCAAGTGCCACCCTTTTGATTCTTAGCAAGGTTCATTATGTGCCTCAATGGCAGCGTACTGATAAGATAATTCAGCCTTTTTATTTTACAAAGGAAAACATAAAGAACTACATCACTTCAGCTTGCAGTGGTGATGATAGTAAATTATTAACTAATTTCGTATCTTATTTATCCTCTCATCCATACATACACAATCTGATGCACATACCAGCTCAGTGTGTCATGATAACAGACCTTTATCGGCTCCATTGGAACCATGGCGATACAGAGTATTCCCCTAGTACCCTAACAGAGTTATATACTGACCTGGTAACTACTCTGTTGCTACGATACTTATGTTGCCATCATGAGTATGGTCAGAGAGAATGGGTTATAGATAATTTTACTGATCTGCCAGAAAAGGCAAAAGAATCTTTTATGGCACTTGCACAATTAGCAGCAAAAGGGATAGAACAGCAAAAGTATGTGTTTAACTTTCCTGAAGATTTTCAAACACTTAGTGTAGAAACAGAAATTGAATCTTTTGGTCTGATGCAGAGAGTCGAGGAAGTGTATCCAGGCAGGAGTTCTGAATCTTTTGTCTTCTTGCACCTCACCTTGCAGGAGTACATGGCTGCATACTATTGCTCACAACATGACACATTCAAGAGGCTGCAAACAGTTTTACAATCACCATTTCCTGTCAAACAGTTTCTTTCTTGTTATTGTTATGACAAACATTCATGTCTGGATCCGCCAATGTCGGCAGTTATGCTTTTCACGGCAGGGCTAACAAAGTTTGGTTGGGATGATCAAGTACTATCAAGATATCTTCAAACCACTAACAATGAATCAACTATACTCTTATCGGCAATGCACCTACTTTATGAGACTCAATCTCCTGATTTCATTCGTCTATCTTTTTCTTCAAACCATGACCTACCAGCTAAAAGAACTGACAAATACGGTCTCCTTAATTTACCACAATTTTATGATTCTTATCGTCTTATTCCAACAGATTTCATTGTAGCTGGCTACTGTATTTCACACAGCAATAGGACATGGCTTGCTGAGGGTATTTATTATGCTGAACTACTTTCTAAAGGTCTCGCCATGTCTTTCAAACATCGCTGGAGCAGTATTGGTCATATAGCAGTACTTAATGCAGAAGCAAGGCGCATTCCATTCCTTTACCCTCATACTCAGAAAGTAGTAGAACTCACGATTGAAAATAGAAACGAACAAGAGAATGATTGTACTGATATTTTTACTAAAATCTCGACTTATTGTCCACTGCTGAAATCACTCACTATATATGTAACACCTACAACATGTCTTGCACCACTCTTCCAAGTTCTGCCTTCTATGAGCTCGTTAGAAAACCTTTTCTTTTGTCTTGCTAAGCATCCTCACGGCAGGTCTATAGATATATAGATATGGATAATATTTCTGATATATGTGAACAACTGCAGACATGTCCAACAAACCACAGAATAAAAGTTGCAGCTGAAGAAAGTAGCCATAGGTTTCCTACTCTTCCGTTAACAGTTTCATCAAAACTAGAGTGTCTTCAACTGTCCTATCTGACTCTCACTCCTGGCCTCTTTCAATCTGGGGATTTTAGTTCTCTTACAGTACTGAAACTCATTTCTTGTGAGATTCCAGATGATGCCTGCACCGCCCTTGTCCAATTTCTTCAATCACTGCAATGTGTCTTAAAAGAATTATCACTTATTCGTAGTAATAACTACTACTACTTTAGTAGCATCAACAAACTAATTCAAGGAATTGGATCTAATTGTACATTGAAAGTTTGTTACTTTGAAGGATACAATGATGTGAATATAGAACATTTAGTTGATGGTTTACGAGGGAGCAAAGATCTGTCTAGTCTTGAAGAATTAATGTTGCCGATCCCGTTCAGATATTATTCTTCCAAACACTACGATGAGCTGATTCGTCTAGTTAATGAACACAAAACGATCAGGTTGCTACGACTGTGTATGGAAGCCAAAGAAATCGTACGAAAATACAATATTCGAGAAAATCTAAAGATCGAATACTATGATAATTGTTAATTAAAATTATTTCTTCACTCATTTAAAATTAAAATTATTGTTTTTGCTATTATGCTTGTATACCACCATCCGATCTCATTCTTTAGTCTGTACTCTTTATCTCAGTGTTATTGTACTCATTCATTGTACTTAGTTGCTTGTATCTGACTTTGAAAATGTTATTATTATTGCTTCATTACTAACTACGTGGAGACTTGGGAATTTATTTCAAATAGTATATATTCAGCCTTAACAATATGCCTAATATGGATTATTACAGTAACAGCAAGAATTTTGAACAATTCGAAAGAAAACTCAAAATTCGGGAATATCTAATTCTTTGATGTGTAGTTATGTTCATAGTCCTGTAATTACTTTTGATTGTCTTTACTGGAGCGACGAGCTCGCCCTGAGCACGATCGATAGCTCTACATTTTTCTTATTTGTAGCTATTAAATTATGTCACACTTATCTTCATTGTGCACAATAACTAAGCTCTACACTTTTTAATTAGTTGTGCGAAAGGTACGAAGCTAAAACTGCTAAAGCAAGCTCATCTGCCATCTTTTCAGGTATTTATGCGATGATTTCGCCAAGCGCTGCTGGTACGTCAAATTTGCTATATTCGATGCCTATCGATAGGCAAGCAAACTGCACGCAGCAACTCTGTCTGCACAAATACCCTTGGACAGAGAAATACAGCTACTTTGCAAAAGTCATGAATATCATTAATTTGGTCACCCGCCACCTTAACTTGAGCTTTGGACTGAATTGTCACTGGGATGGGTAAACTTGTGAAAGTGCTTTTTATAGCTATTATTAACCTAAACGGTATATATTGTCATTTCTAATTTTTTCATGCTTTGTATTGTACTGTAAAAACAGCGGCAAAAATTATTTTCACCATTGCACTCTTTACAAAATTTACCATGGTTACTTACTTCCTGAATTCCTAGTTTCTCACCATGCAAGATCAACCCACCTTTTCCTCATTCTATCCCTAATTATTTTCCCTAGCACTGCCAGTGGAATCATCAACTTATAGTCTTATTGGTTCCATACTATTCAACTTTCTCTGTGTTCAAAAGTCCATTTTCATATTTGTAGCTATTAAATTATGTCACACTTATCTTCATTGTGCACAATAACTAAGCTCTACACGCATGTCTTTGGTAGATCATAATAGAATCTACGATTCCAGTTAATATACTAAGTTGAATGTAACATGCACAATTCTATATGGGATGCTGCTTGCAAGTGCCGGAACAAAATGGAATATACTATGCTTGCAAAACTAAAAGTCCCGGCTGTGTCCTCCAAAACACAACTACCTCTAGCTTTGAAACTGTCAATTACTTCACCTGACTGCATCCTCCAAGCTGCTGATGCAGGGATACTTGGGACTTTTAATTTTGAAGCATAATTATTATTCCATTTTGTTCTTTTACTTTTGCAAGCGTCATTCCTACACTTTTCTGTTTTTTTTTTTTTTATTAAATTACTTTTACTTTACTTTTTATCATTTTACTGCTTCTTGCACCTCAGCTTACAAGAGCATTTTTAGCTTCCCAGGACAAAATCCAGCAGAGATTCTACAAGATATTATAATTACAAGTAATAAAAACATTTTAACCAAAATGCAAGAGATTTAGGGTTGGTACATTTATCGAAAAAGTATGGAAACAAGATTTTGAAATGAAAAGGATTGTAACAATAGCAGTGTAATGCTACCTCCCTATTAAATTAACCACAACTATCGAAAGCAGTTAATTTAGGGAGGTAGCATTAAACTGCTATTGTTACAATCCTTTTCATTTCAAAATCTTGTTTCCATACTTTTTCGATAAATGTACCAACCCTAAATCAGAAAATAGATTATTTATAATGTAACAGTAGAATAAAGTTCTTGGTAGTCCAAAATGTTATTAAGACAGGTACATGATGTAACGAGTAGGTAAAAATAAAAAAATAAATAAAATTTAAGTAGGACCAATTCAGATTTAAATTAATAATAATTATAATTATTTTTTGTATCATAACATCATTATAACACTAAGGTGTAAGAAAAGGGGAACAAAGAAAACAACTAAACTAACAGAGGTAAGCAAGAAAAAAACAACAACAACAAAAAAAACAAAAAAAAAAACCAAAAAGCAAACAAAAACAAAAGCAAACAATAATAATAATTAAGAAAACAAATCTACAGTTAGTGAAGGCAAAGTGCCCCGCACTAAAGTTGCATTGCCACGTTGGACTGCCACCGATAGTCTTTGAATAAAATGTTTTTATTACTTGTTTCTTTTCTTTTTTTATTAATGACTTAGTTGGCACTTATGCTAATACAGTGTAAAGAGCCTCTTGAACTATTTCAGCTGGCTGCATGCCGCTCATGCATGGCGATCGACTCTGCACTGCATGCATTCAACACGCCGTACCATGCAACATTAGCTAAGCTTAAGCTAGCATTCTTACAAGCCTGAACAGACAAATCCAGTGTAACAGTGATGATTTGCTCGTTGTCTGCTGTGAACACCGCTAGTGGCAGCACGGCACTCGGTTACAAGCAATTTGTACTAAGGTGCGCTTGTATTAGAATATTTACATACACGGGCGTGCGCGAGTAGGCGTAACCTAGTAACGGAGTTCAAACAGAATGATGCATGGAATGGAGTCTTTTATGGATCAAAAATCGCTGTTTTCCTGGAAATACTCGCTTCTGCTAGTGTTTTAGGCTTAAATAGATATCAGGTGCACTGCTCCCAACGACTAGTGTAGTTTCTGTGTAGGTTTTGTCTTGAATAGCTCACTCGCCACGGCCCTAGGCTGGCTGGAGAAGAAGAAGAAGAAAGAAGATGAACAAACGGGTGACCACGTGAACTCTGGTTTACCACCTTAGACCTGGTTTCTTTTGCTTCTGAAGGTCTCTTTATAATCGCACAAATCGTGCAAAGAGCTTCAGAACGTTCGATTAGCTTGAAACGCCCGTACGGCGAAGATATGGCAGTGCCGTACTTAGTGCCTCCAGGCGAGACGCCATCTTTTCATGCCCATAGCAACTGGCCTTATAGTCTTTATTAGTAGACTCATTGTAAGCGCTTACCTCTTAGGATAGCCCCTAGGTAGTTAAAATACCCCTGATGTTGTCAACAGCCAAGATATATGTGAATTATTGCGTTTAGCCTAACTGTAGCCGCCATCTTACGCGTGGCATAATTATAACTCTAAATCTCATGGATTTTATACATATTGACTCCAGAATCTCTAAGTATAATCACTGTGTTGTACAATTTACTCCCGGAATCAAAATGAATCAAGCTCTTTCAGAACTGAAGTGTTTTCATAATTACCAAAGAAATTCCAACCAATGTGATATCTAAAAGTGCAATACCACTTTGATCCACTAGATCTTTTTCAATCACCAAAATGATGAGTCATGTGTTTGCTCTCTTCAATCACATGCATCACTGTCTTGGAAACAATTGAAATATACAGTTGATCACTTATTGTTGACGGTCAGGTAAAACTCAGGTTCATTTCGAAATGAGCCGATTGACTGCACAAGAATTTGAACTTTTGGTAGTTCTATTTAGTGCTGCATGCCGCACTGACCACACCTCCAATTGCAAGAAAGGCGCCAAGACTATGATCTCTGTGGAGTTGTGGCGAGCTCGAATAGGGCTCTTCAACAGCAAGGGATACTCTGCTTTCCTGGCTACTCTATTCTCGTCCTACATCCCTTTCAAATTTCATCGCCGACGCAAACGTGAACGTAATGCTACTCAAGATCCATCTACTGCCAGTCAGTCGTCATCACGTGCTCGTATAAACACAAGCACTGACTCTAAATCACCTCATTCAGCTAGCATCATCACTTCATCAGCTGTCAGCTCACTCCAGCAATCTCTCCTTTCGTTCTTCTGGTCCTCCTTTTCTCAAGTTCGTGGCTTGCTTAGTAGTTGTCTGTTACGAGAGGCTCTAGTCAGACTCGTACTACTGATAGTGATCATCTCTCAGGCTCTGATCATCTCCGGTGATGTGGAAACAAATCCCGGACCACTAGCATGTGAGTGACATTACATTTATACCTCACTTGTATATGGAAAGCCTAAATATTGTGTGTAAGAGGTGAAAGGTTTCATCTACTAATGGCGTCACTGATAATTTGACAGCTTTATTGCACCCTACTCCACAATTAGTGTATTGGACCGGTCTTGCTTGAAAATTAATTTTCAATATGAATTTTCACCTATACAGCCGACAGGCCCTCGTATAAGCAGCTACTGAATCTCAGGAATGCTGATGGATCTAGCCTTAAAGTTATTCAGAGGATCACTTCATTGGAACAATGGCAATGCACAGACTTCGCTCACATGCTACTAAGTGATGATGTTGTGGTGCGTAAGTATGAAAAAGAATACAAAGAAAAAGATCTGTTTGTTCGAGAGGTGCTTAAAGACTGGTTGTCTCGTAATGATGATGATGCTACTGATTTGGCTGTTCCGCGCACTTGGTCAGCTCTTGCTGAGTGTATCACTGATGCTGGTCTACCAGGAGCTCTCACCAAAGCCATCAATGATGCTTGTCCCCCTCAAGGTACAGTGTACACGTGTACACATCACCTTTATGTTCACATGACATGCAACAACATACAAGCAAGGAATAAGTTGTGGAACACTGTGCATCTGATGTGAGCTAGTCCTTTGATTATGCCTCGGTGGGCGAAGCCACGAGGCATACAGTAGTTCGTTTGTCAGTCATTCCGTCTGTTACTTCAGTTTTGCCATCGATTGTGAGGTAACAAATCATGTCATAGCTCGAGAACAAAGCTTCATATGTTGAAATTCATACAAGTTTCAAATTTTGGAAAGCGAGATAATATCGAGTTCTGTTCAGTTTGCTAGTTTTAGGGCTCATTGTTCAGCATACGCCGCAAAACTGAAGTAACAGGGGGAATGACTGACAGAATGACAACACAACTACTGTATGCCCCATGGCTCCACCCACCGAGGCATAATTAGTGGTCAGCACTGACTGGCTTCTAATTGCGTAACTAGTACTACATTGTGATTGCTGTACAGAAAAGTGTAATAGCTGTGTATGTGAAATGGTGGCATTCTACTGAGACACCTAGATTTTTTCAGTAATGTTTGCACTTCTCAATGATTGTGGTCATGAATGAATGTAATTGGTCTAAAACAGTTTAATTTTGCTGTCCAATAACATCTGAGAAGACCATATAAAAGATTGAATTTTTTAATTACACAGTCATACATGTATTCGTATGGAAGCCTCCTCCGAATAGAGGCCAGTCTGATTTAAAAGCCCGGTCGGAAATAAGGTAGCAAAGAAAAACGTTCTTTATAACGTAATCTAACTGGAGCGTTTGATAAGAGTGAATGTTTATGACAGTGATTCAATATTGCAGATGAACTAATGTAAACTTGTGGTGATAAAAATTATAATCACATTATATGCTCGTGGGCTTGTACAATAATACATCTGATGCTGTTGACTCATGGTTACTGGCCGACTCGCTACTGGTGAACTGTTTCTGCGTTAACTTTAGTGAACATCTCAGTTCAGCGGACCGTATGATCAGGTTTTCTCAGTTGTATGAAGTCGTGGGCAGGGCCAGAGGGTGAAATTTTTGGCAAGAGAGTAGCGTTCAAGAGTTATGGCTTGAAGAAGCTGCGAAATCGTCGTGGGTTTTTAACTTACTAGCTATTTTCTCTACACTGACTTACTAGGAGCTCAAAAAGACTATCTGGGGCCCTGCTCTGGATATAGAAGCGTGGAATGGCCATATCTGTTCATGTTTCTCTGCTAGGCTTGGACAAAAGTTGACTCAGAAAGTTGAAAAATTCGTGATGTGCTTTTTGGTCGCTGCCACCTAGGTACTTTGTATTATAAGTTTAGTTTTAAAACAAGTGCAGAAGAACAGTCTTTGGCATCTCTATTAGTTGCCTTTATGCTGCTCCAACGCGTTTTTAGGTAAAAAACTTATGAATAATTAATGAGCAAAGGGTACCCGCCACCTTAATCATTCATGCTCAAGCATTCCATTAACGTCACTGACATCGCTTGCTCATTTTAAAATTCTGTCTAGAAAAATGCAAAATCGACAACACATAGTGTGCATTTACAAAGTATAAAAGAGTTACATGTATATTGACCACTTCCAACCTTCTCTTAGTTTACTGCTTTCTGTACTCTGCTTTCTCTATCTCCTACATGTATATAAAGTACTAATCATAGTACATACACTGTGTTGAATGTGTCTTGTTATCATTAGATGCTTCTAAATCAGATGATGAAGTCAGTTCTCCACCAACTAAGAAAGCAAGAACATTATCTCCTGAATCGAAAAATGGAGGTCAGTGTGTGCTACATGTAATAATATTCAAAACTGTTACTGACGTTGGAAATGGCATGCTTGTTTTTGTGTAGTGCATAGCATTTTGTGTAGCTCTGTGAGCCACGGAACTAGTTCTGATGAACTTCATCCGTTCTCTACAGTGAGTCCATCTGAACAGCTAGCTTCCGTGTCTCACAGAGCTACACAAAGTGCCACACACTGCATGGAAACAAGTACGCTATTTTCAATATCGGTTCCTGTGGCACTCTAAATCTCGTAGTTGCCTCGACCCATCGTCTAACCTTGTGTACAGTCAATTTCATCTATTTATTACTGTGAGGATAATTCCCTTTGTATAACATAGGTCAGCCAGTAGCAGAAACCTGTGCAAGTATACTGCCTTATGAACAGACACACCTCCACCAAATCTACGCTTTCAGTGGTGAGTTGGACGAGTAGCTTGTCATGTATTTAAGTCTAGTAACAACCTACCATTCTCTATTCTGAATTAAGTCTAGTTCACAAAATAATAAAGCCGCTTATACCGTGTTTACACTATCACAAAGTGTTGTGCCGGAGCCAAGCCGTACTGGCCTCTAAGGTGGCTGCGTTTAAACTGCACGCTGTTTTGCAGCTTTTTTTACTATGACAACCAAGGGGTGTAACTTCATCTAACCGAAATGAAATTTGTTATTCATTCTAGTCTGATAATATCATTTAATTAACCCTCGGCGCATGCGCGAGGGTTACGGTACTTGCTTTAATTGTCATTCGTTCGTTCATTCGTTCTGTCCATCGAGCTGCAGAGACCATCGCTCACTTCTAAAAGTCAGTGAAGGTATAAACAGGCTTAGCATGACAATGGCTTGCAATGTGACTCGTGGATTTTGCTAAATTGCTTTCGTTCCCGAGTTATGGCTGGCTCACCTTGACTGACGACCGTCTTTGACCTCTCTGACGACAAAAGCACTCATAGTTGACTACCTAGGTACTTGTAGATTCCATCTAAACTGCAGGACAGCTCTAGGGGTGCGTAGACATCTCAAGAAAAAGCCTATCAAAGCCAGAGCAATGGCTACCTACTCAGTGTTCACGGTCACGCCCACTTGACACACCTTGTCCTTGTGGTCAGCACTTTGCTGTCTTGTGGTTAGCAGTGCAGTTTCAAATAGCAAGCAGGTTGGCTTTAGCTGCAAAGCTCCTTCTGCCGAGGGTTTTGTGAAATCTGTTCATTACTTCATCGTTGCTTTCTGAACAGAATAGATGTTTAATTTTTTAATGAATTTGATGGCAACTTTGAACTTTATCTTAGTTGCTCAACTAAAATCATCAGAGGATTTCGAGGATTGCAATTATAACAACATGATTACCGTTGTTCGAGTATTTTTCACTCATTTTGTGAGCTGAACAATTTGCGAAAATTAAGCCCACAAAATTTGTATACAGTACAATTTTGTATTATGCTCATTCAAATCGCAAAATTTGATCCCGCTAAAATTTTCCAAGTGAAAATTTTGTATCCCGAAAAATACTGACACTACGGTATTGTCCCATGAGTTCATCAGTGCATTCGTCAACTGTTTCTGCAGCAGTTTTCGTATGTACAAACAAAAACATCAAAACAAAAGTTTAAATTGTGTACAGATAATTCTTGTGAGGATAATGCTCTTTCTATATAGGTCAGCCGACAACAGAAACGAATACAAGTATACTATCTCACGATCAGACACTCCACCTTCAAATTGACACTGTCACTGGTAAGTTTTCCTAGTACAGTGAAACCTGTCTTAGCGACCACTCGCATAGAGCGACCACCTCTCTCTAGCGTACGCGACAAAATTCCGCGACAATTCTCCGAAAAACAGCTATAGAAAAGCACCTAGAGCCAACATGTCTACAGCGACCACCTGCCTAATGTGGACAACGACCGCACGTACCAGCACGCAGTGTACAAAACTTCACTGTCAATTACAGCCAGTAGGCGTGGCAATTAGGCGTGGTTACTGATTACTGCATGCATGCTGATGCTGACTGGCGCGAACATTTACGATCAGCTGCTGTTGACTTGACACTGCTAAGCTAAGAAATATTTCTGTAAAACAAACTGTACTGGAGGACTTTTTCACTAATGTATGCACCAGCCTGAATATCAGTCAATTCATTGTAAAAATGAGTAATTTATTTTAGTTGTGAAGAGTTTTCTGTTAGCTACATTTGTTGAAGTAATTGCACATTATAAACGCATGAATCCTGTCTAATGAGGTCACATTTGGTAGTTCACAGGTACAGTGGAACACACGAAGAGAGTAGAAAAATGTGTTTTTGACATTTTGTTTCATATCTCAGGAATCAAGTGTCCTATGATCATGTTGCAGGTACCATTATGATCCTCTATCCTTACTGAATGTAATGAACTATATGGTTTCTTGTCACGTGACACACACATGGAACAATATGGCGCTCTTTAGAGGCATGTAGCAGAACACGTTTAGTTGGAGATCTCTGTAAGTGCTGGTAGTTAAGAGCTCATAATGGATATCTTAACTGTCCTAATGTATACGTACCTTTGACCAACATCTCGGCACCCAGTCAGCGTTACTACAAAAGTGCGGTGCGAAAACTTGTTTTTGCGACCAGCCCCAACGTTAGGTTAGAGAACTCACGAACCTGCGGGAGTTAAGATGCAAAACTTGCTTGCTGGATAGCTTACACATTAATGATTACGAAAACACTTACCTTGAGCACCTTCTTCGCTTCGTCGTGAATAGCGCAGCTCTTCCGTTCGCGAGTGCTGTTTTCTTGCCGTCATCTTGCGACTTTAATGAATTTTTGTGATGTCACGCATAATAATTGTTGGCTGTGTAAACGTCATAACTATTGAAACACATTGAATCAATGTAATAGTTATGATGCAACACATGTTAATAACCAATGTGTGACATCACAAAATCCATTAAAGTCGCAAGATGGCGGCAAGAAAACAGCACTCGCGAACGGAAGAGCTGCGCTATTCACGACGAAGCGAAGAAGGCGCTCAAGGCAAGTGTTTTCATAATCATTAATGTGTAAGCTATCCAGCAAGCAAGTTTTGCATCTTAACTCCCGCAGGTTCGTGAGTTCTCTAACCTAACGTTGGGGCTGGTCGCAAAAACAAGTTTTCGCACCGCACTTTTGTTGTAACGCTGACTGGGTGCCGAGATGTTGGTCTAAGGTACGTATACATTAGGACAGTTCACATATCCATTATGAGCTCTTAACTACCAGCACTTACAGAGATCTCCAACTAAACGTGTTCTGCTACATGCCTCTAAAGAGCGCCATATTGTTTCATGTGTGTGTCACGTGACAAGAAACCATATAGTTCATTACATTCAGTAAGGATAGAGGATCATAATGGTACCTGCAACATGATCATAGGACACTTGGTTCCTGAGATATGAAACAAAATGTCAAAAACACATTTTTCTACTCTCTTCGTGTGTTCCACTGTAAATGCCTACAGAGTCCACCTGTCTATTGCAGCCTGTCGGAGTTGGGCCATAGGTGGTCGCTTTAGACAGGTGATTATACTTAAGGTGGCGCTTCACCGGAAACAGCAAGTAAATAATAATATTCACGGTTTATTCATAGATATCGATCGTCAACCGGCTATGCCCAATAGTCGTAATACAAATTTGCGGCGCACGCTCACTTAGCCTCGTACCCAGGCTCTCAGGTGGGCTGCGTGGGTGGCTATTAGAGAGCCTGGTACGCATTGCATGCGCATGCGTCAGATTTTGAAAAGCACGGGTGAATAATCGAAAGACACAGCCCTCGCCCCACACTTATAAGTTTATGCATTAAGGTGGCGGTATACCGTTATGCGCTCGCCGCATTATAGGCATTATACGGTAACACACTGTATGACGTCACAGTGTGTTACCGTAAATGAAATTTTAAAATAAAATGAATAATAAGTGATCACGAAGCACACTGTACTGCTGGATTTAGAATTAGAAGTGTTCTGTCTTTCTGTTCAAAGATTCTCTGTCGAGCCACTCTGAAGGTTCTCTTATCCCTCCTTTGTGAATTCGAGGAGCCGCTAGTTCAGGAAGGATTGCAGTGAAAAAGAATTTACGAAGGCGTGGCATTGCTTTTGGGTAATGGATGCTGCCACCATTCACCAAAAATAGCACTACGGGTTAATTTGCTTGATGCAATGAAGACCCCCGCATCTTCTACAGTAGCAAACGGAGGGCCGCACGAAGAGATTTTTTGAATATCGACTCGTATTGCAGTTTTATGCTTGAGAACACGCAATAGGCCATTCCCAATAAGAGCAAAGTATGCGTGGAATGTATGCGTGGGCGTACAGCTCTTGCCTACCCAGCACTGGAGTGCGAGATGATTACGTAATGGCTGGCGTTTATACACGAATTTATATGGCGCTTATGAGAAATATAGCGATACTTTTAGCGTCTGTTTAGCGATCTCCGTATACCGCACAACCGCGTGGCCTTGCTTGCCGTCTTCATCCAAGCACGCTCTGTGGAAGGATAAAGATTCCGCGAGGATAGGCACCAGCGTTGGCGAGCTACAGACGCACAAGCAAGGGCTACTTCGCCGAAAAAGATGGCCACTACTAGTGCAAGCTGCTCTCAGGATGCAGTTGCTGTGTATCTGGAAGACGGAGATATTGAGGGAGCTACTTTGGAGGAACCCTTGGAAGCCAAGACAATCCCACAACTACGCTGGTGGCTTGTGTATCACGGGAGGTAGCAGGCTAAGTAGCCCTTGCTTGTGCGTCTGTAGCTCGCCAACGCCGGTGCCTATCCTCTTGGAATCTTTATCCTTCCACAGAGCGTGCTTGGACGAAGACGGCAAGCAAGGCCACGCGGTCGTGCGGTTTACGGAGATCGCTACACAGACGCTAAAAGTATCGCTATATTTCTCATAAGCGCCATATAAATTCGTGTATAAACACCAGCCATTACGTAATCATCTCGCACTCCAGGCTAGCCTGGAAGCCAATTTGCCAGTCATTAACGCTAATGAAATTCTTTAGGCTCTTATTGGGAATGGCCTATTGTTGGTGCAGCTCCAGGGCTTGTTTTGCGGTATTTTGCGTTTTTAGAAAACTCAAAGAATTTATCAGGAAAAACTCTTCGTCTGGCCCTCGGGAAAACGTTTAAAGCATCGTGAATACTGTTTTATCTTGCTCGAAGACTCCCGTGGAGAGATTTTTGGTGAATGGATCATCGATCTTAATGGGTTGTGTATCTAACGATGGTACGAGGTGCGTTCGAAATACTTGCAAAACAGCTTTGTTTACCTATCTTTTCGACATGTAGCTGGTTTTTGGCGCTTAGTTTTGTCTCCTAGCTGGATAGCAAGCTGTTTTCGAAACCACTGCAGCCACGCCCAGACGGTATACTGCCACCTTAATGCGAACAATGCTGGAAATATTGTTTGGGATCCAACCACGCTCAGGCAAGCTGCTGCATCTACTTGGCCGCTTTTCCAGGTACACGCGACAAAATTTTGAGCAATTGGAGATCTGTCAGACTTTGTCGAAATCAGGCCAAAATTGAGAATATTTGCCACTCGTGGCGTTCGATATGGCTCGCAGCAGTACAATGCTTCATCATGGCATGCTTAGTCGGCCTAAACACTGCTCCTTCTGTGTTTTTTCAAAACTAACAATGAGTATCCCGATATAAGTAAGAGTGCACGGACATCAACAGTAGTTTACTGTAGTATACGATGTAACCATCAGATGGTTACATTACGTCATTTTCGCGCATGCGCATGCAATGCGTACCAGGCTCTCTATAGATCTAATAGCCACCCACGCCGTCCACTCCGAGAGCCTGGGTACGAGGCTAGCGCTCACCATCATGGCGGCTAATGAGAACAGTTCTTAGGTACACAATGGTCTGCTGTTCCTTGACGCAGGCTGCTGTTTCTAGCTGGATTGAGTCCCTTAGACATCGGGCCATAGACATTTGCATTGATTTAACGAAGTAAGCTATATCTTCCGTGTAATAGCTGCATATCGACTCGTGAGTGGCAGAACTGGCTAATATTCAAGAAACCAGGCTTTTTTTTTCGGGGAAAATGATGCAAATGCATGTGAAGCACAAGAAGGCAAATTCTCATCTGTCTTGTGTCGCTGTCGCACATAGTGCTCGCCAGCAGGCGTCGTCTGTCCCGCTAATCTGTTTATGCAACAGCACTCAAACTTGGAATAATAATAGAAGACCACTAGGTGACTGAGCATCACACACAAAAACTCTATAACTGAAAGTATTGTAGAAAAAAGAAAGGGTAGCTGCATAAAGTATGAATAATATTAACTACTTCCTGTTTCCGATCAAGCGCCACCTTAATAGACGTTCACAACTTCACATCTCATGCATATGCCTTGAGCTATACAAAGATGTAAGTGTTCCACACTTTTTAGGAATTGCCAAGATCCTATGCTTAGTAGCAACTAAAGTTAACCACAAAGTAGCCATAAATGCATGTAATTAAATGGGCGTGCCATGGCATCACGTTGATTTAAACCGCAAGTTACGGAGATTTCTGGTACACATTTTGCGCAATTTATTCTAGGGCTGAAACGAATAACACATTTTCATGTTCGAATAGTGATAGTCACTAGCTAAAATGAACGAATAGTCGAATACTCTATTATCGGAATAAAACTAGCTCTAGCAACCAGTGCGCAAGAACAAAATATGTTAGAAAGTTGTATATCAACATAAAGTCAGGGCTCAGGCTTGATTTGTGGACTGGTTACAAATAGCCCAAGTTTCCCAACCGCTAAAAGACTTTAAAACGAATATTTGAATAGCTGCAATAGCATTCGAATACTGTCAAAACGATCGAATAGTCGAATAGTACAAGTATTCGTTTCAGCCCTAATTTATTCCATGTTGCAGTGTGCCTTCATCCTTCGGCGGTTTGGAGAAACCACTGAAGGGTAGCCGCCTCTGCCTTTGCCAACAGAGGGTGTCCCTTGCGGCTTGTGGAACCGGCCTCGTGACCCACACACTTACGTAAACAACACCACCCGTCAGACAAGAGTATTTGCTACGGTGGCAGGTCACGGCTCTGAGAGATGAGGCATGAGGAGCTAGTCTCTCGGAGGGGTTGTGAGACTGAGTATGATTTTAGAGTTTCAACCTGTCGTTCCAGAAGAAGGCTGCTGGACTGGGTCACCACGTGAGGCTTGTGACCTGCACCGTGAAGCCCAGACCTCGTAACTACCAGCAATGGCGTCACAACAGCACCGTTTCTTGAACATGACTCCGTACTTTTGACCGATCCCTAGCTTTGGAAGGAGGTGATCGTTTTCTGGATCCCATGTTCCCAGTGAACCAACGATGAATGCATCTAGCATAGTTTCGAACCCCTTGTCCTTGAGCCGTTTCTAACACTACGGGTTCAATGCTCTATACTCTGCCGTGTTCAAGGCAAACTAGCTGCATACTGGAATTCTAACTGTACAAATACTCATTGCTAGAAAAACAGCTTTTTGAAAGTTATGAATCTCATTAATTTTAGCTTACCCGCCACCTTAATAATCTCTGGCCTAAGTATATATGACTGTCTCTCTCATATTATCTGTGACTCTTGATCTCAATTTTATTCATTATGTTTTATTCGAAGATGAGAAGAAGAAGGAGGATGATAATGCTGATGATGATCAAGCCAGTTCTCCACCAACCAAAAGACAAAAGACATCTCAACCTAACATTAGTAAGTTTGTGTGTGTTTGCCTAGTTAGCCATGTGGGCTCATGGACCCATACCAAATTCCAGGACAGGAGCGATATTTTCATTTCATGTCTATAGTACTCTCAAGTGTAATTGTGCAGCTGAATAGTACTTAACTTTTCTTTTTCAACAACAAAGTGGTTTAGATTTTCGTGTCACTTTATCACTATACGGACAAACACATAAGTATACTAGCAAGTGTACAGGCTACATCTGGCAGTCAGAGCACAGCTTGCGCTGCCAGTCTGAGTTTGGCGACTTATCACTTGTGAAGTTGTCATTGTAGCTTTCATGATAGCACAGATGTGAAGACACATGGCCGTGTAGGTGCTGCCATGTTGATAGTATTTGTTTAGTCCTTGCTACCTTAGGCTAGTACTTGCTCTTCAGCTTCTAGATCTGTTGTAGTCACCAGAGAAAGCTGTGTGTATACTGGTTATGTACATTTTTGATAGCAATGTGTTATCTGCCAGTTATAGTAATAGATGCAGTAGATGTCAGACAACTTGTGAAGACATACACTGTACATAAAGGAAATGACACTAGGCAATGTAGTTGCACGCAACTGTTGCCAGCAACAAAATCGTGTAGTCATGCGAATGTGTGTCATGCGTGTAGTCATGTGTGTCATGTGAATTCGAAGTAATTCTGTTGCACGAATATAACACCGTTTTATTCCAGGCAACGTACAAAGTTGCGTGGTGTATCATCGCCTTAGCCCTTTAATTACTGAATTGTTTTGACGACAATATTTGACTTCCTCTAAGCTGACAGTTTGTCTTGCGATTTTCTACAACATGCAGTACGCTAGCTGTCCCAAACTAGCACTGTTTTTTCCTGGCATGTCAAAGTTTACGACCATGTACTAAACTCTGAGTTGGCCACTCCCACTTCGGAACTGAAGCCGCTTAAGTGCTGCATCCTCATCATTTTCCAGCCAATTTTGGTCTTCCTTTAGCCCTGGTGACTGATACAAAAACCTGGTGGTGTCCAGGTGAGCAAACAGCACAGTTTAGACCATATTCTATGCCAAAGTATGCATTTCTGGGCACCCTGAAGCCCCAAAAATGCCAAAAGCAGCGAGGGGCTCTGCCCCTTCGAACCCCGGGTTAAAGGAGGGACACCCCCCTTTAAAAATCCCCCCGTCTCCCGTTCTATATATTTTAGTGGGAAGGGCGCGACGAAAAACAGTGGGTTTTTTCTGGTAATTTGCAATTAAACTTGATTTGACCTTTCTAGAGAACTTTTCACACTAGTTATGACGTCTAGAGTAGGTGGAGTCAATTATGACGCCAAAAGGCGTCATTAGGGGTTAAAGGGTTAATGTAATGTAGACATTATGGTTATTTTTGTGTCACCTTAGGTCAACCAGCAGAAGGAAGCTCATTAGTTGGCAGTCATGGTCATCATTAAAGTAGATTGCCATATTTAAATGAAAAGCGGGCGGATAAAAACATTGGAAATTACGGAATCGACGCGGACGTATAGTTACATTATACTGTAGATACTGTCACACTCTAGCTCAACAGAGGCATCAGTGATACATTGGAACACACGAAGAGAGTAGAAAAATGTGTTTTTGACATTTTGTTTCATATCTCAGGAACCAAGTGTCTTATGATCATGTTGCAGGTACCATTATGATCCTCTATCCTTACTGAATGTGATGAACTATATGGTTTCTTGTCACGTGACACACACATGAAACAATATGGCGCTCTTTAGAGGCATGTAGCAGAACACGTTTAGTTGGAGATCTTTGTAAGTGCTGGTAGTTAAGAGCTCATAATGGATATGTTAACTGTCCTAATGTATACGTACCTTTGACCAACATCTCGGCACCCAGTCAGCGTTACTACAAAAGTGCGGTGCGAAAACTTGTTTTTGCGACCAGCCCCAACGTTAGGTTAGAGAACTCACGAACCTGCGGGAGTTAAGATGCAAAACTTGCTTGCTGGATAGCTTAAACATTAATGATTACGGAAACACTTACCTTGAGCGCCTTCTTCGCTTCGTCGTGAATAGCACAGCTCTTCCGTTCGCGAGTGCTGTTTTCTTGCCGCCATCTTGCGACTTTAATGATTGTGATGTCACGCATAATAATTGTTGGCTGTGTAAACATCATAACTATTGAAAACACATTGAATCAGTGTAATAGTTATGATGCAACACATGTTAATAACTAACGTGTGACATCACAAAATCCATTAAAGTCGCAAGATGGCGGCAAGATAACAGCACTCGCGAACGGAAAAGTTGCGCTATTCACGACGAAGCGAAGAAGGCGCTCAAGGTAAGTGTTTTCGTATTCATTAATGTTTAAGCTATCCAGCAAGCAAGTTTTGCATCTTAACTCCCGCAGGTTCGTGAGTTCTCTAACCTAACGTTGGGGCTGGTCGCAAAAACAAGTTTTCGCACCGCACTTTTGTAGTAACGCTGACTGGGTGCCGAGATGTTGGTCAAAGGTACGTATACATTAGGACAGTTAAGATATCCATTATGAGCTCTTAACTACCAGCACTTACAGAGATCTCCAACTAAACGTGTTCTGCTACATGCCTCTAAAGAGCGCCATATTGTTTCATGTGTGTGTCACGTGACAAGAAACCATATAGTTCATTACATTCAGTAAGGATAGAGGATCATAATGGTACCTGCAACATGATCATAAGACACTTGGTACCTGGGTTATGAAACAAAATGTCAAAAACACATTTTTCTACTCTCTTCGTGTGTTCCACTGTACAATTCAAGCACACTCTAGCTCCCACGTGCTGGCATGGAGGGAACATTACAAAACCATCATACATCAGCCAGCAGCTGGTTATTATTTGTATTTGGCTGACAATGAACTTACCATGATGCATCTAACAGTCTGTCAAACTCACCATCACTGCTGAAATCCTGCATTTTGATGATTTCTATGGTACTGTTGTAACTAGTTAAAGCACCGTATTGCACGAGCAGACGGTGCTTTTACTGGTTTGTAGCACGACAGCTTGCCGCTGTCACTGAATCTTTGTGCCAGGGCGACTTATTCTCGAGGTCGAGCCAAGGTCAGTCTCCGCCCACCCTATCTTTAACCCTCCTGGCCGTGCTATATTTTCCCTGGCCGTGCTATATTTTCCATATTGCGAACGGCGTTCACATTATGGAAAATATAGAACGGGCGGCGCCTTTGATACGCCCACGCAGAGTGCTACAATAGGCTATTATTGTAGAGTGCTACAGTGGCTCTGAACCCTTGTAACACTTCTAGACAATGTATTGGCACTCCATATTAGAGAAGACTCTCTGTTACTTCTTAGGGAACTTGGTAAACGCTGTCTCCACTGCTGTCTGCATACATTACCAGCATTGCTACCGCGCAACAGGTCCCCCATCTACGTCACACGTAAGCCCCGCCCACCACAGGAAGTGTTTTAAAGTGCCGTTTTTGGCAGCTCATATCATGAAAAAATACTTTTTTGGAAGTAAAACTTTGGAGGGAGTTTTTAGGGACCTATACCTACAAAACATGCAATAAGCTCAAAAAAAACTTTTGGCGATACTTACCCTTTAAGTTTTCCTGTAAACTGTTCTTTCATTTTAACAAAATGCTAATTTAGGTATTTGATCATTAAAAGCCTAAGAAAGTTGACTTTAGTAACCAGACCCTCTCTGGAGCTGGCAGAAGAGGTGTGGTCTGGGGACGAGACTAGGTTCTCGCTAGGATGTTGATGGATCAGTAGTTATTATACCCACAGCATACAATTACTATTTATTATACCATACTAAGACTATTCTGACCAATCAGATTGCGCTATTTGAGGGATATAATGGGTCATATTTCCCTCCGCGTCACGTGCCCAAGATCAGAACAGCCTTTAGCATGGTACAAGTAAGTTATATCGCATGTTGGTGGGACGTACAACCCGTTATATCCCGCGGGAAAGGGCTAGCGCTCTCGTGAAGTCTCGAAAGCGCCTCGGGCTTCGCCCTCGGTGCTTCCTCGACTTCACTTGAGCGCGCCCTTTCCCGCGGGATATAACGGGTCGTATATCCCGCTAACGCGGGATATAACCTACTCATATACCACTTGAATGCCTGTCCCAGTGGATAGAAGATGATTACTTGTTTATACACATGTATCCTACCTACTACTTATACCATACTTCAATGTTTCTGACCAATCAGATTGCTCAAAACGAGGTGATTTATTTCACTTATTACACCTCCCAGTTCACTTATTACACCTCCAATTTCACTCATCACACCGCAGAATGGACCCGTTGTGAACAAAACAGTTATACTGTCGTAGCTTGGAAAAAGATTTGATTCACGCACTTACTCTTCGTAGTTAGCTTCTCCATGCTCAAGCGCTTCTAGTGAGACCCAAAGTAGCGCTTCTACACGGCTGGAAGATTGTAAACTGAAGCGTCGTCACTAACTTATGAATTCAAACGACGCGCTCTTACACGATCGTCGCTCGATGATGGAAACGGCGACACTACTGGCTTCTCGCAACAGTAGAGGGCTTGTTTCAGTGCTTGGTAGTCTTGGGAAGCTTACCTGAGAGCGCAGTATGGTATAAATACCTTATACCATGAAACAGTTGGGCAATACGGGATTAAAATCACCTTGGAAACCGAAATAGATGCCCTCGTGCTTCGCGCTCGGGTCGTCTATACTATCGGTTTCCGCGGTGATTTAAATCCCGTATTGCCCTCCTTTTCATGGTATAACCTATATTTATACACCTACTTATCCTAATACCCAAATGGAGCAGATGACTGTGATTTGAACCCTAAACCCTTGGGTCTAGGAAAACTAAATGAAGTGCTCCATTCAAAAACTGCCTAGCGAGAACCCCCGAGTGTTTTAAAGATGATGTATAATGTAGAATTTGCTGTTTAATTTAACTTTTGTGTCAATATCCCGACGGTTACATCTTTTAATAATTATGCATGTGTGCAAGAAGAAAAATGCATATGCTTGAAATGAAAAATGCATAATGTTGAAAATTGCATTTTTACAATGAAATTTCTTTGTGTAACAGTTTTGTGCAATAGCAGTATACATGCAGTATCTTTACAGTACTTGTCTTTTTTTCATCATTAGATCATACTTGGTTAGTTCTGAGTGATGATAATCCCTCACCAGCTAAGAAACCAAGAAAATCATCTCGTCCTGGTACAAGTACAAGTAGTCAAGGTTAGTACACACATTGTATACTAGCGTGTAGTTACGTACTAAGTAAGACAGTGTTTTCACAGATGATCTAGACCATTTTAGTGAAAAACACATGAATTTGTTATCAGTTAAGCCTCCCGTTAACACATGTTCGATAAAACAAGCATAAAAATGGTTGCCAATGAGAATATGGGGAAAATGAATACATTGATTTTTCTCGTGTAAACACCAAAAGCCTTTTTGTACACGTATGAGTGTACCCCCGGCTTATACTTCTCTAGGCCTAAATAAATTATCAGGTACACTGATGGTCATATAGGTAGTGTTGCTTCTGTGTACGTTTAGTTGCATTTGGTTCACTCACTACTGTGCTAGACTCTCTGAAGCAACTTGTGACCACGTGAACTCTGGTTTACCACCTTAGACCTGGTTTCTTTTGCTTCTAAAGGTTTCGTTTTAATCGCACAAATCGTGCAAGGATCTTCAGAACGTTAGATTCGCTTGAAACGCCCGTACAGCGAAGATATGGTAGTGCTGTAGTTAGTGCCTCCAAGCAAGACGCCATCTTGTCATGCCCATGGCAACTGCCTTTTTTAGTAGACTAATTCTAATTGTAAGCGCTTACCTCTTAGGATAGCTCCTAGGCAGTTAAAATACTACTGATATCGTCAAAAGCCAAGATATACGTGAATTATTGTTTCCAGCCTAAGTGTAGCCGCCATCTTGTTTTCCGCCCAACCCTAAATTAGCCTCGTCCCCTGGCCAAAATTTTGCAACGCAGAAACGCAACGGAACGAAAATACGAAAAGTGGGCCTGGTAAGGGTATAGATGATGTTACTCATATACATAGTTGCCAACCATCCCGGTTTGGCCGGGACGGTCCCGGAAAAATGGCTATTGTCCCGACGGTGCCCTGGAAAGACAATTGTCCCGGAATTTTAGCACTTGGCTCATTAACACTCCCGGAATTTTAGCACTTGCCTCAAAGAGTTCGAAGAATAAGTGCTTCCTCTTCTGCTCTCGCCTCTGCTAGTTGTGTCACTTGGTCTGCTTCACGCGGTGTTCCACAGACTTAGTACATGTATACAGAGTAAACTAATTAATAGGCGTGTTTATTAAAATCAATGGGTGTGGCCGGTTAATTTGTAGGTGTGGTTTGAATATTAATGAATGTCCCGGACAAAATTTTTCTGGAGTTGCCGTCTATGCATATACTTGGCAATGAATATCGTTAACAAAAGCTTGCTAACGATGAAAAAAGCAATACTAACACGACACAGCGCTTGCCTTTAGAGATAATGGATTGCTTCAGCTTGCTGTCACAAAGGAATGGGAGAAGTTGGCGGCTAAATGTGAGGCAGAACAGCACAAATGCTGAGCTACAAGATACTTTTATTCTTGAAAGAACACGGAAAGTGCTTCTGGAATGGGCTAGTATACTGTGTAATGTAGCGACAATGCCCAAAAAGATTACGAATACCCCAGATACCTGGGTATAGTCTGAGCACGCGCACTAGTACCCTTGCAGTGTGTACCAGGCCCAATTTTCGCTGTTGCGTTTCTGCGTTACAAAAATTCGGCAGGGGATGAGGCTAACCCTAAATATGCCACGTCTATACTGCGTGGCAAAATTACTTAACCCTTTATTCTCAATTTCATTCAAGTTATGGCAGAAATTTCTTCTGAAAATGCAATTGTGTCTCAAAGGACATCGCTTGCATTATTACCACAGGCAGCACATGGTCTATGTTCAGACGAGCATTTAGCTGAAATTTCCAAGAAGATTGTCGATTGGCGATTTGTCTCTCCTCATCTTGGGCTAACAGAAGCCGATGAATTCGCGATACTAGGAGAAAATTCTCATTCTGTACCTGCTCAAAAGATCGCGATGCTGAGAAAATGGAAGCAGAATCAAGGAACAAAGGCCACGTACAAGAGACTGTGTAAAGTACTTCGAAAGTGTGGCTTATGTGATCTCGAAGAGAAAGTCACTGAACTGATGCTAGCTGAGAGTAGTAGCTCTTCAGACGAAGAAGGTGAGACATATATTCATGTAATACATTTAGTGCATGTACATGTAGTTGCATGCATGATGGATTTAGTGCAAAAATCAATTACATGTATAGTACCTGCACCCACTGATGATAAAGGCTGTGACTAGAGGTTCGGTACCAGTTCTCTCAAATATTGCTTAAAGAGCCGTTCAGTAATAGGCGTGGCTGCAGGTTCCGGCATGCAAAGCATAAAGTGAAACACAAAAACTAAATCCTAAACTCAAGACTAAAGCCTAGTGTAGAACAGCAGTAGAGTTAAAAAGAAGTTAAGAGAAAAATGCCTGTTCCCACCACCAAGCGTACCATGACACTCTCAGACACATTGCCTCACTACTCCACTACCGCTGCTAACACCACGGTTATATGGACATTATAAAATGCGTGGACATTACATAATTATGGTGCATATTACCGGCTCTTAAGCAGTATTTAAAAGAACCAGTACCGTACCTCTAGCCGCTATGTTCACAAAAACAAAACAAACAGCAGACAGTAGATTTGTATTGTACTCTGGCAAATTTCGTCTGTGATTCTACCTATCTGTTGGCATGTACTGAGTCAGCGCATTTTTATGCCTCGGTGGGTGGAGCCACGGAGCATGCTGTAGTCGTGTTGTCATTCTGTCAGTCTGTCGCAATTATTTCTCGTCGCTTGCTGAAAACTAATCACTGAAACAAGCAACACTGGTAGAAATCGATACTTGCTCGGATTTGAATTTCAAGAAGTTTGACTTAGTGCGTAAGTTACAACGTAGATGGCTCACCTGGATGGCTGTTGTTGGTGATGTGGATTTCTATAAAGACAAAATTGTCTACTGCTGGCTGCCTTACAGCTAGTGAGTTTGTCTTTCTTCAGAACAGTGTGGCAGACTTGTATGAAGCTTCGTTCTCAGGCGTAGTTTAACTCTTTAGGGACCGACTTATTTTGACGAAAACTTGACTTGCTTTTAACTGACGGTTTGTCTTGCAATTTTCTACAACATGCAGTACGTTAGCTCGTCCAAACTAGCACCCTTTTCTCCTGACATGTCAAGGTTTACGACCATGTACTAAAGTCTGAGTTGGCCACTCCCACTTCGGAACTGAAGCCGCTTAAGTGCTGCGACCTCGTCATTTTTCTTTTAATTTTGGTCTTCATTCAGCCCTTGTGACTGATACAAAAACCTGGTGGTGTCCAGGTGAGCAAACAGCACTGTTTAGACCATATTCTTTGCCAAAGTATGCATTTCCGGGCATCCTGAAGCCCCAAAAATGCCGAAAGCGTCGAGGGGCTCCGCCCCTTCAAACCCCGGATTAAAGGGGGGACACCCCCCTTTAAAAATCCCCCCGTCCCCCGTTCTATATATTTTAGTGGGGAGGGCGCGGCGAAAAACAGTGGTTTTTTTCAAGTAATTTGAATTGAACTTGATTTGACCTTTCTAGAGCACTTTTCACACTACTTATGACGTCTACAGTAGGTGGAGTCAATTTTGACGGATAAATCCGCTATAGGCCCTAAAGGGTTAATTACCTCGCGATCGATGGCCGCTGCTGGCGATCTAGTAGACAAAACTATTCACAGCTAGAAGCTGATAGGTTAGAATTTCACTACAGAATAGCAGCGCGTGTCTAAAGAAAATGTGTATAAGCAAGCTACATGTATGGACGCTATCTCGCTCGTGTGCTGAGCCGTGCTATGCACTTGAACTGAACATTATAGACACGCCCAGTTGAATTAGTGGTCAGCACTGATTGGCTTCTGATTGCATAACTATTATACTGCATTGTGATTGCTGTACAGAAAGGTATAACAAGATATGGTAGTGCCGTACTTAGTGCCTCCAGGCAAGACGTCATCTTGTCATGCCCATAGCAACTGCTCTTATAGTCTTTATTAGTAGACTAATTGTAAGCGCTTACCTCTTAGGATAGCTCCTAGGCAGTTAAAATACTACTGATGTTGTCAAAAGCCAAGATATACGTGAATTATTGTTTTCAGCCTAAGTGTATAGCCGCCATCTTGTTTTCCGCCCAACCCTATATGCCACGTCTACCACGTGGCATAATTAGTCCAAGTCAAAATGTGATTTTTATAGATATTTGAGCGACTGTAACTAAAAAAGTAAACTTGATTTTGAGTTGGTCGACCTCAGGTCTAATAGAACAAGGTCTGACGATTTGAATGTTGTGTTCAAAATTGAAATCCAAAGAAAAGGTAGGTTCCACTTTTGAGGTGAAGGTGGGAAAAAAACAAGCTTTGCCCGGAAAGAAATGAAGTATAGCAGTTGCGTTTAGAACAGTTTGAGCATGATTTATTCTGTTTAAACTGCAGCGCTAGTATCTCAGACTATCCCTAGAGTGTAGTAAAGGTTCAGGAGGGTTCTTAGAAGTCACTTGTGGCCGCCATGGATTCTCTATAAGCACTGATATTGTCACACTGCTTACTTTCTGTTCTGAAAAGAACATTGTTACAGGTAATACATAAGCTTGAGCTTAGCATAGCTATACACAACCATGTTGGAACAGTGGACGTCTACTGCAAGCGTTTATAGAGCTGTGAAGTTGCCTACCTGTACCATGCTAGCGAACGGCGACAGCACTTTGTAGTTCGGATCGAAGGAAGCGAACGTTCGAGGCACACCAATAGGAGTCTTTGTAAGTACCATAGACGCTACTGGGACTAGTAAAAACTGTGCAAGAAGCACGGTGAACTATGATCCAAGGTGACCTTCACGGAACGAATTAGCAACCTGTTATATTCATTGTGTTACATTAATAAACGTAATTCCGTGTGATGTCTGCTGATCTAAAATTATTAGCTCTGTCTTCCAAGTTTAATCTTTCAATTCCTGGACCACCACTTAGACTGCATGTACATGTATGTTTGTGTTTTGAAATTAAGTCAAAGAGCTCAATTTTTACTTAACCAGGGCCTGCTGAAGACATCATTGCACCAAAAGATGTTTCTTGTAAATTTAAAGTTGCAGACCTAGTTCAGCTTCCTGAAGGAGGTCAGTCTGTTCCTATGTATTTCTCATTGTTATTCATGTTGCTGACTGTAGGTTTCACTAGTCATCATGGTCCTATTGAAGTCATGGTTAAACCAGGTCCTGAGGTTCCTGAAAGTCTACTTACTCTCTTGGAGAACTATGCTGACATGCTATTAGTACTAAGAACCACAGTGCTACCTGAGGATAAGTTCCGTTGCCTCAAAACTTTCTTATCTGATTTGTGTGATGAAAAGTCGATACGGCAATGTTCTACGTTAGATGATGTCATTGACCTCCTTAAAGAACATTTGAAGATTTACTTCTTCAACATTGATACTCTTAATATTAGTTGTGACAAATTCTGTAGTTGTGAAGCAAAACTTTCAATAGAGCAGTACAGAGAGCAGCTTAATCACTTCCTCTCGAATACCTCTGTCGAGAAATTTAAGGATGTTTTGAAAACGAAGATAAGTGACAGCAGTAAAGTGGAGACTGTTACAATAAAACTGGATGAAACCAGAACCGACTACACTCTTGAGGCATTAAGAAGACTCGTCTATCACTTTTTTGGTATTCATTACAAGGTTTTGATCCATTACGGGACCGAAGAAGGTTGTGTGCTCATTACTTGGATTGTTCCTGTGTCACTGGTCTCTATTTTGAGAGAGAAGGCTGAGCTACTGTCGGCAAAGCATTTGGCTGGTCTCGGTGTCCTTGAACTTGTGATTGGTCTACGTATTGCTCCTAATGAAGGTTGTAGTGTATTCTATTCAATATACTAGCTGTTTTGTGTCATGTTCTTATAGGTACCCATACTACAAGTACTGCAGTAAAGAGTGATCATAACAATGATACTAAAGGTACATTCTTATTGATACTACTACAACTATAATTATAACGATACTTTTCTAGCTCTACTGCAAAATAGAACAGACAGTATGGAACAGCAAATGCCGAGTGTGGGGACAACTGATTTGATGTTGGCAGAAATTGTAAAACGTCATCAGAAAGAGCTTAAAGAGCTTGAGACATTGCAATCAGAAAATAAAGAATTACGCGATAAGCTGGAAAAGCAGAATTCATCAAAATCAGAAATGCTTCAAATTAAAGTGAAAGATGAGGTAGCACATGAGGCAGTGAAAGATGTGAAAACTGATTTGATGATTGCAGAACTTCTAAAAGGTCATCAGAAAGTGGTCGAGACAATGCAATCAGAAAATAAAGAATTACGCAATAAGCTTGTAGGTGACACTCCCACATTACTGAAGTTGAAAGTAATGAAAAGTGTTGATGGTAAACCACTGAACTTCATTAACAAGATTTCTGCTAAAGACTATGTGACGTTCGGAATGTACCTCCTGCAAGATGATAATGGAACAGCAGTTGATCTGATCAAAAGGGACCACATTCAAGATGGTGCTGAAAGTGTCACACGTGTCATCCTTCAAAAATGGCTGACAAGTGATGCACCTACTCGTACGTATCAACACTTGATAGAGTGTCTTAGACAGTCTGAATTTTGTGCACTTGCTGAGCTCATTGAAGCAACATTTGAACAAGGTATTTATTCATTCTGTAAGATTGTGCACATGTAGTTGCATATAAGAAAAGTTGCCCACCATGATTGCAATGCATTGTGATATACACAAACTGAACGATGGGGTCCTAGCATTCGCAGCCGAGTGCGCACGAGCCATGTCTAGTGAATGGCGAACGCCTGTGTTCAAGTTGCGCGACGAATGGAGCTTTGTGTAGCTAGTTCATAAACAGCACAAACGTTAACTTAGTATTTTAGGCAGCAATGCTGGCTGATCTTTCCGAAAGGTTAGCACGTGCGCCAAAATTTATCAACGATGCCCCACTAGTATGTGTGTCGGTTCCCTTTGATGTTTGGCCTAGATGGGCTACAAGAAACTGTGTGCAAACACTAGATAGGTATATCTATGTCTAGAAATGCAAAACACAATTTTAACAAAAGAGGTGACTTATCTCCTTTTTCCACTGGGCCCTTCAATTTAGCATACCCGCCACCTTAATAATCTCTGGCCCAAGTATCTATGACGGTCTCTCATATTATCTGTGCACTCTTGATTTCAATTTTACTCGTTGTTTTATTTGATGAAGAATATGAAGATAAGGAGAAGGATGATAATGCTGATGATGATCAAGCCAGTTCTCCACCAACCAAAAGACAAAAGACATCTCAACCTAACATTGGTAAGTTTGTGTGTTTGCCTAGTTAGCCATGTGGGTGGGTACCTGTCTGGGCTCATGGACCCATACCAAATTCCAGGACAGGAGCGATAATTTAATTTCCCTAGCACTCTCAAGTGTAATTGTGCAGCTTTACTTTCAGGCGGCGTTTACACTACGCCGATTGGCTGAAAAACGTTTCAGATATTGCTGCTAATCCGACTACTAGTTTCCGTTTAGGCTGTCTGTTTACACTAATCCAGTGAAAAACGCAAACATGTATCCGCAAACATGTTGTCGGCTGCAAAAACGGTGAACTGAATACGGTGGCGTTTCAGATCGAGCGTTTTCTTCGATTTTCCTCGTGTAAACAGCAAAATCGTTTTCAGAATACTGGATACGGGGGTCGTCGCGTGACTTGTCATGTGACAACGCTTGCAGCAAAATGGTTCCCTATACTGCTACTGTACTGTTGTTCCTCTCTAGCGTCCTGATGGTCCTCTAGCGTCCTTTCCTTGGTTTTCTTGGTTGTTCCTCCACCACGAGAGCGTCCACGCTTAATACTCGCCATTGGGATCACGTGTCCAGATGACCACGCCTACACGATTAAATGCAATCGTTTTGATTTAACCGCGTGATGATTTTCCCGTGTAAACAGAAAGCGCATCAGTACTATTTGAAACGTTTTTCAGCCAATCGGCGTAGTGTAAACGCCGCCTCAGGTTCAAATTTTTGTTGATAGCTGACGGTAAATGCTTGTGATGTCGCTTTATCACTATACAGAAAAAAAAAAAACAAGTATACTGGCAAGCTGCGTGTGGCAGTCATGCAGAGCACAGCTTGCACTGCCAGTCTGGGTTTGGTAACTTATCGCTTGTGGAGTCATCATTGTAGCTTTCACAGATGTGTAGACGACTGGCCGTGTAGGTGCTGCCATGTTGATATTATTTGTTTAGTCCTTGCTACCTAGGCTGGTACAGCTTCTAGATCTGTTGTAAACTTGTAGTCACCAGAGATAGCAGTGTTTATACCGGCCATGTACATTTTTGATAGCAATGTGTTGTCTGCCAGTTATAGTAATAGATGCTGTACATGTCAGTAGCAGTCCGATAACTTGTGTAGACATAATTTAATGAATATAATATATTATTATTGTTCTTTTGTGTCACCTTAGGTCAACCAGCAGAGGGAAGCTCATTAGTTGGCAGTCATGGTCATCATTACAGTAGATGGCCGTATAAAAGTGAGTTTTGTATGATTTAAGTGTCAAAATTATTTAGTGGGCTATATATATTTAGCAATCTTTGATCAACCTTTTAGCAAGATGTTTTTCAAATCCATTATTATGCCTCGGTGGGCGGAGCCACGAGGCATACAGTAGTCGTGTTGTGTGTGTGTGTGTGTCATTCTGTCCGTTGCCGGCATAGCGCATCGGACGCTAAAAACTAAGCGCTGATATCAGCAACACAGGTAGAAATCGCTATTTGCTCGGAACTGTATTGATAAATTGTTGGTTCTAAAGCTCCGTTCGTGAGTTATGGCGTGAGATGCTTACCTCGATGGCTGTTCCCGGCTATCTGGACTCCTCTAAAGACAAAACAGTTACAGCTGACTGCCATTACAGCTGACTGCAGTTTACAGCTAGTGCATGAGTTCGTTTGTACTACAAAACAGCTTTGTAGGTCCAGCGAAATTCTCTCGAAGGCCTACAGCTCGAGCTCGTTGGTGATGTAAAGACAAAATTGTCTACTGCTGGCTGCCTTACAGTTAGTGAGTTCGTTTTTTAGTTCAGAACAGCATGGCAGACTTGTATATAAAGCTGCGTTCTCGAGTTATGGCGTAAATTTGCTTACCTCACGATCGATATCGTTGGCCGATGCTGGCGATCTAGAGTTCTCCGTATACAAAAACTATCCACAGTTGACTGCCTAGAAGCTGATAGGTTACAGGATAGCAGCGTGTGTCTAAAGAAACTGTGTAAGCAGGCTATGGACGCTATCTCGCTCGTGTACGTGCTGTCATAGATAATGGTGCTGTGCTGTAAACCGAGCTGTGAACTGAACATTATAGACACGCCCAATTGAATTAGTGGTTAGCACTGATTGGCTTCTGATTGCATAACTAAAGCACACTGCTGTACAGAAATCCTGTATACATGCATCTGCAGTTGCTGTGTTTGTGGAATGGTGGATAGTTGTTTTTGTGGATATAGTGGCGAGGCATCTGCACCTAGGTGCTTCATTATGTTGATTGTGTGTTCATTCATTTCACTGTGTATATGCTGTGTATACATGTTTTCGGTGTAAACCGCACCGCCAGCGGCGCTCATAAAAGTTGATGTCCCGGCCATTTGTGATTGGCACTGAGTTTTGCAAAAGACCACGTTGCTGAATGGTTGGCACAAATTCAAGACGCCAACAATGCAGCGATGCAGGATTTGCATGTTAGCCTGCTCCATGCAGACGACCCAGTATCTTAATTGTATCGCGATCGTTGCCAACCAAATTTGTAATATTATTCAGTGAAAATGGACGTAATAATTAATTTTTATTGTTTCTGAACAAGGCACCGCTGGCTGTACGGTTCACACCGCTAAACATGTATACATGTATTTTATTTTTAGGTGCTACGGAAATGACTCCAGAATTGTTACGGCGTGGCTGGGCACCAATTGAAGGTAAAATCAATTGATGTTTGAAATTACCATAGACATGTGCATTCATTTATTATCCCTTTGTTGGCAGAGTCATTTGTGCCATACAGTAGTTTGTTTGTCAGAGTATGTCATTCCTTAATTTTTGCAGCGCACGATGAAGGGTAAGCTCTGAAAGTCTGAAACTCGATCTAGCTTTCGAAATTTGTTTTGTAGCTTCATTCTCGAGTTATAGCATGATCTGTTTACCTCAATGGCTGTAGCTGGCGATCTTGATATCATAATTAATTTTGATATTTGATATAGGAGTCTTGATTTTTTAGTGATAATTAGTGATTGAATAAAAAAAATTTAAGTGTGGTTTGTGACAGATTTGAATTCTAGCTACCACTCAGGTTCAAACACCAATTTGCAAAGCTGTGTTCGCACTGGCAACCCGGGTCAAACCTGGGTTGAAATCAAACCTGACTTACCCGGGTTGAACTTGGTTAGCACGCGTCCGCACTCGACCTGGATTGATGCGAGTCAAGTCTATGCAGCAGTCCAAGGTAGCATTTAAAGCACTAGCACGAGAGCTTCTTGACAATATGTCTCTCTCTAGTGCTTAATTGCTCAGGGAGTGTCTCTAGTGCGTGTACATGTGGCGGAGCCAAAACGAGCCCGGTTTCAACCCACATAAGTATGTGGGTTTGCTGAACCCGAGTTCAACACGACTTCGCCAAAATCGGTTCCCTGCAGATCAAGTACAGACATGATCTATCCAAGTTGAACTCGGGTTCGTGTGCCAGTGTGAACACGCTTTAATATTAAGATGCCTGCATGGGTGCGAGGCTATACACTAGTTACGATGTCCAAAGCAGTAGTTTTGCCTTTTGGCAATAATAAGATTTGTTTGTGACTACTGATATCTCATCACTGTAGGAAGTCATAGCCAATTCTATGGTCCACCCGTTCAAATACGTAAGTAATACAGATGTGTTACATAGTATGTGTTTGTATCATAGCAGACCTTTAGTTCAAAGGCAGTTTATAGAGCATAATTATTTCCCTGGAAATGTGACCACCGGGCAATATGCCAAAAAGCCATGTGATTTCCTGTTGGAGTACCACATATTTTACAGGAAGTCATGCTACATAGTAAAGCGGCCACATGACAAATACCACATGGTAACCCTCTAGTAAAAAAGGAAGGGTAAAAGTTAAAAGCCAACCCTACCAGAAAGCTTGATAATTGTGCAATAAAACTGCTCCTTTATTTTATTCATAACTTCAGATACTAATGGGTATGTGATTTACACAATAAATCCACAAACACAATGTACTGTTGTCCTATCAACAAGTTACTGTTTCAATTGTATGTACTGTTTCAATTGAATGTACTGTTTCAATTGAATGTACTCCAATGTACTGTTTCAATTGTTTCAGTTCTTCTCTTCGAAGCGTTAGGGTTAGCCTCTAGCACTATTTTTTGAAGGGCCAGTAGTAGTTGACTAATGGTCAACTACGAGGATTATTGTTTTCCGTCTGTCAGCCTAACCTCTGCAACAAACCGGGCAAGCCACTAGTCCAGCTTGTGGACTGTACACATGCTGAGGTGCTTGATTTATCGTTCTACAGCGTCGTGTAGAAGTACTGCCAAGTGTTCTTTGCTGACAAGGATCGCTGTTTCGCTTTTCAGACCCACACCATGTCTGGCTGTGTCTGTACAACAGTTCAAACTCAAGCACCATTTCCTTATTTACAAAATCTGCTGTGTGAGTGTTGCTTACTCTAAAGTAGTTAGACGCCTCGACCAATGGCCGGGATCTATGCTCGGTCGTCACAACAAACCCGGCCTCGGTTTCTAAACAGCGTAGATCCTATGGCCTGTGTGTCTAACTTGCATGTATAATTATGTCTTATACCTTATGGTATAACAAGTGCATCATGATAGTTACTCGTATCATGCAATTTATCTGGCTGGCTTGCTCACAAGAAAACGGACGAACTCGGTATATATGATCGACTTTTTTATGCATAAAACTCACCCGCAAAGACTTCAGTGAGCTCAAGATTCCAAAAATGAAAGTTTCAGTGAAGCTACTATCTAGTAACAGAACGATTTTTCCGCTAGTGTGCCTAGAAAGTATTGTGATTGTGAAAGTATTTTGAACACCCAGAGTGGCTTGAATACAACATTATTATTCTTGTCCGACTGTCCTTGTTTTTATTTTTCCTCAGCAAAGCCTCCAATGATATTTCAACACACTGTAAAGCAAACTGGTGATATCAAATTTATTCAAAAATCTGATACAAAGAAGGAGCAAGCCAAGCAGAAGCAGAAACTAAAGGAATTTCAGTTCAAAGTGATGACTTATTTCCAGGAAGAAGATGCTCAAAAAAGTGAGTATTAACTCATTGTATATTAATTGGCACTTGCTCTATGAGATCTTGGTACAGCAATGCTCTCAACAAGTTTACAACTGTGCGTGCGTGACTTGCAGTCACTCTATGCGTGCTCACGAGTGTGAGTATTGTATTGCACTAAAATTTAAAATGTGCAAGCGTAGGTAAACTATGAGTCGCTCAGTAGCTGCTTGCTTCAGGCTCACCTGCAACTTGCTCATGCTCGTGAGTGGTATTGTACATGTGTACTAGCAAATACTTTGTCTGCCTATAAAAGTTGAAACTTTGCAGTATGTTTTGATACTGTTTTTACAATACAAGATGACTACCGTAGATCAGGAAATTTTCATCTAATTGCTAGCTCCGCGTATATAAGTTGTATCATGCCATTGCCTACCTGCGGTGTATCTTGAATATAATCAATAAACCCGAGGGCATATCTAGCCTCATTTCCAGACCACACCCTCCTTCCTCATTTAGTGGCCTGGTTCACGCTGTCTGCGCATGCGTCTAATTACCCAACAAAACCTGGGTATTCGTAAACTATCAAATATTTGCCGTGTATTATATCCACATACCAACATGTACATTTGTTTTCTACGAAGGCGTGGCTGTCAACAAAGCAAGAATGCTCGGCAAAAAGACGAAAATAGTTTCACACAAGCACTCACTTGCGTGATTTTCAGTGTGTAAGCTTGAAGCAAAACAGCTGTGCCTATAGTCGACATCCAGCTATCACGTAAGAGACATCAGCAAGAGTCAGCTGTATTTACGCTAACTTGCCATTGAAATTCACTGACTTATGCTATGTAGCTATATTTCTTGTTTGACTAAAACTAAGAACTGCTTCGGCAGAAATTTAGCAGTGTAGGTGGCAGGTGAACGTAGAAATTCATGATGAGTATTTGTAGTATCCGTTACTATTCCATATTCTTTGTTGCTCCCAGACTTTTACAGCGTAGTCCAATACATGTACGGTTAATTTTACGGATATTTCACAGTCATTTGACACATACGCAGACAGTATTCACCAGGCCACTAAACAAGGAAAGAGGGTGTGGCCTGAGGACGAGGCTAAGTGATTAATCCTGATGGATTATTAAGTATTGCTGAGTGTATCCATAAGTAGGCATGGTGTATCTGACTGGTATCATGGTATCAAAATTTGAAGGAGGAATTTGAAATTGTTGCTTACTGTACTGGCATGTTGTTAGGTGCTCCTTGCGAATAGGCACGTCCTTTTGTGCATATGAGGATGTAATATCGAGCAATAATTAGTGTGTCTAGATTTTTAGACAAATGTCATGTGTCAAGTATTGTGTATGTTAATTTGATGAACATTGCTAGTCATTCTGTCTCTTTTACAGCACCACAACCCTTTCAACCAACTGAATCTGCTGACCCGCTTAAAATTTTCAAAAAATATCTCAAGCATGTCTATCAGCAACGAAGAGAATCTCTTAATTTTTTTGAGGAGCTTTCTTTAGACTCAAGCGAAGAGGAATTTGTATCACTGTGCTTGTTTAATTTTTCTAATCCTTCAAATAATAAAGAAATTATTAAGATGAGTGACTTAGGCAAGTGTACTGATGAAGGCAGTACCAAACCAGCTAGTAGCATCTTTGTCATGGGTGATCCTGGTATAGGCAAATCTACCTTTGCTTGGAAGTGTTGTCAGAAATGGGCTAATGGAGAAATCTTGCAAGACTGGTCAATAGTGATCTTTATACAGCTTAGCAACCAACGTGTTAGAGAAGCCAAGTTACTCAGTGACTTTATATATTATCCTCAAGAGGCGATGAGGGAGGTCATTTGCCAAAAATTAGTCACTACAAAAGGAAGAAAAGTTCTTTTTGTTATCGATAGCTTTGATCAGGTGGATGAGCAGCAGATGAGTGGCACAGTCTTTCAACAGCTTGTTGATAAAACAATTCTTCGACATGCCACTCTAATGGTCCTCGGCAGGCCAACAAAATCATGGCGAGGAAGGTTATATCCATATCTACAAAAGCTAAAAATTGATCAGCACGTTAAAATCTCTGGTTTCAATGTAGACCATTACATAGCCTCAGCTTGTAGTGGTGAATTATTAGCCGCTCTTACGTCTTACCTCTCCTCTCACCCATTGATCTATTCTCAGATGAACATACCTGTTCATAGTGCTCTGGTAGCAAGTCTTTTCCGTCTTCATTGGAACCATGGTGATACAGGATTTTCTCCTAATACTCTAACAGAGCTGTATACTGACCTGGTACGCACACTTTTGCTACGATACTTAAGCAACCACCCCGAATATAGTCAGATGGAATGGGTTATAGAAGAATTTACTGATCTACCAGATAAAGCTAAGAAATCTTTTAATGAACTGGCGCGTATGGCAGCAAAAGGCATAGAGGAAGGAAGGTATGTCTTTGATTTGCCAAAGGAATGTGAGACATTATGCTTGATGCAGAAGGTGAGAGGAGTGTATTATGAAAGTGAACTAGAGTTTAGTTCAGATAAGGAGTATTACTGTTTCTTGCACCTCAGCTTACAAGAGTATCTGGCTGCTTATTACTGCTCACTTCAGGAGAACCCCACAGAAGTGGTGTTAAATCTATTGAAACTAGATCGCTCTTATGAATTTCCTTCGATAGCTGCCGTAGACCCTCCCCCTAGCTCTATTTTATCATACTATCAGTTTAGCTCTAGCAAGAATAATCACTGCACTGTTGTGCTGTTTGCTGTTGGGATCAGTAGGAGCAAGATGGTTCAAGCACTTTCTGAAAGTATCGAAACTAGCAGGTTTCAGGTGTTTTCTTCTCTTCATTTGCTGTATGAAACTCAGTCTTCTGACCTTATTCGTCACATTTTTTCAACTTTGGAAACACCAGGCTGCAAATTTCTGGAATTGCCTCATCACACTGATCCACTTGATTCTTTTGTTGCTGGATATTGTATTCCACACAGCAATAAGTTATGGCTACTTGACAATAAAAAGTTTGTTGGAAAAAACCAAGAACATTTTCAAGCTCTTTCAAAAGGTCTCAATATGACCTCGGACCAATGTACTGGCCATATCGCAACATTGGAAAATGTGTATTCTGGTATCTCAGTGCTAAAGCTGCTTCACCCGCACACCCAGAAACTATCTGAACTCGGTATAGGCATACATGACGATAGTGACGAAGAGTACTCTGACTTTCCATCGTTCTTTCCTTTATTGAAGACACTCAAAGTGAAGACCAGTACCGTCTCACAGTTTGAGACACCTAGATTCGCAAAATCCTTTGTTTCTTTTCTTGAAAATCTTCCTTCCATGAGGTCATTGAAAATACTTTGTGTAGAGTTAGACACGATTTCAAAACCAGCGGATACTGTTTTAAAGCAACTGAGGGAATGTCATTCACTAGAGCATCTTGAGATTACATGCATCAACGTAAGAACTGTATCGGATAAAAGTTGCCAAATACCTCAATTTGCAATTTCATCTAAACTTGAAAGCCTTACTATAGCTCGCTTTGAACTTACTTTTGACCCTTTTTTAATAGAGAATAATTCTCTGAAAACGCTAAAACTCAATTCTTGCAAGATCCCTGATGATGCCTGCGATGCCCTCGTTGATTTCCTTCAATCATCACATTGTATTCTGGAAACATTTGAACTGTACGATTCTGATGATCTGCAGTACGGTATTCCTGACAAGTTATTAGTAGCAATCGGATCCAGCCGCACACTCAAACGTTGCGTTCTCGACCGTTTTCGTGGTTCGATTGTACAACACTTTGTTACTGGTATGAAAAATATCTCAAGTCAGTCTCGTCTTGAAGATCTGACAGTGATTTGTTCGAGTTTTTGTCGAGACTTAGAACAAGAATATTTTGATGAATTGATTCGTGTGGTTAACAAACAAAATACTATCACACAGTTAAAACTAAATGACTTTTTTGAAGATTCTGTACGAAAATGTGATATCCGAGACACCCTCAACATTAAAACAGACTGCATATACACTTATGTCAGATAATGTATTGTATCACATACATAGACTACATGATATTTTTCTCATCCATGTATAATGTACATAACATTGTATAATTTTTGTATCGTTTATTAAATTTATATGATTTTCTGTATTTTAAAATACTTAAAAAGTTAATAAGAAGTGTTTTTTTCTCAATCATAATAATTTTTATAATTATTATGTCACAAGTTATAGAAATAATTATTGTCGTTGTTGGTTTCAAAAATGTAATGCTGAATTCACTGCAGAGTAATAATAAACAGTCGCACTAAGGTGTAGGGGAAAAATACATAATGAAAAAAGAAAATAAGATAAAGCTACATGTAGTAGTTAAAATTAAAGAAGAACAAGGGAACTATGCCTCCATCATGGGCCCTCCCTTTGTTTTCGAATGCTAATAATTATTAACATTAAATAATTTCATTCAGAGGCAGGAATCACGGTATTGTACCTGTATTATTAATTTCATCGATTTCTCATGCTTGCATGCATGTCTCTGATACCGGCAATCTGAGCCAATCACTTTAATGAAGATTTTGCGGGTTATACTAGGGCATCAAAAATATTAAATTAGAGGCTCAATAGATAGTTATTGCAGAAACTAGGTAATGGTTTGTAGCGTAGGTTAAGTCAAAGGTCAGTATTCAGTGATTGAGACCATAGAACAATGTTACTACAAATCATGTAATGATATGTGAGATTAGAACCAATCAGAATAGAACAGATCACAGAGTTCAACCACACTGTTCATAATCTCTAGATTCAATTTTTAGCTCATCTGATCTTCTGCAATCGTGCTACATCTATGATCTTTGATCTTGTCTTTGATTGAATTCATGGCTGAGGGATAACCAATTACGGTCCCCACGACCACACCTAAATCTGGCTTGTCAGTCATGATCTCTGTGGAACTGTGGCGAGCTCGAATAGGAGCCTTCAACAGCAAGCGCTACTCTGGTTTCCTGTCTTCTCTGTTTTCGTCTTACGTCCCTTTCAAGTTTCACCGCAAACGCAAACGTTTTGCAGCTCAAGAACCGCCCCCTGCAGCTACTGCTAGTGCATTCACACTGTCACAAGAAGCTGGACCGCTCCTTACTACCAGTAACTCGAGCAATATCGCTTCTCATGCAGTGGAGAAACGAACAATAGCCCGCTTGCTCCAGAATTTCCTCATATTTGTTACTTTCTCTCGGTTTTCCTTCTTACCAATTTTCAACTCCTACTTTAGCAGCTTAGTCCGACTCCGCAGCACTCGACTCAACAGGTTTCTGTTACGAGAGGCTCTAGTCAGACTTGTACTACTGATAGTGATCATCTCTCAGGCTCTGATCATCTCCGGTGATGTGGAAACAAATCCCGGACCTAGTTCTGGTGAGTATCTTACACTGAATGAATAAATGTACTACTACTGTACTTGCACACCATTTTTACCATTAACCTATCATAATTATTATAGGCAGTGCTTGTGTAGGTCATAAGGAAATCAAATTTCGCGAATGGCAGCAAAATTGCCAAGTTTTATGAAACATGAAACCAGTCCCTATGCTTGTGCATCGCTAATTTTGCTAATGGTGCTAAATATGCAAAATTATTATCTCAAGTATACATGTACATAGGATCATAGATAGTATGATAGGGTTTGGTACCTACATGAACCAAATTCAAACAGTGGCTTCCTTGTTATCGACAATAACTCGCGACTTAAGTATAATAATTTATCGAAAAAGGATCCATCATGCCCTCGCAAATGTCCTTAGCTTGAAGCAGAGTGTTTCTTATACACTTGCTAGCACAGCACGTTGAGTAATCGTTGTTTGAAAATTGTTGCAATATGGTTTGTAAATTGCATACTTCACACTTTGCAGATGCATGTTGTGATGCTGTAGAACAAGTTCTGTGCTGTGTGCTCTAGCACAGCACGTTGAGTAATCGTTGTGTGGAAATTGTTGCAATATTGTGTATAAATTGCATAATTCACGCTTTGCAGATGCATGTTGAGATGCTGTAAAACAAGTTCTGTGCTGTATGCTCCTTTCTGTCAGATGTTCCAGACAAAAGACGTTTGCTATCATAACAAATGGGGACCCGCCACCTTAAGTCTCATTTATTTTGCTTGCTTTTGTAGTGTCTCAAGACGAAGTGGACTAGCCACAGTAGTCTGCTCATGTTTATTTGTTTTCTTAGAAATTGCTTACAACTAAAAGCACAAAGTAATTATTATAGATTTCGATAGTTTATATAATCAACTGTGAAAATAGTGAGTAAACACCTTTTTAGCTAGCTCAGTAATATTTTCAGCTTCAAAATGGACTTTAAGTGAGTCAACCAAAATTAATATTTGTTGTTCGCAATTGTAAATATGCTATGCAGAAATGCATAAGCGTCACATCATTTTTAGTACAGTATGCATGACATTGCAAAGTAGTGCAAATGGTTCGTTTGGGTAAGTAGTGCCAGAACCCCAGTTCAAATCCAGGTTGTTAAGTTGAAAATCCGATACTTCTACTGAAAGAGCCTTGCATGCCAGTTTTTGACAGCCTCAATGTTCTTCAAATTAAATGATCGGGTGTTTATTCAAAGAAATACAATGCTTATGATAATACTCTTGTAGGTGACACCCCCACCTTACTAAAGTTGACGACAATGAAAGGAGCAGAGGGTCAATCACTAAACATCATTAAAGAGATTTCAGCTAAAGACTACGTGACATTCGGAATGTGCCTCCTAGAAGATGAAAATGGAACAGCAGTTGATCTGATCAAGAAGAACCATATCCAAGATGGTGCTGAGAGTGTCACACGAGCCATTCTCCAGAAATGGCTGACAAGTGATGCACCTACTCGTACATATCAACACTTGACAGAGTGTCTCAGACTGTCTGAACTGGGCGCACTTGCTGAGCTCATTGAGAAGACAATAATTAAACAAGGTACGTTTATCAACCATTCATGTAAAGTCTAATACCCCATTCACATTGCGGGTTTAAACCAAACCAAACTGTGCCATTTTTTACTTTTGATAAGTGACATCCCTAATCAAATCTCCAAAATCCTCTGACATCAATGGACTGTTTGAATGCAAGCAATAGAGCAGATGGGACCCCGTGCTCAGCATATCCGCATTGCTGATAGATAGCATCTGTGAGTTCCATTCCTGTGCTCCAGATATTATCATTGCCGCTCAGCAATGATATGGAGGGATGACCACGAATTTTATTTTTGGGGGATGTGAGACATCGTATTATTGTTTGTCAACTCAATGCCATGTTGCACATGAAGCCTGTACAGAATTGTTTACTCATGGCTGAAGAATGATTGAGGCAATAATCAATACTATACACCACATACAGCTGCAGCTGTGTTAATATTTTAGTTGGGAAAAATGCAAACAACATAAGCGTGGCGCTTCCTATGTTTGAAGTCAGCACAACTACTGCACAATGCTATAAAGCCCGTATTTTTACAATACTTCCACCATAATTATTATTTTATTATTCATGTTTATAGCAGTCTATTAAAATAGTTGGTATACCAGTACACGCCCTTTATGAATAATAATCACCCTATATGCATCATGTGCAATGTATAATTTCTTGATCACATAATCAAACAAAACTCTTTAACCACTAATGAGCATCATAATTGGCTCCACCTACGTTAGACGTCATAAATAGTGTGGAAAGTGGTTTAGAAAAATAATTCTAATTTCAAGAGACGATTTTACCTGGAAAAACACTGTTTTTGACGTGCCCTCACCACTATAACGTACAGCACGGGAATTTGAAGGGGGCTTTAACCTGTGGTTCGAAGTGGCAGAGCCCATTGCCGCTTTCGGTATTTTAGGACTTCAGGGTGACTGGAAATGAATACTTTGGCATAGAATAATGGTCTAAACTATCCAGTTTTTGTATCAGTCACAAGGGCTAAAAGAAGATATAATTAGCTGGAAAATGACAAGGTCACAACACTTAAGTGGCTTCAGTTCTGAAGTGTGAGTGGCCAACTCGGAGTTTAGTACATGGTCGTAAATTTTGACATGCCAGGAGAAAACGGTGCTAGTTTTGAACAGCTACCATACTGCACATTGTAGAAAATTGCAAGACAAACTGCCAATTTAATATTTTTTTGTGCTGTGAATAGTATGATTATTGGTCTAACAGTATGTGCTAATCCAGATAAAGTACACTTCTGTTTTTTGTGGTTACTGCAGATGCTGGTGTTGCTAATGGTGATACTTCACAATTGGCAGGAGGTAACATCTCACAGGCATCTCAAAATCCTGATACTACTGACACAGAAGGTATGAGGCATCTATCACCTGTGATGCTTGCTGTACATATCAGTACACATTGTTCACATAGGCATTAGAAACTTCATATTACATGTTTGAGTATAATCAAGGAAAATATCGAAAGAGCATAAATCGATGAAATTCAAAAATTGCAACTCTTTGCAATGCTCCCTTGCACCATAGACTATCTATGCTTGTGTTTAACTTCTTGATTGGCTGCCGTTATTTATTTTGATAATAATTTTTAGATACAGATCAATTTGTACTTGCAAAGCATATCAACCGTGGCTTGACAGTTTATGTAGAAGATTTACTTAAAGAAAGACATGAAAAAGAAAAGATGAAAAAGGATAAGGAGAAGCAAAGGATTCAAGCAGTTCAACGCAAGATAAAACTACATTTCCAACAGCAACAGAGAAAACTAGAGCAAAGCTCTCAACAAGCTTGTAAGCAATAATTGTATGCTGACTATTATGATACATGACCAGTAACTGTATTTTCATTGTTTTAAAAGTACGATACAATAATAAGAATTGAGCGAGACAGTGAGGTTAACTAACTATGCTTTGCTAACTGTTGAGAATTTGTACTACTTATACTTTACTAGATAGCTAGCTGTGCCTGCCTTCAAGACAATGCCCACCATGCTATAAGAATTTGTGCCAGTGACAAGCATGTAGAATGCATGTAGCATGCGCCTTTAATTTGATATTATGCAGAGTACTCGTGCTTCTAAAAGTATATGCTGGCCTGTGTACATACATGGGTGTCAGTCATGGCCAAGCACAGTTGCATGCGTGATTTTTGAATCTCATTTAACTAACCCTCGGCGCATGCACGAGGATTACGGTATTTTAAGCCTCGGTTTACTCATTCGTTCATTCTGTCCATCAAGCTACAGAGACCATCGCTCACTTCTCAAACTCGGTAAAGGCATGAACAGGCTTAGCACAACAATGGCTTGCAATGAGACTCGTGGATTTTACTAAAGTGCTTTCGTTGTCGAGTTATGGCTGGCTCACCTTGACAGCCATCTTTAACCTCTCTGCCAACAAAAGCACCCATAGTATTGCTGCAAGCATCTAGGTACTTGCAGCAATGGCTACCTACTCACATGTTTACAGTCACGCCCACGTGACACACCTTGTGGTGCTGTCTTCAAGTTAGCACTACAGAGGTTTGCAGGTTGCTTGACCAAAAATTTACTGCTAGCGCATGCGCACAGTACGTTTTCTGTACAATTAGTATACAGAAACACAGTATGTGCATGCGCTAGCAGGAAATTGTTTGGTCAAGCAACCAGCAAACCTCTGTACATAGCTAGCAGGTTGGCACTAATTCTAACCAGGACCTAACACTACAATGTGCATGACATGCCGAGGGTTAAGTTGTGAAATCTGTTCATCATTAATTTTGTAACCATCATTCATTTATCATTGGCAAAAATGTGGTACTGCCATGACTGTACTGGCCCAATAGGCTCCAACGCCACTAGTTCTACATGTATACAATAATATTATTATTAAAATTTTGTTTCTATTTCTACAGCATTGAATATCTTTCCTTCTTCTAAAAAACACGATCTGCATCCTTTAGATGAGTTCAAGTCTTACCTCAAGCACGTGTATGCACACAAAACAAATGCCACTTATTTTGAGGAGCCTTTGTTAAGACACTACCAGCCATTCAATCTTTTCTTGTACTTTGTATATGTACATGACCCTAAAAATCCGTTTGACCGCTCCTATGAGAGCCTGAGCTCTAGAGAAAAAGAAGAATTCATTTCTTTAAGGTTACACAATTATAAACCTGGGAGAAAAAGCAAGCTGGACTTGAGTGAAATGAACAAATCTGGTAACATCTATATAGAAGGTGCTCCTGGTGTAGGTAAATCTGCTTTTGCTTGGAAAATGTGTCAAAACTGGGCTAGCGGAGAGCTCCTTCAAGACTGGTCAATTGTTATTCTCATAAATTTATGTAATCAGCATGTTCGTGAAGCTAGAATACTCAGTCAATTTCTTTTTTATCCTGATCCAAGAGTAACCACTCAGATTTGCCAAGACTTGGAAAATTTTAAAGAACGAGTTCTTTTCATTATTGATGGTCTTGATCAGCTTAATGAGCAACAGCTTCCACCAAAAGGCTCTGTCTATCATCAACTATTAAATAAAGAATTGTTACCAAGTGCAACTCTGATGATTTTTAGCAAGGTTTGTTGTAGACCACGTTACGATGCTCATGATCAGCACATTCAAGTATCTTGTTTCACAAACGAAAGTTTAGACAACTATATCGCTTCGGCTTTCAGTGATGACAGTAAATTGTTCTCCGATTTCAAATCCTACTTGTCCTCTCATCCATACATACACAATCTGATGCACATACCAGCTCAGTGTGTCATGATAACAGACCTTTATCGGCTCCATAGGAACCATGGCGATACAGAGTTTTCTCCCAATACTCTAACAGAGTTATATACTGACCTGGTACGTACTCTATTGCTACGATACTTAAGCACCCACCCTGAATATAGTTTGATGAAATTGTTTATCCATGAATTATTTGATTTGCCAGAAAAGGCAAAGGAATCTTTTATGGCTCTAGCACATCTTGCAGCAAGAGGGATAGAAGAAAGAAAATATGTTTTTGATGTGCCGAAGGATTTTGAAACTCTAGGTTCAGAATTTACCACAATAAACTTTGAAACTTTTGGCTTGATGCAGAAAGTGGACGAAGTGTATTCAGGAATGGAGAGCTCAGAATCCTACTGCTTCTTAAACCTCACCTTACAGGAGTATCTTGCTGCTTACTATTGCTCACTACAAAACACGGCAGAAAGACTACAGAAGATGTTATTATCAGAATCTCCTCTTGAGCATTTTCTTTCGTATTATTGTTCTACATCAGATTGTCCTTGCCTTCACCAGATTGTTGTTGCCACACCAGATTGTTGTTGTCATTGTCATCACCAGACTGTTTTAATATTTACTGTAGGGCTTACAAAACTTAGCTGGGATGATAGAGCTCTTTCAAGAATTCTTGAAACTAGTAAGAATTACTCGCCTATATTACTATCAACAATGCATTTGCTTTATGAGGCTCAATCACCAGATCTTATTCGTCAAACCTTTTCTTTACTGTACCTTGACATACCAGCAAGATCATGGACTGAGAAAGACGGTCTTCTGGATATACCACAATCACCTTTTCCACTAGATTCTTTTATAACTGGCTATTGTGTTCCACACAGCAACAGAGCATGGCTGCTTGATACTTCATCAAGAAATGAAAATCTTAAAGCACTTTCTAAAGGTCTCGACAAGTCTTCTAACTGCTACTGTAGTATTGGGCATATAATGGAAATGAAAGTGATGCACTCGAATACCAACAATACATGTATACCATTCTTATACCCTCATACACAGAAAGTAACCGAACTCTCCATTACTGGACAACAAGATGATTATAGCAAGTTGTTTTTCCTTTTTCCGCTACTGAAAGTACTCACTGTAACTGTCAATTCTGCACGTCTGCCAAGTCTCAAGTCCCTTTTTGAAGTATTAGAATATATAAATTCACCACTGAATGAATTTCACCTCAGCCTTGATGGGTATAATTATAGCACAACTGATATTACAGATTTATGTACACAGCTGCAGACATGTCCAATAAACCACACATTAAAAATCGCATTATGTGGCTGTAAAAGTTTTTCACTAACAATTTCCTCAAAAGTTGAAGGCCTTGATGTTTCGGGGCTGACTTTCGAAGCCGACTTTACTGAATGTAAGCGGATTTCTAATTGTCTTAAAAGGCTGAGAATCGATTATTGTAAGATTCCCGATGATGCCTGTGCTGTTCTCATTGATTTCCTTCAGTCACCACAGTGTGTCCTAGAAGAATTTAAACTTTTGATATTTCGTAACCAGGACATATGCAGCTTGAAAAAACTTGTGCATGTATGTGGATCTAGTTGCACATTGAAACTTTGTGGTGTCAAAAATGAAGACAATTCAATCGTACAACATTTGGTTGACGGTATAAAAGAGAGTGGAAGTGAGTCTTGCCTTGAAAAGTTGATAGTATTCTGCGAATGTCATATTAAAGATAACTCTGAATACTGCAACGAACTTGTTCGTGTCGTGAATGACCACCACACTATCAGGCTGTTACGACTGAGTAAGAATTTTGAACAATTTAATTTTGAGAAAAACCTCAACATTCGAGAAAATCTGAACATTGAATACATGTAGTTGAGAGTTGAACTCTACATGTCTGTCCTATTATGTTATACTATGTCTTCTAGTTTTGTATTGTTCACTGTCTAATTATTGCAGATTATAACGCGAGTGAAACTCATTCTTGCATGCATAATTACATAAAAGTTTAGAGACTTGTGGCTAAGTATAAATACCCCATGTACAGGATTGGTAACTACTCACATGAGCAAATGCCGTCCCTAACACATTCCATGCAGGTTGTCCAGCGTTCGCGTTATCATAGATGATAGCAACCATGTGCTCAGAAATTACAGGAGTGCATGGAGTGATCCTTTTCTCTCGCAACTTTAAAATTATAATCCGTCAACCATTATAGCATCAATGTGGTGCTGCATGTACTACATGTATACAGTTGGTTATCTGAATGTTAGAGGAATGTAAGTTAAATCTTGCATGAGCTCAGTAATAATTATATGAACAAATTGGAAGGGCTAAATTATTGTCCAAGATTCACACTGTAAGTGATATAAATTGCCATTTGCAATTTATGCGTATTCCTGATACTAAGAGAAAACATAACTTATAAGGACATCGATGCAAAATGATAACTACAGCTAGCTTGCCGCTCTTCACAGAATTTTCCCATTGTTCTGAATTGTAACTTCCCTCCAGCATCACCATGGAAATCAAATCACCCATCTTCTCATTCTATTTAACATGTATACCCCTAAAACAAAATTAATGCTAATCATTCTACTTTCTCAAGCACTATTAGCTAGCATAGGTTGGAATCAACTGCCCATCTAACTGGTTTCATACTGATGAGATCTTTGCATACAATTATGTGTTCAAAACTATCTAACTTAAACTTGTTCACTATATTACAATTGCAGGGCATGTTTAGCTCTTGTTATTATGACTAGAACCTTCTTGTAAGTCGGTGTACACTGATGAGACATCAATGGCCTGAATGTATTAATTTGTTGTACACACTATGCACTATGCACTGGTGTGTTAACTTGAATTTGAATTTTGTGTTAGTTTCTATTTAGTGCATGCACTGACCACACCTCCATGAAAAGGCGCCAAGACCGCGGCCAAGACTATGATCTCTGTGGAGTTGTGGCGAGCTCGAATAGGGCTCTTCAACAGCAAGGGATACTCTGCTTTCCTGTCTTCTCTATTCTCGTCCTACATTCCTTTCAAATTTCATCGCCGACGCAAACGTGAACGTAATGCTACTCAAGATCCATCTACTGCCAGTCAGTCGTCATCACGTGCTAGTATAAACACGAACACTGACTCCTCCACACAACTCCAGACCAGTAAATCACCTCATTCAGCAAACATCATCACTTCATCAGGTGTCAGCTCACTCCAGCAATCTCTCCTTTCGTTATTCTGGTTCTCCTTTTCTCAAGTTCGTGGCTTGCTTAGTAGTTGTCTGTTACGAGAGGCTCTAGTCAGACTCGTACTACTGATAGTGATCATCTCTCAGGCTCTGATCATCTCCGGTGATGTGGAAACTAATCCCGGACCACTAGCATGTAAGTGAAATATAATTCACCGAGTACTGTGGCCACATATCCGCGACCATGTACAATCAAGACCATGATCGTCCCAAATCTGACCTATAAAACGTTGGTGATTGTTTGATTGTATGCTTTCTTTGCACTTGATTGTTTGATCCAAATAGTAAATTAATTATTGCGCATGTTTGTGCATGTTATGTTTCTGTGCGTGCCCATTCATTTGTACTAGTATACTGAGTCAAATTTTGATCTAGATACTGGTCGTGTATGTGGACACGGGTGATACTAGGTGACCCCTTGATGTTGCTTTCTGTCATTTTTTAACCTTGAACAATATCTGGTGTTCAATCAGAGCAGAGGGGATTATAATGGTCAGCCATCGGCCATTTTTTTGGGATGCTAATCTGACAAACGTCAATGGCATCATTTTTGACAGCTTTTACTGGACCTACTTCTTAGTGTATTGGATCTTGTTTGCAAAACTAAGTTTACTATGCTTTTGTCTACAGCTGGCAGACCTTCATATAATGAGTTACTTAATCTGAAGAAGCCTGATGGATCTAGCCTTAAAGTCATTCAATGGATTACTTCATTGGAACAATGGCAATGCGAAGACTTTGCTCACATGCTACTAAAAGACGATGTTCTTGTGAGTAAATATGAAAAAGAATACAAAGAGAAAGATGTGTTTGCTCGAACAGTCCTGAAAGACTGGTTGTCTCGTAATGATAATGATGCTACTGATTCAGCTGTTCCACGCACTTGGTCAGCTCTTGCTGAGTGTATCACTGATGCTGGTCTACCAGGAACTCTTACCAAAGCCATTATTGATGCCTGCCCTCCTCCTCCTCCTCCAGGTACAGTACATACAATGAGTGTGATTTAGCAATAAGCCTTTCCCAATAAGCCAATGGAATGTATGTGTGGAGTTAATTAAACGTTACGTCACTTCCAGAGTCTTTCTGCTGCTCCACTAGCGGCTAGTGTTGCACCGATATGCAAATTTGCCGATATTCCGATTTACCGATGTTTAAGTCAAAATACTGCAGATATCGATACCGATACAGATATCAATGCATTAAATGATCAATTCAGTTTGAGAGTTGAGTATAGTCATTTAATTTTTAAAAGACTCGTTTTGCAACAATTTTGACAACTCTCGTGATATATTCTGTAAGAGACCTTGTGGTCATTGAGAAGAATTATTGCCCATATTGGTGACCTTTGATATGAATTTTCCAATATGTAATGCTGATTTGTCCATGGTTACGTGTATCTGTGATTCCGATATCACTTGACCGATTCAGATTCTGTACCGATACATGCATATCTGCCGATACAGATAGTGTATCTGCATATCGGTGCAACACTACTAGCGGCTGTAATGTATGGGAATTATTGAAAAAATGGACGAACTTTGGGCTCAGCGTATTCAAGCTGGGTTTTGATTATTCTTGCAAAAATCGGGTAACTTCAAGTGCACAAGCCTGGCTATTAATACAAACTAGAATCAGCACAATTGTGATTTAGTTGATTAGCGATGTCAGACATAGCTGTATAACTGGAATGAACGCGTTACTAAAAGAAGCACAGCCTTGTGGAAGCGTCAACCATGTGCTAGCAGTTCCTCTTTGTCGGTGTAGAGTGTTTAGCGTTGGTAGGCAACGATAGAACGAAGACAAAGATGTGCCCCAGCAGCATTGGTAGTCAACGTGGAACATGTGTGAAGTTTATAGTAAAGAATAGCCAATTACAGTACATCATGTGCTGTGTAAACAGGATGTAGTTTAGCCCTGGCCCTAGTGTCTGCCAGGCTAGTCTGCCAGAGAACATGCATAGGCGGCCTCACATGCGTGGGGCGTTCGCAGTTGGTGTCTATGGCGGTTAGTGATCTGGGAAGCAGTTATAAAACGGAGCGCCAAATTTTGCAAAGAGCTTCAGTAAGTAATAGTTTTAACCTGGCTAGTCCAGTTGTACGGTCCTTGGCGGAGTTCCAGAGACTATAAACTTGCCTGAAAGTCGGTTTGTTCGTAAGTTATGGCTCGAAATGTCGATAAAAGACAGCAAAATGGTGACCGTTTCAAGACTCTTTTGCGTTTTACCCAGACGTCCTCGCCAGTATATTCTGGAACTCCGGAGGATGATAACCTATCGGTAAATGTGTGGCTCTGTAGTTACACTGTTACGTACAACACGTCCGAAATTTGGTGCTCCGTTTTTCATTTAGTGCCCCTCTAGTCTTGTCTGCTGTCGCTGTATTGCGCTGTGCCTGACATTGGATATAGCCCCCAAAGGAAAGAACAGTGTGGCGTCTTCGTTGCTAGTCTTCATAGCGTTGTAATATGTTTGCTTTTTGCACAGTGAATAAAAACATTTTTGTAATTAGGCAAATTGCTATCCGTCACCTTAAAAGCTTGTGCCTGTAAGGTGTAAGAGCACGCGCAGTCTAAAGTTCGTTTATTTTCTCAATCACTCCCATACATTACAGCCGCTGGGAGGAGCTAAATGGGACTCCGGAAGTGAATTCACTTTTAAGAATGCTTAATTACATTCCATTGCCTGTTATTGGGAAAGGCTTTTTCACACTCACTAGGGAGGTTGCATGTTTTACCGTTAACTTAACACGGCAAGTCATTGTGATGTCACAACGACTATTGTAGCACACGTGCGTACACGTGCAACTGCACGAGCGAATAGGGTTAATTTCTTCTATGGTGCGCGTGGTATGAACTATGGAGAGAGAACGGTATGCAAGACACTTACCAGCATGAATTGCCTGTTTTGATTGATAGACGGCAGTTGAAGGAATTTTCGAAAGTCGTGAGCTCTCTAGTGCACGGTCTCCCTAGTTCAGATTTGGCTAGTGTGCATGACGTTGACTGAATGTCATGCAAATCTCACGTGGAGATTCAGTAATCTGTCTAGTAACCAACACAGTTATCTGATGTCTGTATATATAATATCCTGGAGCTTGTCAGCATGTGAGCATGTGAAGTACTTATATAATTATGAGTGCTGGCGAATATTAAATGCAAATTGTTGATTGAGCGGCTTATGTTTTTCAATCAGATCCACAAGAAGATACCAATGTTGATGAAGTCGGTATTTCTGTATCAGCTAAGGAGCAAAAGGCATCTCCAGACACTGGTCAGTATATGGGTGTGCATACATGTATGTGCATGTAGTATTATTTTGTTTTATAGGTACAGTTAGTTCTAGCGCTGCCAAACAACTGAATCATGATTGCAAAGATGCAGTCAGTGCTCCTCCACTAACTATAGAAAACAAATCCTCAGAGTCTACTGACTCTGAGACTGCAGGTCAGTTTACGATGCTGTAATTGTGTGACAAGTAATGTAGCTGAAATGTAGTTGGCTGCAGGTATTTTCAAAGCCCTGTACAGCAGTTTTTGAAGTTTATGCATAGCAAGTCAAAAATGAAAGCATGACATTGAATGATCAAATTAATTTTCTATTCATATTTTGTGTTGATAGGTCAATTATCATAATTCCATTATCGTGTTGAGTGGTGAGCTTTATTGCCGCAGCATATCAACTGATGACGATCCTCGGATCGAAACGTTTTACTGTATCATTGTTTCATATGCTGCGGCAATAAAGCTCACCACTCAACACGATAATGTCTAGTCGACGCAGCAACGACCTCTATCAAATTATCATAATTCCACTTTAAGATTTTAACTTGGTATGCAAAAACACTGTAACTAAAGTAAGCAAAATTGTAGCCCAGACGACCGTAAGATAAAGGCACTGCTCAGTGGTTATATCCCGTATACTATGGATGGGCAATATGAGTATTTCCAGGAAGTGACGTCACATAGCAACACCGTAGCAACAATATGGTGTTGTCGAAAAACTCACGCAAGATTACATTGCCGTCTTTCAGCAACGTGCTGTCATTCGCTTCTGGTGACTTCTATGGAGGCTCTAATATCTTGAGCGCTTCGTTTAGTAACCATAAGAGCAGTATTCTCAAGCTTCCTGGGCTACGAAATGGTTAATCCATGGCACCTCAGCAGTACGCAATATAAACTCGGTAACCCCCTCGAGGCGATAAAATTAACCCCGTCGTTAACCATGGGTTAACCTATACATGTACATTCAACCTCCACTTTTAAAGGGATAGGATAAAACTACACTGTTATTATGACGCTGCCATCTATGAAGGGATAAAAGAGTGTGGGGGTACACTGTTGTTCTCCTTCTTGTTACTACGGAAGAAAAGAGTGTGGGTATACTGTTTTTCTCCATCTTAATGAAGGAAGAAAAGAGTGTGGGGGTACACTGTTTTTCTCCATCTTAATGAAGGAAGAAAAGAGTGTGGGGTACACTGTTTTTCTCCGGGTGTAGGTAAAACAAGAAACGAAACAGGAAACTGCGCCCGGCCATAATTACTACTAAACCCTAAACCCAAAACCCTAAAACCTTCACCTAAAGGTGCCCAGTATTTGCCTAACAGCGCCCAGTATTCGCCTAACGGTGCCCAGTATTTGCCTAACAGCGCCCAGTATTCGCCTAACGGTGACCAGTATTTGCCTAACAGCGCCCAGTATTCGCCTAACGGTGCCCAGTATTGTTTTTTATAATAAGTTTGCATGTAGCAAGGATACCAAAAATAGCAAAAATGCTAATCTTAAATAGTACCCTATAAGTTAGATATTAGAGCCACAGATTTTTGAAGGAAAAAACAGTACAACTCTCCCGAATGTCCACAGGAAGATTGTTCCACATGGCAATGGAAGATGGAAAAAAGGAGGAATCGTAGGAAGTAGAATGACCAGTGACTGACTGGCAGCGATCTTGCAAGGACAGGCGCATCAGGCATAATGATAATACCTTTGTTAATCTTGATGAGTATTCGCCTAACGGTGCCCAGTATTCACCTAACAGCGCCCAGTATTCGCCTAACGTGCCAGAATAGTACTGGGCACCGTTAGGTCCATACTGGGCACATTAGGCGAATACTGGGCGCCGTTAGGCAAAGGTTTTGGGTTGTGGTAAAACCAGGAATGAGGAACGGTGAACGAGAAATGATGGAGAAATTCGGAGCATAAGCAAAAGTTGCAGCCCACCAGTCCCACTCTGCTGAAAATGCACATTAGAATACTAGGTCGCTGGGTGCTGGGTAATATTGGGTGCTGTTAGGTTGGCATACTTCCTGACAATCTTTAGCTAGGGCCGAAGGCCTGGTTTAGGACGACCCTCCCGACGATCTTTAGGCTTATCAAGGGCCGAAGGCCCGGTTAGGATGACCCTCCCGACGATCCTTAGGCTTACCAAGGGCCGAAGGCCCGGTTTAGGACGACCCTCCCGACGATCCTTAGGCTTACCAAGGGCCGAAGGCCCGGTTTAGGACGACCCTCCCAACTTTGCGCAGTTAGGAGAAGGTTTTTAAGGTCTTGGGTTTAGGGTTTGTGCGAGACCATGCCCACTCAATGCATATTTCCCGTTCCCTCATTCCTGGTGTTACCAATACCCGAACGTTTTAGGGTCTTGGGTTTGGGTTTAGGGTTTAGTAGTAATTATGGGTGGGCGGGGTTTCCTGTTTCGTTTCTTGTTTTACCTACACCCGGAGAAAAACAGTATACCCACACTCTTTTCTTCCTTCATTAAGATGGAGAAAAAGAGTGTACCCCACACTCTTTTCTTCCGTAGTAACAAGAAGGAGAACAACAGCGTACCCCCCACACTCTTTTACCCCATCTATGAAGGCAAAACAGGGAAAATAGTGTAAACTTGTACGGAACCACTTTTAAACAGTTATTTGGCGAAAGGTAACGGTAAACCCCCAAAAAATCGGAGATATATATTTCTACAGTTCCTCCAGCTTACTTATAATTTTTTTGCTGTTTTGCAGCTAGAAAGTCCACAAAAATTCTCTCGCTTACATTCACAAAGATTGCAAGGTCAAGAGCGAGAAAAAATAATGACAGTTGGGGGCCTGGGGCACCAGGCCCTCTCTCCATTGAAGCTAACCAGTAGTGCCATAAGTTCATACATCATGATTTTTGTACGACAATACACCACATCTCGATGGCAACAGCACTTAGGCAGTCAGCAGCTTTGGTATAACGCAGAAGGTCACAGACAACTATGTGGGTGAAAAGTAGCAGGAATATGTTGGCTGAAAGAAAGCAAGTCCAGAACAAAAGTGAGCGATCAGCGGCCATTTATAATGTTTAGCCTGCTTGGTGCAGCATGTAGTGATCATCTTTAGCACAGTAAAGAAGACAAGTCTCATGTGTACACAGTGCTTGCATGCACATATGGTAGAAGTTATCGCACTACTTTTAGTCTTTTACACAAGCAAAGAGTATAAGCATCTGGCTATTCATAATTCTTTTAACTCTAAAATATACTCGAGTTTGACTCAATAGAAAAAACACTATATTATTTACTAGGAGTAAAGTGAAAAGTAAGTTGAAATGTTAACTCGAAGACATGTTTGAGTTCATTCTTAAACACAATAGTAGCAACGATTCCTGTCATGTTTGCTGTCATAAAACATGACAGTGCAGGGGGTGCCAGTGGCGGAAATTTTCGACCCCAGGCTGGTTTTTTACATAGCCCCATTACCCACCCACCACGTCATAACCTGTCATATAATGAAATTCACAATGAGAGCTAATTAATATTCATGAACAGATTACGTTCGCGTACACGTAGCTCGTCGTCGATAGCGCGGGTGAGTTGATAGCGCGAGTGTAGTATCGATCGCGATCATGCAGAACACTGCTGCAGCAAGCTGAGATCAGAAAGCGACTGCGCTACCGCTGTGAATGTGGCCAAGATTAAGCGACTACCCGCACGTTTCAGAGAGTGCTCGTCGCAGAAAACGCACCCGATGCTGCACGATTAGATAGCTTCTTTTGACGGAAGAACAACACGTACTCAATAGCTGAGTGCAGCTGAATCTACTTCAGAAGCTGGTGAGTAGAATAACTGCCCGGCTCAGAAGAAGCTGCTTGGCATGCATTATGCTAGCCACGCCTCCAGTCCACACCCTTCACAGCATAATGCATGATGCATTTTACCTGCTTTTTACAGTGTATGTATATACACACTGTAAATAATAGTTATATCTGCATGATATAGACCTCTTCTGGTGTCAAGAACCTGTAAAACAACTCTACAGAGCACCAGAAATGTAGTGGCTAAAATTTACGCAAAATGACTTTTTGTGTAAAAACCCTCTCAACCCACCCACCCACTTTTTGGCCTGGGGTGTGACAGTGCATTTTTTTCTCCTGAATTGACATTTGGATAGAGATGGGATTTGTCTACCTCTATTCCAAGTTTCATACAGAAAACTATTGAAACGACACTTTTACATTGCAAAAATATTTTGCAGTCACGAGAAAATTGAAAAGTGCATGCAATGAATAAGCTGTAAGCACAGCCTGCGCAGGCTTGATCTGGCTTGATACAATCAGATTGACACAGCGCATTGTCTAATTTTATAGTCCCAGGACTTACATGAAGGAGAGCACATCAGAACATTTTAGCGAATCAAAATCAAATCCATTGATGCACTTACCATTAGTTCGTGCCTAGAAATGAGTGTTGTGACACACAGAGCAAGTCTGTATCCATCTGGCGCATGCACCGAGGGTTAATTACAGCCAGATTGAATTCCCAGAATACACTTAATTTTTAATAATATATTAGATACGAATCCATCTATCTTTGAGAAGCATATCCAGAGGAACATAGATTATGAAAAGAACTCACGTAAAGACGAAAAAGAAAAGCAAAGAGTCAAAAATGAAAAGGAGAAACAGAGACTTCTGAAAGTACAAACCAACATGATGGCACACTTTCAACAACAACAGAGAAAGCTTGAGCACTCTAAAGAAGGTAATGACCAATGACAATGAATTTTGTATATCGCTGTTGTGTAAGTATAGGTTATGTTATACCATAGACTTAGTATGTTTTAAAGGGACTGGCAACGCATGCGCATTGACCAATGCGTTTACATTACAGCATTGCCCAATGCGTTTACGTTTACATTACAAGCTCTTTGACATGAGTCCGGGGGCGTCAATCTGCGTTATGGGTTAAACATTAGTTTTACACATGTCTGTTCTGGTATCCTCCCAACAAGGTGTTGGTTGCTAGGACAGCTCTTGGCAAACACGTTGGGACAGTACACTGTGGCAGCTCTTTGTCGACCGCTAGTAGCTAGGACTGCAGGAATAGTGCTAAGAGATTTAGTGAGTTGCACTGAAAGATGGTCGTGTTCCTGTAACCAGCTTTTTGTACTAGAATTTGCTGATACAAACACAGACCGCATGCAATCACACAGAATCATTGTATTACTACGTCCTGTTATTATGCCTCGGTGGGCGGAGCCACGAGGCATACAGTAATCGTGCGTGTCTGTGTGTCTGTCCGCTCTAGTTCTGAAAGACGGCGAAGAATCAGCTGGTGGTAAGTGCAATATAGACATAACACGTTAATATCTCGAACTTGATGGTCTTAGATTTTGAATTAAAGCTTTGTTCGTGAGTTATGGCGTGATTTGCTTACTTTGTTTACCGTTGCTGGCGATCTGAACTTCTCCGAAGTCGAATGTGTCCATGGTTAACTGGCTAGCAGAGTGTAGGTTTGATCTGGACTACAGGATAGCGTGGCGGGTCCGAGCAAAAATCAGCAAAACCGAAAAAAGCTAGCTGCTACAAGCATGGCTGCTTTGTGCACACCCAACTAACTATTACACTGTGGTAGCATACCATTGGCTTCTGTTATTTTTGCCAGCTTGTATGACTATTGTACTTTATAAATCTGTTACAATCATCATCTGCTGATGGAGTAGCTGTATGTAGTTGCTGTGTGTTGACGGTCAAAGCATGTCCAGTGTGCAGTATGCATGCAATTCCACCGAGGCATCTGCACCATGGTGCTTCATTGACTAAGTGTAGTACTACCGTGCGATGAAACTTGGCTGACTGCACTGCTCGTGTGTTGCTCTTTTATAAATAAACTGTAGCTGTTCTAGGTTTCGTTCTACCGTCCAGTTTAGCTGCCCGTCTGTGGAACCAGACTGCATTCACTTCTTTAGTGTCAATCTCCTGCTGCTTTAAATTCTCGGTTCTGATTATCTATTATGCATTGTTTGGCGGTCCTTCACTCACACTCATAAAAAGCTAAATTGTAACATGGAACACGGTGAAATTTTGCCTGTTGCCAGTCTCTCTAAGGGATACTATTAGGGAGGCACGGTAGTGCCTCCCTATGTAGGGATGAACGAGAAAAAAAGATGGCGGCTACATACAATGTATTAGCGTTCAAACGCTGATATTTCGCCTGGTGATGAATTGTATACGTCCAAAGACACTTAGATCTGTTCTCTGGCGTTGCCCCATCTTACAGTAGCAAGGAGATTGCTCGAAATTGTTACTAAAGTGACGAACCTGGAAACGGTGAAAATCGACCTTCGTCATCTTCGTTTTCTTTCTTTCTTTCTTTCTTCAACTCGCCTAGCGCCTTTACGCGAGCAGTGTCGAGACCAAAACACCCACGAACAGTCATGAAATTCTCCTGGCATGTGCCTTTTGAACTTAGTTTCTAGCGAAACGACGATATACATTTGACGAGCTCACGATCACGAACAGTTGTCAGCTAAGTGTTAGACGCCATTATTGTGATTACGTAATACGCACGTGACCAAACACACTTGTAGAGTATCGCCGTATGAAGAGCGCATATTGGCGTCTGGAGTCTTCGAAGAACAACTCACAGAGTAAGCTCGTGTAGTATCACCGTTTTGCTGCTTGCCAGATAGTATCACAGCCATACAGAAAACTCTAAACCAGAGTGGGCGGGGCTAGTATGCTGTGCATTCAGGCTTCAGCATGCATGAATGCATGAGCTAGTTTCAGTATTTAGGAGCCACAGGTTAAAAAGCAATTATCAAGAAAAGCAAACCAAACCAATGATGGAAACAAAAAAGAGATACATTATCTTGCCGAATTCGAACTGCACCAAAAATTTGAAACTCACTATAAAAGAAAAAAGGACACAAACAAGAAAATAAAAAGATTTCTAACGAAATCAAAAGGATGTAGGGATAAATAAATCTGCTACTGGTCCACAATGTAAACCAACAAGGAGCAAGCATGGAATGGTAACACGATTGACTTGCTAACAGACCATAGATCCCTACATCAGTGGCTGACTACAGCAGTTCTGCTAGTTGCTATTGACTGACACCTGACATGCATTGAATTGAATTTAGCTTGTGACAAAATAATTATAGTATAGTCAAAATGTTATGTACAGCCACTGATGTAGGGATCTATGGTCTGTTAGCAAGTCAATCGTGTTACCATTCCATGCTTGCTCCTTGTTGGTTTACATTGTGGACCAGTAGCAGATTTATTTATCCCTACATCCTTTTGATTTCGTTAGAAATCTTTTTATTTTCTTGTATGTCTATGGTTATACCAGGACCACATAATGATAGTTACTTTAACAGCTGACCCTCTCCACACGGCCTACTGATAATTGGATGGATGGTTGGGAGAAGGTCTAGCAAACATTGCCATTCATAGACATATAGTTGTCAACTACCAGTCAGATTTGTTCATGAATAAAATCCTATATTCACAGATGTAGTTAGATTTTGGCGCTGCATAGAATGGCTGTAAGATGAGCATGTTGTAGTCTCTGAGATGGATTATTAATGTGGATAGCATAAGAAACATCGATACAGTCAAACCTGTCTAAGCGGTCACCTGAATTAGCCGGTCACCTTTCTATTTCAGCCAGAAGTGGAGGGTCCCAAACGTTCACCACACATATTATTCGAGGGTCGAGTGATTCCATTGATAATCGAGGGTCCGGACCTCGATTATCCGGACTAGCTGGAGGAGCTTGTTTTCGGATAATTAGATATTTGGTATGTACAAAATTAAATTAATATTATTAGCGCTTACAATTTTACACGTTATGAATATAATTAACAGCCACGCTGCTGTTTGCTCGTTGTTTTTTACAGTTCTGTAGCCAAGCGGTCTGGTTTATTTCACCTCTCCATGGTAGGAAACAATGTTTGCATAACAAGAGAGTGCGATCTCAACGATCTAAGCCTGTATTGCTATCGTTTGGATGCTTGTGAACGGCCACCATTTTATCCGGACTTTTTCGGTTATCCGGACGTCTAGAAATTTTCTGTGGCCAAAGCTGTCCGGATAATCGAGGTTACACTGTACAAAGAACCTCCAGACCTACAGTTGCTTGCGAAGATCTTGCATAACAGAAGCGAAAGCGGAAGTGTGACGCTGGCCAATCAAATTCACTTTTCGTCACGTGTACAGCTTCAGTTAGTCACACTTTCATGCGTTTGATTGGCTGACGTCATACTTCCACTTTCGCTTCCGTTATGCAAGATCTTCGCAAACAACTGTAGCCTCATACCACGATTCACTCTTACTCCCATCACTTTGCAAAAGCTGACATTCTTATCGTATCCAAGGAAGTAGAAGATGGGTTTACTCTTACATTCTGGGCAACTTCTCTATCCTTTACTACAGCAACAGCGTGGTTGCAATGTGCATTGTCTGTATAAGCCACTGTTTACATGAAGACGATTTCAGCAAAAAAACAGACATTTGTCTCTGTTTAGGCCTCTCGTTTACACACATATGAAAACTCGCCTGAAAACGGAGACTTAATTTAAGTGGAGACTTGGAAGACGGAGGCAGGAAAAACGCACGTGTATTAACACCAAAAGCGGATACACACTATTGATAAGAGCACATCTCAGCCTTTATACTCGCAGAGAATACTAGCACGAGCCCTGGAACAACATCTATCAAAGAAAAATACCGATTTCTTCGCTGGTTCATGCGTATGAGCGAGTGCTAGCATGCTCGCACGAAAACACCACGCCCACATTCCATTTGCTTCCGCTTGCAAAACTGCCAAAACGGAGCAGTGTAAAAAGCAAAAACGAGGGAGTTGAATCCGAATGCATTTCCTGTTTTTAGACTGACCAACTACGTGTGAACGTAGCCTTAAACTGTATAATGCAGCCAAAACCACATTATCAACCATATTACAAAGGTCAGATGTAATGCAGCCAACCTGTCTAATCAGGCCACAGCGGTTGGTCCCAAGGGTTACCAGATTAGATAGCTTCCACTGTACTATAACCTGCATTATACCATACTTCAATGTTTCTGACCAATCAGATTGCTCAAAACGAGGTGATTTATTTCACTTATTACACCTCCCAGTTCACTTATTACACCTCCAAATTCACTTATCACACCGCAGAATGGACGCGTTGTGAACAAAACAGTTATACTGTCGTAGCTTGGAAAAAGATTTGATTCACGCACTTACACTTCGTAGTTAGCTTCTCCATGCTTAAGCGCTTCTAGTGAGACCCAAAGTAGCGCTTCTACACGGCTAGAAGATAGTAAACTGAAGCGTCATCACTAACTTATGAATTCAAACGACGCGCTCTTACACGATCGTCACTAGATGATGGAAACGGCTACACTACTGGCTTCTCGCAACAGTAGAGGGCTTGTTTCAGTGCTTGGTAGTCTTGGGAAGCTTACCTGAGAGCGCAGTATGGTATAAATACCTTATACCATGAAACAGTCGGGCAATACGGGATTAAAATCACCTTGGAAACCGAAATAGACGCCCTCGCGCTTCGCGCTCGGGTCGTCTATATCATCGGTTTCCGCGGTGATTTAAATCCCGTATTGCCCTCCTTTTCATGGTATAACCTATATGTACGCACAGCCCAATCAGCATAAGCTTGCTACACCTCTGTACAAGTCACGTGCAGGACGTAATCAGTTAAACCTACATGTATGTTGTAGATAACTATCAGCCTTGGTATACAATGTCTTGAAACACAGAAAAGACCACGAAGAAGCATAAATTAATACGCATTATGTGCAGTGTACACAAGGGCATCATCTATGATGCTCCTCTCTTGAAGGCCCGGGTACAAGGCTAACAATAAAGGTACGTGCTTTTACAGGGGAAAGATGGTTAAAAGCTGTTACAGGCCAAAAGTTCAGGCCACTATTTCCCATTAATTATCTTTCTATAGTATTCTTTGTAGTGTCCGGCTCCGTTCTGACTGAACCATTGTTTGTCTTGTAAAGTCACAAAACTCCTGTCATGTCATGTAACTCCTACTGTGTGTATAAATGCATTGTAAGTGTGTTGTTGGTTCAGTTCGGATCCAAAGCCCCGTTTACACGGCACCTCCAACCCGGATTGAATCCGGATCGACCTGCGTGTAAACGCGAGGTTATCCGGATCGATCCGGATTCAATCCGGATTGCTCAATCCACATCCGGAGGTGGATTGAATCCGGATTAATCCGGATCGGGTCCACGTGTGAACAGTTGTACGCGATAAAGTGAGTTCAAACGCGCTGTTGCTAGTCTTCTCTTGATGAATTGTAGTTACCACTGCACAGCAGAAGGACGGTGATGCATGTTCTTTTCTCTAGCTATCCTCTCCTAGCCAAGGCAAGTCTTGTAATAGCAAAAAACCGATTTCTAGACGTATTGTAGGCTACCGTGTCGGCTGTGCAGTTGTTTTACCAAAAGTAGCTTGCTGGTTGACTATTCCGGTCCTTATTGTTGCAACAAAGCAAGCATGGAGTGTATAGCAAGGTTATCTCTTCTGTTATGCACAAGATAGTCCTTCTATCACATCAAAATCACCTGCATTTTGGCTCGCGTGTAAACGGGACGTGATCCGGATTGTATCTGGGTTGGGTTAATCCGGATAGGGTGTGTGTAAACGGGGCTCAAGATACTTTGGTACACTGTTGCGATACCGGTTGTAGCTAATGCACTACTAGCCTAGTACCTCGGCGCCAAATAGAGCGCCTAGTTTCAAATGTATACGCATGCGCGAAATTTTCCCGACATTCCAGTAATACCGGATATTTTCCGTTCTCGTTTGTGACATGTGCACTGACCTCGTGCTTCAGTTTTGCTGACGAAGAAATTCGAATACTAACAAACGACAAGACGTAGTTGGCAGCAAACTTGGACATACAATCCTGTAGCTACGAGTATCCAATGTTGGTTAGATCTCCGTACTGGCACGATGTGAAAGCATGCTATAGCTGTCCCCGCCCATTTTATTCGCGCATGCGTGTGCATTTGATACTAGGCGTTAATTTAACGACTAGGTACTAGGCTAATACACTACATTCTTGATGTCAAGATATTACAGATTACTAATTTACATTATTTTATTTTTATTCCCTTATCTCTGCAGCACTGACTAACTTTTATGTAGATGAAGATAATAACCCTCTAGAATTGTTCAAGCTTTATCTTAAGTATGTATACAAACACAAGGTGGATGACACATACTTTGAAGGGCCTTCTTTAAGAGAATACCAGCCGTTCATTCTTCTCCACAACTGTGAACGCTCTGATCGCTCTGATCGCCTGTGGAAAGAAACGGGAGATGTTCGCTTATGGCTGCACAATTTTAGAACTATAGGTACTTGCGTGTTAGAAATAAGTGAAGTTGGCAAATGCATCAAGGAAGCTTCAGCTAGTCATGTTTTTATCGAGGGTCTTCCTGGTGTGGGTAAATCTGCCTTTGCTTTGGAAATGTGTAAAAAATGGGCTAGTGGTGAGCTTCTGCAAGACTGGTCAATCGTGATTTTCATTAATCTATGCAACCAACAAATTCGTGAAGCTAAGTTATTCAGTGACTTCCTGTGCTATCCTGACCAAGCTTTGAAGAAGAAGATATGTCAAGATTTAGTTAATTCAAAGGGCAAACAAGTTCTTCTTATTGTTGATGGTCTTGATCGTCTGAATGAGCAACAGATGCCACCTCATGGCTCTGTATATCAGCAACTTACTGATAAAGAATTGCTGCCAAGTGCCACCCTTTTGGTTCTTAGCAAGGTTCATTGTGAGCATCAACGCTAGCCTACTGATAAGATAATTCAGCCTTTTTATTTCACAAAGGAAAACATGAAGAACTACATCACTTCAGCTTGCAGTGGTGATGATAGTAAATTGTTGACTGATTTCGAATCTTACTTGTCCTCTCATCCATACATACACAATCTGATGCACATACCAGCTCAGTGCGTCATGATAACAGACCTTTATCGGCTCCATTGGAACCATGGCGATACAGAGTATTCCCCTAGTACCCTAACGGAGTTATATACTGACCTGGTAACTACTATGTTGCTACGATACTTATGTTGCCATCATGAGTATGGTCAGAGAGAATGGGTTATAGATAATTTTACTGATCTGCCAGAAAAGGCAAAAGAACCTTTTATGGCACTTGCACAATTAGCAGCAAAAGGGATAGAGCAGCAAACGTACGTGTTTAAGTTTCCTGAAGATTTTCAAACACTTGGTCTAGAAACAGAATTTGAATCTTTTGGTCTGATGCAGAGAGTCGAGGAAGTGTATCCAGGCAGGAAATCTGAATCTTTTGTCTTCTTGCACGTCACCTTGCAGGAGTACATGGCCGCTTACTATTGCTCACAACAAGACACATTCAAGAGGCTGCAAACAGTTTTACAATCACCATTTCCTGTAAAACAATTTCTTTCTAATTATTGTTATGAAATTAATTATTCAAGGAATCCGCCGAAGTCAATTTATGTGGCAGTTATGCTTTTCACGGCAGGGCTAACAAACTTCAGTTGGGATGATCAAATATTAGCAAGATATCTTCAAATTGCTAACAATCAAAAAGGAATACTCTTATCAGCAATGCACCTACTTTACGAGACACAATCTCCTGATTTCATTCGTCTAACATTTTCTTTAAACCATGATCTACCAGCTAGAGAAACTGGCAAATATGGTCTCCTTAATTTACCACGATCTTATATTAATCCAACAGATTTCTTTGTAGCTGGCTACTGTATTTCACACAGCAATAGGACATGGCTTGCTGATGGTATTTATTATGCTGAAGTACTTTCTAAAGGTCTCGTAATGTCTTCTGACCATCGCTGGAGCAGTATTGGTCATATAGCAGTACTCAATGCAGAAGCAAGGTACATTCCATTGTTTTACCCTCATACTCAGAAAGTAGTAGAACTCACAATTGAAAATAGAAACGAACAAGAGAATGATTGTACTGACATTTTTACTAACATCTCAACTTATTGTCCACTGTTGAAATCACTTACTGTACATGTCACGCCTACAACATGTCTTGCACCACTCTTTGAAGCGCTTCCCTCCATTAGCTCGTTAGAAAATGTTTTCTTTTGTCTTGCTAAACTTCGTTATGACACTCATTCTGACAATTTGTCACATATATGTGAACAACTCCAGGCATGTCCGACACAACATAGAATAAAAGTTGCAGCTGAAGAAAGTTGCTATGGTTTAGCTACTCTTCCGTTAACAGTTTCATCAAAACTAGAGTGTCTTCAACTGTCCTATCTGACTCTCACTCCTAGCCTCCTTCAATCTGGAGATTTTAGTTCTCTTACAGTACTAAAACTCAAATCTTGTCAGATTCCAGATGATGCCTGCACTGCCTTTGTCCAATTTCTTCAATCACCGCAATGTGTCTTAAAAGAATTATCACTTATTCTTATAAATAACTACGACATTAGTAGCATCAACAAACTAGTTCAAGGAATTGGATCCAATTGCACATTGAAAGTTTGTTACTTTGAAGGATACAATGATGCGATTATAGAACATTTAGTTGCTGGTTTACAAGAGAGCAAAGATCAGTCTTGTCTCGAAGATTTGATGGTACCATATTCCGAGTGGAATCACGAACAGTACATTGAATTGATTCGTGTAGTTAATGAACACAAAACGATCAGGTTACTACGACTGACAGGCAATGTTGATAGAATCGTACGAAAAATATATGATGTTCGAGAAAATCTAAAGATTGAATATTTTGATGAGTGTACACGTAATCATTTTATTTTTCGGTACTATAATAATTAAGTTTCTTCATCCATGACTCCTTGACTCTCATTAATTTTTAGTCAATACCATATCAATACCATGACTCTCTTAATCTCATTACTCTCGATTTTCACCAACATTGTCAGGATAATTATGCAAGGGGCGAACCACACGTCAATGAAAATTTGGTGGGGAGATAGTTATAGACGCTAAGAACTATACTACAACAACAGTACGAGGGGGTGAGCGCCCCTCCTAAATAAAGCCCTAGGGTTGATTGTCCATCAATTTATAATTATGTAATAGATGTTATGTACGTTCCAGTTTTCTAACTAGGCTTGGGTTGCAAGCACACACACACACACACGGTGTACGAATAATGTGTATAATAACTACATGTAGCATGGAAGAAATGAATCCTTACTATGAATCCGATTCAGGACCAATTGTGATTACTGGACACACAGCAATAATATTGGGAAAAGAACGAATAATAATGAGATTTTTTAGCTCTGATAATCTGGTCTTTGCACACGATCACGCCACAATCGTACTCAAAACCACTGGCGATGTCTTTGATAATATTATTATTCTAATGGATTATTACAGTAACTGACAACTCTGTTCAATAGTTGTGCAAGTGCACACAGTCACCGAGTTCGTGCTATACCATAAATTATTCATACTTGGGTTTCTCATCCTGAGCAACCTTGCTGTAGTCAACAGCATGATAGAACTGTGAGAGAAACAAAGAGATTTATCTACAGCACACATAAGATATCTAACATAGAAAAATTCAAGAAAATGTCCGCGAAAATAAAAATACTAGCATTGAAGACGTGTTTATTACAAAGCTAGAATGAACAATTAGACATAGCAGCAAGGCACACCAGTGACACCACATATCAAATTAGCATCCATTTTTTATCAAGGAACTGTCATAATGTGTTCAATACTACAATAACTAATCCAAGCACACACGTCACTTCTTCAAACAAACAAAATAGGAATGTTGTCGTCAAATAATATTAGTACCTTGTAGTTATCCGATGGCTTCACGTGCACCCAGGGGTGAGGATTGCTTTTTCGCCGAAATCTAAAACCAGAGATACCAGCAGTTATAACAGGGATGAAACCCTTGGCATGTTTGATGTGGCTGTTGCATGCTTACAGCTATTCAAACCAGAAGACAGTGAAGTGCTGACCACAATACATGAATAAACTCATGACTCCTACTATACATTTTGTTCTCAGAGTAGGCCAAAAAGGTGAGCCAGCCATCACTCGTGATGGCTGGCTCTATGTCTCAAAATCTATGAGTCACTGTTGTGTTTAGTCTGTTCATATACCTTAACCAATGCATTGGAAATGATCGTTGATCTCTGTAGCTCAATGAACAAATGACAAAACCCTCAGCGTGTCACGGTCCTGCACATATCTAGCCTACATGTAGCATTTTAAAGTTGCTGCAAGTATTAGGTGGTTTACAAATTGCTGCAGGAACTTGGTTTGCTGCTGAAACTATATGCTAACCAGAAGACTGACCACAAGGTGTGCCAAGTGGGCGTGACCATAAACATGTGAGCTGAGTGAAATTGCTGTAGGCTTAGATATAGGCTTTTCTTGAGATGTCTATGCAACTTAAGACCAGACCTACAGTTCAAATGAAGTTTACAAACATCTAGGTAGTCAACTATAGGCGTTTGTGTTTTCAGAGAGGTCCAAGATGGTTGTCAAGGTGAGCCAGCCATACATGATACATAACTTGAGAACAAAAGCACTTTAGCAAAATCCACGAGTAACATTGCAAGCCATTCTCATGCTAAGCCTGTTCATACCCTTACTGAGTTTCAGAAGTGAGCACGATGGACAGAATGGATGAACAAACGAATGACAGAGCAAGTACCATAACCCTCGCGCATGCATCGAGGGTTAATGACATTTACTATAACACTCACACATGCGCTGAGGGTTAACCAAATCTACAAGTACCTAGGCAGTCAACTTTACATTTCTTCATAAGAGATCTAATAGTCGTCACAATAAGCTGGCCATAACTCATGAATAGAGATAATAGCACAAGTAGCTTATGTATAGCTAAAAATAAGTTCTATAGTTGACCCGTTACAGACTAGCTGTAATTTTCTTTGTGAACATCTAATTTTGTGCCTGACCATCAAATTTTGGCACTGTTTCTCACTCATGACAGCGGCACAGCGGCACGCTTAATCGTAACCGGTATTGTTGTGAAAGCTAGTAGTGTTGCGTAGGAAATCGACTGCTGCACATGTCTTTCATTGCTACAATCTTGTGTGAGCTACTATTTCTAAGCTGTAAGCAAAAGAAGTAACACTAGCAGAGCTATTGTGACAATCGAATTTGGTTACGTAAAGCCGGAATACCAAATAATTCCTGGTTATTGTACTATCAAGAAACAATGACAAGACGTGTATGCGAGAAAATAACACTATAAGCTCATCACGAGTTGATGGATCACTAACTACAGGGACACAGTGTTTTATGTCTGATCCACGAAGTCCCATATACAAGTCAAATTACTTCACACAGCATACACATCAATAGGATAAATTGTTATACTACATAGCGGAACATAGACTGTAAGCTACTATGCACGTAGCAACACAACAGCGTATGCATTGGACTAACGATACATCGGTGTAGGTAGTAGCTGATCTGAAGATCTGACCGGCAGCAAATGCGGCTCCACCAATAGTGATAATAAACACGGGCACAACCTGAAAGAGAAGAAAAAATCAAAGACAGGTTTGGTCTTGTGTCCGGCCTTACAACCAGGACTACCAATTCACGTACCGCAGGATGCTTTTTGAGTTGGTACATGATCCTAGACATAGCCATCTCGCCTGAATCCTTCTAGAACAGAGCACACGCAAGCATCAAACGAGCAACCCAAACAGACAGCGCACGTGATGTAACCCCGCCTACTTGACCACGCCCGTTCAAAATGTGTTTCCAGACTAAAAATACAGCTACTCGAGCCAAACCACCGGATGATTTGAGTGATACTGCTAGGCAATTTATGCACGCCATAAGGAAGACAGACATTGCGCTGTAATTGTTACAGTGGACGTGACTCGTGAGTGCAGTGCAGTCGTCCTAGATCCTCAATAGTCTACGCATGCGTGGTCGGTATAGGGAAAGGACACATTGGTATGCGGTTGTTATAGTTACAGCGCGAAATATAAACTGACAAACGGTCGATGGAGAACTACCTGTTGTACGGAAACCTCCCTTCCTCTTCTGCTCATAAGTTGTTTAAAGGAAGAAGAAAGGGATCTGTAACATATGCTGGTGTGCATCGATATCTAAAAGCGAACAAGACCCTGATTGCTCAAGCGGTACATCTTCATCACCAGCTTGACCATGGCAACGTGCTGAAATTCCTCGAGTGGTACGAAACTCGTCAGCATGTGTGGATAGTGACTGAACTAGCTAGTGGAGGAACATTGAGTGATGTTATGGATCTTGATGGACCGATTCCGCTTGAAAATATCACTCCGTTTTTCAAGGATCTTGCCAGCGGTCTCAATTACCTTCACAGTATGGGACTGGTATACTGTAACCTCCATCCCTCTGTTGTTTACCTAGACACCACTGGCTCTTTAAAACTAGGAGAATTTATTCACACTCACCGAGTTAACGAAGAGAAGTGGACTATTGCGGACCTTGACCAATCTCTTAAGGAGTGTTTTTCATCCATGATGAAAGATGAAGTTATGGATGTACATGAACTAGCGGCTTCAGCAAGACGATCCTCCATTCCTGTCCAATCTCTCTACCCTTTTTATCTTGCTCCTGAGGTGCTACAGTCTGCTTGCTTCTCGTTTTCATCCGATCTCTGGTCACTCGGTTGTTTGTTATTGGAGATGATTGCAGGGACGTCCCCCTTCATTGCAATCAATCCAGAGGAGCTGAAACACACTGTGCTTCATCACGATCCACTCCAGAGCTCTGTGAACCAGAAAGAGAAGCTGTGGGGAGTGATTGAGGGTCTTTTGACCAAACGTGTTGACAAACGGTGGGGCTGGGAGATATTAGCAGACCACACACTTTTGCAACCATAATGAAACTGTTAATTACCCATACTCATTGTTTCTAATGAATCATTAAGTTTTCTATAATTTTTGCTGTGAAAGTTTCATTTTTTTGACAATTTTAAAAATTTTCGTGGGCAAAATACAAAATGTATAGGAATTACACGAGAATTTGTGAACTTTAGCTAGAGGGCACCCATGAAGATGCGAACATTTTTCACTCGTACTGGAACTGTACTGTATGTGCTTCAATTTGTCTTATACATGCATGATGACATTGTCTCGAATCATAGTCTGGTTGATACTATCCGTACCTGAGCCGTACAGTTAAATGTTTATAAACAAGAGTTGTTTATTCTTATGAAGCACAAAATTATTGCTTTACAAGGGCGTAGATACTTTTCAGCAGTGGGGGACTAAATAATTATGGCACCTGAAAATTTTGCTCATTAATTATTCAAGAGATAATGTTTTCTCGTATTTCTTTCATAAATGGCGTTCATTTGTGAATCTGTGTGTTAGATATTGGTTAAAATATTCAATGACCACCCATGTTCTGGGGGCCTTGTGTGATGAGTAATATACAATATAAACGTTACATTGTGGTGATTGGATACCATGTGACTGTTGCAGAAGTTGTGATGCATCCTGGGTCCTAGTTTTGAAGAAAAAAATGACAAAATGTCACCACCCAGGATCAAACTGAGGACCTTGACACATGTGATAACCACTACGATAGGTATGGAGCAATTGCTAAGTTTGCAAGAAATGGACAAAAAATTATGTCACCACCCAGGATTGAACTGGGGACCTTGTGTGTGTTAGACACATGTGATAACCACTACACCATGGTGACAGGACGATGTAGAACAATAGCTAAGTTTGTCTGTGCGTCAGATGCAAGTTTAAAAGAATAATCGACAAAAATTATTTTGTCACCACCCAGTATTGAACTGGGGACCTTGTGTGTGTAAGACACACGTGATAACCACTACACCATGGTGACAGGATGGTGTGAGACAATTGCTAAGTTTGTCTGTGCGTCAGATGCAATTTAAAGAAATCGACAAAAAATTATGTCACCACCCAGAATCGAACTGGAGACCTTGTGTGTGTGAGACACACGTGATAACCACTACACCATGGTGACTAGATGAAGGTAGTGCAAATTTGCTACTCGTGCATTGTTACTAATCAAATACAGCTAAATTGACTGCGCTAGCCTAGCTAGAACTAAACTGATCATGCATGATGCAGCCACTATGCCTATAGCAAACTTATTGTGAACTGAGACCAGCACGAGTGGTCTATTTGTTGACATACTATAGCTATGATCACTATGTTACAAATTTGTAAACTAAGCCGCCATTTCAGGACTATGAAAAACAATGCAAACATCATAAAGATAATTATTTTAGTAGCCGTCTCATCATTACTGTAAAGTATAGAGCTCCACCCATTTCTTGAAAACATCAAAACCAAGAATCAGCTTGACAAAGAAACATACAACCTGAGCATAAGGGTTATACGGCAATACAAGGGTTCTTTACCATGTGGGTAACGGATTTAAACCATGCCATCGTCGTTGCTGTTTTCAACCCAACCTACAACAAGCTTATTAGCTCACAACGGATATCGATATATTGGTGGCAGGTATTTCATTTTTTTGCTATAGGTATCTATACGAGACGTGTCTAGCATGAATTGGATACAGCTGATCAAATTAACATACTATATATATATATAATGGTCTAAAAAGCAAAAAATAATAGTGACTGAGGACTGACAAATCTGTTCAATATTTGTGTGTACTGAGTCTGTGCTATGATAAGTTAGTCATACTTGGGTTTCTCATCCTGAACAACCTTGCTGTAGTCAGCAGAACGAAAAAACTGTGAGAAGAGAGAAAGAAATGTTCATTGTTTTGCAATTTTAGTTAAGTGCAATTTCGCAATCTGAATGGCCACTTTTAATTAAACACTAGTACTGTTAAAGAATAATGACTGGAAAAATGCATTCGAAATTACACTTCAATCGCTCAACTCTAGTGAGATTTCTACAACTTTGATTGATACGTTTGCTGTCGTGTTTGATCTAAATACAGATTCTTGCTGGTGTCTAGTATGAGACATTCCAAACTGGAATAGACACCCTCAAGCTACGTGTTCAAGATGTTGTACTTGCACTGAAGTGTTGGCAAGTACTGTTTGTGTATGGAAATTTTGTGTCAAAAGTTCACAAAACATTAAATGAATTTTCATAGTCGGAGCCACAAATGAAATTTTACACAACAAAGTCCCTCAAACTTATGATATAACTTACAGGTGCTTTGAAGTTATCTGATGGTTTCACATGTAGCCAGGGATGAGGATTGCTTTTTCGACGAAACCTACATAAACATAAAAGTATAACAAGTGATCAACATGATTTGTACACATCATCAACTGTATTATTGAAATGTTGACTCATATGTTGGGAAAATGATGCAAGTTTGAGAGCAGAAGCACAAAGGTCACTAACAAACTCACATCAACATGTGAGGAAGCAGGAAGGAATTCCTTTTTGCTTCCTTTCTACTTTTACTTCCTTCGTAATTACAAACAGTACTTGCCAGTAGCATGGGGGTATCTATTCTGCACACTCTAAAACTGTTCTGCAGTACAACTTGAACCTTACATAGGGTTATGCATAGACTTCCTCTTACAGGATGTTATAGCATCGCTTCAACATTGCTTCAGATTCAATGCCTCTCCTAAGGGTCTATTTTGTCTTGGCTTATACTACCGATGTGCTTCTTTGTTAGCTTACTGCAGTTTTTCTAGAGCTCTGAGCGTACTATAGCAAATTTATGACGTCACTTGTCGTCACTAGCAGATGAATTTTATTAACACTCCTCATGAATTTCGTCATGCCTTATAATGGAAAAGCATATTAAAATTCGGGTATTAAAAATAAGAAATACCAAATTACATTTCTTAGCCATAATTTTACAATTGTGAAAAAGTATTGTGTTTGTATTCTAATACAAAGGAAGTAAATGAAGAGTATCCTTTGCGTTTTAATTATGAAGGAAGTAAAAGTAGAAAGGAAGCAGAAAGATTGTGTTTGTAGAGGAAGTCTGTTAGTACACCCAATATACCGTAGTTCATCAATACATTGTAAGAGCAATGTAAAAGTCATCAGTTGGGGATGAATCTTATTTGTGGTCCAAGTGTAAAATAGTAGCTGATCAGTTGTCACAGGAGCGGCTATATATGCTCCTGGTAATCAGCTATCAATACCTACTAGCACTTGGACCACAAATGAGATTCATCCCCAACTGATGACATAGTTTGTTGCATTGCACTCATTGGACTGTCTAATCAAATTTAGCATCTGTATAAATTAAGGATGTAGGTACTACCAGCCAGCTAGTAGTCAATGGCCATGGGTTGTTTGTGAATATTACTCATTGTGGTTTGGCTTGTAACAACTTGGCTAACAATCCATCAGGCATGTCTGACATTAGCATGACAATAATTATCAAAAATTATAATTAGTGCTGTTCTGACGTCAACTATATACAAATGTAGTTTCAAATCAGTCTGTCAGTAGCCATCAGAATAAGCTAAATTTGCAACTTATTCAATATGCTTCAGACTATAGCTGTGGTTTTTCACTTACATATACCCAACAGCTAACAATGATGAAACATTGTATGCCTGGTAGTAGTTTATGGGGCAAACGACAATAAAGTTGAGAGTTGTGACTATCTGTAACTTTTCTGCAGATGCAGCTTAAGTGATTTAAACTTGTGAGGCTACTGTAGCGATTAATAATTGTTTCCCTCTGCACACAGCTGACTAGCCATCTCTCCTCTTCTATCATTAGTTTTTTAAACCCAAGCTCATCATACATACTTTTATCACTCATTCACTAGCACTGTTTTCATTTGAAATAAAATAAACAATGGTGTATGCGTTAGACTAACGATACATCGGTGTAGGTGGTAGCTGATCTGAAGATCTGGTAGGTACCCAATGTGCATGCTCCAAAAGTGATGACGAGCACAGGAACAATCTGAGGGAATCAGACCATACACCAGTTACTCCATACAATAGCATGCTGTCAGTCCAACTATCTTATAGCTACCAACATACCTCAGGGTGCCTCTTGGCTTGTAGTAGAATCTTAGACATTCTTGCAAGTTGGGGAGTTTACTTCTATAGTTTGATCTGGATATTTCTTGAGCAGAGAATTACTTATATAGACAGCAAGCGAGCGGACAAATTTCCGCAAATGGAAGCACGATGCAGATTAGTTTAGACTGCGTACCCAATTACAAGGTCAAGCATGCAGGCCAGGGTACAAGGTACGTAATGAATTCCGTAAACAATTAATTACGTATGCAGACGTAGAAGAAGTACGTAGACTATACTAGACGGTGCGTGCACGTGATGTGACCGCGCCTACTATACTTGAGCTACAATGTCGTTCATCAACGAACTGGAAGAGTTTTTCTCTACGGCTAAGCCACCAGAAAATTTGGATGATACAGCTAAGATCGTGAGACAGTTTATAACACGCCACAATGAAGCAGGACGCTGTGTTGTACTAGTAACTGTGAGTGCATTTAAATTTAACGCATGCGTGGTTAGGCAAAGAAAACGGCTCAATGGTATGATGCATAAGGTACTAGCGGTCGTTATAGCTGACAAACGGTTAATGGAGAACTACCTGTTGGACGCCTTCCTATTCATTGTTTAAAAGTACCATAATATGTTGGTGTACATTGATATACAAGACCCTGTTTGCTAAAGCAGTACACAGTATCACCTGAGGTTCAGCTTGGCTTGACCATAAGAGTGAATAGTGAGCTAGTGTAGGAACACAGTTGAGTCAGTGATAGCATTAGCTAACTAATTTTACTGAATGTTAGCTCCACAGTACATGCATTTCTATTAGGTTGTATCACTTCTATCAAGAGTAAATAATCATGTCTGCTCTCCTTCCTCTTCTACACTCTCTTCTAAACTTGAATCTGTCCAGTCTTTTGCTTTAAATCTCGCTTCTAAATTCAATTCCGACTCTATTCCCTCTATTTCTTCTTCTCATCACATTTCTAGTCTCTCCTCTCGCCGGAAAATTTCACGTCTAAAATCTCTCTTTAAAATTTCCCACAACCCTTCTCACTTTCCTTGCTCCTCTATTGTCATAAAATACCCCCGTCCTCCCTACCCCATTCGCTCCTATGACCCTAACAACTTCCTTCCTATTTTTCCCCGCTCCAGTTCTTTCTCTAAATCCTATTTTCCCTCTACAATTCTTCTGTGGAACTCTCTTGACTATTCTATTAAGTCTTCTCTCTCTCTGTCCAGTTTTTCTTTTCAAGTCTCTAGACATATTAACAATCCCACTCCACTCCACCAAAAATAACTCATTACTGTCTACCATAATCAAAATTATAATAGTCGTATTTTATTACTGTTTATTTTTGCTCTCTATTAGCCACTGGCTATTGAGCTTTATGTTTGCCATAAAAAAATATATATATATAATTTCTTCTATTATTTTACTCTTGCTTCTATGTATTGTGGTAAAGAAATGAACTTTACTCTGGCGGACCCCAGCTCAAAAAAGAGAGTGGTGGGTTAGTGGAGGACTGAATTATCATGTACTGTGAACCATGCATGTTTTGCATGCATGTAGAAATGCATATAATTATTGTGAAGCTAAAATCTGTCAACATTTTAGTTACATAAACCATGCTATTACTCAGCTGTGTTCCTAATTCAGTAATAATTACACTGAATAATTATTCCAAAAAAACCTTTTATTAAAAAAAGATTTTCCTGGAGATTCTTACCATAATTCCAATTTTAAGCAGTAACAGTGCAGAGCTGCATCAGTAATGCATTTATTGTGTGGGTATCACTTTTGCACTGATGAATAATACCTATTCTGTGAATATAATTAGCAGACTGCGTGAAATAGTTAACAGACCGCATTATTGGTTGTGAATATCATTAAGTGATGTCATATGTCGTGGTGGGTATAATTTGGCTATTTCAAATTTAGACCTGGGATAAAAATTCCAACACTGGAATAGATAGTGATTTTTTCTGTAGTCTGGTGGAACTACTGTACCACTGGAGAAGCGTACGGTGAGATTCCTGGACAACTTTAGTACTGGATCACGAGGAGCACTGTCGGCAGAGTATCCACACTAGTTTATTATATTTTTGGCTTATCGTTCATCCTGAATTGCATTCTTGCTTATTAAAAATCAAATTTTTCTCCGTTTATCCGTCTCAATGCGTATTTTAAATCACAAATACTGTATGATCTGATATACCAAGTTATCGCCTTTAAGTCAGTATCATCAGACATTTTCTCAGTTTGAACTATGCAGTAATCTTTCTCCACAGAGTGTCCTCTCTCACTCCGTACAATCGTCACTTTTCATCTCAACCTCTCATGGACTGGTTAGCTAAAGAAGAGAATGGACTACACCTCACACTACAGCTACCTCCAGTACTCCAAAAGAAAATTGAGGCTGCTTTGGAACAATCCAAAAAGGTTACCTCACTTATTTATTCACTTCTCTTATTATAAAAATGATCTCCTCCTGTCACTTTTTCAGGTGTCTGCTGCCAAACTTCTTCTACAAGTCTCATTCTCGAGTGTATTCGATTATCTGTATTTGTTGAGAAGCATTTCACAAGAGCTGTCTTCACTGGGACCACGAGCTGTGATATATTGCGCTGCAGCTGTAGCTGACTATTACATTCATCACTCAGAAATGGTACAGAATATAAATTATTATGATTGTGGCAACGTACCGTATAGCGAAAAAATTTCGTGAGAGAAAATTTTCGCGAATTTCGCGAATTACAGGCTATTCGCGAAAATAATTATTATCCACGATTGTCTTGTTTTTAGATAAGGGCAATAGCGCTGATTCGCAAAAATATTCATGAAATTCTCTATCTCGTGCATTCGCGAAAATTTTCTCTCACGAAAATTTCCCGCTATAATAGGTATGTCATCTTACTGCTTGGTGTTGCATTCATCTCAAATACAGTGGAACCCCTCTTAGAGGACACCTCTCATCCCTCTATAATGGACACTTACAGATCCTAAATATTACCCACATAATGTATAATAAACCCCTGACCAGAGGACACCATGGATGATTTTTGTTGGTCCCAATGGTGTCCGCCTTAGAGAAGTTCCACTGTAATTATTATTATTATGAATACTGTTACTTGTTGTGTAATGTACTTGCCGAGATGTCGCGGTATTAGGGGTTACTAATCGAATGATAACTCCACTCTATTTCAAAACTGTACACTAGAAAGTACACACTGAATATAAAGGTACTAAAACAGGTGGTCCATTATTAACACTAGTTAGGAACAAAAGATTAGCACAAAACAACAGCAGGTACAATGATTAACACAAATTAGTAGCTAGTGCACAAACAACTAGGTAACAGAGTTCACCACATGTTGTATCTTGTTAAAATAATGGCGTCAGTAGCTCTTAGACTGATGTGTTATGTAAACATCCGCTATACCATGTGTCATGGCAACTGTCACTGATTCACTGAGTTGTGCCTATGCATCAGTTAGTGGTTAAAAATAAAATGTCACCACCCAGGATCGAACTGTGCACCTTGTGTGTGTAACACTACACCATGGTGACTACAGCAGTTTTCTGACAGCAGTTTGGCGGTTGCAAGATCTTGGTAAACCGATGTAGATGATAGGTTGCTGAGTTACGACAGCTTGTCAGGTGTTTCATTTTGATGAAAATCGACAAAAATTGTCACCACCCAGGATCGAACTGGGGACCTTGTGTGTGTTAGACACACGTGATAACCACTACACCATGGTGACTAGATATGTTGTGAGCAGTTGCTGATTTATGTCTGCTTGTCAGGTGTTTCATTTTGATGAAAATTGACGAATATCAACAAAAATGTCACCACCCAGGATCGAACTGGGGACCTTGTGTGTGTAAGACACACGTGATAACCACTACACCATGGTGACTAGATAGGTTTTGAGCAGTTGCTGAGTTATGTCTGCTTGTCAGGTGTTTCATTTTGAATTATTGACAAAAATGTCACCACCCAGGATCGAACTGGGGGCCTTGTGTGTGTGAGACACACGTGATAACCACTACACCATGGTGACTAGATAGGTCTTGAGCAGTTGCTGAGTTATGTCTGCTTGTCAGGTGTTTCATTTTGATGAAAATTGACGAATATCGACAAAAATGTCACCACCCAGGATCGAACTGGGGACCTTGTGTGTGTTAGACACACGTGATAACCACTACACCATGGTGACTAGATAGGTCTTGAGCAGTTGCTGAGTTATGTCTGCTTGTCAAGTGTTTCATTTTGATGAAAATTGAGAAAAATGTCACCACCCAGGATTGAACTGGGGACCTTGAGTGTGTAAGACACACGTGATGACCACTACACCATGGTGACTAGATAGGTGTGCAGAGTTGTGTCTCTGTGTCGGATGTTCATTTTGAATCACCGCCCAGGATCGAACTGGGAACCTTGTGTATGTGTGTGTGGGGGGTGGGTGAGTAGGTGGGAGTGCGTGAGAACCGCTATAATTATCATGGTGACTTGCTTTCTAAGTTTTGATAGCGTCAAATCTGCAGAAATTTGTCTTTCGTATACTTATGTCATATTTCGCTTAGGCTGAACACAAGATCCATTCTTCGGGACCTCTTAATTTGTGCTTTAGACAAGTTCCAAAGGTTCTTCACTTGCTGACACACCAATGGACTCCTCAAGCATATATAGTGACATTCAAGGTACGTGTATCTGTCTCATACATGTATCATGGTCGCTGTATACTGTAGAGGCTGAACACAAGATCCATCTTTGCGCATTTTTTTGTTAGCAGAACATCAAATTTTGATCTGCAAAAATTGGTGTTCAATATGATGTATTAAAAATAATGTTTCATTCACATTAATTTTTACTAATTTTTACTAAAATTTGATGCCGTGTTATTGTACACTTGAGCTCTATTGCTCTATTGACATCTTACTAGTTTTTGTGATTATCACAATTTTATTGTACACTCTGTATTTTTCATATCCTTTGAATATCCATGTCTGTTTTACTATCCAAGATAAGAATGAGCTAACAGGATATTGTGTAGGTGGTTGATTTTGGTTTGAAGTAGTACCAATAATGAGACAGTCACGACTCATGACACCAGACAGCGTAAAATTCAAACTACTGTCTAGCTAGCTAGTAGCATGCTGTAGTTGTGTTCAAGTTTTCAAGGGACTAACTCTAGCTAGATTTATTTGTCTACCACACTGGTAGCATAAGAGAATTGTTATCAAAGAATTTTCAGCCAATTGTGAAAATGCTATAATTCTGTTGAAATCATTTGCCGGTCAAAGTACTTGTTTTTGTTATTGACAAATTTTTAGTTTTTTAGTTGATTTTGAAGTGTTACTGAAAGTGACTGTAGCTTGTTATAACTGTCAATGAAACAGTACAATTGTGCACAAAACAAAACATCTTGCATAAAATCTGAATCTGGCACCAGTTATAGCACTTTCTGGTACAATGAAGTCTACTAGATGCAAATGTCTTAAGCCATTTTCTCGTAGCATTCTTCTTTTGCTCGCTTGGAGCATGCTACTAAATGCTGCAGCAGGCTACACAATCAGTCTTTATCAATTTCTTCCTTTGGGTGACAATTTTCAGTCTGTCCTAGTCGTGTACTCAGCGCTATGGGTGTTGCTACCAGTCGCTGGATGGGTGGGAGACTCTTACCTTGGAAGATACCGAGCCATTGTAGTTGGAGCATTTGTGTCTATCATGACTTTCTTGTCTCTCTTGTGTGCTACTGTCATGCTGCGGTTCAACTGGACTCGAATACCAGCAATTCCTTTATTGTTCATTCACATGCTTGTGTCTACATGCAGTATAGGTATGTTTTATACAAATATGCTACCATTCATAATAGACCAGATGATAGGAGCCTCAGCTGATGACATCAGTGCTATAGTCCAGTGGTACTACTGGTCAATTTCGTTTGGAGAAACCACGATTTATCTCACATGTGTACTGCTTCCAATAGAACAGTTAAAGAAAAATCTTTTAGTGATCTGTCTCACAATAGTATTTCTCTGTTTATCATCAGTTCTAATAACAGACTGTCTTTGTCACAAATGGCTTGATATTAACTACAAGAACAGCAGTCCCTTCAAGACTATCTTCAAAGTGCTCAACTATGCTCGTAAGACCAAGTACCCTGAGCACCGCAGTGCCTTCACCTACATAGACGAGGAAGAACCATCACGTTTGGACTATGGCAAACACAAATTTGGAGGACCATTCACAGAAGAGGAAGTGGAAAATGTCAAGACCATTTTTAGGCTGCTACCGCTGTTTCTAAGCCTTATTGGAGCTTACATCACTATAAATTTTGCTGTAAACGAAATGTCAAAGGCAGAACTGACTTCTCTTGAATCCACTATTATGCAACAAATGATCACTGGTATCTTGCCTGTTCTTCTAATCCCAGCCTATCGATTTGTAATGATTCCACTGCTACACAATCGTATTCCGAGTTTAATAAAAAGAGTTGGAGTAGGACTTATCATTATGCTTATTGGGAATCTACTCAACATCACTGTGAATACTATTGAGCATCTACACAGCAACGACACACAGTGTATGTTTAGTGACATAGTCCATGGGCCTGCTAACAGCCACTCCACTGGCTGCTGATATCGGACTTCGTGGCAGGAGTTGGACAAGTAATTGTGTTATGCTCATCGTTAGAATTCATCATGGCTCAGAGTCCAAACACTATGAGAGGAGTTATGATGGGTCTGGCTATAGTGCTGCTTGGGTTTGGGTCTTTAGTACATTATGGTCTGGAACTATTCCTTGAACATTTCGGCGATGCCACTCCTAGTTGTGGGTTCTACTACTACCTGGTGCTATCAATCCTCCTAATACTGTCACTAGTCCTGTTCACTATTGCTGCCAAGCGATACAAGCTGAGAGAGAGGGACAGGCACGTCAACGTACAGGCCATAGCAGAGGAGCATTATGAGAGATACTTGGACCAGGAAGAGAAGTACTTGGCAATGAAAAACGAAGAATTAAGGAAATATAGTGCAAAATTTTGAGTAACTACTAAGAGACTAGTAGTAAATTAGAGTCTCCCATAAATTTTTTTAATTTTCTGTTTAGCATAATCATACTGTATTTTTGTTTATTTAGCTTGAAACTGATGAATCTGTGTTAGTACAACGTGCAAGAGAAGCTCTTAAGAAATACAGACATCAGGTGATGCTATAGTCTAGTGAGATGTGTATGACTTCATGATTGTCTTCTGTTTTGTTTGTTTTCAGCTAGTAGTTGCTAATGTTCTTGAGAAAAGAAAAGATGAGGTGGTGCTGGTCAGAAGAGAAAGTGAAATTGTTGTGCAGGTGTCACCAGATGAGAGGACAGCAAAAGACACTGACATTGAACAGAAAATAGTCTCTCACATACACTTGCTACACACTGAGTACATACATTGAGTGATTTGTTTATTTTGCAATGAAAAGTGACATAAATATAATAATGGAAATGGAATCAAGTAAATCTTCTCGCACTGCATGACATCAGAAAAATCATGCTAGGAATGTGTGTTACTCTCTCAACCAATCTGCAATGTGTATGACTTGAAATTAAAATTAGTTAATAAAAGTTATTTGTGGTTCGACAGCAGTTCAGAAGCTAAAATTAATTGTATGCTGGTCAGATAATATTAATTTTATTAACTTTTGGCTATGAATGTTAATCACAAAGATGGCTGAAAGCCAAGGGTTGTCAGAACTGTTCACTCGTGGTTGGGACGTGCAGAAGCGAGTGGAAAATGGATCTATATCAGCCAGTGACAAATGCTTCAAGGTATGTAAATAGGTAGGCAAATGTCTAGTACGTTTTTACGGCCTGTACATGTAGGAAGAAGTACAAGAGGGAATAGGTAGACTAGAGACAGCTACTCGCCTAGCTAGCGAACTAGACATGTTCAGTCGCAACGAACAACTAGAAGAGATTGCTACTAACGACCTAAAGTGAGTTCATGAGCCCGCATATTTGTAGTCATTCTGTTGTGAAATATTCACCTCGTCATACAGATATCTCCTTATTCCTGCTCTGCTTGGTGACCTGGTATCACAGCTCACTGATGGAGACCGACTCGACATTCTCCGTAGAGCAAAAGTGTGTGACGAAATATTCTTTTCTAGGTTGTTTCACTGTCTTTTTACGTAACAGGTATATCTTGCTGACTACCTTCAGCGCTGCGCAGACTACGGACTCACAGAACAGGTTATCCTATTGGTTGCTGTTTGGTTTGTTCATGTCTGGCTCTTCTTTTTACAGTGTTCACCACCAATCACTCAACCTGACTCATCGGACCAATCTAGCCGAAGTGGCGGAAAGACAAGCTTCATGAAAGTGACTGCAACCAGGGAGAGCAAAATAGCACGATATAAGGCCAAGAAGGAGACAGAGAAGAAACTAAAGGTGAGCAAGGAATTGTTTGTATACATAGATTCACAAAAGTTTTCAGAGATTAGAAGGGCTCTTGAGTCACAAAACTATAACTTTTGCCCAAAATTTTACTTTTCGATAATGTTCCATTAAAATATGCAAAAGATGTCTATCTATAATTATTTCATGTCTTCAGCAACTCAGTGATCAGCTAGCTGCATCCAGCACATCACCTGAGGATGTACCAGGAAGAGTGGATGAGGAAGTACTGAGAGCACATACCAAGACTCTTCTAGAGCTGTGGGTGATGAAGACAAGAGAACTGATGGAATCCATTGACCAAGAGACGGAGCTACTGCAGAAAATGATGGAAATGGGCGGAGGAGAGCTACCATCAGCTGCCGCCGCTGGTCCACCTCCTCCTCCAGTTAACAAACCCAGTAAACCACTGGTCATTACACACGAGATGCTCAGGGTGAGAAAGAACACGACTCTTAAGTGCTTGTTTGCTTTCATTAAGAAGTTAGATTATTTTTCAAATGCCCAAAAATGAATCATTGGTTGCTAACAGAATTGGAAATGAGGTCTTACCTGATGGCAGCTTTTACCGGAATTTTTTTGGTTGAAACTTCGTGTCGGGTTAAAAACTCATGGGTTACCTTGGCAACACGAGACATACTGTTGGTGGTTAATTTTACTACCCTAGTCATGACCCTAGTGATAGTTTTTCTCTATAGGAAAAGCTGTTAGGTGCAGGATATCCTAGCCTGCCCACCGTTAGTTTAGAGGAGTTCTACCAGCAGGAATATAGCCGACAAGTGTAAGAACCATATATACTCATCACATGATCGGGTTTCAAAGCATGTCTTTGCAGCGCTCAGGCAAAGGCACAACAGTCTCAGCCAAAGAAAGTGAATCCAGAGGAGGAGGAAGACAAGAGGAGTGACGACGACGATGAAGCAGCTCTGATGAAAGCACGAGCATTTGATGAGTATAAAGATGGTAAACATGACACTATACTAACTAGTAGACCATTGAATTGTGATACGTGTAGTTGAACCCTTGAAATGCAGACAGCACATAACATTGATAGTATGTGTGCAAGACCAGGACACAATTCAGCTGCTATGTTGTTTTCGGTCACAGAAACGTATCATGGTCAACGGGTCGAATTAGCAAAGCTTTCCTGTGCTTGGAGCACATTATTCATGATCGGGATTGCCTTGTGTTACATCAGTCTCTCAAAAGTTTGCTTCTGTCACTGATAACTAGTTGACTAGTGTGGCGTGCACAGAGTGTAAACTTATTGCCTAAAGTGTAACTTCTAAGAGCTTATACCGAACCCAATATCTGCTACATAGTTGTACAAATAGTATCCAGATTAACAGTAACTTTTGTCCTTTTTACAGAACACAGAAGAGGAGACGGCAATCGAAAAGGAAAAGGATGACTATAGTGAACTCAACAAAGGGATAAAATAATTCGTGTTTAGAGACTAATTATTTTAACAAAACATTCTCCATAAATTATTATCAACAGATTGGGTGAGTGGGGTCACATTCTCCTGGCAGCTATAAAACCATACAGCATCCCGACTAACACAGTCGTTATCCACCATCTTCTGCCCCATCGTGTGGAAGCGGCCAACGCTAGTGTGGAGAAGCTGATCAGTATTGGGACGATGGTTAGGTTGAGAGGCAGAGGGTAGGATAGTGGAGGTGCTGGATATGAACCGGTAGCCATTAGTGATTTGATTTTTCTGTGTGAAGGAAAACAACCAAGTTAGAATATATTGGCATATAAAAAGAATAATTATGACAGTAAGATTAACACATTATTATCAATATAACTTCTAATCAATTATGACAGAGTAATCAACAAACAAATTCTGTATTTTGTCAAAACTGACTATAGTGAGGCCACATAAAGACTGAATAATCGATCTTTACCCGGTGCACGTGGGCGCACAAGGGTTAAGGTGGGTCCGTGTATATTTCCTCCAACCAAAAATCTCAAATTTTGAAACTTTAAAAATAACGAATTTTGACTTTAATTCAAATTTCATAATTCTAAATAACGAATTTTGCAAAATCCTAAATCCAAATTCCTAAATAATTTATTCGGCACGCGACAGCTTGAGGATCAACTGGCTTTGCACCTTGGATTCGCACCTATGCTGTTGTCCAATGAAATGGCTGGGCAGATCGGACCTTAAATAGCATGTGGCGGGACCTGCCACGTGTAAGCTCAGTCATCCAGCAGTTCTCGTCACGCGTCTTCAGTCTCGGCTGCTGGAGTATACAATCCTTGTTCGACTCATCATGGTATGTCCGATTTCCGTTGTCCGACGCAGATTCACTCTGTGGTAGCTAAAGAAGCCCTCAACACCTTCAACCTCAAAATAGTAAAGGCTTCAATGCAACGACGAAGGAATGGCAAGGTCGATTTTCAGCACGAGAGCAAATTCTTCGTTGAAGTAGTAGAGAGCACTGCCAACATGGATTATATTTTGGGAGCTGTCCAGCGAAAGTGGGGAGCTGATCCTGTGATTGTCACGATTGATGGCCTGACCTTGGAGGATTTGCCAGCAACTCAAGGTTTAGAAACAGCATTGCATTAATCTTTCCTAATTTATGCCTATTTTTCTTTTTCAGGCCTAGCATTCTGGAAGAGCCCTCGCCGAGAGCTGTTTGCTGTCCGACAGAGTGACTGTGAACAGTGCCGTGGCAGTAAACCTTCCAGCTCTAAACGTCCGATTCTATTGGACTCGGATTACAGCGATGAAGATGACTTCCAGCCGAGGATGAGAACAAGTTGGAGAAGCGAGTAGCCGGCACGAAGATGATTGCGAACTTTAGCATTCTACATGCATTATACCATCATTACACTTCTATTGTCAAACCTTTTACAATAATCATAAACAAACAAAACTAAAACAAATTCTAGTTTTGAAACCTTCACGTCACGCCCACAAGGCGTGGCCGGTCACGTGTACTCCCTCACCACGTGTTCAGATGTACCCAATGGCAGCGCTGGGTGATCTCATCGCTTATATTAGGGAAAAAGTGGAAGTGGATCGAATAACACATGGTCAGTTAAGCGTTCATCTTCAGCAGCTGTACCCTGGAAAAAGAGGCTATAGCATACGTTCCTTAGAGCGGCTTTGTGGCGAGAACAACATTCACGGGACTGCCCGGCCAAGTTCTCAGCAGTTGGATTTAGCTGTCAGCAGGGCCATTGAACAGGTGAGCTTTATAATAAGCCAAGGAGAGTGGTACGCTCATTATGTGAGTCTACATGTATGTAGCTAGCTATGATGCATGTGGTCTGCAGCTTCCGCGACGAATGCAAAGAGCCTCTGCTGTACAGGTACAAGCCTGAAATGTTTCTCTGTCTCCTGTTCAAAACTAGAGACAGAGAAACATTTACTTCAAAATCACTACAAAATCATTGTAGTGATTTTGATCAATACAATGCATCAAAATCGGGTATGGTACCTACTTGCTATGCACTGTGAACTTTGACATAGAAACTCAAAAACTTTCTGGTGCATGTTTTGGTTGCTGCCACCAAGCTTAGCTTACACTGCAGAACATTTGTACATAGGAAAGTTTGGAAGCGCTACACCACGTTCACAAGCAAACTTTGATGATTTAAATGAATACAGGAAAGGAGATTATGGATAAGCTAGGCACTTTCGGCTCCACACAGATAAAAGACAAGTAGGATGAAATTGTATTCCTTAGAAAAGGTGGATTTAGCACTTGAGGAAAAATCAGTAATAGATTCCGAAGCATAATTTTTTATGAGCATGAAAGAATTTCAGAATTAAGAGCAGCTCTTAATCAAGGGTTTACCATCGGGGAAAAGCGCTATTCATTCAGACGAACCTTACCAACAGACGACATTCTTGTCAATTTTCATGAGGTGAGGATTTGTATCTTGTTGTTAATCACCGAGCCGTCATTTGTTCATCTGGAGTACATCCACAGGAAGATGATATTACAAACTCCATATTAAAAGAGCATGGTTTCTCCCTCCACAAAGGTGCTTTCAGAGACGCTCTTGCGCTACGCTATGGATGGCAACCCCTCAACCTGCCCTCAAATTGTGTATGTGGATCCACCTTTACTGTAGACCATGCACTCTCTTGCGCCAAGGGTGGTTTTCCTACTCTTAGGCACAATGAATTAAGATACTTCACAGATCAACAACTGTTGGAGGTCTGCACAGAAGTGTGTATAAAACCTAAGCTCCAGCCACTCTCTGGTGAACATCTAAACCTTGCTACAGTCATTAGAGACAACAACGCAAGACTAGATATCTCTGTCAATGGTTTCTGGGGAGGCAGCTCAGAAAGATCATTGTTTGATGTAGGTGTATTTAACCCTTATGCTCTTTCAAACAAGCAGTCCAACCTCTCATCCACCTATGAAAAACATGAATAAGAAAAAAAGCGTGCTTATGGTCAAAGGGTGCGGTGAGGTTGAATATGCTTATTTTTCTCCGCTGGTGTTCTCCATAAATGGTGGCCTGGGTCGAGAGGCTTCCAGTGTCGAGAGGCTTCCAGTGTCATTAAACGTCTCGCTTCCTTGTTAGCCACCAAATGACAGTAGCCTTATTCGGTAACACTAAACTGGATAAGAACATGCTCTGTCACAGTCGAGGGCAAATCGTCAATGAAAGATAGACACATCAATCAATGTGTGGCTACTTCGATAACATCATTTATAACTTATAATATTGCTACTGCTGCTGAGAAAACAATCAATCCCATGTTACCCTGTATTTTAATAAACACCACCACCTTCCTGATATGCATGTATGATTGTGTTCATGACATTCTTTGTGGAAAGACTACAATTTGGAAGGGCGTCATTGTCGGCAGAGATGACAATACTGAGCCGGAAGCAGCAACCAAACGAAGGAAAAGTAAGCTGAGCTACATGTATGATTTCAGTCATTTACATGTCTATTAATTTTACTACCTGCAGCAGACAAGCAATCGGCTCCTGTAAAACAGTCAACTGGCAAGCGTGGGCGGCGGGCGCGGTGGAAAAAAATTAATATTACTGAAGAAGAGCAGATTATTCAAATTGGCTCTAGTGAGTAATTGCAATGTTGTTAGTCTACTTGTACTATTGCAAGCCAAGGTAATATTTGGGCCCACCAGGCGTTTATCCTGAGGCTCACAAGTGTAGAGGCAATGGCAGGCAAGAGTATGACTTGATGTTTCACCAGGCTAGTCTTGCATATGATCTAAAATGGGACACTATGAGCAGCTCACTGTATCCGGTTACATTTAAAATCTCATCGACCAGTGCACTACCATTCATGACAGATAAGAACTAGCAGATCAAGTCGATAGGGGTGTGCAAGTGGTGCCAGGAACCAGACCCTACTCCAATCTCTTTGGCAGATGAAGGCAGACAGTTCATCCAGATAAGTACACAAAGACCGCCAGTTGAACAGAGGCACTCCAAAGGCCGGCAATACCAAGGGTGTGCTACTCCTGCAACGACATATGTCATTTTGAGCCAGACTGTTATTAGCGGATATGGCTAAAGATCAGAGATGATGGTCAACTACCTGAACCGGGTGTAATAATCCCTTAGTCCAAGAAACCAGGACTAAGATGGGACTAAGAAACCTGAATGAAATAACAGAGTTGCATTATACATGCATTGTTGACGATCTTCGTTTGTACATAGCCAAGCACTACACCATGTTCACATGCAAACTTCGATGATTTTGAACGAATAAAGAAGATTATCTGAAATGGAGCTAGGCACTTTTCGGCTAAAAGACAAGTAGATAATTTTTTCCTTAGAAAAGGTGGATTTAGCACTTGAGGAAAAAATCAGCAATAGATTCCGAAGCACCAAGACCAACGGAAATGCCTTGGAAAGGCAGTTGAGTCATGCTCTGTCACAGTCGAGGGCAAATCGTGAATGAAAGATAGACACATCAATCTACTTCGATAACATCATCATTTATAACTTATAATATTGCTACTGCTGCTGAGAAAACAATCAATCCCATGTTACCCTGTATTTTAATAGACACCACCACCTTCCTGATATGCATGTATGATTGTGTTCATGACAGTCTTTGTGGAAAGACTACAATTTGGAAGGGCGTCATTGTCGGCAGAGATGACGATACTGAGCCGGAAGCAGCAACCAAACGAAGGAAAAGTAAGCTGAGCTACATGTATGATTTCAGTCATTTACATGTCTAGTAATTTTACTACCTGCAGCAGACAAGCAATCGGCTCCTGTAAAACAGTCAACTGGCAAGCGTGGGCGGCGGGCGCGGTGGAAAAATAAAAATATTACTGAAGAAAAGCAGATTATTCAAATTGGCTCTAGTGAGTAATTGCAATGTTGTTAGTCTACTTGTACTATTGCAAGCCAAGGTAATATTTGGGCCCACCAGGCGTTTATCCTGAGGCTCACAAGTGTAGAGGCAATGGCAGGCAAGAGTATGACTTGATGTTTCACCAGACTGGTCTTGCATATGATCTAAAATGGGACACTATGAGCAGCTCACTGTACTCGGTTACATTAAAATCTCATCGACCAGTGCACTACCATTCATGACAGATAAGAACCAGCAGATCAAGTTGATAGGGGTGTGCAAGTGGTGCCAGGAACCAGACCCTACTCCAATCTCTTTGGCAGATGAAGGCAGACAGTTCATCAAGATAAATACACCAAGACCGCCAGTTGAAGAGAGGCACTCCAAGGCCGGCAGTACCAAGGGTGTGCTACTCCTGCAACGACAGATGTCATTTTGAGCCAGACTGTTATTAGCGGATATGGTTAAAGATCAGAGATGATGGTCAACTACCTGACCCGGGTGTAATAATCCCTTAGTCCAAGAAACCAGGACTAAGATAGGACTAAGAAACCTGAATGAAATAACAGAGTTGCATTATACATGCAATGTTGAGGATCTTCGTTTGTACATAGCCAAGCACTACATCATGTTCACATGCAAACTTCGATGATTTTGAACGAATAAAGGAGATTACCTGAAATGGAGCTAGGCACTTTTCGGCTAAAAGACAAGTAGATAATTTTTTCCTTAGAAAAGGTGGATTCTAAAAAGAGTAAATTCTAAAAAGGAAAAAATCAGCAATAGATTCCGAAGCATTTTCACTTGAGGATTTTCACTTGATTTTCACTTGAGGAAAAAATCAGCAATAGATTCCGAAGCACCAAGACCAACGGAAATGCCTTGGAAAGGCAGTTGAGTCATGCTCTGTCACAGTCAAGGGCAAATCGTCAATGAAAGATAGATATGAAGGGAGATTCAGGTCATAGTGTATACATTTTTTACACAGTTGATTTTTATTTTTGGTATAGACCTTCCATTTTGGTATACACTCTTTTTAGAATACATTGGTATAAATCTTTTTTGTTATACACCTTCAATGTTTGTATACACTTTTCAGTTAGGCCGAGTTTAAATTTGGATATACACTTTTCATTTGAGTACACTCTTTATAAATTTTTGGTATACACTCTTTATTTTGGTATACACTCTTTATTTTTGGTATACACTCTTTATTTTGGTATACACTCTTTATTTTGGTATACACTCTTTATTTTGGTATACACTCTTTATTTTGGTATACACTCTTTATTTTGGTATACACTCTTTATTTTGGTGTACACTTCTTATTTTATACACATTTTTATTTTGGTATACACTAATAAAATTTTCAAGTATTGTAAGTTAGTAGGTGTGGTTTAAATTGCAATATGGCGTCTGTGGGTCCGTGGGTTTACCAAACGCTTCAAAGTGTTATTTCCGATCTTGATTGCTCTGCCCCACTCTCTGTTAACGACCTTGATGCTTGTCAGTGGAGAGTCGAGCTTGTCTTTCGGGAGTTACTGGCTAGAGAGGCCTGTGGAGAGACTATTAGCAGTCATGAGAGTAATGCCCTTCGTCTTGTCGCCGAAGCACACAGCTATCTGAGCCAGCTAGTTGTAAGTGAAAATGCATGTACAGAATTAGAGGAAGCTGCACTGCTTGCTGATGGTCGTGTTGGCAGGCCATCCATTGTACCAAGAGATCAATTGGAGTTTCTCATACAGAGTGGTTTTTCAGTGCCCGAGATTGCTTCCTTGTTCAACATGTCAGTTAGTACTGTGAGAAGACGCATGTTGCAGCACAACCTGACAATTCGTCAAACTGACACTGATATGACCTGGATGCAATAGTTTCACAAGCTCAAATGCAGTTTCCTGGGTGGGGCAATTGCAGTATGAATGGATACCTTTTGTCGCGAGGTATAAGAGTGCAATTTCACAGAGTTAGAGAGCCACAAAGTCGTGTTGATCCCGAAGGAACAGCTATGCGACGCTTGACGACTTTTTGAGGATGAAGACTACTCCGGTCTATTACTGGAATCAGGTTATCGCAAGTCTGTGAAATATGCCAATTCAAGTGAAATTATTGCAACATTAGTTGCTTATCACACTCTAATTAAAATAAAGGCTGAATTAGATCAGTTTGTGGAAGGCCTGCAGCCCCTTAACATTCATAATTACATAATTGACTATCCTCAAATAATGGAACCATTATTCGTATACGAGAACAAGCAGCTAACAGCAGGTATTGTAGCTTGTCTAACATTATTTTTTTTCTAAATAAAGAATATATCAAAGACCTTCTGACCGTGAGATTCTCTCAAAGGGATTCGAATTTCCGTGCAATTGAGGAGAGGGCATATATGTACTTCATCAATTATCTTGATGAATGTGAAGGTAATTGTTTAATTTATCTGTACAGAGAGTGATGATCACGACACAAAGCTGAAGGAGGTGCTGATATTCTTCACAGCAGCCGATCGGCAACCCCCTCTGGGGTTTCTTTTTCCTCCTACACTTGAATTTTTACAGCAAAGTGACAGACCACTTGCGACTGCGTCCACCAGCTGTGACCTAGTCTTAAGGCTGCCTACCTGTCATCGTACTTACATATCTTTTAAAGACAGCATGAATCTATCATTTGGGGGGCATGGAGGATTTCATGTTATTTAACTATCACCGATCATTAGCTGAACTTGCACTTGTTGTGCTATCGTCACACTTTGTCAGATGCTTTAGCCTGTCCTGCTATCACCCTTACTCATCCTACTATCGTACTAGTGACTATCTCTTATTATTTCTCTGTCCTAAATTCTGTTTAGAAACTGACACTCTCAAACTGAAGCTATATAGGTAGACAGTAATGCCGTCGACTATCTGCACCAATTAACAATCAGACAGCTTTGTTCTTGCATGAGAATGGCATCAGCTCAGCTTGTATAGCTGAATTAGCTGCCTGTATTCAGTACTTGCTCTGAGAGCTATACTGGCAGGTATTAAAATTAGCTCTAGCTCGGTCAGGACTCTGGCCCATGCTGCCATGCATGGCACTTTTGCTACAATAAAAGTTTTTAAAGTACCCAATGAAAAGTCATTACCAACTAAAAAAAAGAATTAAGTCCATAAAGAGTGTATACCAAAATGAACAGTTACTAAAATAAGAAGTGTACATCAAAATAAGTCTATACCAAAATAAAGAGTGTACTCAAAAGAAAAGTGTATATCCAAATTTAAACTCGGCCTAACTGAAAAGTGTATACAAAAATTAAAGGTGTATAACAAAATAAAAGATTTATACCAAAAATGACAAATGTATTCTAAAAAAAGTGTATACCAAAATGGACGGTCTATACCAAAAATAAAAATCAACTGTGTAAAAAATGTATACACTATATTAATTTTGACCCGAATCTCCCTTCATAGAAATTCTACTGAGAAAGAACAGACACCTGTCAGACTAATTTCAGATACTGCTGGTATGTTTGTAGGGAAATTTAGTTAGCACAAGTCAGCATTTCTTAGACCACCTACTTAAATGATTTGTATTGTTGAAACCAAAATTATCACAATGGTTTCCTAACGATATTCACAACCATTCTTTTATTTTTACTTCCAGCCAACACAATCATTGCCAACCAGCTTAGAATAATCAATATCCTTGAGGACATTGCTGACAGTTGCAAGCAACCAAGTTGTACTCTTCTATCCACCAGCCATGACCTGCCACTTCCACCCGATATTCAAAGCCACACTGATCTACCCACTAGTAAGCATCTGCCATCCGCTAGCTATCCTCCTCCACCTGCTAGTCACCCGCCATCCGCTAGCTATCCTCCTCCACCTGCTAGTCACCCACTATCCGCTGCTATCCTCCTCCACCTGTTGGTCACCCTCAACCATCTAGCTACCTGAATAGCTGTCCGGGTCCGTCACAAGCTAATCGTCCTACAATTATAAACTTCTCTGCTCCTCCAACTGGAAGACCCACCCTTGATGAAACAATAGACGAGATTATGTCTGATCACAGTTTTTGGGAGGGGTTACCACCGATGAAGATGCATGCATTATTCCATCAAGTCAACAGCCCAAACAGTCATCCTCAGCACTATCATCACCACTGTTTAATCCGTATTCTGCAGGGTCATCCATTGCTACATGTACACCGCAACCTACACCTCCACCGTTTGCAACACCACCAAAGCTTCATCCAGTTGAAGAAATACCTAGAGAGTGCACCGGCACCAGTGCCAGTTCTCTGCGCAATCTAACCATAAATCTTGCCAAAATTTGTATTATTTTTGGAAGGAAGGAGCTTGCTAGATGCTCCCTGAGTAGCAGAAATAGGACGGGCACACTGGACGAAAATAAAATTAACTACATCAAGGCACTGATCCGTGACAGAGTTCCTCAGATGTCAGAAGTTGAATTTACCTGGGAACTCTGCCGCGGATCACTGTCTAAATGTTGTCATAAAGGTCGCAAGGACAAATGCAAATAACATTCAAACTGTAATCCTGTGTAGTTTAATGTCTTGTTTATGCAACACCTAATAATAAATTGTGTTGCACTACAATTCTATTATTATTCACTGATTTCCTGTGACATCTGATTCTTTTTTTTTGCAATACTACTTGAAAAAATAATTATTAATAATGTACTGCGTTGTGAATACAGTACAGTGCTTCCAGCTTATTCGTTTCATTTTTAAAAAGTAGTAACGGAATGTTTTTTGCTCGTAAAAACTAAACTGTACATGTGTCTTTGTCGTCTGATTTACTGTGAAAACTGATACAACCTTCATATCTTACTTAACATTCAATTAGCTTTTATCTTAGTTAAGAAAAAAACTTAATTGGTATGCAGATGAGCAACTAGTTCCTCTGTCACATCCTCTAGCGCAGAGGCTTTAAGCCTTTAGTTACTGAATTGTTCTAAACTGAAAAGGAACCAAAGTTTTCTGCAAAATAATGCAGTACAAAGAAGCATTCATTGTTCCCTCAAATATACATACTTCAGTTGCACCTTTCCAGCCCAAGCATGGACCTTAATAGGGTGCTTTGCATGAGGCTTAGGCCGAGGCCTCTCTCCTTCTTTTCTGTAACAATAGCGACAATGATTTTCCAGCTGAACTGTTGTTTTGTCGCTCCAAATGTCATGTAGGTAAGCATGTGTAAATTCAAGCCTCTTCTCCTTATTAACATTCCGAATTAGTTGACAATAGGCTGAACCACGATAGATCCACCCAAGTTCCACCCTGCTGCGTACAATAGTTACTAGCGAAATGTAGACACCAGCATTGGCTAACTTTGCTTGCAACTGTGTTGCTGTTGCTTCATCATCCTGACGCATGACATGTTCAATGAATTGGTGTATTTCAATAGAGACTTTAGCACAATGACCAGAGCCAGGTTTTCGTCCAATCGATTTTCGAATTCTAAAACTTTTAAGAAACTTTTGTATTCCTTGCTTTGAAACTCTGATGTGATCTTCAAGAAATAGGCATTCAGCAATTGCAGAAACATTAGAGTAGGTGCTACTATTACGAGACAGTTGGTATTATGAGACAGCAGCAAAGTTTCTTGAGAAAGTTGCGTTAAAAAATCTACAATCAAGCACTCACCTGCAGATCATAAAATCTAAGTCACAACTACAACTGTTCCTCTGCAAGAATTTACTTAATTCTTCATGTTGAGTTCGAAGGTCATAATAAGCGCCACTCGTGTTTCATTGCTGTCGTGTACGTCGAGTCTAGATCTCAGTGCGTGCTAGCTCTTTTCGTATGGTCTTCTTGCTTGTTGAGCACTCAGCTGTAGATTGTCATTCAGTGTAAGTACTATATGCGCTTCGTAATTGGTATGAATTGACTTGTAATTATACATGTATAGGCCAGGCCTAGTTGTTATGGCAATGAAGATTAAGAGAAAGCAGTGGCTCCCAGAAAACATGAAAGCTGCTTGTGAGTCTGTAGGGAGTAACAAAATGGGCCTACGTGAAGCTGCAAGGGAACATAAGGCCACTACAAGTTGCACTTCTGTTTCTGTTCGCCCGCCCGCACGGTTTCATTGACATGACATTTATTGGCATCATTGCGGTTACGCCCACCCACACGCCCATGCCACACCTACTCAGTCGCGTGTGTGCTGTGTGATCGACGTTTCTGTCACTCTGACGCTGAATTCACTGAACAGAAGGTATATAAATGTTGTTCTTGTGTGCAAGTGTAGCTCATTTACAACTTTTCTTGTTTAATATAGCTATGTCCGTATCACCACTTGTAAACGCATCCATATATTGCTGTACCAGTCAGCAAGTGCTGCTACCTTGGAGAATTTTACAAGTTGGACGGCCTGGCCACACGATTCAACAGTTTTATCACGATGTTGCTGCCCCACTGATAGCGAGTTCAAGCCAGAGCAACTCGTATTATCTTGATAAAGCATTTCTTGGTCGGAGCAAAACTGAACTCGATGAGATTGATATGCAAATCCCACTAGATGTGGCGATTGCTTCTTATGGTGGATTTGTTCGATACATTACTTCTCAACAAGTACAGCGAACAAAAGAATGTGAAAATAATGCTTTTCAAGTGATGTTGGCATCTCAGCGCCAGTTATGTCTTCGAAAACTACCACGGAAGAAGACAGAGTACAATCGAAAAGACGGACTCTACAACTGTATATTAGACTTTTTGCAGGAAGAAGGACTTGCCTTCACCACACATGATGTAGACCATGTAGGAATCAATCTTGTGCGTACACTTCAAGAGTGTCTGTGGTACATAGATGGGAGACATACAATTATTGAGCAGCATTCCAGCAAAATACCTACTGTTTTCTCACGATTTGTAGGCTTTAATGTTCCAGAGAAGTCAAAACATCGGAAACGCGCTCTTGGAAACATGCAACATGATGTTTTGTCAGGGCTGCACCAATCTTTGTTCAGAGTATTGCAGGCATCATTTTGGCAGCAGACAGAAAAGTGGAAACAGTTTCATGGTGACACAGCTGCTCTTGCTTCAAGTCTAGCACACTACTGTGACTACCTTGGTGATCAATGTAAAAAGATGAAGTTAAATCATGTGTCCACAACTCCTGTGCGTAATCTTGCTGATTCTATTTGTGTGAAGTTTGTCAAACCTTGTCAAAGGGACTGCCTTCCTCGTTTTAATGAGCTGAATCAACATCTACAAACTAGGCAGACATACGAACATGTCTTTCTCAATCAGTTTACTCCTGACGATCCTCGCAAACGGTATGACTATCTACAGAGTCTTGAAAGAAGTGGCTGTAAGTTCCCAGTGGTGATTGTTACGCATTCTTCTGGTAACAATGCTGGCAATGTTCACTTTGCTTGGCGAGTTTCCTCTACAGAGCCACTTGAAGCCATCATGGATCGAAGTCAAAAGGTCATTGAGGAAATTAAGCCAAGATTTCCTGTATTTCACACAAGAGCAATGCGTACTGAAATGTTCACAAAATTCGGTCTTGTATCTCCGAATGTGAAGCCTGCGGTCTTGCGTCACTTCTATCGTAGTCTGACTGGTGACATGTCATCAGCTAATGACAGTAGTGAGGCTGAAATTGATGAGCGAGTGCTAGAAGTTTTAAGCATGGAACCAGAAGATTCCCAAACAGTCTTTGATCTTCGCGAAGTACGAACATCCCACAATGTAACTAAGTTTGATGTGTTTTGGGAGGAAGCTGCAAAATTTATTGAAGAAGATGTTGGTACTGCTGTAGACGACAGAAGACATGGTACAGTTACTCACCTTGCCAAAGCAGTATCTATTCGAGATTTTCGAGAACAGGTGAAGACTCGAGTGCCAGATGGCACACCTATTCCAAGTGAGGAATGGTTGAGGTTACAGTTTTGGCCAAAATCTAAGAAAACCAGGACAGCTTTGCAGCATACTGGACGACTTAATGTCAAGTACATGGTACAGCAACGCCAGTTTCGAAAGAGCCATCCTGATGAACACTATGCAGCAGCAATCTTTCGATACATACGTGAGTTTGCTATCATGCACAAAGAGATATCTACCTTTGCATGCCTTGATGATAAACATAAGATCAAAATTGGAGAGCCTGGTTTCCCTGTGGCAGCCGTGGAAAGAGGAAAGAGGGTTTTGGTAAAAGTAGGGTCTTCGTTTGAAGTTGGCGACCATGACTTTACGAAATTTGGTATGGTGCCGAGTGTAACTTTGGTTAATGATATCCCTGCTGAGATAACTGGTTCTTGGTACTCTGGAAAAGTTTTCTTCTCTCTTAAAGAATCTGCCTTCGAACCCTCCTCTCCTATCAGACATACAACTGAGTTGTACAGCCTCCTTCTTGAGAACACATATGTCAACCCTGTGCTTCTTCTCTACACTGATGGTGGGCCTGACCATCGCCTCACATACTTATCTGTGCAAGTTGCTCTGATTGCTTTGTTCAGGAAATTGGACCTGGACTACTTGTGTGCTGCCCGTACTGCTCCTTGTCACTCATGGAAAAATCCTGTCGAACGCATTATGTCTATTTTTAACTTAGGTTTGCAGAGTGTAGGGGTGATGCGTCAAAGGAAAGATGAAGAGTACGAAGAAGTAGTTGACAAATGCAAGAATTTGGGAGACCTGAGAGCTGCAGCTGTGAAGAACCATGACATCAAAACCACCACTCTTGACAGCATAGAACCAGTGAAGACATTGTTGACCCAGCTCTTTAAGAGGCTTCAGCTTAAAGAAGAAAATTTCAGGCCAGTTAATGCTGCTTCTGAACAATCTATTGAAGAGTTGTGGGATTCAATTCAAGAGGTTGAGCCAACACTTGCACTAGGAGAGCCATTAAGAAAAGAGCATCTTTCACACAAACATGAACTGAATGGCTTTCTGGAACATTGCTGCATTCGTAGGCATTATTTCTTTGTGGTTAAGAAATGTGGTTCCAGTTCTTGCAAGTTTTGCCTACCTCCACGGCTCCCAGAGGATACTTTCTCCAGAATACACGCAATTCCCGATCCAATGCCAGGAACTGAAGGGCATTACAAGAGTTTTGATGACCTGTATGGAAATGATACTGACGAATCTCATCGTCCTTCTCTCCAGAAAACTTCAAAGAAGAAGAAAACGTTGCCTTTCGCATCCAGTTTGAGACATGTGAAAAATGTGGACATGATGCTTGAATGTGAACAATGCGGTAGCTGGAGACTACTCTATTGTGAACAAAAACTTACCAAGAAAGAGAGAGAAACCCTGGGAGAGGCATTGGCTGATGTTTCATTTACTTGTGGTGCATCTCTACAAGACTTACAGCTACCAGGGAGATTGGAAAATGTTTATGTCCGAGACATTTCGTGTGAGGACCCTATTGAACGTCTGTATTACACAGCCAAGTACCCACTTATTTGTGTGTATTGTGCACAGTCTGTTGACAAGGACAGTGACAGTGGTTACTTTCCTCAGTGTGTTGGATGTAAGGACAGAGCTAAGATCAAGGTGTAGGTGTGAATTTTATTGCTACAGTATATTTTTATGATATTTTCTGTCTCTCTTTTGTATTTGTCTTTTTTATGTAACTTTTGTACATACTTTTTCAGTAAAGAATGAATTGTGGTGAGATGCTGATGTAGCACCCGCCCGCATGACTAAATAAAAAAGTCTGGATTAGAAACAGAAGTACAACTTGTAGTGGCCTAATGTACCAGTAGAAACATTGAGGAGACATACAGCTGGTATTGTTGCTCAAGACTGCCGACCTGGTCCTTCTACAGTTCTGTCCAGGGAGGAGGAAGTTCGTTTGGCTGCGTATTGCATCACTATGGCTGACATGGGGTTTGGTCTCACACGAGAAGGAGTGATGGCAATGGCATTTTCTATAGCTGAGAAGAGTGGTCGAGATCACCCCTTCAAAAGTGGTCATGCTGGGCGGGGCTGGAATGACGGATTTATGTCACGCCATGTAAACCTTACTCTTCGTGTACCTCAGCCTTTATCTAATTCTGTTCTTGATGAACTGCTAGTACTCCCTCAGGCTATGCCATCTAGATCCAAACGAAGAAAAGCAGTCAATCACAAGGTTAAAGAAGTGACGGATTTGAGTGTACTGCAAGACATGAAGGACAAGGCTCAAGCAGAAGAGGAAGCGAAGAGGATAGAAGAGAAAAGGCTAGAAAGGGTACGCAAGGAAAAGGAGAGACAAGTTGATAAAGAAAAGAAGAAACTAGAACGGGAAAAAAGAGCTCAAGAAAGGAAGATGAAGAAAGATTTGAAGAAAGCAGAAAGCAGTAGACCGAAACAGGAAGCTGTGAAGCAGAGTACTGTAAGCGGAAAGTCAGGGAAAGTGCAAGTCGCTACGCTTTTGACAGTCATAGGCGAGGAAGCACGAGAGGTGTATTCCACATTCACTGACTGGACAAATGCTGGAGATGAGAACAAGATACAGCCAGTGTTGGAGGTGTGTGGAGGTGGTGGAGATGTTATGGTGGAGAAGCTTCGTCGCAGGATGGAATGGGACCTAAGTTCGAGAAGTACTTACTGCCAACCACAAAAGAATGTACCATTTCAGAGTACATTTAAACAGGCGAGTTCAAGAGGCGCGAGAGACCTATGACCAATACTGCACAGCTCTAAGGAAGTTGGCAGCAGGATGTGAGTTCAGCTCTATTACTCTAGAAGAGATTCTCAGAGACAGAATTGTGTTAGGCATTCGGAATGACAAGATGAAGGAGACTCCTGGGCGAAGCCAGTCTCACACTGGTTAAAACCGATGAGATACGTCATGCAGCTGAGATTATGACAGTACAGCTGAAAGCTTTTGAAGACAACAGTGGAGCCGTCTTAAGTGCAGTCAATCACGGACAAAATCAACAATATACAAACAGGTCCACTACTCGTACACATGCCTCAATACCAATCTGCCTAAGGTGCGATATCTGGGCAGACATGTTATGGTGGAGAAGCTTCGTCGCAGGATGGAATGGGACCTTATTTTGGACTGTCCAGAGACACTCCCCAAAATACACGCCACATCTGACACATTAGGGCAATGGAGAAGAGACAAGGGACCTTCCAATCGCGGTAAAGGAATTCATCCCAATCATCTTAGGCTGTGCCGTGTGTGGTTACCAGTGGGCAAGCCATTACATCATTTGGCATTGCGACAATCAGGCGGTAATTGGTTGTCTGGAGTTCAGAACGAGCATGAAACCCTGCTCATGCATCTCATTCGCAACATCATGTCCGTTGAGGCATACGGGGGGGTGGGGGGTTCCAAGTACAACCAATGTACATCTCAACGCGTGATAACCACCTAGCAGATGATGTCTTGCGTAACCGTCTTCCTTCTTTTATCCTCAAGATACCAGCAGAACTCCGGAACCTATGGCCCACATCAACCCCAGTCAACTTGCTCCTAAACACAGAAGCAGACTGGATATCTTAGCCTCGTCCCCAGGCCAAATTTTTTCGCTTACGAAACGGACGAACGAAAACGGAAGCGCGAAAAAAGGGCCTGGTATCTATTGCAAGGGTGACCTTTGACCATTCCCCAGAATCTGGGGAATCTGTTCACACTTGAATATTTGTTTGTGATATTAGCCCGTATATTCACGTGAAAATGGCGCTCTAAGAGGCCTAATAGAGACATTTAGATTTACACGTTTTCCGTCATACGTGTAACTTGTAACGTGTAGATGATCACGTGAGCATCGCCACACGTTCGAGTACGCGTCGATTTCCCCGTTCTGAACGTGTAGCACCCCGTCTACAGGTAGGCCGTTTCCCTGTAGATCCTGTTGCTCGAGATGATGTCAGCTCCACGTTTGTTATAGTTAAGCATGTACCTCGGTGCCTGCTCTACATGTTGGACTGTTTAAAATCTAGATATGCGCTGTCTGTCATCTGCAGCACTCGTCTGAACACGAGCAACCGTAGATTCACTTGCCACTTGCACTGCTGGACGCTCATCTGGGGCAACAAACTTGTTCAGGCAGTTGATTTTAGCGTATAAAAGCCATGTCTTGATGCAAAACCTGGATTCTGATCGCTCTCCGTCTTCCTGTGTAGCCGTCTAACCAGAAGTATTTTGAGGCGTTTGTAAAATCTAAATCACCTACGGAATTTTACCTCTAACGCCAAACGCGAGTTACAGGTTACGCGTTACACGTAACGTGAATCTAAAGGTCTCTACTGTCTGTGTTGCAACCTGTAGAAGCGGATCTAGTGCTCAAGTACGAGCAGCGAAGTCCTGTCTGTGTTCGTGCGGTCTCTACTGTGTATGGTGACTCTGTGCTGACATGTTTGAAATACAATCGTTCACAGAGTCTCTTCGAAAACCCAGTATCTGGCGTCTACCACGTTGCTGCATTCGTCAGAAGCGTAACTACAGCAACGCTGTGCACAGCAGGCCTTGTACAGCCCTGTATCGACAATCAGTAGCCAAGCCACGTGTTTCATAGCTAGCGCATGCGCACAATTACCCATGCAATAGATACCAGGCCTTAATTTTCGCTTATTCGTTCGTTTCGTTGCGAAAATTAATGGCAGGGGACGAGGCTATGGATATCTCTGCCCTGGCGCCATCAATTCAAGCATACTTTGGACAGGGCCTGACGAGCTCAACAATCCTATGAGGCAGTTGTTCTGCTGCCTCTATAATATTTTCTACACCCTTTCCCGTCTCTGAACATGTTGCACAAATCTGGCGCAGCCCCATAGCACAGAGTTCTTGACCGCCAAGAGATAATCTCATGTACAAGCTTAATCGTTTATGAATGAGGTGAGAGTTCACACCAAAGATATGTATATTGCTTCGACAGATTGATATGTGGCATTCATTAATCTTTTGTGGTTAAGACACCTCAATGGCTCCAATACAGATTTGGCCTGAGATACCAACAAAGCAGTGCCATTGCATAATAGCTAGCTACTTGTTAGTTCCATTCAAGAAAAGTCTGTGAAGGTGAACTTTTGGTCATGCTTGTTGACGCTCATAGACCTGCTTCAATTTGTGTACCAAACGGGAACTTTGAATAGGCAATAAACATTGCTATAACTGCAAATTTCGTACAATCATTTCGCCGATTCAATAGACCCAGTTTTTCTTTTAAACAGCCATAGCACTGACAATGACTGTGTAGGCGCAAACAGATAAATCCTATCCATAGTAACGCATAACAAAGGTACCCATAAACAATGTTTCGTACATGAATATTAGGATACAAAATACAGCTACGTTTATACAAATGCAATGGGATGCTAGCTTAATTCACTTGTACATCACACTCTCTATTATTGGACAGTGTACAGGCATACTATAGAACTGACAGCACTATGCATCACATTAGCAACAGAATGTAGAACTTACTTTTCTTTAGCTGTGAATGCATCATAGAGCCATTGTCTTTGGTCTTCGTGAGACAAGGGTAGCTCATCTATAGGCACTCTCCGAATGTGTATATGCACTTTACGACAAACACCTGAGAAGAAAGCTGATACAGAAAATTTAATTCATTCACATTATCAATAAAGCTGTTGATCAGAATCTAAAAACAAACAAGTCTGATTCAAAAACAAACCAAAAACAGACAGTAAAGGTATAATATACAAATACCCATGAGTAATGCTCAAAGCAGTGAATACTAAATATACTATACATGACTGTGCCAACAATTTACAGTTGTTGTTCTTACCGAACATGTTAGGTGGTGGTTCTCGAACAGAATGACCTTTGACCCCTTCATATAAAATTGTAAGATCATACACAGCAGATATATCAGATCTGAGTGTGTCTAATGCAACCTACGACGAGGAAGAGTAAAATTTTCATTGAGGGCGATGAAAAAACAATATCCAAAGATGAAGAAAAATAGTCTGCAGCTGCCTACCTCAAATCCCATTGTTTTTGGTGCCAGTACATTGTTGAGACGTGGTATACTGTGAGTATCAGCATAACTCCAACTTCTCTCCAACTGACGGGTCTTGTTTAGATCGAAGCGAGTGCCCTCTGGAAATATAGCCAACCAAAACTATAGAAATCAACAACCAATCACACAATCACATTGATACTTTGTAAAATGAAGTGGATAGATATGGAGTGACTGAACTTGTGCAAAGACACACACAATGTTCATCTCAATGTACAACACACCTGGTTCTTCTTGCGTAACAATTCAAGTTGGCTGAAAAGACAATCAAATTAAGCAAACATCGAGATGTAACAAGACAATGCACCTTTTCAACCAATCAGGATCTTTCATCTTCTCTTTCTTCACATACACACCACCTCTCTATTGAAAAGATGAGACGTACATTCACTGTAATTGTGAGAAATACAACAACACAACTTCAAGCAACATCTTGCACAGACACAACAGACCTCATATCTTTAAAACAAGCAACTTACTGCTCCAAGCTGCCAGCCAAACAGTGGAATATACTTTAGAGCGTCTTTTAGAATGTAGCGAACTCTTCCTCCCCTCCCTCTACCTCCTTGCTTTAAGCAGAGCATCTCCACTATCACCCAGTCCACTGCAAGGGAGGTACATAATCAAATAAGAAATCTACTGATAAAAGAGGGTGTCAATTGTGTGTTCTTGTTCACCTGTGCACTGATGGTTGCTAATGTACAGCACGTTCTCTGGTTGGGTAGGTAGAGGATCACCATAAAAACAGAACTGAAAGGAAATATTTTTTAAAAATCACTGTCGTGCATTTACACACCCCTTTCCAACCACATGACTGCAACGCCAAGACATTCTAGCACTCTGCTCGTATAGCTCCCTTTTACAACTTAACAGTTACGTTCGTACCTCAACGCCTGACCACGTTTCAAACAAGAACCCGGTCACAGCTTGGAAAGCTGAGTAGAGCGCTTGTTCTGCTCTCCAGTAGTACTCTTGAGGCAGAGGAAGCGTCAGGACTCTAATAGCAGTTAGAGCGGTGAGATAAGAAGCCGTGTTGCCGAGCATCACCGTTGTAGGGAATACCCAACGAGACGCGAGGAAGAGATGGGGCGCCCAGAGAGCCATATCCACGTGGTCGAAAACCGGTTTTCCGTCTACATCCGTAAACTACAAAAATTATAATTATTACCACAATGTATTGCATTTAAAAGACAAGCATTCGAGTTCCAGCAATTGATGATCGAAAAAAACCACTGCTTTTCCCAGCATCACACACGTAGACAAATCCATCTTCATCAACCACAATAGATGATGGAGAGTCTTTGACAATGAAGGAGTGAATTAATGTGCCGTCCTTTTCGAAAACAAGCACCCGCGACGAATCGAGTTCAGTAACATACACATATTGCCGGGATACAAAAACTCCTCGAGGGCTAGAAAGAGAAGTCTGTGGACTAAATTCAAATTTCTGCCCATCTTGAGTAAATACACAAATGTGGTTGCATTCACAGTCGGCAGTGTATATAGTTCCGTTGTCTTGATCTACTGCAATCCCTTTGAAGAGCCCAAATGGTTTTCCCTCAATGACACTCACAAACTCCAGATCCACGGTCAGCACTTGAATTCGACGATTGTATGTATCGGTAACATAAAGATTGCCCGTTTTGTTGGAAAAAGCGATGCCACCAGGACTATTAAACTGCAATTTCTTGTCACCCTTTCCTCCAACCGGTTTAACAACCTGACCTTCTTTATCTAGCTTAGTGATATGGTGGCTATTATCGGCAATGTAGATGAACCCATTGTTGTCTACAGTAATGCCGTTACATACGATGTTGCCAGAAACTAAAGTAGCATCCAGTTCACCAGTATTAGTGAAAACATGGATTTTGCTCTCAACTGGGACATACACCTTGCCTTCGGAGTCTAGTGTAGCACACCAAGCAGCTTTGTCAAACGGAAAGACACGTGGTTCTGTTGTACCAAGAAGAGTGACAGGATGGTTGATAAAGATATTGCGAGGACAGCCAGCAATGAACTTGTCGTTCAAGGAGACAGAGAGAGAGTGATTTCCTCGTAAGAGAGGAGGAGAAAAAGTGACTGTGTATCGGTTGTCAGCTATGTGAGTCACCTTGGCTTGGGTGATTGTGCTCTCAGATCTCGGCATTAGCTCAGAGGACAAACGAAAATGTGATTCTTCAGGAAGAGGCTGCCCTTGGCTGTTATTCACAACGATAGTGAACTGGAGAGGCTTATCCGTGACGATGCTTTGGTCATTAGGGAATTCAACAATCTCGGAATGTTCTGGTGAAGGCTTCATTGCGGCAAGCTCAGTTTTTACTGCTTTCTTTACTTGGTCGGATAGAGACCGAGAGAGCTTGTCAATGTCTTCCCTACAGCTCTGCACTTCAGCCTTCACAGCAGATTTCATCTTATTTTCGATTTCTTTTACCTTGTTGTTCGCAGCTGTTACCTCAATGCTAACTGCTTTCACCTCATTGCTAACCTTTGTCACATCATTTTTAACTGTTGTCACCTCAATGCTGACTGCTTTCACCTCATTGCTAACGGCAACTAACATTTGTTTCACCTCGTCTGTGTTCTTATTTACCTCCTCTTTCGTTTCCTCAAAACGAGCTGTCATTGCCTCACGGTGAGCACTAAGCAGTTTTCCCACTTCGCTGACAATGGTTACTTTCAGTTTGCAAAACGCAGTTTGCTCATGTTCTGCTAGCAGGCATCGAGGGATACGTTCACCACACAAGTATCGACACTCAACTACTGCCCATTCACACTCATCCGTCTCATGCCTTCTCAGATATCGTAGCTCGCCTTCCCATTCACAACCATCGTTCTTCCTTGAGCAGTAAGTTTTCAGTGACAACACACCCCTTTCAGTGGTCCTGTCAATCATCGATTGGAATTCCTGGTTACAGAGAGGGCAAGGCCGTCCAGCTGCCTTGACACGACCAATGCATGGTTCACAGTACTTGGCACCACAGCAACTTAGGATGTGCGGGGGGCGAAGCGGGAGGAGGCAAATGGGACAGTTGAGAGAGTCTGGAACATCCTCGCAAAAATGAACGTTGTCATATCCTCCTAGCTCTTGGTACGAAGTACACATCATCACATGTCCATGGATTCACTTGACTCACGCGAAAGTCTACGTTGGAAGTTGAAACAGAAAGCGCAGCATACATGTAGATCGAGGCATAGATAATGCTGAAAGCATGCTGAAAGTAACAGTCTCGTTCCTAAACTTACTCGTCTGAGGTTCGGTCCAATTTTTGATGAAGGTGTGGTTTGAACCATTCTTCTTGTTGAAAAGCAAGAAATCAGCCAATCAGCAGAGATGCAAAGCGTAATGGAGGGATTTATCAAGCCAGCGGCAATAACTATTGTAGTCACTGGTGCTGCCTTGGGTTTGGGCTATGCTGTCATGAAGTCAACAACCCCATCAGCAGAGAAGATGGCAAAGGTATAAGCTTATACTGAGGCACAAGACCTTTTTTTATCCTTCACAATAGAAATTGCCTGCTGATATGGTGGCTGAAGCAGTTGCAATCAACAGTGCGAGAATGAAAGCGCTTAAGCAAGCATCAGAGAAAGACTCTGTGCCAATATGGCTACAAAAATCACCAAAGAAAGAAAAGAAAGCATCGTCATGAGTAATAATAATTATTTCTAACCAAAAGTCAAAAGATATTAGCTAACATGCTGCAAAAAGGTGTCTAGTATAATTATAGCTAAGACAGAAAACCATTTCTTGTACTTTAGAAGTAGCTCAGTTTTATTATAGCCTCGCTCGCACAGTGTAATTCTTGACAGCATGTATGAGTAGCTTGACTTTGAGCGGTCACGGGCATTGTGATAGTGTCCGCATCAGTCATGGATGTAGCCTAAAAATAACTCAGTATAATGAGTGAATGGGCCAGATATGAACCAGGAGCACATCGAGACTTCATCCTCCTGGTTGCATTGAGTCATGTACAGTCAAGATAAGGATTGGAACACACACATCAGTAGGAAAAGTGCACTGGTGTGCTTGCATCCTCAATATCAGGGTGTGTCTGGGCGGGGCTGGGATAATATTTTTATCGATTTTTATACCAGCTGCACCACGTGGACGAACAGCGAATGGCTTCGCTCCGTGGATACGAATGTGATCTGGTAGAAACTATTCCCGTTACTCTCTCGTGTTCTGTTTGTCTCCTTCCTCTCCGTGATCCTCACCTGCTGGATTGCTGTGGTGTGAAGATGTGCGCACCATGTGTTAGTCGTCTCGAGGAAGCTGGTCAGCCATGCCCTCACTGCAGAGAGAAGTTCGTTCACATACTGGACAAGGGTACAACTCGCCAAGTGTTATCACTGAAGACACGCTGCTCGAGGAAGAGGAAATACGATGATTGTGAGTGGGAGGGCGAGCTACGACACTTGAGCAAGCATGAGACAGAGGAGTGTGAGTGGGCGCTGGTTGAGTGTCGCTATCCATGTGGTCAGAGTGTTCCTAGACGTCAGCTAGCAGACCATGAACAAGACGAATGTGAGCAGCGACCGATGAATTTGAAATTAGAAAGTATTGTGAAGAAGATGGAGAAGCGCCATGAGAATGAAATAACTGCAATGAAAGAGGAGACAGAGAGAAAACTGGCAGAGCAAGAGAAGAAGATAAAGGTGAGACCTGTAGACTGTGCTGTGACTGGTAGTGATTACTAGTACTATTATAGTGTTTAGTAGTAACTGTATTAAATCCTAGTAACCTGAGCTGGCGGTCACCGAGTAGCATGAAGCTAGAGTAAAAATAGTCTCATGGTAACTGCATAAACTAGAGTTCGAATGAACACATACCCGTGCGCTGAGCTAAGATCTACATAGTTAGTACATGACTACTCCAGCATTATTGCAACAGCTAGTCCATAGACAGCTCTAGATAAACTGATGATAGCATACTAGCTACCATACATGCACTAACAGTTGATTGGCACACCATAGAAGGTCTCAAGAAAGACTGATACCCTATGATCAAATGAGTCAAGAAGTTTATAACCATGGCTTTGACGTACGGTACATGTGAGACTGAGTGAGGACGTCGATATGGATAGGAGGTTGGGTGACACACCCACAATACCGTAAAGTGCTCTTACAGGGACACGTAGCTTTAGAAAGCCATGGATTAGCCGCTTGAGCAAGGCTTGCCAGCACAGAAAACGTCTTCATAGGACTATAAATTCAGTGAAGAAGCTGCATAGAGTGTTTTCGTGGAGATTTTCGAGCGGTAAGACGTAAACAAGCGTGTTTTTTGACGACACACACACACACATATACACAGACGGACACAAACGCATAACCCTCGCGCATACTGCACACGGGTAATAATAATAAGCATTATATAACAGTAGAGATATGTGCGAAAACTCATTTTCACACATGAGTAGCCGCCATGCATCTTAATTCGAGGTCATCCCTACATATCATTGCCGATCGGCAATGATAATTTTAAACTACTGTTTTCAGCATCTACAAGCATGACTTATACTAACTGTACTCTCAAAATGGTCGTATATCTCTCCAAAAAAATATTATGTACACATACTACTGCTTAATGAATATCACAAAATGAACTGAACATAAAAATGAAATTCAAACGCACAGACGATAATATTGAAGGTGAAAGTGTTGCATTTGGCCCAGTAAGATGCCAGCAGCAGTATCACTATATCTATTCTATTTATTGGTCTTCACTGATTCTCAAAACTTGCAATGAGTAGTAGAATGGCACTACTGTAGTTCATCACTCTTCTTTGATTTTCACTTTTTAGGATGAGTACACAGCTAAGTTGAAAAAGATGGAGAATTCACTGATGAAACTGACGCAAGATGTAAAAGGTGAGAATAATGACGCTGATATATCCACTTTAAATTGCTGGTTATTTTCGAAGGATTTTGGTTTTGTTCTGGAAAATTGAAATTGTGTTGAAAATTAAACCACAAAATTCCTCGTGCATCTCCATGTGTGCATGATCATTAAGCCAAGCAAATCAAGACTGCTGACTAGTCTAGTTCCACACCCCTTTTGCTACGAGTTAAGGGTCTGTCCAAATCAGATACAAAAAGTTGTGCAAATGCACCAGGTTTTTGGGGCACCAATCAGATTTCAGTACATCACATGACGTATCATTCTGCAAACCCCGGTCCACATCCAGAGCATTGATAATTTAAGAGCGCTGCTGTGTTGCTAGTGCTAGCCACCATTTTTCTCAAGTAGTACCACCTATACTTAATTTCATTCCATTTGTACAACTTTTTGTATTTGATTTGGCCAGACCCTTTCCTCATTGTAAAAGGGGCATGGGCACCAGACTAGACTGTTGACTGTGTTTCTCTCAGCTTCAAAACCAGCCCAAAAATAAGTGTTTGGTACGTCTCATTTTACATGCTTCATCCAATCTACATGTACTACAGGTTGGCTCTAGTTGTTTTCTGCATGACTGTGCTGAATCTGAGAGCCGATTTCTCAAATTATGTCTGGAAGCCTGAGAAGTCATACGCACACACTCCAGGCTCTGTAGCGCTCAACAGCAGTCAAAATTACAAAAAGCCTCTGAATGTCTGTAGGTAGCATATACATGTAGCTGCTTAAAATAGCACTGGAGTTGATTCGATATTTTAAAGCATGCGCAAATGAGACGTACCAACTCTGCATTAAATTTTCCATAATGGAGAAAACCCGTACAAAATGTTGTGCATTCGCCCATGCAAATGAGTATGAATAATACGCTAGAGAATCAATAGCACAGTCATGTGTACAGCACAAAATTCATAATAAACTTTGTTCTCTAGCTCATCAATCGGTTGTATCTTGTGACTTCATCATGACTAACTATGAGGAATATAAAGAAGACAATGATGAGTGGAGGAGTATACCGTTCTACAGTGGACCAGGAGGATACAAGCTGTGTCTCAAAGTGTATGCTGATGGTGACGATGATGACAATGATAGTTATGGTGAACAAATGGCTCTGTACGTATCTCTAATGGAAGGAGAATATGATGATAGACTACGGTGGCCGTTTCGAGGAGAGGTCACGATACAAATAGTGAACCAGATTGGCGACCACAGTCATCACAAGTATACGGTGAAGTTTGCTGATTCTGCAGTAGCAGCTGAGGCATCAGACAGAGTGTGGGAGGATGAGGGTCCTGGATGGGGCGACTCGGAGTTTATCTCACACGCTATGCTGGAGTCCACTAGTCGTACCAAGCAGTACATCAAGAATGATTGCATCAAGTTCAGAGTGTCTAAAGTAGTAGTTCACAGCAAGTGACAACTAGCGCCTAGTTGAACTTCATGACATTGAACATGTTTTTTTGAGATTATTTACAACATCACCAGTGTGTATGGCTGGATACGATTATGGGTTTGTGCACAACGTGCCTCTCTTGCTCAGTTTGTCTCCATAATCATCACTTGCTGATCTTGCTATGGGGTGCATGAAAATATGTGTATCATGTGATCTATTATTGAGGCAACTGATGAGCTCACAGGCGTCACAGCAAAGAAAGGGCACTAATGTTTGCAATGAACGTTGCTTCATCATCTAAGAAATTAGTATTCTGAGCTTATGTTACTGTATCATGTGTATGCAACAAACCTCAATACTTCCGTACATGTGGCACTGCACGTGAGCGGTACAATCTCATTGGTCGAAATAAAAGTGCAGCGCGTAGTCAATCCAATAATGGCTGCTCCAACAGTACAGTTGCTACGAAACATGCAGAAGGATACGACTGTGAATTTGTAGACGCTGTTCCTGAAACTCTAACATGTTCCGTGTGTCTTCTTACTCTCCGTGATCCTCACCTGCTGGATTGCTGTGGCGTTAAGATGTGTGGACCGTGTGTTAGTCGTATCAGATTTATTTATACACAAGACAGGATGGGACACTGACCAGGTATTGGTGCAACGCCTTGATGTACTAGTTGCATGATTGAGTATTTTTTGAGCTGTAAAATCGTACGCAGCGCTACAACATTCAGGACCAAACCATTGCTTTTCTAGTCCTTGGTTTGGGCCTAGACAAACTCGCCATCCTTTGGTGGTAGCATCTATAGTACAGGACAGATGTAGAGCAGAGAGATGTGCCTAGTGCATAATATATGCAGTGGCGTGGGAAGATTTCAAAGTGATGCAGGACTTAAAATGAGTGGGCGTGCAAAGCCCGCCCGAAAATTTTTGCTAATTAATTATTCATGATTATGCGATTTCCAGTGTTTCGCTGGCACAGCACAGTACGTTGTGCCGCGAATTTGCAGTCTTGGTCTTGCTGAGGCGGCTGCGTGGACGATCGCCTTGAAAAGTATGCAAAAAATAATAAGTATTGCTCTGCGCTCGTTTAATTAACGATATTCACGAAGCCTGGGAGTGTTAATTGGTAGTGAATATTATTAACTGGGTAAATTCAAGGTGATGCTCCAGCACCGGTGCACCATTTATTCCTACGCCACTGATATGCCTTGAATTACATGGATGTGGTCCAGAGGAGGTTGGAAGCATTAGTATGCGCACGTGATTTTTAGGCTGTTATTATGCGCACGTGATTTTCGAATGAACATAGCTATAGCGTTCCATCGTGAGGCGTGGCTCAATGGCGCTAGCATACAGCACTCGAACTCATCCGTGGATTCTTTCTAAAATTGTATTGCATAGAGCTTGATTACTGGTCTTACTTAAAAGATATGATCTTAGAATAATGGTTCTAGCTATTTGTATAGTGCACTGCACCAGTTTCTGTGCTCTATATGTCGTGAAATCTAGGAAGAAGTAGCACAGCTCCAGTAGACAGCACACTTGTGCTGGATTCAGGAATCTTTCTTCTGTGAAACAGCTTAAATTTAAGCAACTTTCTTAGTTCTAGCTCTGACCAGGTCTCGTCTGCTGTATACTGGGTTTTGCAGATAACGATGGAGCTGTCTCTTCGATCGCTCGCCGTTTTAAACGCCAAGATTTTGCTTCAGGACGTCTGTAGCAGACTTGTCAATAAGCTGATTGCTTGCAGGAACAATAACTGTAATAGTGTTTTCCACTGTACACGTACAGCCTTCGGTTTCTATTGCGGCCCTTGCCAGTAATAGAAAGCTTTAACTCCCACTGGTGCAATTCACAAAATGTCTCTAAAAGAATTTGATAAACTTGCTGGAGGAAAGTCTCATTATAAGAGAAAAGTTTAGCACAATGGCCCTTTTAGAGGGATGAATGTAATCTTGCGTAATTCAAGAGAAGCTTCTCAACAAGACAAGATCCTTACAGGGTTTTGCAGGTTACTTTTTGTCACGGTGAAAACAACGATTTGACAAGGTCACACCCACTTACCCAGTGCCACAGAAAGTCACTGAAAATAGCATTATTATGTAGGTACATGTAGCATGTCTAGCAGTTATTTCAGACACCATGAGTACAGTCCACACATGTACATGTATGCTTTGACTGTAAATGTCAAGATTTGTGTCAACAAACCCAATGTACAAGATACTATAGTACAAGCGTTTCTTATCAGCACCTTATCTTGCCAAATTGTTGTTCAGAACAAAGCACAAGCGTAGAACAGCTTGGACAGGTACATGTACGATGGTAAATGCTATACATGACAAGACTCGCAAAGATGTTACAGTACCAAAGCAAGCTATGCATGCAATTGCAAACAGAAAGGCAGCACTAATTGATCATCACCTACTACATACAGCACTCAAGCTTCCTGTCAATAGACTGTAGCTAATTAATTTTCACTGACAATGAATTACTACAAGCACATGCAATTGACAAGAGACAATAATTGAGAAATTATAATTATTAACATTACTCATTGCATGCAACAATTATGAGCTACAAATTGTTGTTCTTTAGATCAAGTTCAATCAGCGAACAAAGAATGCCATTGACTCAATAGGTACATCTTCATTAGAAAATCCCTCATCGTGGCACAACCTCAACTCTATATTATCAGTAGATACTCCACCAACGTCTTTATGAAAATATGGCAGCCAACTTCGCTGGCAGCAGGGAGGCTCTTTGAGAGTGCAGTCTTTGCCATCCCAGAGTACATCATTGGGAAAAAAGATGTATTCAACAGTAGCAGTTGGGTTCCCACTCTCGCAGTACCAGTTGTCAAAGGCAAACTTTGGTACAGTATCTGGATTGCCTTCATTGCAAGGGCAGTCTAATGCACCAACACCGCCTGAAATTAAGCCAGCAGCATAGGACCAGATGTGCTGACGAGGCTTGCCATGAGTGATAGAAATACCATCCAGGTAAGTTGAATCAATGCTGGCTCCCTTGCCGCGGAAACCATCAGGAGACTTGTACTGGTAGCCAGCCACGAATCCACACACCTCTGTGTAAGGAGCACCATATGTATTGATCATCGTAGATAAGCAGCCAGAGCCTCGATTGCCACAAAGTTTCTTAGAGCCATACATACCCTCGTCTAAACCTTCAGGGCATTTGGAATCGTGAGTCATGTCCATATAAGCAACCCTCATCCAGCCTTTATCTGGGCCACAGTTAGTGCTCTCCATGTCACAGTACACTCTCCTGAAGTATTGGTTACCTTCGTGCATGAAAGCGATATCGTATTCGCCATTTGTAGGAGTTTTGCCAGAGCATTTTTCTCTTAGATATGCTTCCCGGCAGCTAGAAACGAATGGTGGACAGCTGTTGGTGCTGTTCAAGATGGCTTGCACTTGGAAACAAGCAAAGCTGCAGAGGACAGCAATAGCAAACCAGAGATTGCCCATGACTTGCTGTGTCACTGTGTTCCTATGTACACTACATTTAGTGCATTCGCTTTTATACACCTCACAGTTCCTCTGATTCTGTGCTCATGACAGCACTACGGTACCTACGATATTGTTCGCACATAAAGTTGGTTCCATAGACATTTACGAATATTCTATTCATGTGTGAGATTCTTCCTACTTTGATAACAAGCCTTCCTTAGAAACCATTGTAGACGACATACAATTATACATAGGTAGTGATCAAAACAAACCATGCAGCAAACAGACATGAATGCAACTAGAGTTCTTATGAACACATACCCTGTACACTGGTGCGCATAAGCAGGAGCGTATAAGTAGTCCAGTAATTTTGTGATATGACCTCTCGCAAATTGCAACAAAAATCATTTCACTTGTTAGCATACTCTTTAACATAATTATAAAAAGTCCTAAGAAATTCTGTGAGGGGAAAGTCTTGAAATTACATTTTCACACTTAGCGAGGTGTTAAAGTTAATTACATTACCAATTCTTCGTCTTTGATATTAAATATGATGTCATTATGATATTACTAGTTTTCATTCAACACTGGCCACTTTAAGTACCATATCATCTGCTTGCAATAATATGTATAAAGGCTATAGCATAATCGTATAATAGGACCCTCCTAGAGATAGAAAATTAGTAATGTGAAGTATTTTGATGTCAGCTCTAACAGTATTCGTAAGCATCGTATTTCACATGGCACACATTATACCGCACACACAATGCCTAATATTTTTATTCATGTTGACACTTCAATGTGTTTGCATTAATTATAGCAAAATTATTAGTGTAAAGAGTTGGCCGCCTGGTGAGTACTTCCTCTCATTTTGGACTGGGAGGTACATGTCTAGCTATCATAGGCTCTTGCTAGTATAGACCAAGGGCACTAGCTGTTGAGCTACCTAAGACACTATAACAAATTAATGACGGTCTAATCAAACATACAGAAATGTCTGTCCTGAAACACAAATTCAAATTAGTGTCTAGAAACAAACAAAATAGTTAGATTTGTTTCACAGGAATCTTTGTGACTCTAAGCCTCAAGTATAGTACTAATATAGTACGTCCTGTTGTACTGCCGTGGTAGTACCAGGACACTTCCTACGTCTGCCACACATTGCAATACACTGAACACAAACTAGAGGAATTGAACAAGGATGACTACAGCCTGTCACCACCAATGGTAGATACAAGAAAATAAACAATTGTTGTGGTCAGTAAAGAGCTGATGAGACACCATGCATGAAGGAGATGCATATTATCAAGAGTGTGCTATACTTACCAGGAGCTACGACAAGAGAGAAACCACTCATCTAGACTAAGTATGATATGAAGCTTCCATTAGAAGATTTATAGGCTTTGCCCATGCACATTCTTATGCAAGCGTGCACTTTTTGGGATGTGACACAATGATTTGACCTCTATACTGATTTGACCTCTCTATACCTCTATACCTCTATCTCGCTGTTTAGTGACGTTTTTATGGGCTCCGCCTCAAAATGAATGACGACACTTTTAATAAACAATAACCAACAACTGTACGAGTCAGTCAGTGGCGTCACAAGGTTACTGTTATTAGTCGTGTCGTCATTTTTTAAGGCGGAGCCCAATAAAAACGTCACTAAACAGCAAGATGGCCGTCAAAAAGCAGCTTTTTTGTGAGACCGAGCTTCGTTTGTTGCAATGCGAAGAGGGAGACACGCCAAGTAAGTCTGCCGTTAATGCACTATGCTTAACCTTTGCAGTAAGCAAGTATTGGCTCTTAACAAACAGAGACTCTGGAGATCCTGTGCCTAACGCTGGGCGATGTCGAAAACGCTGTTTTATGCTCCCTGTTCCCGAAGTATAGCCGACGGCGACTTCTCGCGCCGCTCACACGAGTGCATCTGGGACGAGTGTTTGACTGTAGCTTTAATAGTTCTTAACTACCACTCGTTATAGAGATCCTTTGCCTAATGTGGTCTGCTGTGTGGGTGTGTTTACTGCCATCTTTTATCACGTGACAGCCATGTGACGCGAAGCCATATGATGTAGTCAACTCCCAAAGGATAGACCTTCATGATGGTACATGCATATGTGCATAGGATCATGCAGTTCAGAAAAAATGAGCAAATTATCCAAAAATGACTTTTCAAGCGTCTTCGTGTGGAACACTGTAGTTATTTGATTTGCACTTTTTAGGATGAGTACACAGCTAAGTTTAAAAAGATGGAGAATTCACTGATGAAGCTGACGCAAGATGTAAAAGGTGAGAATAATTTTTTGCTACAAAAGAATTATGTACATGTAATGACGCTGATATATCCACTTTATAATTGCTGCGAAGGATTTTCTGGAGATTGAAATTGTGTGTCGAAAATTAAACCACAAAATTCCTCATGTGTGCATGATCATTTAGACAAGCAAATCAAGACTGCTGTCTAGTCTGGTACCACACCCCTTTTTCAACGAGTAAAGTGTATGTCTAAATCAGATACAAAAGTTGTGCAAGTGCACCAGGTTTTTGGGGCACCAATCAGATTTCAGTACACCACATGACACGTATCAGCTCAGTCATGCTGCTCATGCACGAGGCAGAGCCATGCTGTAGGTTTAGCTCTGGTACAGGTATATCGTTCTGCAAACCCAGTCCACATCCAGAGCATTGATAATTTAAGAGCGCTGCTGTGTTGCTAGTGCAAGCCACCATTTTCTCAAGTGGTACCGCCTACTTAATTTCATTCCATTTGCACAACTGTTTGTATTTGATTTGGCCAGACCCTTTCCTCATTGCAAAAGGGGCATGGGCACCAGACTAGACTGTTGACTGTGTTTCTCTCGGCTTCAAAACCAGCCCAAAAATAAGTGTTTGGTACGTATCATTTCTACATGCTTCACCCGATCCCGATCTACATGTACTACAGGTTGGCTCTAGTTGTTTTCTTCATCACTGCACAGAATCCGAGAGCCGATTTCTCTGGAATCTTGAGAAGTCGTATTTCACACTCCAGGTTCTGTAGCGCTCAACAGCAATCAAAATTGCAAAAAGCCTCTGAATGTATGTAGGCAGGATAAAGCTGCTTAGAATGGCGCTGGAGTTGTTTCGATATTTTAAAGCATGCGCAAATGAGACATACCAACTCTGCATTAAGTTTGCCATACTGATAATGGGGAAGCACCTGTACAAAATGTTTTGCATTCGCCCACGCAAATGAGTATGAATAATACGCTAGAGAATCAGTAGCTGCTATACTGCAGATCAATAAACAGCTTGTCATATTATTGCACAGTCATGTGTACAGCACAAATTCATCTCAAATAGTTCATGGAATAAAATTTTTTCTGTAGCTCATCAATCGGTTGTACCCTGTGACTTCATTAAGACTAACTATAAGGAATATAAAGAAGACAATGATGAGTGGAAGAGTATACCGTTCTACAGTGGACCAGGAGGATACAAGCTGTGTCTCAACGTGTATGCTAATGGTGACGATGATGACGATGATAGTTATGGTGAACAAATGGCTCTGTACGTATCTCTAATGGCAGGAGAATATGATGATAGACTACGGTGGCCGTTTCGAGGAGAAGTCACGATACAAATAGTGAACCAGATTGGCGACCACAGTCATCACAAGTATACTGTGAAATTTGATGCTTCTGCAGTAGCAGCTGAGGCATCAGACAGAGTGTGGGAGGATGATGGTCCTGGATGGGGCACCCCGGAGTTTATCTCACATGCTCTGCTGGAGTCCACTAGTCGCACCAAGCAGTACATCAAGAATGATTGCATCAAGTTCAGAGTGTCTAAAGTAGTAGTTCACAGCAAGTGACAGCTAGCGCCTAGCTGGTTGAACTTCATGACATTGAATATGTTTTTTGAGTTTGTTCATGTTTACTTGCAACATCACCAGTAGTGCGTATGGCTGGATACGATTGTGGGTTTGTGCACAACATGCCTGAGTTTCTTTCTTGATCAGTACCGATAATCCTCACTTGATAATCTTGCTATGGGGTGAAATATGTGTTTCGTGTGACCTATTGTTGAGGCAACTGATGAGTTCACAGGCGTCACAGTAAAGAAAGGGCACTAGTGTTTGCAATGAACGTTGCTTTATCATAAGAAATTAGTATTCTGAGCTTATGTTACTGTAATGTGTATGCAACGAACCCCTTTTCCCGCCGTACATGTAGCACTGCACGTGAGCGATACAATCTCATTGGTCGAAATAAAAGCGCGTAGTCAATCCATAATGGCTGCTCCAACAGTTGCTACGGAACATGCAGAAGGATACGACTGTGACTTTGTAGACGCTGTTCCTGAATCTCTATCATGTTCCGTGTGTCTCCTTACTCTCCGTGATCCTCACCTGCTGGATTGCTGTGGTGTTAAGATGTGTAGACCGTGTGTTAGTCGTATCGAGGCAGCTGACCAGCCATGCCCTCACTGTAGAGAGAAGTTCGTCCACATAATAGACAAGGGGACCACTCGCCAAGTGTTATCACTGAAGACTCGCTGCTCGAGGAAGAGGAAATACGATGATTGTGAGTGGGAGGGCGAGCTACGACACTTGAGCAAGCATGAGACAGAGGAGTGTGCTAAAACTCTAGTGAAGTGTTGCTATTCGTGTGGTGAGCGTATTCCCAGGGGTCAGCTAGCAGAGCATGAACAAGACGAATGTGAAGAGCGACCGATGAACCTGAAACTAGAAAGTATTGTTAAAAAGATGGAGAGACATCACAAACAAGAGATATCTGCTGTGAAAACGGAGATAGACAGTAAGCTTGCGGAACAAGAGAAGAAGATAACTCAACAGGTTTGTTTGTGCACTGTAGAATAGGCTAAGAATTAACGGTCTATTATAAAGCTACTACAATGATTTTGTGAAGTGGTATTACCGAGTAGGGTGGGAAAGTTTGGCGAATGCGTGAGATAGAGCATTTCGTGAATAATATTTTCACGAATCAACGTTATTGGCCTCTCTTTGCCAACTAAAACAAGACATTTGTGGATAAAATTTTCACGAATGGTGCAAAATTTGCGAAAATTTTCCCGCTATAAGGTAGATGCTGGTCAGTATAGACCCCTTGGGCGCTAACAGCTGACCGCAATAATTTCTAAAAAACGTCATCGTGCCACGCCTTTGTCCGCCATTTTCAAGGCCTAGAATGTAGTGAATATCGAACAAACAGGAGCAATTCGCCGATACTCTTGGGTGTTACTCATCTCTTGGGGGCTCTCTATCATAGACAAACGTAGATATATGGAAAAGGGTTGAAAAAGATGGTTCTAAGCGCTCCAGGGCCATAGCAAATACCTGGTAGTAAAGTGTATTCGACAGTTCTAGGATCTTTGGAGTGATTTCAGACTGAGAAACAGATAGATCGACGTTTTATCGAAGGTAATGTGCTACATTTCGCTGTTTCTGAGGCTTACCGTTGATAAAACGGGCGCTGGAAGTCACAAGTGTGAGTTTTGACTCCAATCAAGTTGCGCTTGTCAGTGCTTTTCCGAGCTTGTCTCCGCTTGGCATCACAAAAGAACTCGTAATAATTGTGTTCCACGCTTTTTTTGACTGTCTTTGTAGCAAAAGTGTACTAGTAGGACTCAAAAATGGCGATTATGAAATTTTTTCCCATAGAATTATTGCGGTCAAGTATTAGCGCCCAACCGGTCTATAGCTTACGTCATGTACATGCAGGCCCTGTCGTTATTCATCGCTTTTTTATCCAATAGAATGAATACATCACCACATTGAGGGATTCACTGCAATGGCATCAAGAGGCAATAGTGAAACTGAGAAATGATATGAAAGGTGAATATTGTCAAAAAAATTCTAGTCTCGTTAGCCAGAAGCTATGGGTAATTGTTGTGTTAACAGCATTACAGTGTGTCTTTATTATTATTGACTCTATTAAAGTTCTTGCTTCTTATTACCCTCAATAGCCTGTATTAACTATTTTGCTTCAAAAAAATTATTGCATGCTGATGTGATAGCCTTAGTTTTGTCTGGAACACCTCCCTGAGAGACGCATCTTGATTTACGACATCAACCAAGCTATGTTGCGACGTTAATAAAATAGCTCTCTAATGCCATAGCTGTTTTGCGATTTCGACTGTTGAAAAAGTATCCTGCCAACCAAATGCTGATAGCAACATTTTGGTAACCGGAAGCCTGAGCAAGTACGTTTAGTTGAGCCTGAGTGAGCAACATGCACTACTTTTTATCACTTTGCAAAATGCAATGCATCTTTGTTCTGTTGCAGATACCTAGTGCACAATTGTCTAGCTGACAATAATCACTCTTGTTGCATTTTGTTCAGAAACATGTGCTCGTCCTCACACCGGAATTTTGACTATGATTATAATTATGGGCCTATATTTCCTTATCTACCGTAAACGTAGAAATCTTCATTATAATTACATGATAACATTTCTGTCTAGATAACTGTGTAAAATTTCATTGATTATGCCTTGAGGATACCCACAAAATACGCGAAAATGTTTCGTGTTCAAAATTTCTATTACAGTGGAACCTCTCTATAACGGACAAGTTGGAGAAGTGCTTACACTGCAGTGACCAACGGAATCTTGCTCACACTAATGCATAAAGCGAATTTTCGATATTCACTCGCGAACTGGTAGCAAATCGGCATTCAAGTAGTAGAAATCTAGAATGCATTGAGCAAAATCACTCTGTAAGTTTGGGCAAATCGCTGTAGTCACTTTAGCGTTTGTTCTGTTGCTCAACAATAAAAAGCCACAAACCCTGACCGCCATCTTGACCTGTCACTTAAAGGCAAATTTTCATTTCAAAAGAACTTTTGATTTGCATAATTATGAGGCATACTTTGCATATAACCGCATCTAATAAGAATTTTCATGTTGCACAACTCTTTTGGTTAGTTAATAGAGTCTACCATTTTCTTCATTATTTTAGTTCTCAAGGTGATCCCACCATGCCAACTGGTCATGACTGACTACTTGAAACACAAAAAAAAGCGATGGACCTGGTATAGCTCACCATTCTACAGTGCTCTAGGAGGATACAAGCTATGTGTCCAAGTTATTCCTTATGGTGATGATGATGGTTTTGGCAGTCATGTTTCACTGTACCTGCACATGATGAAGGGAGAGTATGACGATAAATTGCAATGGCCGTTCGAGAGAACTGTCATTTTAAAGCTGCTAAACCAGAAGACCGGCCAGTATCAGTATGATACAATGATATTTGATAGTTCTGATGAACCACTGGAGAGGGTTACCTCTCAATTACAATGTGCCAACTATGGATGGGGCTTTAGCAAGTTTATTTCACATTATGCCGTGGAGTCTGTTACTGATACTGAACAGTACATCATGAACGACACCTTGGTATTGCTAGTAGCCCAAATATCATAGATACTATGATGTTAACCGCCTCCGTATACTCATCATACAATGCATGATTACATGTAACTGAAGTCATAACTTGCATCATTCAATAATGATCCAAATCATAATTATTTCCAATTATTATTAATGTATGGAAAAGTTATTTATCATGTACCTCGTGCATACTGAGCCAAAAATACAATAATCTTCTGTACTAGTTCAGCAAACCAAACCCGTCACATGAGGTTCCTCCTCCTTCTCTGATAACCTAGCTCTTGTACAATCTTTCACAACTGGGCCAGTTCGTCCCAAGAAGTGCCCCACATGATGTATCCTCTGGTCTCTGCTGCTCTGGCATGTCTAGATTTAGGATGAGTAAGAGAGAGAAATCATTAACATGAACCGGGAGATAGAGAAACAGCATTGACACAAAGAATAGACATGCATAAGGGGGAATGAACTCATACCCAGGAATACCTCATCATGATATACAATCAAACGATCATGACAATTAATAATGTAAAACAGCTTTTGTGAACATCACCAACTACAATAGTCTTACTAGTGTAAAATTCCATGTAGCCCATTTCTCCTCCAGAGTTCACCAACACCGTTTAGATGGAGATAAACATCACAAGAAACTGTATAAGTTACCACAACTATCTAAAAAACATACAACAGGTGCAAGAATGGCATCATCACCTCTCACAGACCACTATAACTAGACACTGCTTTGAACATTAAAGGGCTAGAACTGTCGAATATTACATGTACATGTACAAGTGGAACTTCTCTAAGGCAAAATATATTGTCCGTTATAGAGAGGGTGTCCTCTGGTCAGGGGTTTGTTTATCCTCGTACCCAGTCCCTTACAAGAGGGCCTGGTACCTGCCGTCAGTAGGTGTGGCCGCGGAGGTGAATCCCGCGAATTGATCCACATGGCTGTCGATATATCACTACAGGCACCAGTCACTTCGAATTCGCTCACAGAAGATACTGGAGGATATGACTGTGATTTCGTAGACCCCATTCCTGACTCGTTATCATGCTCCATTTGTCTTCTCCCTCTACGTGATCCTCACCTGCTGGATTGCTGTGGTGTGAAAATGTGCACTCCATGTGTTACTCGTGTCGAAGAAGCTGATCAGCCATGCCCTCACTGTAGAGAGAAATTCGTCCACATAATAGACAAGGCGACCACTCGCCAAGTGTTATCACTGAAGACTCGCTGCTCGAGGAAGAGGAAATACGATGATTGTGATTGGGAGGGCGAGCTACGACATCTGAAAAAGCACGAAGATACTGATTGTTGGTTGACTTTAATGGATTGTCGTTACTCGTGTGGTCAGCGCTTTCCTAGAAGCCAGTTGGCAGAGCATGAACAAAACGAATGTGAGCACCGTCCAATGATTCTGAAATTTGAAAGTATTGTGAAGAAGATGGAGGAACGCCACAAGAGAGAGATGGCTTCTATGAGAGAAGAGATGGAGAAAATGGAGGTTAATTAATTTCTTAATAAATGCACCCCTGCACTTATGTGCGACAAAGATTTCACCAGATTTCAGAGGTTGTTAAACATGATTTGAGTGTCGTCCACATTATAGTGAGTGTCCTTATTAATTTTTAGGAATGTCTACAATGAGAGGTTTCACTGTATTTAGCAAGGCATAGAAACATCATCATTTAAACTAGTTGACAAACAGCACTATCGAGAATAATAACTTACAACTACATAACCAGGATATGACCTTGCATGAAACACTTGCATGTATCCGCTTTGGCGTTGCTATCGGAAACTGATTGCCCACAAACAGCAATAGCGACTATCAAAAAGATCTTTATTATATGGAACACTGAATAGCTTGCTGAAACTATTAGCTGATTAGAGTAATGTCCCAGGCATACTACACAACCCTTTTGCTTTGCTTTTTGCCTTTACGACTACACCTAAATAATATTTTATTCTTTATTTCCTTTTTTGGGTGAACGCCTTGTGTTAACATGTGTATATTGCTATTGTGTGTATCCGTGCAACTTGCTAAATTATTATTATTAAAAAAAAGAGAATACAGGCTGAAATAGTCAAATAGGTGTTGTATTCCTGATCCACTAAATTCACGCATGAAATGTATTGCTACTATGCTCTCACATGATCTCGATTCCAGTCCCGGTTACACTGTAAAACCGTTCACATCTTCACATTACCAGCTAATAACGACATCCTGTTACAATTTCCGTATACTAAATTAACTTGTGTCCGTATACTTCCCTTAGTTAATGTATTAGTTCTATTGGGAGATGAACTTCTAGCAGTCATCCTGGCTGACGTGAACACAAATTTATATTTGCCTACCCCAGAGAGCAAACTTCAGCTCATTGGCTACTGATTGGTATAAAAAGTGTTGCAGAAAGGCAGCGAGAAAGCGTTCCAAAACGGGGTTGAAAGTCGCGACCGTCGCTCAATTGCAATTGTATTGGCGAGGTCTAAAAACATGGTTTTTTCAAATTTTGAACGACTGTCGCTTGAAAAGCTTTAAACTTTTTCTATTTGCCGGCCCCAGGTTTGATAGAGTGCCTTTTTAGGTATCGAATGGTATGGTCGAAATTTATACTGGGACATGGGAACACGTTCCCTTTTGGGGGTAAAGTTGGGTGATCTTCAAGTTCTTCCTCGTTGTACAAACAGTATCAACAGCTGCTTTTGTAAGTTCAAATTCAAATTTACGCAATGGCTAACACTGTCTATGGTGTCTCTCTAGGTGCTCATATGCCCTTTGTTGACGACGAGATGGATTCTAGAAGTCACCGCGGGGCTTGCCGATCAGTGTCGCCGCCTCATGCCGACCGAGATCGTCCCGCTGGCGTCTCTGTCAACATCGTGCTATTTCAGCAGGACACTGGAGCGATGGAGAGCAACGTCTTCTTGTGCCCGACTGTGAACCAATATAGACGGCATCATTACAAAGCTATACCAGCTACCTGGAGCTTCTGGCATACCGTACTCTATCTGTACCACCGAATGATAGGCTATGACATTGACACGTCTTTTGCGAGCGATTGGAGCTTACAGAGAGCATACTGTATAAAGGGCAAGTTTACTAGTATTGGTGTGTATAAAGGAATAGTGTTGGCTTGTGCTTCAGACAGAGCACTAAGCTGCTGACTCAATAGCTGGCTGCATACATTGTTGACCACACCTCTCTCTCTTTCTTTGTTTCTCGCAACAGTCTCAAACCAAGTGTAAGCCCTTGTCTGGACACAAGTAGCAAAGTAAATGACCTCTTGATCATCCAGTAGCAATGTTGATTTTACCTTTTTCTCTCGGCAAGGCTTTAAGTTCAAGAAATGCATCCAGAGACGACTACGATTGAACTCTCTAAACTTTTGCTCTTGAAAAGACTTGAATACATGCTAGTATAGTCAAGTATGATTGAACAGTTTAAAACAGTACAATAAGATAAGACAATACAAACAGGCGACAGATCTGTGAGGGGGAAAACACCAGTCACACACACTGTTTATGAGAATCTTATTAAACATACTGTTTAGCAGAATGAGTGATGTCTCTATCCAGCAGGACTCTCTATCCACTATCCAGCAGGACTCCTCTTTACAATAGCCCTCCCGGGACGAGATGCAACAACAATTGCTCTGCCAAAAGACACCATAGACTTTATAATTATCACACATCACTACTAGCAGCATTGCTGCAGCTATACATGAGTATCTGAAGCCCATACCTGTACCGTAGGCTAAATTTCGTGGGTGCTATAGTGTGTACTACCGTGCTAACCTTCCATATTCTTGTTTGGAACAGTCGCTCGGTTTCATACGGTCGTACCACCCGCTACAGTACTGAAACCAAGCTCTGATGTATAGGCGACGGAGCTGACGGTGGTCCTGGGTATAGATTAGCTGCTCAGACCGCCTTATAATCCGTCAGCTGCCTCAGGAGAAGAGTAGTTCTGGCTAGCTGTAGTCCTCGTGCTCACCGCCATTTCTTGTTACTATGGAAATCCCGCGCTCGTCAGTGCTTTATCGTGATACGCAGTGCAATTATTCGTAAAACACGCGTGAACTGAATTCCGCGTCATGTCCTCCTTTTCTGGTGATGATGTGTGAGTAGCTCTTGTTTGGTGTGTCTATAGATCCTTCATGGTATTCTTATCACAGATTTTTGTTTTTAAGTAGAAAAACCTTTAAAATAAATGTGGCAGTGAACCATTCAAGTGGATCGGGTGATATTTCCTACAGACCTGATTTAACTCCCTGGGAATGACTGATAACTATTCTCGGTCATCTTTATTATTTTTTATCATTTTCGCTGATCATTTTAATAATTATTATTATCATTAGTATTCCACTCCTTAGGATGAGTATACCAGGAGAATGAGTTCAATGGAGGAGTCTATAGTGAAGCTAACCGAGGATTTGAGAGGTGACTATTGTCTATTAAGCATGCTAGTCTTGTGAGCCAGACGTTCTCAGGGTGGGAACGTCTGGTAACTATATAATGCCAGGTTTCATTGGACGACGCCAACATTCCGATGTGCCCTCAATTGTGTGGATTTTCATGTGACTACTGGGTGCGATTGCACATGAAGCAGCAAGTTGATGACAGAGCTTTATAGCTAGCAAAGCAATCATATTAATTTTGTCGAGGAAAGTTTTACCAGCAATGGCTGATGCCTGCTACTTGTTGTTCTCAATGCTGTTTGCAATGTGAATCGTAACCTTTCCATGCAGCGATCGACATAAACATCTCTAACACAGCCAATCGGTTAGTATGGCTCTAGGAACTCTAAGAAGCTAGAGGCTTTGCTTGCTAAAAGCCTATAGCTAGACTGGTGACGTCGACTAAACACATGATTTACTTTTACATTAAACTATTTTCATAAATAATGCAGATGAGACATGATTGGATACTCTAATTTTTGTATTGCAGCAATGGAAAATAAGCTAGTTATACAGGAGGGTTAGGAAATGCTACTCTCATTCATTTTAGTAAACGTGACATCATGTTGACTGTCACCATGCTTTGAACTGTTTACCTGGGTTAGGTCTGTTTACTGTTGCTGACAAAAACAACTTCATGGCTGAGCATATTGGCTTTCAGGTGATGAACGGTGAAGAAGCAGGGCGGTTACTATTGTAAACATATTCCCAGTCTTCTCGTAGGTTCCCTTGCTTGACATTCCATTTCTTGTGAGAACTGCTCGTGTATTAGTCACGATTTAGAGTATATAGCTACTTCTTACTGCATTAGAAGCTTGAAAAGTAGTTTTATATATGCTGTTTGTGAACACATTCCTGCTCAAATGACACTTAACTAGCAAGTTGTAACACTCTTTTATGTAGGTTTAAACATTGTGTCGTGCATTATTTTGGGTTAGATTTTTGTTATAGTTGTGACTACCAAGCATCCATGCAGACTCCAAGCTGCCATGTTTGTTAAACGATAATGTATTGCTTCATTGACAATTAATATGAATATCATTAAGCCTACAACACGCATCCGTCCTTCTGGTTTACGGGTGTTTCCAATCCCTCTCGTATTAGAGGTCTATGCTAAAATAATACTGACAGTTTGTGATATTGACTGGTTCCACTCTCGTTTGTATTACTACTTTCACTCGCCATTTTTCTTCCAGGACAGTGCCAATGCAGCCTATTATAGCTACACATTTCAAATAGCGTGTGTGTTGTGCTATAACATCGTCTAGTTTAAAGTCTTAATTTATCTAACTGTTTTCTGTTGCTGTAATACTGTGATGAATGCCATCAGGATACATGTATCCACAATGACATCTATATGATTTGCTTTTTAATTATTTCAGTAATTAAAATTTTCTTCACCTGTAAATGGTATGGAATTGTTAATGCCGTGCAATAATCCTATTTATACTAGGTTTCCAGACAATCCCACCCTGTGAGTTGGTCATGACTGATTACTCAAAGCATAAAAAGGAGAAACAGATCTGGTGGAGTTTACCATTCTATAGTGGACCAGGAGGATATAAATTCTGCATCGTAGTGGATGAGGCTTATCGTGACAAACTCACTGTCGAGGCTACTGATACTTATATTTCCATGTTTCTATATCTAATGAAAGGAGAGAATGATGATAGATTACAGTGGCCATTTCAGGGAACTGTCACTATTCTACTGTTGAACCACAACAGTGATCAGTATGCTCATCGCCGTAAAGTGAAATTTAGTGGTACTGAAATCTCAGCACAAAGAGTGACTTCTAAAGACCAATATTCTAAGAATGGATGGGGCTCTAGGAACTATATTTCACATAATAAAGTGGAATCTATTACTTCTACCAGGCAGTATTTAAAGAATGACACCTTGACATTTGTAGTGGCTGAGATATCAGTACAAACAGATTCAGTTTAACACTGAGTACTGGTATATTACACACAAGCATGCATGTATGCTAACAGTGAAATATGTTGCATTTATCAGCAAAATAAGTTATCGACAGTAATAACTTGACCGTCACCGCTTTGTAGCCTGAGTTGTCACTGGCAACCAATACATTACTAGTATCACAAATTGTATGTAAGACATGTTGTATACTTGTTAATTTTTACTGGGACACTTAATTGTAGTATTAGGGAGCTGAACTGCCATGTCTCTTCAGTGCGAGGCGAGTCTACCACTGACAGTCACATGATGCTGGTGTTCCTCAATCTGCATCTCTGTTGCATGATGGCCTGTTTTAAATTATACCTATAGTCTTTGCTATATTACTTTGCTTGTTTGCATGTAGATGAGGGATACCAAACAAGAATGCCTTAATTCTTGGCTTCTATAGGGGACAGAAATTTTATGTCCAGATCACACCGTGGTAATGCAAAGCAGTGCTGCCATTTATCCATCTTGAACTAGCTATTACTACAATGTCAATCTTGATCTCATCAGGAGCTTATTATAAGTTCCTTCATTGAAGTCAGATCCGTCTGGCTCCATTTCTAGACCTTCCATCAAAATCAACCCTTGACCTGAGCAAGTACAAAGTGTGCATTTGGTATCAATGTGCATACAAGCTTCTTTTCATGCTGCAAAACATGACTTGTTTGACAATAAGCTGGTTTGGAAGAGGAGCAGTGACATAAACCAAAGATGTAATTGCCAAAATAAACCGAAACTAGGCCAAATCAAAAGCCTAAAAAGTTAAGTGAGTGAGCTTTCGGCATGCCCTCCTACAAAACTGTACAGGCATTCAGTAAGTTGCTTCAAGTTTCACCATTTATGTTATGAAAACAAAATGGCAGCTGGCTGCAAAATAGTGATTATATTGGGTAACATTTTGCACTTTTATTATTAACTTTGTATGCATTTCCAGTGCAAAAAAAAACCAGCATTGAGCAAAATTTTCATGGTGACCAGTCGTGGTCACTGCACTTTACTGGCTTCACTTCTGCATTGGAAGGTGTGGACTGGGATTAGACACGAGCACATACGTAGTACACATTTGCTGTGTGCATTCCATAGTTTGCATGCTTTGACCAATACATGAGTCTAGTCAACTTTGTAATCCTCTACTGCATGTATGCTCTTAATTATTATTATTGTTATACTCGCATCTATCAAAGTGGCGTAGGCAGTTGGCCGTAGGTATTTTCTGTGCCTGTTTTATAGGGTGATACTGCAGTCGTTAGTGTATCTCTGCACATAATAAGGACAAACATTTCAATACCTTGATTGTGCATCACTGTGTATTTATTGTGTATCACTGTCAGTGGGGAGCTTCGAACTGGTTAACAGTTTTACCTCTAAAAGATCATGGTTTTATTTTACACAAAGGAGCCTTTCGAGATGCACTTGGTCTGAGATATGGATGGTCTTTATCTAACCTCCCAACCAAATGGCCCTGTGGTGCTAACTTCTCTTTCGAACATACACTGACCTGCGCGACCGGAGGTTTCACCATTATCAGATACGTGATGTTCTTGGGAGCCTCCTAACTGAAACGTGTCATGATGTATCTATAGAACCAACCCTACAACCATTGACTGGGGAGACTCTCTGTTGAGTGCCAACAGAGACTAGACTTGACGTTGCTGCCAGTGCATGGTATCTGGGGTGGCAGATTTGAGCGAACATTTTTTGATGTGCGGGTGTTCAACCCCTACGCTCCCTCGAATCAAACCCACACATCCAATCAAGCTACCAAAGACATGAGAAGAGAAGGAAATATGAACAACGATCGAGTTGTTGAGATTGAGCAATCTACTTTGTCCCATTTGTACTCGCATGTACTGGAGGAATAGGCCCTGCTGCTACATTGACTGTGAAAAGAATCGGAAACCTCCTCGCTGAAAAACATCTACTGTCAGATAATGAGTTTTCTGAGGAGTCGACTGAGTTTCTCTCTACTGCGCTCCACACTCATGTGCCTGAGAGGCACTAGATCCACAAATCAAAGCCTCAAGACAGACACCCTAACTTTAGCCATTGCAGAGGGCAATGGATCTTGTTAAACAGCTGTCACTTTCTCTACAAAATCTGAACGGTCCTACTTAATTTTATTTTTTATCTTTACCTACATGCATTCTATTGTATTTCATAAAAATTGTACTTGCTATTTAAGTCCAGCCGTAAATGCGTTGGCTCGGACGTTGTGCATCACTGTGTATCATTGCGTATCACTGTGTGTCACTGTGTATTGACTGTGCATCACTGTTTTTGTCCCAGGTACCAGTAAAAAGAAACAGAACCGAGTAGAGAGAGCAAGTGGGGAGAAAGTTATAAATAATAATGTACACAAAATTAGTCTTTTCGCAATAACTAGCAACATAAACAATAATAACTAGCAACATAAACAATAATTATACATTTCTTCTGTTGAATCCACACGTCGGCGATCCTAACTCATTAGAGAGATTAAGTTGCACGTCACGTGAAACTTAACGTGTACGCAGAATTAGAACCTGTAATTCGCGTTAGACGTTACAGGAAGCATTCCAATGGCAATTAAGATACGCGATTACCTGTGCTAAGCGCTCGGGCGACTGGATAAGCAGGAAGAAGACTAGCTGTCAAAATTTTAGCTTTTGCATTCAGAGTGGATCGAAAGGTAAGCAAAACGTCATGAATAACAGCTACAGCTATGCGCGAACTATAGCACTTCGAGCCGAGCAGTGCAGAGGCTTGATGGAATATCATACGCTCGATGAAACTATGGTCGCTCCTGTTCTGACGACTCGCCTGGGCGAAGGACAGCACGTACAAGCGTTTCAACAAGTCGAGTGTGTAGAGCAGGCATCAAGCAACAGTTTAGTTTAAAGCAAACGTGGGTCTGATGAAACTCAGAGCTGCAAAATGTTCAGGGAAACAGCCAACCTGTAGAAGGGGGTCTAGACGTACGTAACGGGTAAAATCAACGGGTAGCCAGCAACTGACTTGTAGCGCTCACGTGATCATTTACACGTTACGCGTGAGTGAAAGACGTGCAACTTAATCTCTCTAATACGTACAGTACAGACACTACACTGTATAAAACAATTCCAGTCTCCAGATCATTCGATCGACTGCTACAGCGCTTTGAATAGATCTTGCAACGCCACAGTCAAAGCGGAAGTAATACATTGACCAATCAAACACGGCTGGTCACGTGTGGGCCTGCATCAGAGAACTGAAGTGCGTGATTGATTGGTCAACGTAAGAAAACGTGTTACTTCCGCTTTGACTGTGGTGTTGCAAGATCTATTCAAAGCGCTGTACCTTGCACTCATATAAATTTTTGCGCATGCGCCTTGAGTCTGGAATCGCTATCTTGCACGTACGTACACATGGGATCGATTAATACGTGCATGGTACTCTGCACGGTCAATCACGCTTCTCTCGTAGAGCGCCTTTTTTCCTCTCTGGTCGATCGCCTCTCGTCGTCGCTCTCATAATCGGCAGGCGCACTCGTTCACCGCTGCTACTCTGCTGTTCATCACACCTGACCTTGCTCACTAGCTGGTTAGTTTATCTAGTGTATACCGCCTTGCTGTGTATGTAGCATATAGATAATACAGTACAGGGTGGATGATACGCAACGGCATCATATTCGGAGGGGTACCGAGATACGGCGTCACAGTGCAGCGGTACATGATCGAGTAGCAGAATAGGTGAAAAGCGGTTTAATTTACTGTTCTGAGAAGAAACTGGAAGCCAGATAAAGTAGTAAACGTGATCATCAGTTAATTGGTATACAGAAAACGCTGTTGTAGTAAAAGAGGTTCTAGTGTTATTATAAGACTAACGGCTGTTTTGTAGCGTGTTTTTTTTCTAGTACGGCTACTTTGTGTAATTTTCACAGAACTGGCCTTTATGCAGTAAGAGTTTGATGGGCACCCTAGTCCTATGGTAGTGATTCCAGAAGAAAATACAGTTTTAAACACCAACTTTTCTAGATGTTTTTATCAGTTTCACCTTCGCTTTGCAAGGCTTTCTTCAGCAAAATCCTTTCTGCAGAAGCAGTGATAAAGCGCAGTAAATTTACTATTAATTTTTGGCCAATCAGTATTTTCAGTGGTAGTTGCCCAGACAATTTAAATCAGGACAATTTAAATCACCAATCAAACAAGTGTTTCAGTGTTCTGACATAATTGTCAGGTCATACCAAACACAATAGTTAGCTTTGATAGTGGTAAAAGGGGAAGGTTGTCACTCAGAGTGAATCCATTAACAGCTACTTGCTGTGGTTTAATTGGCTTGTAACAGCTTTGTAAACACCAAGAGTTATTGAAGTGCATGCTGTACATGTTGTATGTCAGGTCTATTTTTGCTGATGTCTGGACAAACTTTGCATGCCCAAAAATTATAATTAGCACTGATTTTTCTGACCCGTTCTAATAAGAAAAATGGACCATGTTTAGTGGGTGGGGCTGGTGATCTCGACAAGCTGTATCTCGAATTCTACTGAACCGATTACAGTGGCTTATGTCTCGTTCTTTTCAAAATAAAATATACATTTTTACAAGCAGTTCAGAAATACAAACTGCACTAACGTACTTGAACCGATGTGAATTGTATTATACAAACTACTGCAATTAAAATACATTAAAAATATTTTGACAACTCAGTATTGTTGATGCTTCTACATATAGCAAACGTTTATTAGAGGTATGTAGTTGCCTCTGATATGCTGAATGCTTGGTTTGTTGCTGTTCAAGATCGGTCCCGCCCATGATTTCAATGGTGAGGAGTTTGTGCGTGGGAACCAGTCATACCAGTAACGAGAAATGTCTCGGCTAAATCCATCTCTGCCATGTTGACGATCGTATCTGATCTGATTCATACTTTATGCACAACACACCGAATATAACAATTTTTATGTATTTATGCAGTAAACACGAAAGTGTATATGACAGAGAGACAGACCTGCTCAAGAGCTTTCGAATGAAGTATAGGTCGATTGCATACATTGTTTCTACATTCAGCAACAATCGATTTGCTGAGACAACTTAACACTACCATTGTTCCGTATAGCAATTTTCGCGAAATACAGGCTATTCGCGAAAATATTATCTGCATGTTTTTTGTTGACAAAGGTAAGGCAATAGCACTGATTCGCGAAAATTTTATTCGCGAAAATGCTCTATCTCGCGCCGCATTTGCGAAAAATTTCTCCTGCGAAAATCTCCTGCTATACGGTATGCGCATGCACATCGAGTCTGTAATGGCTACCTATGGTAGCTTAGTGTGAGGTGCACTAGGAGAAATAACTCTCATCTTGGCCATACGCTTTGTACAGAACAGCTGAGACGCCACCAAGTAGCAAATTCTTCCTTCTTGTAACGGTTATTTTGTGTTATCTGCCAGAAGGATAACTTCAGGACTCCATGAACAGAACCAGCGAGTACTACTGTGCTTAGTCTACTGGGAAAAAAACGTTTTTGTACGCATAGAATGAACACAAAGTTCAATAATTCTTCTTTTACACAATACATACACTCGGTATTATATGTACAGTTACAAATGTGTTTAACACAATTTCTCCACAAATACTTCATTGCCAGCGGTGGAAGTCAAATGCAATAGAATAGCTATATACAAGTTACTGAAGCTGCTTTCACAGATGTCAGCACTTGTCCTGCGATGCTATTCAGCTGTTTGTAATGCTAAGTGAAAGTAGCCATTATGTTTTTGTAAGTGTTCTGAAACGTACATCATAACCGCTACAGTGACTGTTTCAGTCCGGATGGTAGTATAGTATGGGCTCATTGTGTATCCACCTTGGTACTATAATATCTATGGTAGCATGTAAGAGCTAGTGGCCATGTGACCACATACCGCCCTGCTGTGTAGCATAGCCATGCATAATGCCTAGCCTGATCCTAATTGTGTTTTAGATACATGCTACTTGGTGTGTAGACTAATAATATAATTATTGTGCGCCAAGCTCATGTATTTTTCACTGGGCGGTGTGATGTGAATATGTAGTGCAAGTTAGTCTACCCTTTACTGCCTCTCCTAACTACAGTTTAATGTCTCCTTGAATTGTCCATGTATGCAGCGACCTGTTCACCGTGTGTTTGTACATTTCATGCCTTGTTAGCTTGTTGCAGCTATTGCTTGGGGTTTATTGATCAAACCTACTTAATATTTTTGTCCTTCTACAGTTAATTGGCTCCACCCCTCTTGTTTCCGCCTGCCATCGTCACTCTCGTAACTTTAAAATTGATAGATTCAGAAATTTCTTTAAACAACTACATATCCATTAGTGAGTGCAAATGAATGTTGGCTTTATGTATTGCCACTACATGTACATGTGCCTAATAGTTCTCGATGACTCGTAAAATCCGTGTATCACATGACTTCTGCTTTCTATCTCTTATCCAAAATCAATCAATTTGACTGCAACAGGATATAGCTAGTGACAATGAGTTGGTTCCGTTTTCATATACTGTGGATTGATTTAATTAGTTTTTGTTAATAGCAGGCTTTGCTTGCAAATGTCAGAAGCAAATCGAGCCCGCTTTGCCGGCGAGGGAGCATGCAACTCTGTACTTGTTCGTGTATACAGTGAAATGGCTGTCAAGTCTAAAAATAGCGTATAAAATAATTTTGCAATTAACCCCTGAGAAACTGGGCGTACACATCGTGATCCAACACACTGTACTGTTACATGAAACTTTCCTGTGACGGCGTATTAGACAAGGCGCTCCAAGAGTTCCCCAAGTGAAGACGAGCACTAGCCACGAGCGCATGTGATCATGCATCGATATACGCATTCAAGTGTACCGGTGTATAAGCTGACTACGCATGTGTTCCGTGTACAATGACCATATTAAAATACAATGGGCAGCCAGCCATGTTGGATTTCGCCGTATACAGCTCCCTTGTGCATGTAGTCTCGATGGGCTCCTGGCTTTGCTATAATTAATGTACTAAATACCTGATCCCACAGTGACTCGTTGTATCAGAGGCATGTGCACTAGGCCTGTAATACGTGAGTGCCACCATGTATATACAAACTCTTATGTAAACTTGCTATGCTAAGTCAAACTTAGCTTGTCAAGTGCATGTACCCCCATTCCCAGTAAGAGTAAAGTATGTGTGAGTGTACAACTATGCTGGAATGGGCTGGGCTACAGCACTAGAGTGTGAGATGAGTATTTAAGCGCTAGAGATAATACACGAATTATTGTCGTTTATGGAGAATATCGTGATACTTTCAACCACTGTGTGGCGCTCTCTATATACACAGCACAATTGCGTGGCCATGCTTCTTGTGTTCATCCAAGCACATACGCTCTGTGGACTGATAAAATTTCTGCGTAGATAGGCAATAGAAATGAACACGCAAACGAGGCTACTTGCACTAAAAATGACAAACTAAACAACTGCAGTTAAGATGCAGTTTTTGCTTACCTGAATGACTGTGAACTACTGTGGAAGAGTTCTTGCAGCCCAAAGCAACTCCACAGCTATGCATGTGGCTTATTTGTCACTAAAAGAAATGCAAGTAGCCTTGTTTGCTCGTTTCTCCACTCCAAGTAGCATGGCCACGTGATTTGTGCAGTGTATAGAGAGTGGTCAAAGTATCGCGATATTCTCCATAATAAATTTGTGTACTATCTCTGGCACGTACGAAATCATATCGCATTCACAATGCTTTAATTTTTTTTCAGGCTAATGAGTGACTTACAGAGACCTTTTAAACATCCTAGAATGTAAGTTCAGGAGGGTTCCAGCAGAGGTCAAAATAGCATATGGTAGATGCGTCCTGTAGACGTGGCCGCCGCGTTCAAGAATTGAGCGACCATGCCAAAAGCAAACAGCAATGATACTTCTGAAAAGCTTAGCTCCTTCCTCTTGATTAAGCCACGCAAAGATCATAGTAGACTTGGACACTAATGGCATGTCTAAAACACCAATTGATCTCTGGGATACATAGGACTAAAATATTATTTAGAACTGAAATTTCCTTAAACCAGAACACATACCAAGAAGTAGCTGTCAATGCATTACCTTTACAATGTAATGGATAACTGGAAAAAACTCAAAAATCAGCTTCGGGTCTGAAATGTTTGATGCTAGTTTGTGAAAGAATTAGCAAACGACTTGTCTTTTGGATCACAGGGAGTCAAAAGACGAAACCACACTGGATGGTGGTCCTGATGGTTCGTCTCCTCCACCACCTTTTTTGTCACTATCTGAGGAAGAGATCAGCCTAGACAACGACCTTCAGGGTGAGTTTATGTGGGTATGCTGTTCGTACCGTTTGTCAAAAATAGGATATAGTCCGGGCCATTGCATGGAATTGGACTGTATCACTGTAATCTGACTGAGTATCACTGTGTATTCACTGTGTATTTGACTGTGCATCATAATCAGGCCTATTGCGTAGACTAAAACTACAGATCAAAACAACAACTATTTTTCTCATTATCACTATGAGTGTATGATTGTGTATTGTATCACTGCGAGTGACGCACAGTCAATACATCATCATTAATTTTACAGTGCTTACTCAGTCATGCACAGTCAATACGTAGTGATACACAGCAAATACATAAGTGCTTACTCAGTCATGCTCAGTCAATACACAGTCATATATATATATCCTTCTCTACCTGCAATGATGCTCACTCGATCAACATGCAGTCATCCACCACAGAGATTCCCATTGTCTACCAAATTTTAGAGTTGTACTAGTTATGTAGCTACCACTGTTTCAACCATGTAATAAACTTAGCCAATGGCTACGCATGAAGCTAACATTGTGACATACCGGGATCAACAGCGGTAGTATGACAATGCATTGTCTCCTATGCGTAAAGAAAAGGTATTCAAGATGATCCATAGATAAAATAATAATCTACAAACCTCTCCATAGCTCTTGTGTTAGGCACATGTCATATAGTCATTGGCTAAGTTTTGTCATATGGTTGAAGCTACATAGCTAGTATACTCTAAATTTGGCAGACAAAGAGAATCAAGAAAATTCCTTGTTGTTCTCAACCTGGGGTATAAATTTTATTGTATTGTATTGTATTGTGTAGACTCCTCGGACTCTGAGGACAACGACTCTTCTAATACACATGGTGAGTTTATGTGTTGTGATTGCTGCTCGTGTAGCTATGTTTATGTTACTAGGACAGCTTTTACTAATTTTATAGTGAAAAATACCAGCCTTATGGTACTTGAATATCAATAGCAGTGCCACAAAAATCATGTGTCCAAGCTTTCACTGCAAACATTTACTGTGCATTTGTTTATTGGCTCCCATGAGGAGATCCTCATAAGCCCGCATCAAGAGTATATAATCTTACCAAGAGTATCGAATGCCAATTGCCACTGTAGAAACACTCTCAGGAAAGTAACGTGACAAGAAACGTGATCTGATGACGTATACGCCTACACTGCAGGCTAGCCATTGACGTCATCGACGTTCAGCAACGATGCTAGCCAAGCTTTTTGGATGATCATTGGACTGTTGCAGGCGAGAATATAGCGATGTAGACACGACAAATGCTGAGAAAAACAGAAACTCGTGCTAGTTATGCTTTTTGATCGAAGAATAAAAGCAGCAGCGGGCTCGGTCCGTCAGAGCGTGTTCGTCTACAAAAATCACATTGTTGATGTTCAGCGACTAACGAACGCCTGCTTGTTAGAGGTAGCTTGTTAATAAAGAGCCCTGAGTAGCTGTATTTTCCATCATGGGCGCTTGCTTCCTGCAGGACACGCCTTTGTTGTGACGTAGTCGTGGATTTGTGCAACACGCTTTCGTCACAATGCGTAAAATATCTCACGTGCTGGTCATGTTACTTTCCCGAGAGTGTTTCTACAGTGGCAATTGGCGTTCGATACTCTTGGTAAGATTATATACTCTTGCCCGCATTCAGAGACAAAGGTGTGTATTCTACTAATTACTGTTGCTCGTACATTTATCATGCAATATGTATCATTGCGTCGAATGTCATACTATTTTATTGCCCGAGCCATGCCCACAGTACTGGTACACCTACATATTCTACACTTCTTGGTGGTGTGGAGAGTGCGTACATTAGACCACCATGGATAAAACATTCAAGAACAGCATTAGAGAGGTTTAGATTTCACGTCGACGGGTAACGTTGAACGCTAATAATGACGTCACGTACTACACACAACTGTACATGACACCATGTACCATACCACGAGGCTCGCTGACGTCACAAGGTCACGTGATAAGCCTTCGAGGCCACGTTTCTGACGTTTCTAGAAGCAGTTCTACGTATGGTGACGAGTCTTGTAGCGCGCGAGTTTTCAAGCTAGTATAAGCATGCCATCTCGGTGGACTTTAGAACAAGACACGGCGCTGTGCTTGGAAGTCTTTAAAATTCGACCTGAGAGTTTAGCGCAGTGGACAGAGATAGCAGACGATCTCAATAAAAGATTTTCCCGTGAGACCAAGTTCACGGGAAGAGGCTGTAGAGATAGGACTAACTTGCTAAAGAAAAAATACAAGCAAGAGGACAGAAAATCTCTGAAAAGGTAAAATTAACAAGAAAATTAAAAGATTTCTTACGAAATCAAAAGGATGTAGGGATAAAGAAATCTGCTACTGGTCCACAATGTAAACCAACAAGGAGCAAGCATGGAATGGTAACACGATTGACTTGCTAACAGACCATAGATCCCTACATCAGTGGCTGTACATAACGTTTTGACTATACTATAAGCTAACCAATGCATGTCAGGTGTCAGTCAATAGCAACTATATAGCAGAACTGCTGTAGTCAGCCACTGATGTAGGGATCTATGGTCTGTTAGCAAGTCAATCGTGTTACCATTCCATGCTTGCTCCTTGTTGGTTTACATTGTGGACCAGTAGCAGATTTCTTTATCCCTACATCCTTTTGATTTCGTAAGAAATCTTTTAATTTTCTTGTTTGTGTCCTTTTTCCATATGAAAAAGTTTGAGGACAAATACTACGTTTCACACCTATCAAAGGTGTGAAAATCACCAAATTTTGCTGGTTTTGGACATTATTTTTAATATTGTGACCATACAGCGATATTCAGCTACTTTTACAACTTAGACTCTGAATCTGTGTTCAGAATGCTTTAAATAAATTATTGATACATGTATATGATATTAATAATTCAAGATAATTTTAGTTGTGTCAAAATGCAGGTGAAATTTTCCAACATAAAATGTATGGGACTTTAGCTTGTGTTGGTGGTTGCTGCTTTTAAGGACAAGCTATAAAAATTTATAACTTGAAACAGGTAATTTCAATGTATTATTAGAGGTGTGAGAATGTTATTTTGCAGCTACTACAGCAGAAAGTTGTGTCAAATTGAAGAAGGAGTGGAGTACTACTAGTGTTCTTTCCCTGGCTAGATGCAAGAATAGGTGTCAAATTAGATAATTATTACCAGGAGCACATAAAAAGAAGGAGCGTGCAACTACAGTGCCAACACTTTAATAATTAATGACGTACTTCCGCTTTACCTGAGTATGAACGTACGTCATATCTATTTAACGCGCATTACTGGTAAGTTTACGAGCGCGCCTGGTGTTGCTCAGCTTGAATACGGTCATCCCAGCTTTCATTGCGCTCCTCACGGGCGAGTTCTTAACTTGATGTAAACGAATCCGCTGGGGAGACAGCATGATCAGCTTTCTCTTGGAGCTGGCCTCAGTGGCCTGACTAAGACGTCGAGGGGTTCGCGCCATCCTCTCTTGCCGCACTTAGATCTATTATGTATCACGTGCACAGAATGTACGTCACGCATATTTAATGAAGCACAAAAACTTCCAAATATGGAAGTTCTGAGCACACATCTGTGAATCTAATTATACACTGTTGGCACTAACGTGCGGTTTACAGTTGCACGCTCCTTCTTTTTATGTGCTCCTGTTATTACACATTAGCGGATAGACTAAAAATGGCCATTTCTCCAGGAAACTTCTTCATATGCTTTTACAGTGAGTTTCAAATTTTTGGTGCAGTTCGAATTCGGCAAGATAATGTATCTCTTTTTTTTGTTTCCATCATTGATTTGGTTTGCTTTTCTTGATAATTGCTTTTTAACTTGTAGCTCCTAAATACTGAAACTAGCTCATGCATTCATGTATGCTGCAGCCTGGATGCACAGCATACGAGCCCCGCCCACTCTGGTTCAGAATTTTCTGTATGGCTGTGATACTATCTGGCAAGCAGCAGAACGGTGATACTACACGACCTTACTCTGTGAGTTGTTCTTCGAAGACTCCAGACGCCAATATGCGCTCTCCATACGGCGATACTCTACATGTGTGTTTGGTCACGTGCGTATTACGTAATCACAATAATGGCGTCAAACACTTAGCTGACAACTGTTCGTGATCGTGAGCTCGTCAAATGTATATCGTCGTTTCGCTAAAAAGTAAGTTCAAAAGGCACATGCCAGGAGAATTTCACGACTGTTCGTGGGTGTTTTGGTCTTGACACTGCTCGCGTAAAGGCGCTAGGCGAGTGGAAAGAAAGAAAGAAAGAAAACGAAGATGACGAAAGTCGATTTTCACCGTTTCCAGGTTCGTCACTTTAGTAACAATTTCGAGCAATCTCCTTGCTACTGTAAGATGGGGCAACGCCATAGAGCAGATCTAAGTGTCTTTGGACGTATAAAATTCATCACCAGGCGAAATATCAGCGTTTGAACGCTAATACATTGTATGTAGCCGCCATCTTCTTTTCTCGTTCATCCCTACATAGGGAGTCACTACCGTGCCTCCCTAATACTATATATTCAGTATTTTGTATTGCTTTGCTCTATTAGGTCAGGAACAGAGGAAGAAGTTACTGAACTTATGGAGGTTCTTGAAGACATCGTCTCTTATGAAAGAGATTGCTGTCTAATCAAGGAAGCAGAGAAATTTGGCAGCGATTGAGAAGAGGAAAATCGAAAAAGAGGCCGGAGAGAATCTGAGAAAGGCAGCGATGGAGAGATTATCAAGTATGTATGAAGACAAGTAGCTAATTGTATTAACCAATAATAATTTTATGATAGAAAAGAGACGTTCGAATGAAAGGGATCCAGATGTTTCGGTATTGGGCGACAGTACATACTATGGTGACGACGGTGAAGATGAAGTTGAAGAGAGACTGCAGCTTGCTGAACAGGAGAATTTAAAACCAAATAGCCCGAAGAAAACAAGAGGTGAGAGAACATGTGATTTAGTGCATGCCCCTTTAATTCTTTCTGTGTACGCAGGAACTATAAAAAGTACCATACAGGTTTTTGCGTTACAGTTTGAGAAGAAGGCAGCTCTAAAAGCAGAAGAACTGGAGATAAGAAGACTAGAATTGGAATTTCAACGAAAAAAATGGCAAGCAGAGCAAGATGAGAGAAACCAACGGCTGAAACTCGATTCAGAGGAGCGTATGGCTCTAATTGAAGTCATCAAGAAGAAATGTTAACAATAATTATTATATTATTGAATTAAGTATTTGACAAATACATTTCTAAACTTGGTGGGTGTACATTAAAATAGCTAGATGTCTGAGAGCCGTATAGACAAGTATGACAGTTAGCTAGGAGAACTCCTACGAAGTAGTACTTGCCTACAGGTTGCAAGAGAATTTTTAAATTCTTCTTGAAATCCAGGAAAGTGAACAACTGTGTGACCTTCCCAAAATTCCATTCGACTGCTATACGAACGGCACTCATGGATTTGTTGAACTCAATTTGTGGTTGGGTCAGTTGACCGCGACCGAACGGAGAAATCACGTTGCGAGATAACCCATATGCCGGATCGCCATAAATCACATAAGGGTCTCCATTAGGATGAACCATTGGTCGAAGTTTGTCCAGCACCTGACTCTCACGCAATATGAAAGCATCGTGTCTTCGTCCCTCTACAGGTCCAAATAAGTGTGCTATGAGACCATTTGGAGTAGTGATAGACTGCAGAATTAACACATAAAAATTACAAAATGAAGAAATTAATAATAGCACATTACCTGAAATTTTATGCAATGGACTCTCTTGTGTCCATTGAATAACATACGCTGATGTCTGATTGGTCGAGCAGTTGGTCTAACTGTACCATCCACAAACCCTATGCATGTAGATAGTGGAGCTCCTCTCTCTTCAATAGCTGCAGCAAATGCCTGCTTGTCGAGCCATACAAGATCGAAACTTGAGAGAAGGTGACTATGCCTGGTATGTACATCATCAAGGATCTACACCAAAGCAAAGTACTCATAATCCTTAATAATTATTATTACAAAGGCTCACAGTATTAAAAATCAGACTCAACTCCGTCTTTGACCGTCCAAACAATTTGGTTAGATCGCTTAGCCTGTTTGGGTAAGTCAATCTTCTCAGCAGTACCAAGAGAGCCTCCATTCCAGTAGCTGTTGTACCTTGCTCACATACATACCTAGGCCGAATAACCAGCGCTTGGAACAGTCGTTGAATATCCTCTTTCTCAAACCTACAGTTATTTTGAATCAGGACGGTATCTATGAGCTCTGCGCGTGTTTTTGATTACTGACCTGAAAAGCTGCTAGCATTCCAATGGCGATAAGTCATCGAGATTTAGCCGAGGACCTAGAGCCACTTTTGGAGCTAGAGCGAGTTCTAACATGATAGCAGCAATCATCTCTTCATCTTCACTAGAATCAGAGTCGCTCAAATCGCTGGCCATAGACTCCTGGATTATTAATTCGACGATCTCGTTCAACTGTCGTCTACATGAATGTAAAACTGTTATAGCAACCATTTGCTACTTACTTCGTCCTAGAATCCATCTCTCGCTCGAGCACGACGAGCAGCAGTCAGTGCATGCAGCAACGATCTACTGCGTAATGGCGCGTGCACATACTCGTCTACTGTTTCGTATACTATTGTGACGTCACTCTGATCAGGTCTAACATTTGGCGTTGCCGTTCGCGATTGAACGTGAATCTAAACCTCTCTATTCTTGAATTGAGTAGTCTGCTAAGACGAGCAATTCAACGTGCTCATGGCTGAACGTTCTTCCGGTTATAAAACATCACTTAGATGCAGTGAGTTTCGTGATGCCCTTTCACTACGCTACAAGAATCAACTCCTTCGCATTCCTCTAACTGTGAAGGTTGTCGATCTTTCTCATGCCTTGTCATGCCTCAAGAGAGAGGCCTAGTGATTCAGAGGCACAATGAGATACCTTTAGTGATCTTTTGGTGTGGGACCAGGTCCACAGAGAACCTGCTGTCAGAGAAGCGGACACCAACTGCCATAGCTCTCGCCGTCAGAGGTATTTGGTCTCCATTGCCTTTAAACCTTCGTTGCCTTACTCGCTTGGCCTTTGTTCGCTATTGTCATTTGTCAACATTTCAAAGTGAAATCGCATTGTTTAGTTCTGCATATTATTGTCAGATTAATAAAATATTCATTCTCCAAACTTAGTAGTGTGATATTGCATTCCTCTGTGATGTCATACCAATTGCTGTTCTTTACTTGCAGGTATCCAAGTAGACATGGTAATCTAATGGGTGCCTTTCTTCACTACACTTTCTTTCTTTAGGATCAAGGCTTATTGATAGAAACTCGCATAATTATTGTGAGCTTAATTAAGAAATATTAGTCATTTAGTTTACCTTCCTCTTTGCTTACCCTCTTAGGAAAAAATACGAAAGCTGAGAACTGATGTGATGAAGTGTTGCGACAAGTTAAGGTATGACCAGTGTAAAATAATATATTGATGTGAATTCCATACTCTTACTCACCAAGAGAGGTAGTGAGAAGGAGACAAGAGCAGGAGGGCAGGGCTGGGGAGCAGATTGAGCAGGAGGGGAGAAGACAGGCAACTGTGAGTCAACAGGTTAGACAATTGTGAGCTTTAATTGATTGTACTCTATCTCATCCTTCTCAGTCATCATCATCATCTGCACCTCAGCCTCATAGCAGACGATCTAAAGCCGTAATGGTGAGCTTGCACTCTGAGTGACACTGTGGTAATATTTGTGATCGCGTATTGATACAGATGAGGACACACAAGATCACTTCAGCAGCTGGGTATGGCCGGCTGCTGAAAAAAACTTTTAAGGAAGATGAGCTCACCTGCCGCTCATGCGGAAAAAGGATTAAATCAAACTCTGGTTTCTGTTACCATGTTAAATACTTTAAGCATAGCATTGTTCCTGGAGAATGGATTGTAAGAAAGAATGTTTATCATGCATTGTGTATGACAGTGTATCCATTCTGTATTCAGCTTCCAGGAGAAACTGATGATGAAGAATTACCAGAGAAATTTAAAAGGAAATGGAAAGGGAAGATACCAGAGAAAGGGAAAGGAAAAAAGAGGAAGGTATAGAAAGAAGTTATGTGTGGATTTGCGCATTTTAGTATGTGTGTGTATGCTGCAGCCCAGTTTAACCTATGCATCTTAAATATCTGAGTCAAACATTTCCGATCGGCAATGGGATGACATCAACTCATGTGTGAACAGTGTATAACCTGTACTAATTATAATTGTGTTCTTGTAATAACAATTACCTTTGAAACAAACTATCATCCTCGTCTATGTTCGATTTACAAAGTATAACTGTCAAGGAGGTGGTGGAGGAGATGCTCTGCTGGTGTCGGTGGAACCATCTGGTGTTTCGTCATTAGAAATAAAGCACGATCATATAAAATGATAAAATGACAGACATGAGGGAGTGGTACCCATTATGAACTAAAGACTGGCAATCGATTACACTAGGACATTTTAAAGTGTTGATCCCTGGTAGGTCACAATGTTAGCTTCATGCGTAGCCATTAGCTAAGTTTCATCACATGGTAGCAACTTTGAGTAGTACAACTCAAAAATTTGTCAGACAATGAGAATCTCCACAATAGCCCTGAAACATTTTTTTCTCTCGTTTGACGTAAGAATTAGATAGAAATATGCTCCCAGACACTGCATGACTGGTCATGTGCTAGTGTATGCATGTAAATGCTGTGTACACCGACAGTGATTATTTGAGTTCAAAAATTGATTATCAACTACAGAAAATGTCCACTTGCTGTCAACAATAGTTATTACAGAGAGTTGTCCCTCTGAGTTCAGTATCTGGTACATGTATACATGTAAACAAGTCGTATTTTGAAGGTTCATTAGACGCAGCTGTCTTTAACATTAGTCCAAACCCTACTCCACCTGGCTGGGAGCTGAACTGTCATGTCACTACAGTACGAGGCATTTCAACCACTATGTGTTTGACACAATGTGTTCCTCCTCTTTATAATCCTCTTCTCCGATAATTCCTTCATGACTGAACTATCCTGTTCATGAGGAGCCAATGGGTTAGATTTGAATGAGCATCTATGGGAATGTGGTTTTAATAGCACTAATACATGTACTGAAAGCAGCTCATTGTCCATACCTTCATTATAGCTTCATTATAGCTATTATAGCTAGCCTGTCCCCTCAGAGGCATCTCTGAGGGGACAGGTCCCAGGTGTTGCATGCTATATAGTGCTTGCATATAGGATCACGTACCAGCAACTTCCAGCAAGTGAGTTGGGAATGAATCATTTCTTGCTGTGCTTCTATGATGCAATGTGATGAAACAAAAACAGTGCTGCCTCGATAGTAGGCTAAAAGTTCAAATTCAATTTATGCATCTATTGAAAATTCTAAGGCCCGTTCTCAGTTAATATCATAGGTATTTAAATCAGCTTAATGGCTCAACGGCTTAACTACATGTACATATCTAGCTTGTAATACAGTAGTATGAGGCTAAACTGTAATCTTGTTTTTATATTGCTACTTTTAAGAATTGGATCACTGACAAATTATTTTTAAAACTTTATACTTGATCTAAACAAAAGTAGAACTGAAGTGTGAACATTTATAGTTAAGATGTATTAGTACTGCGGCATAGTGACCTATCGAATCTAGTGTATGCATAATCAGTGTCTAGTATCCTAGTAACCCTATACTCCGTGTATCGTCCCTGGATCACACTATCCCGTGGTCCTGGTATATCACTGAGGGCTCCTCCCTGACTGCTACCAGCATAGAGGCATCTCTGAGGGGACAGGTCCCAGGATCGATGGAACAGCTCGGCTACAAACTGACGCTGTGACAGAGACACCAAGAAGAGACTTCTCTGGTTAAAGTACTCCATTAGATCAGTTGTAAGCTCCACATGATGAGACTGCACTACAGCTGGTGTGTTCCAGAACTGACCTATACATGAGCGATAGGAATAAGTTATCATTGTAGCTACATGTATTATTACTGGACAATAATAATATTTTAGAAGCAGAATGCAATCAAGGGCGTTGATGCAATTTGATAAGCTGCATTTGAAGCTAGACTCACATTCTAAGTAGCAACAGGAAGTTTGACTTAACTATAGTGCATGTTTTTCTACTTTATTCTAACCTATGAGTCCATGTGATGTTGGTGTGAGGTTTAGTCCTCTAGTGATGGTGATCTTGAGTTGTTGATCTCCCTCACTCACTAACCACATCACTAGCTGCACTCTATCACAGTTTGGTACAGACACTCTAACACGATGTAGCCGTCTAGTAACACTCACAGCATGTCTACTATACACTCCAGTGAGTTGCTGAGTGGATGAACCTATCGTGATATTAGTAACACCGTCAGCTGATACAGTGACTCCAATACACTGCCCAGTGTTGTCCACTGCTAGTATACCCACGCTGGTGATCATATTGCCGTCCTCAGGGTCAGCCATTGATGAGTAGAGACCATTGACAGAGACACAGCGATCTGATATCAGGTTGAATATAGTGTCAGCTGAGCTGTACACATCATAGCAGAGAGCATAGTGAGATGAAGGTGAGTTAGTGTGGAGAGGAACAATGAACAATGGTTCACCAACCACACTATCATTAGCCAGTACTCCTGCAGGAAGGAGAGAGAGAGACTGCAGTAAAAATCATGTATAAAGGTTGTAAATTTGGGACAAAATTGTATATGGCAGCTAAAATTCCGAATTTTATTTTGAAAATAAAAAATTATTGTCTTATAGGATTTTTCCTCACCACATTCTCTTGTTTGTTGTCGGAGTATTTGTTCTACTGGGTTAACCTGCCAGCTTCGTGAAAATGCTTGCAATTCCTGCCTGGTTCTTTCTTTCACTATAGTCACAGCATCTCTATGAACCAGTTCACCATCATCCAGTGATCCACATAGCCCGCACACCTCATCACTGCTAACGTCATCATACTCTGTCAAGTCTATCACCAGTGACCTGGTATCATCAACTGTGTCATTAATCACTGATACGGTGATCCCAAGATCAGCGATACTGATTGTTACATTAGTCGGAGTAGCTGATACAATCACTGATCCATTCAACACCTCAACACTGTCAGTGATTCTAACAGAATCACCAAAACCAGCAGCTTCAACTGTCATGTCCTCCATTACTAGGACTCTCTGTACACTACCAATTCTCACGGCCACTCGCCCTAAGTTGAGATCAGCTGAAGAGAAGTCAGCGTTGATAGAAAAGGTGTCTGTTAGTCCGCATGACGTCACTAGAGTGTGCTCACAGCTACCACGATATGTGTATGAAGGGGATGGCGAGGAGAGCAGAGGGAATGGATGAATCATCATGTCATCTCTAGCAGTGCAAACCAGCGGCAATGAATCATCTAATGAACACAATAATAACAATACTATGATCTGTGGAATAGCATGCCTGATAGTATAGACAAAAGTTGTCAAACATAGTACTCATGTAGATTAGAGGTATTTCACAATTTTGGCACATAAGCACATCTTGTTTCTGAGGGTCAAATTATCCTAAAACAATGATATATCCTCTTCTAATAAATGCATACAAAACTTTCTTAGCTCCTCTATACTATAGCCAATATTCACTAAAAATTTGCATGATGTAGCTGATAGGCAGGTGTATCAGTTAATTCAGTTGAAATTAGTTCAACACAGCCTACAGCTATATATGTGCTGACATACCCAATTACCCATGCAAGATAATATGATGTTTTTTTGCAAGCTAGGTTGAGGCAACGATTAAACTGAATGCGGCTGATTGTTGCGCATGCACTGAATGTAGGATGAGATCACGAGTTTGCAGCTTTGTTAGTTAGATGTACACATGGCAGTGATTTTAATTATGTGGAGAGGGTGAAATATCAGTAATTTGATTCCTGTAGTTATGGTCAATGTAAAATAGCTATACCTTCTAGCGATGTCATGACCAAGATGGAACTACTTTGTAGCCCAACAATGTCTCCCACAGCAGCATGGAATGACACAGCCCTCATCCTAATAGCATAAGATGTGTTAGGTTGTAAACTATTTATTCTGAACACAATGCTGGATGATGGATCAGTAGTAATGTTATCAGCAGGAATGACACGAGTGATATTGATGTTAGGATCATCTGTGTCAATAGCATTCAATAATAGCATAGTGAAAGGAGGTATTCCAATAGATGATGGATTTCTCCAACTAAGAGTAATGTAATCATGCCCAATTTCTGTTGCAACAAGGTCAGTAGGTTCATTTGGCCGAGATATAAAAATAAAAAAATTAATAATAATTGTAGTAAAATTCTAGCCACGAGACTAGTAGTACTGTTATCACACTTGCATAGTCACTATAAAAACACTCAAACCATGCATAGTCAGGATGTTATCATCGATAAAGGTCGTGTATGCATTATTTCATGCAAAAATCCGTCTCTACTTGCTCCACTGTACATGCATGTATAATGCTTAGCTAAAAGCTGGCTAAAAGCAATATTTATTGGTTCACTGTTATTTTACTTACACAGAACTTGTAGCTAAACAGAGTTTGCTATTGATCTGTTACCGTTAGCAAGTGTATTGGTATAGATACCAGCATCAGCAGTTGATATGTTAGAGATAGTCAGTTGACCAAGCGTAGCATTGTCACCTCTTGCTGCCGTTCCATTAAACATCCACACTGAACTAGGAACTGGATTACCAGTGACATTAGTGTATGCTACCAGAGTGATAGTATCATCAACTATTCCATAGTGTATCTGCGTGTCAGCAGCAACTGCATCAAGTAGCATGATGAGTACTGCATGAACAACAAATAAATAGACAAACTAGCATAACAGATAATAGACAGTTATAGTATGATGCACACAGTTTTTATATTACCACATTGTAGCCGTATAAGCGTTGCTGTTACTAGGATACTGTAATGTTATTATTCTGTAATGTCACTATGGACAACTGAGTGATGTCTGGTAGACTGTGTACATAATTTTAACTTCTAACTAAAAAATTGCTCTCACCAACACAGTCCTCATTATCATCAACACTCTCTACCAGATAAACTGAATTTTGGGCATGAACTACAGATTTCTGTATTACCATGACAGGGCTTAAAATAGTTGGGTGGCAAGCTGTCATTAGTAGAGAAAAAGTGAATAAATAATGTACCTTCACAAGTAGCATTTAGGCCAGTTCCCATCAGTTGATATCCACTGTCACACTGACACACTGTAGAAGACACTTCTCCCCAGAGTCCACCGATACTACACACCAACGATGTAGCTTCTGTCAAACTAGCTCCTTCAGTACATGAAGCAGGAACCAGCTTATCAGCTATATTGTTGATTGTTGGGGCTACTGTTTGTGGATATATGATCAAGCTGTGATTTTGTGCCGGGCACACTGTGTATGAAACAACTAGCCTGTTGATATGCACACATGTTCCCTCGTCAATAAGAGCAAGATACATTCCTGTAAAACCGCTGGAAACAGGCACATTTGGCACACTAGCTGCATTTCTTAAACGTCCATCATTTCCAATATGAATTAGTCTACCAGCAACTCCATCATAACTACTTGGATTATTCCTCTCTGTCTCATTCACAGTGTTTGTCCAGTATATACGAATGGGCACATTCTGCATACATGATCCAGTACAAGTAAAACTGTTTCTGGTAGCAAAATAATGTTACCATCAAATTGATATCTGTTACTGCAGCATCACTAATATTAATGTATTGAGTTATCAACCAATTGTTCTGTGGATTTAGGTCGTAAAAACAGCTCACTATCTCATGATCACATGTCTGAGACTGGGAGAGATCTAACCACTGTTAAAAAATAAAATTTAAATTTCATGCAATGTTGTGTTATTGTAAAACATACCCTTTCAGTCTCAGAACCTGGGCCTGGGGAAAATTTCAGGCTGAGCCATCTTCTCGAGGAGCCGAACAGCGTGACCAATGTTTGCGGTCTGTAATGGTGGGTATCTAAGAGAACGACTTCTCGCGGATCCAGTAGAGCAGAGTCGATATCAGCTAGACAAAACGGGTCAGCATCTTGTGGCGCCACGCTAGCTATACTAGCAACAAAACGCAAAAACAAAAATACCACAATAAGACGATTTGGCATAGCCATAGTGGAGAGCTACCTAGCCTTGAATGCCTTTTATGTACATTTACAAGTCGGCTAGCTAACTATGATAATGATCTAACTTGGGTTCTGCTGTGCAGTATAATATGCATAGATAAAGATAATAATTATGGTGTATGTTAGTGGCTGTTGATCAGAAGTTCACAAAAATCATTAATCATAAACAACAATTATTATTTACAGAAAAAAATTATTAATGAACATTAATTTTTACAGCGGAGTCCTTTTCCACACTTTGTAGCTTAGTTGTCGCTCTGAGTATCTGGAATATAAACAGAAACCACAAGTAATCTTTACTGCATCATGGTTTGACTTTATGAAGCTCGCAAAATTCATTACTAGGCACTTACTTGTTGGAGTTATTGAATACCAGTAGATAGATCCCGGCTCTCTGAGCGACATATTCTCCTGTGAGCACTGTCTTGTGCGAGTTCACTCTCTTCACTGGTAGCACCTCCATCTCTTCATCACTAGACTCTGTCTTCAACATCAGTCCAAACCCTACTCCACCTGGCTGGGAGCTGAACTGCCATGTCACTACAGTACGAGGCATGTCTACCACTACAGTCACACGATGTGTTCCTCCTCCTTCGATCTGCATCTCCGATACCTCTTGTATATCCTTCACGACTGAACCGGCTCGTCCACGAGGAGTGCCTGCCCTCCTGTCCATACCATTGTCGTCTTCTAGTATAGCTAATCTCTGCTGCAGCGCTCGCAAGTCTAGATGAGGGTCACCAGGTGAGTCCAGACCGAGTGGGAATGCTTCGCTTTTTGGCTGTGCTTCTATGAGACAGAAATCATCGTCCGGATCAGCAGTACGACCTTTAGCAGAGGTCAGCGTAAACAGTACTTCTTCGTTGGGTGTGTGATCACCGGTAGAAGAGGCAGGAGCACTGATAATGGTCGGACTATTGAGTGGTTGTATGGTATATGAGCTCTGTAGATCAGAAGCTGGATCATGGTGGACGTTGTCTCTCACAGACTGCAGGACTGGTTCATCTGAGCCGTCTAGCTGGAGCATGCTGCTGTCCGATAGAGAAACCCCACCAGGGAAGTTATTAATGCTGGTCTGCTCAGTGAATGAGCCTGGATGAGCGCTAGACTTGTCAGCAGTTATGGCTACAGATTCTTCGGCTAAAGTGTTGACCATCGAAGAGGCTTGAGGAGTGCGCAGAGCCTGGATCTTATGATAACAAGGCATGCAGACACGTTCCGGGTCCCTGAAAGATAATATAAAATAATGCACATCAAAACATGTACAACAAAGCACGTCTTATTAAAGGGGCATAAAAATAATCGCTAGACAGTCTTATCAGTGAAGAGAGGTGAAATAAATCAAGGTAAGTGCTTCCCTGATCTTACAATTTTGTTACTCACTTTCTAGAAGGTAATCTTGTTCTACTGTTGCAACACTGTGTACAGAACACTTTACCACACGACCTGCAGTGGTGCTGAGAGAGTGTACCATGTGACTGTGACATTCTGATTGGTCTGAGCAGCATCAATACCTTTCTATTGAACATGGTGAATGGTACGCTACAGCCCATACAGGAGGAGACGTCATTGCTGTTTAGCCACACCCCTTTAGCAACCTGTTCCTGCTCTAGCTCATCGGCATGCTGCCATAGACTGACCTTTTGTCTGTAAGCAAGGAGAGCGGAGAGAGTAAATAGAAGCTATATGGCAAGGAATCGTGCCATGTAACTGTTTTGGTGTAATGCAAACTACTGTAGAAGGTAAAAAAATACGTCATGTAAAATGATTTGAAAGAACAGTGGAACCTCTCTAAGGCGGACACCATGGGACCAACAAAAATCTCCATTATAGAGAGGGTGTCCTCCGGTCAGGGGTTTATTATACATTATTATTTGGGATTCAGTAAGTGTTCATCATAGAGGGATGAGGGGTGTCCGCTAAGACACATGCAGCCAAAGAAACTTATCATTCCAAGGAGTTTACAGATGTGGAACAAATGTGCTGCTATTGTGTGTGAGAGAATTTTACAGCCATTGTACAGTGTATATTTGGATTTTGTGATGTTATCATCGCGCTATTCGAAGTTGTGCGCTCCTTAGAATAAAAATAAGCTTCTGATAAAACTGGTTGTAGTCCTGTGGTAGAATATTACTTTTTCTCAACATCATACAACAATAGAATTTGAAATTAGTTGTATTTCAGTCACTCAGTGTAGCATTACTGACTTTACATGCTGTTGTGAACACTGTTTCATAATCACACTTACTTGAGTAGTTTCTGTATTGCTTTGCGAAGGTGTTCATTCTCATCCGATGTCTTCTTGCTCTGATGCAACATACGCTGGTTCTCTGCCTGCAGACGCTCGCGCAGGTCGTCCCACTCTCTACGCAGGCGCAGTGATTCCTCTCTCACCTGGTCCCTGTTCTGGGTTTTCTGAAGAGAGTAGAAACAGTACGTATTACAAGTAAGTATATAATATGTAGTGTATAATTATCAGGAGTACAATACATGAAATATAAAAAATTCTTGAATGTCCTCTTGTTGTGCATATAAATTTTAGCTTTGGGCTCATTTCTAATTTTACCACACTACGTCTATTCATGAAAAGTATCAAAGTTGAGGCGTCAACGTTGACATCAACAAGGTAATAATAAACTGGTGTACATGTGTACACCTCGGCTAGTTTGTATACAGGTGTATGAACTAACCTCGGCCAGTTGATCGTTGAGTGCTGTGACCTCATCCTGCTGGTTTTGACCCTTGGCCTCTAAGATGGTGAGCTGTTGTTTCAGCTCTGCACAGCGTGACTCCTTCTCCCGTAGCTCTGTTCCTTTCTGACCCACCTCCTCTGTCAGCTGAGTTAACCTCTCCTCCAGCAATGTCAGAGCTGCCTCCTTCTCGTCGTGAGCCTGAGAGTACATAAACTTTGTAAATATGTCTACAGCTCGGATCAATGAACAAATTCGTACGGTATTTCTTCTAAAGATTCAGCACCTCCTATTTTTCGGCACCTACATGTAGTCGCTGAAATGCGTACTAAATATTCGGCGCTTATGAAACTTCTGCCACAGTTACTTTGGCAAGCAAATCTGAAATTATTTATTTTGTGCCGAATTTTGAGAAGAAATACGGTATGTACAGTGGAGCCTTGCTAATGGAGTCCAGGACAGGACAGGACAGGTTTCTGCATTTAACGTTACTTGAAATAATTATACAAAATGAAGTGCATCCGTTCCTGCTCAAAGCGGCATACTGTCCACAATTCAAGCAGGTTCCAGCTTAGTCTAAGCCAGATTACAGTTAAAGCAGATCATAAAACAAAAAAAAACGTGTAAAAACATTTTAAAAATATTATTTACAATGCACTAAAATAGAGCTTGAAAGCAAATACCTTAAATATTACAGTATACTATAGTAATTCATGCTAAAGATAATATTATGGTAACCCACACTATGATTTTATCACAGTGTACATTGTGGTTCTAGTGGAATACTAGAATTCTCTAGCTCTATCAGTACCTTTGTGGTTTTCTGCAGCTGCATGTTAGCTGTGCTCAACTGGAACCTCAGTGACTCTGTCTCTTCAGCTACCATCCCGTGCATCGACGTCAGCTCCTCTTTTGCCTGTTTTCTCTCCTCCTCAACTTGTCCTAGCCTCTCCTTTTCCTCTACTAAGTTCTCTTGCAGCTGTGCTATTTCTTGCTGGTGAGCAAATCTCGTCTGATTCAGAGTTGATGTCAATTCTGCTATTTCCTCCTTCAAGACATCTCTCTCTTTCGTACGCTTTGATATTGCTTGTTCCAACTCAGTCACTCGTGTGTTGTGGGTGCTTTCTAATTGAGCGTAACTCTCCTTTAGAATAGAAATATTAGAATCAGTCTCTTTCTTTAAGTCTTGTAGTTTCTGCAATCTTTCCAGAAGGTTCTTTTTAGTAGATTCAGCTTCTTGTAGTCGGATACTAGCCTCGGAAAGTTTGTCAGCCAGAGAGGTGATTTGATCCTTGAGCTCACTGTGCTGTGCTTGCTGCTCAAGAAGATCCTGAAGAGGGAGAGAGAGAGAGAGAGAGAGAGAGAGAGAGAGAGAGAACTAAAATAAAGTATAGCAGCTGGAGCAAATCGGTTCGGGAACACCTCATAAGTTACTACATGTATACAGGAGCTTCAAATTAACACTAGCCTGCTAGCCCGAGGCTAGCTTGGGCTAGTAAAATATACAGGTTGGTAGCCCAGCTGGCTAGAGATACTTGTAGACTTACTGCTGAATTTGACTGGAAACAAGTTCATTAAAGCTTAAAATTAGCTTAATTCTTTTTTATAGAAACTGTTTTGTGCTAGTTCAATTTGATTGTATTAGCCCTGCTGGCTAATTTGAAAAGAAGTTAATTTGAAGCCTTGTTGATGTATAACAAGCAAAAAGCACACCACTGGTATCTACTGAACACCTCGTGTCAAGTATACATTTCAGCTACATTTGAAAACCAGGGTTGAAATATAATCCCAAGCTACATCATTTGAAAGGTCATACTGCTGACTACACAACAGGCACAGCCTCACACACCTTGTCTTTCTCTGCTATACTCTGCTGTAGTGTAACAAGATTCTCCTTTATCGCCGCCATAGTCAGCTGTCCCACAGAACCATCAACTTCCTCCTCCTAAACACAAAACAACCACGTAACAATGAAACAGCTCAATAGCAAATAAAATGTACACAAAAAATTAGTGTTGTGAAAATTTGTACACAAGATTTTTCAAAATAACCAAAAGCAATTCGATAAACACATAACTTATAAAATACTTATGTACATGAAGTTGGATACCTTACCTGTTCTCTCAGAGTGGTCTTCACTCTCTGCAGCTCCTCCCGACAGCTACGCCATGAGCTACGAGCATCCTGCGAAGAGTGAATGAAAAACACACACAGTACTCTCCTTATGATAAACACCACTTCCCATCTTAGTGTGTTATTGAATCTGAAAGCATTAATCCAAAGCCAAACTAAAGATGTATGTACAGTCAACAAGGAACTGGGGGCTGTGTTTCTAATGGAAACAGCTGAAAAAGCGGTTGCCTTGGTAATCACAACAAACTCTATTTTAGTACTTTCGTTGAAAAGATACACGTATACGTATACTGAAAAAAGGCCCTATCTAGTGGGTAGCTAAAGCATAAAGAACACTACTTAGATACAATAGGGCTTTTTTTCGCGGAACAAAATTTCAAAATAATGTTACCTAATTAACCCTCGGCGCATGCGCGAGGGTTACGGTACTTGCTCTGTCGTTCGTTCGTTCATTCATTCGTTCTGTCCATCGAGCTACAGAGACCATACCATCGCTCACTTCTGAAACTCAGTAAAGGCATGAACAGGCTTAGCATGACAATGACTTGCAATGCGACTCGTGGATTTTGCTAAAGTGCTTTCGTTCTCGAGTTATGTATGGCTGGCTCACCTTGACAGCCATCTTGGACCTCTCTGACGACAAAAGCGCCCATAGTTGACTACCTAGGTACTTGTAGATTCCATCTAAACTTCAGGACAGCTCTGGGGGTGCGTAGACATCTCAAGAAAAAGCCTATCAAAGCCAAGAGCAATGGCTACCTACTCGATACTCAGTGTTCACGGTCACGCCCACTTGACACACCTTGTGGTCAGCACATTGCTGTCTTCTGGTTAGCAGTGCAAGCAGGTTGGCTTTTGCTGCAAAGCTCCTTCTGCAAACCATAACTAAAGAGCTAAGTCTACAATGTGCAAAACGCCGAGGGTTCTGTGAAATCTGTTCATTCATTTTTACAGTTTTAACAAGTGCAATACAAGAATTTTTTGCTATTCTGCTTGCAAAATAAAAAAACAGCTTTAAAGTAAAGGCTTTAAGGGTACAATGTACAAGTCCTGGTATTCTTGTATCCCTAGTTATCACTCTCTCTCTCTTCCACCCACCTCTAGTTGCTGCTGAAGACTGGTCTTCCCCTCCACTCCTTCCTTCACCTGGCGCTCCAGCTCACTCACTCTCTCCTTCAGCTCAGCATCAGCCTCTGCTCTCCCAACACCACCCATCTTTATCACACCGTACGACTTGCTGAGCACGTAATCTCTCAGAAGAGTCAAACCCGAGGTAATGTCATCTAACTCGCCTACGCTAATCTCAGGCACCTCAACTGGTTGGGTATAGTCCTCAAGATGTTCCATTAATAGAGAACGAAGCTCGTTCAGTAAAGATCCAGCTAGAGGCAAATCAAAGGGCACAGACTGCTTCACCAGTAATTCACTGGCTTCCTCTTCTAAAGCCTGTTCGAGAGTGTTCTAAAAATACAAGAAACGTTCAAAATTTACAACTACAGGCATGTCAAATTCAAGGTTTTTTCATGTAAAGTTGATAAAATAGTCAATTTTAAATGAACAAGGAAAGAGCAATAAACTGTCATTTTAAGAGTACCGAGGCAACTGACAGTATCGACAGTCAAACACAGATTGTATTTCACAGCATATCAAATGCATATTTGGAGCAGTGCATTCATAAACTCATGTCTTTGTGATACATGTCTGACTACAATATTATGTGACCATAAGATTATAGTTATAGACCATAGTTATAAGATTCTGAATACAAATTTGTCAATTCACAAAATGCCTTGCTAATCATGAAACAGAAATGTCCTGGTTAAGGAGGAGTCCTCATTTCAGTGACTATAATATACAAAATGTACGCCATATCTGTTATGACATGCTGTCAGCATTTAGAAGTTGGGATTATTAGCGAGGTTCTACTGTACTTCATCATACATGTAGATTGTGTGTGTGTGTGTGTGTGTGTGTGTGTGTGTGTGTGTGTGTGTGTGTGTATAAAATGAAGCAGTGGGTTAAGCACACATACTAAAGACATTCTCGTATTTGTACTACTCAGTAATGGTGTACTACAATACACACTGATTTACTCATAATAATTATTTGTTCACTCAGCATCACAATTTTCAGGCTCACATGATAGTTGACAGCTTGGCTAAGCCTCTTTGCTTCCTTGGTAGAAGCCGAGAGTGATCGAAGGAGATTAGGGATTTGACGTTGTCGCTTCTGGTCGGACGAAGGAGTAGAGGAGAATGACTTCCTGTGAGAGAGAGAGAGAGAGAGAGAGAGAGAGAGAGAGAGAGAGAGAGAGAGAGAGAGAAAGAGAGAGGAAAGCAAGCAGACAGAGTTTCAACAATTCTAGCTGTACACTCAAAGCAAAGCTATCAACTCTTTCAAAATAAAATGGATTTTAAGCAAAAATAGTTGAAGGTTACCATACACGCACACGCTCACATCACACACTTACTGTACAAAAGAGGGCCAGGTCTCATCGAGGTCAACGCCTGTCACTGGGAGGTCAAAGGTCACCTCTCCGATATCATACAGCAGTGTGATGAGACGCTGTGATAGAGAGGACTGACAAAGAACAGCGCCTGAATGGAACCAGTCTCTGAAGATAAGATGAGACAAGAAAGAGAAGATTATATTGAAGTCATGTCATACTGAAATAATGTAACAAAATTAATAATGTAATATGCTTGTCTACTCTTTTCAAATCTTTTTTTTGAAAAGTTAAAGAATACTTAACTTCTTTTCCATGAGTCTAAAAAAAACTACATGTATCGCATAAATATATATTGCGGAAATTGTAAAGAATATTACATTTTTAGCATCTTTGTGAATAGTCAGTGTACATGTACATAGTCACTTTCTGTCTATGAGAGTGTAGCTTACTTTGTCTTCTTGGCGTTGTTCAGTGATATTTGAATACAGTCAGCTAGCAGCTGCTTGGAGAGGCACAGGCGTATGAAGGCACGACCCCGCCCTTGAGATGTAGTGAGCTGTACGGAGAACAACACAGAATCTTTCATCAATACACATGTTTGTAATAACTAAAATATGGTGTGTGCACACTGAGTGAAAATATTATTGGTAAGGATAGTATAAGCAACATATTAATTTTAGTGAGGACACAATGGTGGAAACACACAATCGCAAAGTATAAAAAAACTCCTTTATACTTTTAGCTCCTTACAATAGAAGTTTGAAAATAACGCCCAGGACACATACATGTACGTGACTACATCTAATTACACAACTAGCCATTTCGTACCTATCCACAAGCACAAGAAAGAACTTTCCACATACAGAATAATTTAGAAAAATTTACATATTCCACCTCACTAACCTATGTGCTGACAAAGAGGCTGGGGCACGATACAACTAACAACCCCAATTTAGTGAGGCAACCGCATTTAGAAACTTTCCCTGACTGCCTAAGATGACGACATACAGGAGGTGCCTCTCACTGCTACTCAGTAGTGATTCACAGTAGACACACACAAAAAATTATTTTGCAAGTAGTAAGGCAATACAGAGATTTTATTACTTCTTGCAAGAAACATTTGAGTGTAAAGCGTCACCTTGCAGTCACTAATGTGTCAAGTCACTGATATTTATTCACATGATGAAAGACTCATTAGTGCTCCACAATTTACCCTTGCAAGAAGTAATAAAATCGCTGTACTACATTGCCGTATTGCAGCAGTCACACAAGAGCTGAAAATCATCTTCATGATTGTTGTGAAAATACCTCAAATGCTCTAAATTCTACACACACACAAATACATTGTACATGCAGTCTCTGTCCTACTGTGACCCTAGCAGCACCAGCAGTAGCAGGAGCTGTCTTCTTACCTCAGTCATATTCTGAATGCCTTTCACCAGCTGGGCGAGATCCTTCATCATACCTCTCACATCCTCTGTCAAATAGTGCCAATAATCTTTCCTCTCGCCCCAAAAGCTGAGTTTCTCTACAAAAAACAGATGGCAATAGATTTACAGTTCCAACATCTCTGTATATCACACGTGAAGACAGACAAAGTGGGAGATAAAACTGGTGACAACATGAAAATAAAAAAGTGAGACCTTTCTGCTGGTGTCGTAAAATAGCCTCTAGTCCCCGACAGAAGTGCGCCACCTCTATCGCGTTGTCGTCTAGCGGTTGTTGCTCCTCGTGGATCACTTTCAGACGCTTGACAGTAGCTGAGGAGAGGAGAAGTATCGATTTTAAAGTATGGCTGCTTCACACATGTGATGGGATCACCTTCTAGCTCCTTTATCATCTCTTCAGCCGATGGTTGCTGAGTGTCACTTTCCTCCTCTCCATTCACCTGGTCCCCGGTCACGCCGAAGGGCTGGTGAAAGGCGCGCTGCATTATGGCTGCTGATACCTGCACACGGCCTCACACGTCTTTAGCTTTGTTGTCAGAGACCGCGCCCAATTTTTATTTAAAAATTTACTATCTTTTCAAAAATACACTTCTGAATTAAAAATTTAGCACTAGTGTAAATTCGAAAAACGTTTAATTAAAGCATCACAATCAAATTTCCCGCGCTCGAATAATTGGAGACCTTGAACGTGCAGCGAAGAAGACGAGAAAACCTGTCGACAAAGTCTGCAAATGGAGGATAGATAATGTCGCTGAGAAAGAAACCAAGCACTAAGAAGTCAAGCCGCCAGGAGCGGTCAAACGCGGCGGCATCAGCTGTGAACACAACTCCTCCAGGCGGTGGAGGGCTTCCCGATGGCGTGAGAGGTCGACTCTTGGATCTGTTCGGACAGATAGAGCGTGAATTTGAAACACTCTACACAGAAAATGCAGCCTGTGAGTATCATTAGTTAGTGAACTATGCCCATTTCAGCCTGTGGTGTCCCCGAGGTGTTCAGCTATTGTGTGTACATGCGTCTCTAAAACAACCATTTTGTGTATGTTTGTGATAGATTTGCGTGAGTGAAATAACACACGCACTTGTACACACATACAGACACATATCTGTTTTGTTTTCCACTATAGTTCAATATCTGTTTCCACACCAATCAATGTAAACTAATGACTAGGATTGTTTTTGTGGTTGTGCTTTCTTTTTGTTTGTAACCTTGGTACTAGTTGGGTTTAAATGTGTTTGAATTGTGATTTAAAGTTTGCTATTCTTTATGAGTAAACTTTGGTGGTATTTTTGTTATACACAAGTCAATAAGTGCTTTCAACTGTTTAAAGACTAAACTGTGTATAATAATGTATTTTCACAAGCTATCTATCTCTTTGGTACTGGCAGTGTTGTAAAGCATAGTGTTGAATCCATGTCTGACAAAACTGACAGATGTTTAGAAGTACTTGAAAATTCACAGGACAAGAGAGAGCATGCTTTCGTTACAGCCTATAATTTGTAGAGATTTAAAAGTAACGAATAATTATGGAGTTGTCACTGATAGCAAAAGAAGTGGTTTCACCAGGTGCTAGGTAGCTAGCTATTGCCATAATTTCTGCTGAATACCTGTTTGACAGATTAACAGCTGGTGTGGTTAATTGAAGCACTTGGAGATCAGTGACCAGAGAGTAACCTTGTGAAATTCTTTTCGTACAGTAACATACACATATTTGTGTATAGAAACATGAGATCTGGTCAGTTGTTTTCGAAATAAAAAATTCCACACATTGGTTGGTAGTTTTGTTTTGTGAGCCAAGCGCATAACATGAGCTCACTCATGCTGTATTGCAATTCTCGTGTTAATTGATCTATAATTACAGTTGTCAATTGTTAATACCACAAATGTGTAGTTGTACTACAGTGTAGGCTCAAAACAGGATCTTTAAACAATTAGAGTACAGTGGTTTTGTTCAATGGTAAAGCGTAGATTGTGAAGCATCCGTTACCTTCATGCATGCACTAGTGTGTTACAGGTCTTTGATCACCATTGCATGAATAAGATACCAATAACATCAGTGCATGAAGTGACATTCTTTTGGTTTATTTTCTGGAAGTAGTAAGCTGCCATAATTTTTTGCAAGTTGGCTTTCTTTTCATTCTAGTCCAGATGTCTCTAATTGTAGCATAAGCCTCAGGCAATACCCTGTAGTAGGTCTACTATCTGCTACAGGCTGTGGTAATGTTTTTCCACAATGATCTACTGTAGACAGATGGACCACTGATGAAGCCAATTATCAGTGATTATAGCTGTGTTACTATGGTATTTCTGTTTCTCTAGTGTCTAGTGTGTGATCATAGCGACATAGCACCAACCAGTGGTGGGTGTGTTTATTGTCTGGTATGACTACTGGTCTGCATGAATGCTCGGATTGAGTCTGGTTCACAATTTGACCATAGTGTCACGTAAATAGCCGAGACACTACAAGCAATGTAACAGGTTAATTCTGAGTATGAGCTTTGAAAGTACAGGGTCATTTGGTCAAGTCATTTGTGACTTGTCGTATCATGTTGCAACCGGTTCTATCCTGCTTATGTCGATTATTTGTCAAGTGTTTAGAAGTTTAGTTACAGTAGTTACTATGGAGTACGATTGTTTCAGTTATGGTTGTGGTCTATACCGTTCATGGTACAGTACTAGGAAGCATTATGAAGCATAAATATTATGAAATGTCACACATATCTTGTTGTCATCACATCATGTGATTGTCTTGCTACATCCTGATACCAGCTGTTTCTACTCTAGGCATGTTAATAAACATAAACAATGCTCTCTCCCCCTCTCTCCCTCCCTCTCTCTCTCTCCCTCTCCCCTCTCTCCCTCTCTCCTCTCTCTCTCTCTCTCTCTCTCTCTCTCTCTCTCTCTCTCTCCCTCTCTCCCTCCCTCCCTCCCTCTCTCCCTCTCTCCCTCCCTCCCTCCCTCTCTCTCTCTCTCTCCCTCTCTCTCTCTCTCTCTCTCTCTCTCTCTCTCTCTCTCTCTCTCTCTCTCTCTCTCTCTCTCTCTCTCCCTCTCTCTCTCTCTCTCTCCCTCTCCCTCTCCCTCTCCCCTCTCTCCCTCTGTCTCTCTCTCTCTCTCCCTCTCTCTCTCTCTCTCTCTCTCTCTCTCTCTCTCCCTCTCCCCTCTCTCCCTCTGTCTCTCTCTCTCTCTCTCTCTCTCTCTCTCTCTCTCTCTCTCTCCTCTCTCTCTCTCTCTCTCTCTCTCTCTCTCTCTCTCTCTCTCTCTCTCTCTCCCCAGTGAAAGAGAAGGTGGAGATCATGAATGACAAGGTTGAGCTGTTAATGTCAGAAAGAGTCGATCCCTCTCCTCACTCTCACCTGTCAGCATCACTGGGAGCTCACGGACCACACTCAGAATCACATCCCGTCTCCTCCTCTACTCCATTGCGCAAGATCAAAGCCTGTATGTACTATTATAAGAGCACCTGTGGCGATTTTTCTTACGATGTTATACATAATTATACTGTTCATCGGCGTACTTAATTTTTGCTGCATGAATTTGGGCTTTCTTTATGATTAATTATAATATCCGTGTGTAAAAATACTCGATATCATTATGATAAAAGTGTATGACAAAATTTTTCATATTTCAAGGACACCTAGAATGCATGTACTCTATTCTATGTTCAAAATAAACCATACTTCCCGTCACATCAAAGGCACCGCCAGGTGCGTTATAAGTCATAACTACCTGCACGCGCAAAATGGCGTCGCACGACGATCGACTACGGGTTCCACCGAGCCTCGTGACAGTAAGAAATGGATTATACAATATAAACCATGGCTTCTAGGTTGTTATCAGCAATATGAGACCCTCGCCCTTGATATCAGCCCTCGGCTTCGCCTCGGGCTGATATCTCGGGCTCGGGTCTCATATTGCTGATAACCACCCGGAAGTCATGGTTTATATATTACATATCTGCTCAATGTTGCTGCTTTTTCACACTACAGCTGGGACTAACCTCACCAAGATGCTGAAGCCCACAAAGAAGGTTGGTACATCAAGTTATTCTTTTTTCACTCTCTTCTCTTGTACATAGAGCGGTGCCAATGTCAAGCCAATGTCTATCGAGTGCTCTCTGATATGCACCTATACTGGTCACAGAGACGGTGTTTGGCAGGTGGCTAGAGCAAGGAATGGTCTCCCAGTCATTGGGTCCGCTTCAGCTGGTACGTTACGTGTATTCTGTATGCTGTCTGAGTTACTAGTGGTAGACAAAATATTAAATACGAATTTCGCTTTTCAAATTTTCTCTCTATACTGTATCAAATCTTTTCAAATTTTTTCTCAATGCTGTATCAAATCTTTTCAAATTTTGTCTCTAGGCTGTATCAAATCTTTTCACATTTTGTCTCTAGGCTGTATCAAATCTTTTCACATTTTGTCTCTATGCTGTATCAAATCTTTTCACATTTTGTCTCTAGGCTATATCAAATCTTTTCAAATTTTCTCTCTATGGTGTTTTCAGTACTCAAAATCTTGACAAAAATATCATTGTAATAATTATGACTGTTTGCTCACCATGCTATCAGGATAGTATTAGAGAGAGCATCACTAGACACTACAATTGTGTTTTAGCCTTTTCAAAATAATTTATTATTCAAGATCGGTGATCACGCTCAATTTTGTTTTCTAGTGTGTATACAGTAATTTTGCAGTGGATCTGGTGCTTATTGTAATGTCCTTTCTCTTTGCTTCTCACAGATGGTACAGCTTGTGTGTGGGATGTGAACACTAACAATCTGTTGCTCAAGTACATGGGTCACTCTGGATCAGGTGAGCTATGTCCAAGTCACATGACATATTCATGCATGTCACATGATATTGATGCAATACACAAGTCACATGACATATTCATGCATGTCACATGATGTTTATGCAAGTCACATGATATTCATGCAAGTCACATGATACTCATGCATGTCACATAATGTATATTGTATCGTAGACATTCTATGTCTTTACATTAGTGTTTGTGGTTTATTTTTCCAGTTAATTCGATTGCATTTCATCCCACCGAGAGACTGGCATGTACAGGTGAGTCTGGAGTGATTTACAGCGATTTTCCAAGATTTGTACGTTGTGCACACGCGCCTTGAAACTTACAAGGGATAACAGCTTTGAGTAATAGTAGAAATGTCTTGAGTAGACGTCTACTGCTTCTGCTTCCTTGTATTTGTCACAAGAGGTACAAGGAAGCATCTGAGCTGAAAGTCGTATCTCTTTTCTTAAGATCGATATCAAAATACGCTTTCGTCAGTCCTTTACAGTTGATTGATAATGTTGTGATTTGTTGGAAAATCGCTGTACGTACGTTGTGTGCATGTAATACTCTTCTGTATTGCAGGTTCTGGTGATTGTACCGCTCATATCTGGAAGTGTGCTGATAACCCAGGAGAAAGAATGGTATGTAACAATTTTGTATGTTTGGATGTCGGCAAACTGCATGATGCCAAGCGGTTACGTTATCTTTTTATTTGCACGTACGCATAGTCTAAAAGAGATACGGTTCACTTGAATAATATTTAAATTATTAGAAGCATTGTATTGAAGTCAAAATGTTTATTTGTGCATTCTTTTCTTGACTCACACACACAGTTATGATAAACAAACTTATTATACTAACACAAAACTCTAATACAAATAGTGCTTTTAGTTTTTGTCAATGACGTCATCTTTATACATGTTAGCAGCTTCTCTCATGTACTCCTCCTCCTGGTCCAAGTATCTCTCATAATGCTCCTCTGCTATGGCCTGTATGTTGACGTGCCTGTCCCTCTCTCTCAGCTTGTATCGCTTAGCAGCAATAGTGAACAGGACTAGTGACAGTATTAGGAGGATTGATAGCACCAGGTAGTAGTAGAACCCACAACTAGGAGTGGCCGTATTACTGAAGCGTGCAAGGACTCGTTTTAGCCCATAGTGTACTAAATATCCAATTCCATAAAATGCTGATGTCAGACCCATCATAACTCCTCTCATAGTGTTAGGACTCTGAGCCATGATGAATTCTAACGATGAACACAAAACAAGCGTACGTCCAACTTCAGTCACACTAGCTGATATCAGTAGCCAGTAGAGTGGGATAGTGAGACTGTTAGCTGACCCATGGCTTGTGTCAATAAACATACACTGTGTGTTGTTGCTGTGTAGATGCTCAATAGTATCCACAGTGAGGTTGAGTAGATTCCCAATAAGCATAATAACAAGACCTGCTCCTGCTCTTTTTATTAAACTGGGAATACGATTGTGTAGCAGTGGAAACACAATGAAACGATAGGCCGGGATTAGGAGAATCGGTGTGATGATGGTAATTATATACAGTAGATCAATTGGCTCAAAGTTGGTTGATAATAGCGAATAAATGTTGTCATTTTGCATGTTTATTTTTGAATCAACGAAAGCTCCGAAAATGATTAAACCCAATGGTAGCAGTCTAAAGATTGTCTTAACATCCTCCACTTCCTCTTCTGTGAATGGTCCTCCAAATTTGTGTTTGCCATAGTCCAAACGTGATGGTTCTTCCTCGTCTATGTAGGTGAAGGCACTGCGGTGCTCAGGGTACTTGGTCTTACGAGCATAGTTGAGCACTTTGAAAATAGTCTTGAAGGGACTTCTACTCTTGTAGTGGATATCAAGCCATTTGTGACACAGACAGTCTGTTAATAGAACCGATGTTAAACAGAGAAATATCATTGTAAGGGAAATTGCTGAAAGTGTTTTCTGCCGTTGATCGATGGAAAGTAATCCAAGAATGTTTGGTGTAGAAGCGCCAAGTGTAGTTGACCAGTAGTACCACTGGACAATAGCACTGATGTCATCAGCTGAGGCTCCTATCATTTGGTCTATTATGAATGGCAGTGCATTTGTATACAGACTTCCCATACTGCATGCAACCAAGAATAAATAGAGGCACAGTAAAGCAATTGCTGGTATTGGAGTCCAGTTGAACTGCAGCATGACAGTAGCACACAATAGAATCAAGAATGACAGCATTGTAGCAAAGACTCCAACTACAATAGCTCGATATCTCCCAAAGATGGAGTCTCCCATCCACCCAGCAACTGGTAGCAACACCCATAGTCCTGAATACATTATAAAGATATAATGTTGCTTGTGAAGGAATTGGAGAGCTGTGATTATGAAGCCAGCAGTAGCAGACAGAAGCAAGGTCCAGATTATTAGTAGCAGTACACCCTTTGATACCGGCTTGAAACATTTGCACTTGGTGACCATTTTTTCTGTGCTTTAGAAACAAGACCAGCTGTGTACATGTATTGTTTGTTTCTGTTTACAATGCTTGTTATGGATTTGCGACTCTGATTCACTTTGTAGTGCTGTCTGTTGTGATACGTTTTTAGGAAATTGAAAGAAAAATGCCGAATTGTATTGTACAGTTTAGCTGTCCTGAACATTGATTTTGAAATCATGATGAAGCAAGAGACAGCACATGCAATATAAATGATGTTCACATATTCTAGCTCATTTGCATCTTTATTGCTTCGAAAATAACATGCATGTTGTTCTAACAAGAACCCAAACTGGAGAGTTAATAATATTTATTTTCATATTTTTGTTGCATTAAAACCAGGCTTAAGGTATAGCCTTCTGTGTTTACCGTACCCTCTCAAGCATCAGAAATACTCGATTAAGGCAGCGTTTACACAGCGACGGCAAAAACACGGACTTTTGTCCATACATACAAATGAAAACACTTGAAAACGGAGACCAAAGTGGAACGGAGACATTTAAAACGCACGTGTTAACACCAAAACAGATACACACTTTTAAAATTTAGGTCATCTCAGCCTTCATGCTCGCAGAGATTGTTAGCACGAGCCCTGGAACAACATCTCATGAAAAACTTGCGTGTTCTTCACTGGTTCATGCGTATGAGCAAGTACTAGTATGCTCACCGGAGAAGACCGTGCCCACATTCCATGTGCTTTGCTGGCAAACCAGAGCACTATAAAAAGCAACAACGATGGAGTTGAAGTCAAAGTTGCTAACAAGTTGATTCAAGTATACTAGAATGTTGATGCTAACTTTCAATTTCAAAGCAGCGCTATCTTTTTCGATGATAGAAATGGCAATACCACCACTGTCTATGCTTCTCATGAGATTTTAAAGCCTGTTTTAGTGCTTTGTAGTCTTGAAAAGTGACATGTACCTGATAAAATGCCATGTATGATGAATTGGTGAAACGTATTGCTCTATTTTCATTGTAAAAACCTTTCTATGACGTCGGTCACTAGTGCTATCATATCAACGTAGGACTTCATAGATCAATAGTTTGTCTGCACCAATGTAGCATTTACAATAAGAGACAACAAAGCAAAATAATTATTTCTACATGTGTTTGTAAGTGATGATTGACAATCATATTATTATTTGTTTTTGTACATGTTAGCAGCTTCTCTCATGTACTCCTCCTCCTGGTCCAAGTATCTCTCATAATGCTCCTCTGCTATGGCCTGTATGTTGACGTGCCTGTCCCTCTCTCTCAGCTTGTATCGCTTGGCAGCAATAGTGAGCAGGACTAGTGACAGTATTGGGAGGATTGATAGCACCAGGTAGTAGTAGAACCCACAACTAGGAGTGGCATTACTGAAGTGTGCAAGAACTCGTTTTAGTCCGTAGTGTACTAAATATCCAGTTCCAAACAGCCCTGATGTTAGACCCATCATAACTCCTCTCATTCTGTTAGGACTCTGAGCCATAACAAATTCTAATGACAAACACAGCACAAATGTACGTCCAACTTCAATCACACTAGCTGATATCAGTAGCCAGTAGAGTGGGATAGAGAGACTGTTAGCTGACCCATGGCTTGTGTCACTAAACATACACTGTGTGTTGTTGCTGTGTAGATGCTCAATAGTATCCACAGTGAGGTTGAGTAGATTCCCAATAAGCATAATAACAAGACCTGCTCCTGCTCTTTTAAAAAAATTGGGAATACGATTGCGTAGCAGTGGAAACACAATGAAACGATAGGCCGGGATTAGAAGAAGTGGTATGATGATGGCGGTTATGTACGGTAGTTCATTTGGATCAAAGTTGGTTGATAGTAGTGGATAAAATTTGTTATCGTTATTTATGTACAACTTAGAATCAATGAAAACTCCACAAACAATTAGAAACAATGGCAGCAGTCTAAAGATTGTCTTAACATCCTCCACTTCCTCTTCTGTGAATGGTCCTCCAAATTTGTGTTTGCCATAGTCCAAACGTGATGGTTCTTCCTCGTCTATGTAGGTGAAGGCACTGCGGTGCTCAGGGTACTTGGTCTTACGAGCATAGTTGAGCACTTTGAAAATAGTCTTGAAGGGACTGCTACTCTTGTAGTGGATATCAAGCCATTTGTGACACAGACAGTCTGTTATTAGAACTGATGATAAACAGAGAAATATTATTGTGAGGGAAATTACTGAAAGATTTTGCTGCCGTTGATCAATGGAAAGTAATCCAAGAAGGTTTGGTGTAGAAGCGCCAAGTGTAGTCGACCAGTAGTACCACTGGACAATAGCACTGATGTCATCAGCTGAGGCTCCTATCATTTGGTCTATTGTAAATGGCAGTCCATTTGTATAAGGATTTCCCATACTGCATGTTGTCAAGAATAAATAGATGCTTAGTAAAATAAATCCTGGTGTTTGAGTCCAGTTGAACTGCAGCATGACAGTAGCACACAATAGAATCAAGAATGACACCAAAGATGCGGATATTCCGATAATAATGGCTCTATATCTTCCAAGGTAAGAGTCTCCTATCCACCCAGCAACTGGTAGCAACACGCACAGTACAGGCAACATAAAAATGTACTCTGGGTCTTTAAGAAATTGAACAACAGCGACTATGAAGCCACAAGCAGTGCTCATTAGCAAGTTCCATATTATCAAAAGCAGAGTACCACGAGAAACAGACTCGAAATACTTGCACTTCCAGACCATTTTGTTATTTTGGTAGCTTATGGTATAAACTGTACTACAGTGCATCTTTCCTTCAATTCTTTGTTTATAATACTTGTTATTGGTTCACTACTATCTATTCATTGTAATGCTGTACATCAGTTGTGATATCTTTTGGAAATTGAAAGTAAATTGCTGAATTATCTATTAGGAGTCTTGTGACCTATATTTTATTGATTATGTTCAAGCAAAGTTCTATGACAAGAGGTCCCAATATTCCACAAAGATTATCTTTTTATTGTTGCTTTAATCTCTTCTCAAGACATATGTATAGTGGATAACAACTCCATTTCTGTGCATTTTAACAACTAAGATGCCTCGGTTATTTAAATGGACCAAGAACTGAAGCAAACGACTATGCAAAAATTTAATGTGATTGTAAGAAGACGAGAGATGAGTGCACAGTCATTCTGGCACTTGGTTAGGTCAATCTTGACTAGAATACTGCAGAAATAGCAGTGAACTCATATGCCGCATTTCTTGGTGCTGCAAATAAATAATCTGCTGCAACTATCAGGCCCGTAGCCAGCTTCAATACGAAGGGATTAAAATTGAGAGGCAAGTTGGAAAAATGACTATTGCCTCCTTTCAATGCTTGTCTACAGTAATTTTATAATGAAGCACAGTTGATCTCTTGGGCTTTCCTTTGATTGCTATTCATGCAAAAGCAATCATTAATTCATTTCAAAAGATGCTTAGGAAAATACTTATTTTGTTTTGTCTATGTCTGGGTCACAGGACTGCATCGTGACATGTTTGTGTTCAGATGTGTACAATGAACAATGGAGGATGGCACCTGCCTTATACAATGCCTCGTTTTCTGCTTTTTGAAGTACAGCAGCATATGATCAGAAAATTTAAGCTCATAAATGTTCATCAATAACTTGTAGCTATCACTTTGCAATCTTGCAGAAGCATAAAGTGGAGGCTTGGAAAACGCAAGTGTTAACACCATAAACTATTTAAATTAGGTTATCCCAGCCTTCATACTCGCAGAGATTGTTAGCACAAGCCCTGAAACAACATCTCTCATGAAAAACTTGCGTGTTCTTTGCTGGTTCATGCGTATGAGCGAGTACTAACATGCTCGGCCGAAAACAACGTTCCCACATTCCATGTGCTTTGCTGGCAAACCAGAGCACTGTAAACAACAAGAACGATGGACTTGAATCCGAATGCACTTCCCCGTTTTTGGACTGATCGTCTACGTGTCTAAATGCTGCTTAAAACTTGGATCTGGAAGTGATACGTGTTCTATTATGATGTCATCAAATAACGGATCCTTTTGAACAAAACAGCAATACTGTCGTATTTACAAAACACTTTAGTTAGCTATTCATGATACTAGTGTGACCCAAAGTTGCTAACAAGTTGATTCGAGTATACCAGAATGTTGACGCTAGGTTTCAATTTCAAAGCAGCGCAATCTTTTTCAATGATAGAAATGGCGATATTACCACTGTATATTCTTCTCATGAAATTTTAAAACCTGTTCTAGTGCTTTGTAGTTTTGAAAAGTGAAATGGACCTGGTAAAATGCCTTGTATGATGAATTGGTGAAACGTATTGCTGTTTTTTGATCATAACCTATCTACGACATCGGTCACTAGTGCTATCATATCAACACTTCATAGATCAATAGTTTGTATGCAACAAGCGTATAACATTTACAATAAGAGAGAACAAAGCAAAATAATTATTTCTACATGTGTTTGTATTAAATGACGATTGACAATCATAATTATTATTGTTTGTTTTAGTACATGTTAGCAGCTTCTCTCATGTACTCCTCCTCCTGGTCCAAGTATCTTTCATAATGCTCCTCTGCTATGGCCTGTATGTTGACGTGCCTGTCCCTCTCTCTCAGCTTGTATCGCTTGGCAGCAATAGTGAACAGGACTAGTGTCAGTATTAGGAGGATTGATAGCACCAGGTAGTAGTAGAACCCACAACTAGGAGTGGCATTACTGAAGTGTTCAAGAACTTGTTCTAATCCATAGTGTGCTAAATATCCAATGCCAAACAGCCCTGATGTTAGACCCATCATAACTCCTCTCATTCTGTTAGGACTCTGAGCCATAACAAACTCTAATGACGAACACAGCACAAATGTACGTCCAACTTCAGTCACACTAGCTGATATCAGTAGCCAGTAGAGTATGATAGAGAAACTGTTAGCTGACCCATGGCTTCTGTCACTAAACATACACTGTGTGTTGTTGCTGTGTAGATGCTCAATAGTATCCACAGTGAGGTTGAGTAGATTCCCAATAAGCATAATAACAAGACCTGCTCCTGCTCTTTTTATAAAACTGGGAATACGATTGCGTAGCAGTGGAAACGCAATGAAACGATAAGCCGGGATTAGAAGAAGTGGTATAATGATAGCGATTATATATTGTATATCAATTGGATCATAGTTGGTTGACAGTAGTGGATAAAATTTTTTATCATTATGCATGTACAATTTAGAATCAATGAAAGCTCCACAAACAGTTAGACTGAATGGTAGTAGTCTAAAGACAGTCTTAACATCTTCCACATCCTCTTCTGTGAATGGTCCTCCAAATTTGTGTTTGCCATAGTCCAAACGTGATGGTTCTTCCTCGTCTATGTAGGTGAAGGCACTGCGGTGCTCAGGGTACTTGGTCTTACGAGCATAGTTGAGCACTTTGAAAATAGTCTTGAAGGGACTGTAGCCTCGTACCCAGGCGCTAGTGAGGAGAAAAAATAAGCGCCTGGTATCTACTGCACACGCATGCGCTAAATATCCGTTTATTTTACTGTAAAATATTCCGATTATGTCATGAAAACGTGGTAGCGGTTATTCAGACCACGCCTCCATTATTAAACTTACAAGCAACTGACTGAGTAGCAACTCGATCGTCAGCTCTAGCTCTGGATTCGACAAATAACTTTGTGGTGAGCGTGCATACGCAATAGTAGGCTTAATCGCGTCATTTATACCGCTCTTGTCAATCGATGTCGCTCGTTTCCGCTACCAGGAGCACCCAGTTGTTAAATTGTACTTCTGCTCTTGTGCTAGAGCTTCAAGAAAAGCCGCTAGAATACAGTCATGACAGCAGATTGCAAACAGGAAAGCTTCACGAACTGCTAAAAAACTGATGAATATTCATCACGTACTACAAACGTATACGATGATAACCGGCGGCGGTGGAATTCCACCGCTAGTCGCGCATGCGTAAGCAGTATATACCAGGCGCTGTTTTTTCTCCCCCTTCGCTCCACCCCCTTCTAGCGCCTGGGTACGAGGCTAGAAGGGACTGCTACTCTTGTAGTGGATATCAAGCCATTTGTGACACAGACAGTCTGTTATTAGAACTGATGATAAACAGAGGAATATTATCGTGAGGGAAATTACTGAAAGTGTTTTCTGCCGTTGATCAATGGAAAGTAATCCAAGAAGGTTTGGTGTAGAAGCGCCAAGTGTAGTTGACCAGTAGCACCACTGGACTATAGCACTGATGTCATCAGCTGAGGCTCCTATCATTTGGTCTATTACGAAAGGCAGTCCATTTGTATACAGACTTCCCATACTGCATGCAACCAAGAATAAAAAGAGGCACAGTAAAGCAATTGCTGGTATTGGAGTCCAGTTGAACTGCAGCATGACAGTAGCACACAATAGAATCAGGAATAGCAACAAAGATCCAGTTAGCCCAACTACGATGGCTCTATATCTTCCAAGGTAAGAGTCTCCCACCCATCCAGCAACTGGTAGCAACACACACAGTGCAGGGAACATCATAAAAATGTACTCTTTGCCTTTAAGAAATTGAAGAACAGCAACTATGAAGCCAGAAGCAGCGCTCAGTAGCAAGTTCCATATTATCAAAAGCAGAGTACCACGAGAAACAGGCTCGAAACACTTGCACTTCCAGACCATTTTCTTCTAGTGAGCTTGTGGTATAAACTGTACTGTGCATCTTTCCTTCAATTCTTTGTTTATAATACTTGTTATTGGTTTCTGCTATCTATTTATTGTAATACTGTACATCAGTTGTGATGTCTTTGGAAATTGAAAGTAAATTGCTGAATTATCCATTAGGAGTCTTGTGATCTATACTGATTATGTATAGATCACAAGACTCCTGATCTATACTGAAAGTTCTATGACAAGAGGTCCCAATATTCCACAAAGATTATCGTTTTATTGTTGCTTTAATCTCTTCTCAAGACATATGAATAATAGATAACAACTCCATTTCTGTGCATTTTAACAACTAAGATACCTCAGTTATTTAGCTGGACCAAGAACTGAAGCAAACAACTATGCCAAAAATTAGTGTGATTGTAAGAGGACGAGATAAGAGTGCGCAGTCATTCTGGCACTTGGTTAGGTCAATCTTGACCAGAATACTGCAGAAATAGCAGTGAACTCATATGCCACATTTCTTAGTGCTGCGAATAAATTATCTGCTGCAACTATTAGGCCTGTAGCCAGCTTCAATATTATACGAAGGGATTAAAATTGAGAGGCAAGTTGGAAAAATGACTATTGCCTCCTTTCAATGCTTGTCTACAGTAATTTTATAATGAAGCACAGTTGATCTCTTGGGCTTTCCTTTGATTGCTATTCATGCAAAAGCAATGATTAATTCATTTCAAAAGATGCTTAGGAAAATACTTATTTAGTTTTGTCAATCTCTGGATCACCGGACTGCATCGTGACATGTTTGTGTTCAGATGTGTACGATGAGCAATGGAGGATGGCACAATATCGCATTGCAGAAGCATAAATCCTGCGTGTGTGTGCAGTGGAACCTTGGTAATCTGAACCTCGGAAATGCTAACATCGAGTTTTGACTAGCATAACCAACACAAGTTCTGAGGTTTAGCGAGGCTGCACTGCATATGCGTCACTATGAATCTCTGTCCCCTCAATCAGTGTCTTTGATGAGAAATTACTTCTTCTAGTCAGAAGTTTACCCTATAATGCTGCTTGCGTATGGTCATAATGATATATAGTGATCCAATCAATGAACTCTTCATGGAGATTCTCTTGAAAGTAATGTGACAATCAACACGTGTAATAATGACTCGTACATAAATAAAATATTATGTATTGGTACAGTGAGCAACACACGAGAGAGTTTCGCAATCAAAAACAGCTACGCTATTAGCTAGTTATTGTATTGCTTGCTTCGATTTTCCTTGGCAACGACATTATCTCTGTACATGTTAGCAGCTTCTCTCATGTACTCCTCCTCCTGGTCCAAGTATCTCTCATAATGCTCCTCTGCTATGGCCTGTATGTTGACGTGCCTGTCCCTCTCTCTCAGCTTGTATCGCTTGGCAGCAATAATGAACAGGACTAGTGACAGTATTAGGAGGATTGATAGCACCAGGTAGTAGTAGAACCCACAACTAGGAGTGGCATTACTTAAATGTTTAAGAATATGGTCTAGTCCATGATGTACTAAGTATCCAAATCCTAGAAATACTGTTGCCAGACCCATCATAACTCCTCTCATTCTGTTAGGACTCTGAGCCATAAGAAATTCCATTGATGTGCACAGCACAAGTGTCCGTCCAACTTCAATTACAGCCTCTGATATCAGTAACCAGTAGTGTACCCTATTAGCTGACCCATGGCTTGTGTCACTAAACATACACTGTGTGTTGTTGCTGTGTAGATGCTCAATAGTATCCACAGTGAGGTTGAGTAGATTCCCAATAAGCATGATAACAAGACCTGCTCCTGCTCTTTTTATAAAACTGGGAATACGATTGTGTAGCAGTGGAAATACAATGAAACGATAGGCCGGGATTAGGAGAAGTGGTATAATTACAGTGATCACGCGTTGTGAATTAACTGGTTCGATTCTGGCTGTTGGTGTTGGGAAAAGAATTTTTTGATGATATATGTATAACTTGGAGTCAATAAAAGCTCCAAAAGTGCTTAGAAATAACGGCAGCAATCTAAAGATTGTCTTAACATCCTCCACTTCTTCTTCTGTGAATGGTCCTCCAAATTTGTGTTTGCCATAGTCTAAACGTGATGGTTCTTCCTCGTCTATGTAGGTGAAGGCACTGCGGTGCTCAGGGTACTTGGTCTTGCGAGCATAGTTGAGCACTTTAAAAATAGTCTTGAAGGGACTGCTACTCTTGTAGTGGATATCAAGCCATTTGTGACACAGACAGTCTGTTATTAGAACTGATGATAAACAGAGGAATATTATAGTTATGGAAACCATTAAAAGATTTTGTGTGAATTGATCAATGGGATATAATTCAGTAAGATACGTTGCATGTACTCCAAGTGTAATTGACCAGTAGTACCACTGAACTATAGCACTGATGTCATCAGCTGAGGCTCCTATCATTTGGTCTATTATGAATGGCAGCATATTTGTATAAAGGCTTCCCATACTGCATGCAGTCACCGTCAAATTTAAACACAATGCAATTGCTGGTATTGGAGTCCAGTTGAACTGCAGCATGACAGTCGCACACAATAGAATCAAGAATGACAGCATAGGTACAAAAACACCAGCTAAAATAGCTCGATATCTTCCAAGTAAAGAATCTCCAATCCATCCAGCAACTGGCAGCAACAGTAGTATCCACAGCACGTAGATATACTGCTGCTTAAGAAGTTGTTGAGAAACTGAGACCGTGAAGGTAGCAGCAACGCTCAGTAGCAGGCTCCATACCAGTAAAAGCAGTATGCCTTTGGAAACAGGCCTGAAACATTTCCACTTAAAGACCATTTTGCTAAGCAGAAGCTTATCACGTGATGCAACAAGATTTGGTGCATTTATACTCCAAGTAATTGCATCGTATATATTATTACATCACATCTTACATGTATGCACCGTATCTCTTCAATACATTACTATATTATTATTGACAATAGTTTGAAAGCATTCTGTTTACACTGCTTCTTTGAGTAAGACATAACATTCAATTGCTTTTGTTCAGTTGTGAACAACAAAGATAACTTACCATTCAGAGGCAACTTATGATTATAGCTTACCTATTGGTAAACGACCAAACATCCAATAATATTCTTTACCAAGTTCTTTGATCATCTAGCTGGAATGAGTTCGTTGTGGGCATGGAATAGGCATAGGATTAACTTTTCAAAGTTTTCTCTTCTAAAAGGAAAATACATGCTGATCCAGTTAGATTCAGGGCATTGGTAGCTTCATACCCAGACCTCAACTAAAGTCTTGATCCTACTTATACAATGTAGGTAAACCATAATATGCTGCTTTCATTACACTAGTCTATAGCCAAATGGCATGGTACAGTTTACCACTTTGAAGTTTTTTTTAATTAATACCAAATTTTGCTCTCACTGTTAATTGTGCTATCTTTTTGAAGGTCTAGCTATCTCAATCGAATATTAATTTTAACCCTCAGTGCAAGGGTTATGGTAGTTGCCTGATATGGTCGCGTCATTCATTCTGTCTGTCTATCTTAGGAGGCTGCGTTGGTTCATTTGTTTCAGCTGAGGTTTGAACGGAATCAGCGCTTCAATATGTCACGATTTGCCTCATTAATTTTGCCTTTGTTCTCGAGTTATGGCTGGCTCACCTTGACGGCTTACTTCGACCTCTCTGGGGACAAAAACGCCCACAAGTACTTTTAGACTCGATTTGTATCGCAGGAAAGCTTTGGGGTGTGTAGACATGTCACGGTTACAACTGTACAAACTACTCACATGTTCGTGATGTCAGTGTCTACGCACCCTCAGAGCTGTCCTACAGTTTAGATGGAATCTACAAAAACCTAGGTAGGCACTTTAACAAAATCCACATGTCACATTGTTGTGCTTATCATGCACATACATAACCTTACCAGGGTGTAGAAGTGATCTCTGATCTCTGCAGCTCGATGGACAAAACGAACAAATAACAGAGGAATTCATTATTATATTCAGGAATTGATAAGTAATCTGATTGGTGTTAATATTGAGCTTACAAGCCTCAAAATTACCAAGATTTTGTGACTTATTAACCTCAAAAAAATTTAAGAGAGACTTTAAACAATGTATGACTAGCATTATCAAAATGTGGTCTTTGCTTTGAGAAAAATATATACGTGCCGCTGCACCTTAAGAAATTTAAACTATAATTTTTTGCACAACTAAAAATATAATTTATGTAAAGTTAGAAACTGGAATGATTTTCACATTATGATTTAATTTGCAGTTTCACATCATTTGTTCTTGTACGTTTTGGCAGCTTCTCTCATGTACTGTTCCTCCTGGTCCAAGTATCTCTCATAATGCTCCTCTGCTATGGCCTGTATGTTGACGTGCCTGTCCCTCTCTCTCAGCTTGTATCGCTTGGCAGCAATAGTGAACAGGACTAGTGACAGTATTAGGAGGATTGATAGCACCAGGTAGTAGTAGAACCCACAACTAGGAGTGGCCGTATTACTGAAGTGTGCAAGAACTCGTTGTAGTCCATAAAGTGCTAAGTATCCAAACCCAAGAAATACTGTTGCCAGACCCATCATAACTCCTCTCATTCTGTTAGGACTCTGAGCCATAACAAACTCTAATGACGAACACACTACTAATGTTTGTCCAACTCCGCTCACACTAGCTGATATCAGTAGCCAGTAGAGTGGGATAGAGAGACTGTTAGCTGACCCATGGCTTGTGTCACTAAACATACACTGTGTGTTGTTGCTGTGTAGATGCTCAATAGTATCCACAGTGAGGTTGAGTAGATTCCCAATAAGCATAATACCAAGACCTACTCCTGCTCTTTTTATTAAACTGAGAATACGATTGTGTATCACTGGAAACACAACAAAACGATAGGCTGGGATTAGAAGAAGTGGTAACACAAATAGTATTATTGTGTTATATTGCAAGTCGAGTGTAGTCGATAGTAATATGAAGGCATTTGTCGTGGAATTAATAAAAGCTCCACCAATGGTTAAAAGCAATGGTAGCAGTCTAATGATTGTCTTAACATCCTCCACTTCCTCTTCTGTGAATGGTCCTCCAAATTTGTGTTTGCCATAGTCCAAACGTGATGGTTCTTCCTCGTCTATGTAGGTGAAGGCACTGCGGTGCTCAGGGTACTTGGTCTTACGAGCATAGTTGAGCACTTTAAAAATAGTCTTGAAGGGACTGCTACTCTTGTAGTGGATATCAAGCCATTTGTGACACAGACAGTCTGTTATTAGAACTGATGATAAACAGAGAAATATGATCGTCAGACTAATCACAGAAAGATTTTGCTGCAATTGTTCGATGGGAAGTATTGCAATGATATATGGTACCGAGACTCCGAGTGAAAATGACCAGTAGTACCACTGGACTACAGCGCTGATGTCATCAGCTGAGGCTCCTATCATCTGGTCTATTATAAATGGCAGTGCATTTGTGTAGACATTTCCCATACTACATACAGTCACGAGCATGTAGAGATATAGTACAGTAGCAATTGCTGGTATTGGAGTCCAGTTGAACTGGAGCATGACAGTAGCACACAAGAGAATCAAGAATGACAGCATGGTTATGAAGACACCAACTACAATGGCTCGATATCGTCCAAAGAAGGAGTCTCCAATCCACCCAGCAACTGGTAGCAATACCCACAGTCCTATCCATATTATAATCTGCTTTGTCAGCAGAACAAGAATTCGCGTGGTAGTAGTGACTAGAAAGCCACCAGCAGCACTTAGCAGTATGCTCCACACTTGCAAGAGCAGTATACCTTTAGAAACTGACTTGGAGCTTTGGCACTTCAGATTCATTTTGCAGCAACTCTGTCGTTGGCATTAAATCTCGATCGCCAATACTGAGATATTGTTGTTAATTATTTCATTCTGTACCGCCATCATGGTTATGATAATCATGTCTTTATTACAAAAGGAAGTTGAATATTGGCAATTGTGCTGTTATTCAAAGCAAGTCATGTGACGTGTCTGTATTCTTCATTTGCTACTCAATAAGTAAACGAGGACGTAACGTACACGATGAATGTAGCTATAGCTGTAATATTAGCACCAAACATGTGCAAGGGCTGGTTTGAGCAGGAGCATATAGGAGAAAGAAGTGCTTAACTCTCATTATTTCACGTAATGATAACCAGTCTGTTACCATGCTGTTGTATGCGGCCTCCTGACTCTTACATCACTAACATGGTGATATGACCAAGAAAACGCCCATGTAATTTAAACAGCTAAGTAATAGTCGGCGGAACCACTGGAGGCTATCAATAGTCTGTTTGTGTAGAGATCTGTTTGTGTATATGTCTGTTCCGTCTCCAACTTGTCGCTCCTGACAACTAAGCGCTGATACATTCAGTACTCATGACTCTGTACCCGTAACACTGGAATAGATCATAAGAAGACACAACAACACACAGATTATTGTAGTAGCGATTTATACTACAAGGTAGCAGTGTGGGTCTAGTGGAATTACGTAAGGAAGCTAGCTGACTATGGCAAGCTACTGACTCGCGTGTAGACACACCCAGTTAAACAGTCACATCATGTGATTGGCTTCCGATTGCAAAACTAAATTGTTGCAGCTTCTGCACTAGAATTGAACTCAGCCGGCTAAATCAGAATCATGCTCTACAGATCAAATTTTAACTTACAGTGACTGCTGTCTCTTTCAACAGTCGAATCCCTCACCGTCATAGGCTGTCTCATCTCAGACTATTGAAACTACCGTAGTAAAGTGTTTTCTTCTGAAGTCAAGTGAACAGCGTGCATCAAGTTTCTTAATGCAATGCCTTCTGTCTATTCAAATCATCAGTGCTGGAAACCTGCATCATACTTTCTTTTTGAAAATATTTTTACAAAAATAATATCTCTAAAAATTTACAAATACCAATTAATATTGTATTTACTCAAACTTTGCTAGTATGCACTGTAACAGTTAGTCATCATTTGTTTTGTACATGTTAGCAGCTTCTCTCATGTACTCCTCCTCCTGGTCCAAGTATCTCTCATAATGCTCCTCTGCTATGGCCTGTATGTTGACGTGCCTGTCCCTCTCTCTCAGCTTGTATCGCTTGGCAGCAATAATGAACAGGACTAGTGACAGTATTAGGAGGATTGATAGCACCAGGTAGTAGTAGAACCCACAACTAGGAGTGGCATTACTGAAGTGTTCAAGAACTCGTTCTAGTCCGTAGTGTACTAAGTATCGAAACCCAATAAATACTGTTGCCAGACCCATCATAACTCCTCTCATTCTGTTAGGACTCTGAGCCATAACAAACTCTAATGACGAACACACTACAAATGTTTGTCCAACTGCGCTCACACTAGCTGATATCAGTAGCCAGTAGAGTGGTATAGAGAGACTGTTAGCTGACCCGTCATTAAACATACACTGTGTGTTGTTGCTGTGTAGATGCTCAATAGTATCCACAGTGAGGTTGAGTAGATTCCCAATAAGCATAATAACAAGACCAGCTCCTACTCTTTTTATTAAACTGGGAATGCGATTGTGTAGCAGTGGAAACACAATGAAACGATAGGCTGGAATTAGGAGAATAGGTAGTAGAAAATTGGTCATAAATTGTAAATCAGCTGGTTCATTTACAAATTTAATTAGTGATTGTTTGTTCTCAAAAAGTTTAGAATTGATAAAAGCTCCGAGAATGCTTAGAAACAGCGTTAGCAATCTAAAGATTGTCTTAACATCCTCCACTTCCTCTTCTGTGAATGGTCCTCCAAATTTGTGTTTGCCATAGTCCAAACGTGATGGTTCTTCCTCGTCTATGTAGGTGAAGGCACTGCGGTGCTCAGGGTACTTGGTCTTACGAGCATAGTTGAGCACTTTGAAAATAGTCTTGAAGGGACTGCTACTCTTGTAGTGGATATCAAGCCATTTGTGACACAGACAGTCTGTTATTAGAACTGATGATAAACAAAGAAATATTATTGTGAGAAAAATCATTATAAGATTCAATTTGTTTATAGGCAAAAGTCCAAAACAATATTGTGAGAATTTTCCAAGTGAAGTTGACCAGATGTACCACTGGACTATAGCACTGATGTCATCAGCTGAGGCTCCTGTCATTTGGTCTATTATGAATGGCAGAATATTTATTACGAAGCTTCCCATACTGCATGTTGTCATGAGTACATAGACACTCAGTAAAGCAATTGCTGGTATTGGAGTCCAGTTGAACTGCAGCATGACAGTAGCACACAATAGAATCAAGAATGACAGCATGGTAGCAAAGACACCAACTACAATGGCTCGATATCTTCCAAGGAAAGAGTCTCCCATCCAGCCAGCAACTGGTAGCAATACCCACAGTGCTGACCATGTAATGAAAATATATTGCAGGTCGTCACCCAAAGAGAGCATTTCAAAAATGATGATAATAGAGGCAATGACTGCATTCAGCAGAATGCTCCATACTAGCAAGAGCAGTATACCTTTAGAAACTGGCTTGAAGCTTTGGCACTTTGGATTCATTTTGCAGCAACTCTGTCATTGGCATTAAATCTCAATCACCAATACTGATATTAAACGTTTATTTTATTCTGTGCTGCCTTCTATACCGCCATCATGGTTATAATAATCATGTCTTTGTTACAAAAGGAAGTTGAATATTGGCAATCGTGCTGTTATTCAAAGCAGGTCATGTGACGTGTCTGTATTCTCATTTGCTACTCAATAAGTAAATGAAGACGTAATATACACGATGAATGTACTATTTTATGTGCAAGGGCTGGTTTGAGCATATAAGAGAAAGAAGTGCTCAACTCTCATTACTTCACGTAATGATAACCAGTCTGCTACCATGTTGTTTGTATGCGGTCTCCTGACTACTACAATAGCTCGATATCTTCCAAGGAAAGAGTCTGCTATCCACCCAGCAACTGGTAGCAACACCCATGGTCCAGTCCACATCATGACCTGCTTTGTCACCAGAAAGAATATTCGTGTGGTAGTAGTGACTATAAAGCCACCAGCAGCAGTTTGCAGTATGCTCCATACTATCAAGAGCAGTATACCTTTAGAAACCGGCTTGAAGCTTTGGTACTTTGTATTCATTTCTTCAGCAACTCTGTAGTTGGCATTAAAACTCAATCACTGAGATAGTTGATTTATTGCATTCTGTGCTGCCATCACGGTTATGATATCTTGACTTTGTTATGATATCTTGACTTTGTTATGATATCTTGACTTTGTGTTATGGTATCATGCGCTTTGTTACAAAAGGAGGTTGAGTATTGGCAATTGTGCTGTTATTCAAAGTAGGTCATGTGACGTGTCTGTATTCTTCATTTTCGCTACTCTATAAGAAATGAGGACACAATGCACACGTAATAATTAGCCAGTCTGCTACCATTCTGTTTGTATGACTTTTGTCATGATTAGCAAGAGCAGTACTTAACTAGAAACCAATTAACATTTGAAGCTCATTTTGTCAGTGCTGCTAAACACTTTCTTCTAGCCGACTTTCTAAATTATTGATATGGCAAATTAATTTGTAAGCACCCGTATACCTTCATCAGATTCTTCATTAATGTATTAGATCAAAGGAACTAATGTTTCTCACTCCTTCAGTTGTGTGTATACTGATTAATACTACCATGAAGTTGTGGATCAAAGTGGATCATGTCTGCTGTATTTGGCAATTTGTAAATCACTCAAATTAAGTAAACAATGTGAAAAGATGTTGTATCTTTGACTAGTGATGGAATGTGAAATTGGTTGGTGGTTTGGAAGTAATTCCATACTATCACCTATATTACCTTCACCTTATACATTGTATAATACCAAGGGCGTATAGAGAAAGAGGGCATGCAACCGTCAATCACTCCCGTAGGATAGCGAAATATTTATTGTTACTAAAATTAGAAGTTACGCCCATCAATTGCTGACGTAGAAAAAAGTAGGCGGTAACTAATGACGCTTATTCAGTCAGATACAGCCTGTCCCGCGATCCCAAGCACAGCGGTACCAGTCCTATGCCAGTGTTCTCCTACTACAGATACAACAATCCACAGCTGATCTTGGCTTTCTTCCAAACGCAAGCTACAGTAGCGGGCAGCGACAGTCTCACGAATTTCAGGTTTCCAGCTTGAAGAATGCGCGAACTAGTGTGCCTCCCTTCACGCATTTAGCGACAAGCATTCGTCTAGCGGTTACAGACAAGGGCGAGCAGCTACTACTGTCACTATGCCGCCGTTTAGACTAGACCTGCACTAGCCATTTTCTCTGCACTCTCCGCATACGTACTGACGTATGCACTGTATACTAAAGGTATACGGAGTTTAATTGATGTTTATTTTTAGTAACAATAAGTATTTCGCTATCCTACAGAGTGATTGACAGTTGCATGCCCTCTTTCTCTATACGCCCTTGATAATACCATGAAGAGTATTGTTCTTGTGAGCAATACTGATAATGATCAAATACCATACAATAATGAGGTGACTGCCAAGACAACTGTTTGCAACTTTGTACGACTTTTTCTTACTCAAGTTTTTGTCTGCTAAGAAGCTCTGGCTTGAGCTAAAGTAGCACTCTTACTTCTTTTCATTAATTTTGATGAGTACTCATATTAGGGCCGGGCAAAGTATCAAAACACACTCACACGTTAGTGATATAAACAACGAATACCAAATCGGTGCAAATACTAACATAAGTTATGGGTAGACCACTTTGGGGTGCCAGAGGCAGTTTGTCAAACTAACAGCATCTCTTGAAGTCAGCTGTCAAATATTATGGTGTGATAGCTACTCACTTTGCATGTATAATGAATAAGCTTTGCTTTCCAGCTTTTGGCCTATTTTTAACTCTGTTTTCACTTCATTAATAATTGTGATATTCCACCTACGCCCAGCTCTAACCCATACTCATTAGAAAAAAGATTTGAGTGTTATGAAAAAATAGAAAGTCGTTGATCTCAGTAGACCTTGGCTATTCATCAACTTTCCACAAAACAAATGAGACCTTTATTGAATATAGAGACATTCTGCACCTGCTTCACAATTGGATTTCTTGAAGGTTTTTTCAAATGAAAGACTTTTTATTATGAACACAGACATTTTCAGCTGGTCCATACATCAATCATCTATATTAACAGGAGCTTATCACTCCAAGGAGTGTACAACTTTGAAAATAGCGTAGTGGTAATAGCACAAAATATGTCCGCCACTTGGCACGTTTCTACGAGCCGTACTTCCACACGTGCACGTACGCTGTACTAGGACTGTATAAATCCCACGCACGCACAATAGCGGACCATTTATTTTCTGGTCGTACGCTCCTTGGAATAATAAACTCCTGATAAATTTTCCCATCTGCAAAACACTCAAACATTCTATGTCTTCACTCTAAGATGGTGTTCATACACCCATGCAGCAGTCAGTTATTCATGAGGTTGAGCTGATTTTTGTTAAGAGTATGCTTTTAAAACTACCGTAGTAAGAGTTATTTCACATGTGCAAATTTTACAAAGCAAGAGTTTTCTTGGAGAATAAGACGAACATCATGCATCACATTTCTTAATGCACCGCCTTTTAGCTGCATCAGTACTAGGAACCTGTTTTACTTTCTCTTTGAACAAATGTTTTAAATGATTTCGCAAACATCTTCACTAAAATTAACAAATACAGTTAATATTGTTGCTATACAGTATGCACAGTTAGTTTGAAGACCTCATCAATTTGTTTTGTACATGTTAGCAGCTTCTCTCATGTACTCCTCCTCCTGGTCCAAGTATCTCTCATAATGCTCCTCTGCTATGGCCTGTATGTTGACGTGCCTGTCCCTCTCTCTCAGCTTGTATCGCTTGGCAGCAATAGTTAACAGGACTAGTGACAGTATTAGGAGGATTGATAGCACCAGGTAGTAGTAGAACCCACAACTAGGACTGGCATTACTGAAGTGTTCAAGAATATATTCTAGTCCAGAAAGTGCTAAGTATCGAAACCCAATAAATACTGTTGCCAGACCCGTCATAACTCCTCTCATTCTGTTAGGACTCTGAGCCATAACAAACTCTAATGACGAACACACTACAAATGTTTGTCCGACTCCGCTCACACTAGCTGATATCAGTAGCCAGTAGAGTGGGATAGAGAGACTGTTAGCTGACCCATTGCTTCTGTCACTAAACATACACTGTGTGTTGTTGCTGTGTAGATGCTCAATAGTGTCCACAGTGAGGTTGAGTAGACTCCCAATAAGCATAATAACAAGACCTGCTCCTGCTCTTTTTATTAAACTGGGAATACGATTGTGTAGCAGTGGAAACACAATGAAACGATAGGCTGGAATTAGGAGAAGTGGTAACACAAATGCTATTATAATATCATAATGTAAATCAACATGTAATATGGTTGACACTTGTTTGTAGTCGTGTATTTTGGAATTGATACTGATAGAAGCTCCAAAAATGGTCAGAAAAAACGGTAGCAGTCTAAGCATTGTCTTAACATCCTCCACTTCCTCTTCTGTGAATGGTCCTCCAAATTTGTGTTTGCCATAGTCCAAACGTGATGGTTCTTCCTCGTCTATGTAGGTGAAGGCACTGCGGTGCTCAGGGTACTTGGTCTTACGAGCATAGTTGAGCACTTTGAAAATAGTCTTGAAGGGACTGCTACTCTTGTAGTGGATATCAAGCCATTTGTGACACAGACAGTCTGTTATTAGAACTGATGATAGACAGAGGAATATCATTGTGAGGGAAATCACTAAAAAATATTGCTGCAATTGTTCGATGGGAAGTGATGAAATGAAATACGATACTGAGAGTCCAAGTGAAAATGACCAACATGACCACTGGACTATAGCACTGATGTCATCAGCTGAGGCTCCTATCATCTGGTCTATTATGAATGGCAGTGCATTTGTGTAGACATTTCCCGTACTACATGCAATCACGAGCATGTAGAGATATAGTACAGTAGCAATTGCTGGTATTGGAGTCCAGTTGAACTGCAGTATGACAGTAGTACACAACAATATCAAAAACGACAGCATTGTAGCAAAGACTCCAACTACAATGGCTCGATATCTTCCAAGGAAAGAGTCTCCCATCCACCCAGCAACTGGTAGCAACACCCATGGTCCAGTCCACATCATGACCTGCTTTGTCGTCAGGAAGAATATTCGTGTGGTAGTAGAGACTATGAAGCCACCAGCAGCAGTTAGCAGTATGCTCCATACTAGCAAGAGCAGTATGCCTTTAGAAACCGGCTTGAAGCTTTGGCACTTTGGATTCATTTTCTGCAAGTCTGTAGTTTTGTGTAAAAAATCACTTTTATTTCATAGTTGTTTGTATACATAAAGATGCTACAACCAGCTCATCCCATCATTGTTATGATATCTTTACTTTGTTACTGAAGATTGAATATAGTGTTGTGTAACTTTTCCTGTTCACAAAGCAGGTCATGTGCTTGACTGTGTATCTTTGATTTACCTCTCTGTAAGCGAACTAGTCAATGAGTTAATGTACACTGTAGTTGCACCAAACAATGTGCTTCATGTGTGAGGGATGGTTTAAGTGATTTACAGTCCAGGCATTGTCTTGTTCCTAATCCAGTAAAGTGTCTGTCAAATGTGATTGTTATTTCAAATGGTACAGCAATACTGTGATTTTTTTGGTTTTGACATAAAAGCAAAATTTTCGTAATTGACAGTAAGCAAGCAGAAAATACACATACATGCATTACAGTGCTGAATTTGATGTATAGAAGTGATCTTTGATTCAAAATTTTGGCATACACACATAATTATAGTTCCGTTATAATACACACATCGAGTTCTATTAGGCTTTAAGGCCCTTCTCAAGATGCAACTGTAAAAAATTCATTAGATATATTTGAACATAAAACTAATTATGAACGTAAAAATCTGTTAAGAGATTGTAGCATCACTTCTTTTGTACATGTTAGCAGCTTCTCTCATGTACTCCTCCTCCTGGTCCAAGTATATCTCATAATGCTCCTCTGCTATGGCCTGTATGTTGACGTGCCTGTCCCTCTCTCTCAGCTTGTATCGCTTGGCAGCAATAGTGAACAGGACTAGTGACAGCATTATGAGGATTGATAGCACCAGGTAGTAGTAGAACCCACAGCTAGGAGTGGCATTCCTGAAGTGTTCAAGAACCTGTTCTAGTCCATAGTGTACAAGGCTCCCGAATTCGAACAAAGTTACTCCCAGACCCATCATAACTCCTCTCATTCTGTTAGGACTCTGAGCCATAACAAATTCCAATGATGAACACAACACAAGCAACTGACCAAATCCAATTACAGTAGCGGATATCAGTAGCCAGTAGAGTGGGATAGAGAGACTGTTAGCTGACCCATGGCTTGTGTCACTAAACATACACTGTGTGTTGTTGCTGTGTAGAGTATCCACAGTAAGGTTGAATAGATTCCCAATAAGCATAATAACAAGACCTGCTCCTACTCTTTTTATTAAACTGGGAATACGATTGTGTAGCAGTGGAAACACAATGAAACGATAGGCTGGGATTAGGAGAATAGGCAAGATACCAGTGATAATTTGTTGCATAATAGCAGTGGTTGTTACTACTGGTGACAATTTGTTTTCGGCAATTTTTATGGCGACATGAGCTCCAAAAATGCTTAGAAACAACAGTAGCAGTCTACAGATTGTCTTAACATCCTCCACTTCCTCTTCTGTGAATGGTCCTCCAAATTTGTGTTTGCCATAGTCCAAACGTGATGGTTCTTCCTCGTCTATGTAGGTGAAGGCACTGCGGTGCTCAGGGTACTTGGTCTTACGAGCATAGTTGAGCACTTTGAAAATAGTCTTGAAGGGACTGCTACTCTTGTAGTGGATATCAAGCCATTTGTGACACAGACAGTCTGTTATTAGAACTGATGATAAACAAAGAAATATTAAAACGAGGCATATCTCTAAAATATTTTTCTGCAGTTGGATTAGAGAAAAATACTTAAATGATATCCCAAGTGAATATGCCCAGTAGTACCACTGGACTATAGCACTGATGTCATCAGCTGAGGCTCCTATCATTTGGTCTAATATGAATGGCAGCATATTTATTACGAAGCTTCCCATACTGCATGTAGACACGAGCATGTAGACACACAATAAGGCAATTGCTGGTATTGGAGTCCAGTTGAACTGCAGCATGACAGTAGCACACAATAGAATCAAGAATGACAGCATTGTAGCAAAGACACCAACTATAATAGCTCGATATCTTCCAAGGAAAGAGTCTCCCATCCACCCAGCAATTGGTAGCATTACGCACAGTGCTGACCATGTAATGAAAATATAGTGTAGGTTGTTATCCAAAGAGAGCATTTCAAAAGTGATGATAATGAAGGCAATAGCTGCATTCAGTAGAATGCTCCATACTAGCAAGAGCAGTATTCCTTCAGAAACCGACTTGAAGCTTTGGCACTTTGGATTCATTTCTTCAGCAACACTGTAGTTTTGTGTACAAAACATCACTTTTATTTGATAGTTGTTTGTAAATTAATAATGCTACAACCAGCTCATCCAGCCATGTGCCGCCATCATTGTTATGATATCTTTGCAAAAGGAAATTGAAGATCGAAAATAGTGTTGGTAAATTTTCCTGTTCACAAAGCAGGTCATGTGCTTGACTGTGTATCTTTGATTTACCTCTCATTAAGCGAACTAGTAAATGAGTTAATGTATACAGTAGTTGCACCAAACTGTGTGCTTCATGTGTGAGGGATGTTTTAAGTAATTTACAGTCCAGGCATTGTCTTGTTCCTAGTCCAGTAAAGTGTCTGTCAAATGTGATTGTTATTTTGAACGGTACAGCAATACTGTGATTCTTTGATTTTGACATAAAAACAAAATTTCGTAACTGACAGCATGGGTGTAGCGTCAAGCACATACATGCATTACAGTGCTGAATTTGATGTAGAAGTGATCAAAAGGATGTAGGGTAGATTACCTCATCCCTACATCCTTTTGATTTCGTTAGAAATCTTTTTTAATTTTCTTTTTTGTGTCTTTTTTCTGTTACAGTGAGTTTCAAATTTTTGGTACAGTTCAAAATCACTGAGTTTCTTCGTTTCTGTTGTTGTTGTTCACAATTTCTTTATGAGAGCTTTTTTGTCTTGTAACTCATATTATTCCTAAATACTGAAACTAGCTCACCCGTGCATGCATTCATGCATCCGGGAAGCAGCAGAATGGTGATCCTACAAGAGGTTACAACTAGTATAGTAGAACCCACAACTAGGAAAGGCCCTAACCCAAGTAGTGCTATTTACAGACCTGATGAACTCCTCTCGTTCTATTAGGACATTGAGCCATGCCAAATTGCATTTACACATTGATTGACTTTCACTGCTATTATAGAGTTGCTAATGTGCTGTTCTCCTAATTTGTGTATAGTTTGTGGTTCTGCACAACTATCATCATTATGAAACCATCTTAGAGTTTCTTTTCCACATAATGTGTCGACGTACATTTAATGTATCTCCATTATGGTCTATAATCTCCTCTCTTTATCTTCCCCTGTAGTCTACCCGCCATGACTCATCCGGAGAGGACCGCTATATATCAGATGATGACATCGCTCTAGACTCCACTGACTCACACAATATCATTGCTAAGACACCAGTCACTGCTCTCGGAGAACACACAGGTATGTATGTGTTTCTCTGTAATTTTTGCAATTACAAAAGAAAAGTACTTATTACATCATTATGTTTTCTTGGATGCTTTTCGTTTGAATATCTCTCTGTCTCTGTCAAAGTATCTCTGTCTATCTGTTCCAGCTCCTGTGGTTAGCTGTGACTGGATGTGTGATGGTCAGCGGTTAGTGACGGCATCCTGGGATCACACTGCCAGGCTATGGGACGTAGAGAAAGCTACCGTCATACACACACTTGCTGGTAAGTACGATGAATGTTGCATCAAGCTCTGTATCCTTTTCTTCTTTGGTGTTTGATCCACATAATCTCTCTCTCTCTCTTCTCTCTCTCTATCTCTCTCTCTCTCTCTCTCTCTCTCTCTCTCTCTGTCTCAACGTATTTAATCATCATCATTTTACCTTATATAGTTATCTTTGATTTTGTTTCTTAGGTCATGACCAGGAACTCACTCATGTCTGCACACACCCTAAACAGCACCTTGTTGTCACCTCCTCACATGACGCCACATTCAGACTATGGGACTTCCGCTCTCCTCCAATACACTCCGTCAACGTGTTTCAGGGACACTCAAAGTGTGTTCAATCACACATAGTCACACACACACTCACACACAAACATATTCACATAAAAATTTCAATAACTATTCTGTATAAATTAATACTGTCATTATAGCTATCAAATTCAGCTTATTTGCCTGTTTTCTTTTGTTTTATAGAGTTGTCAGTTCTGCTGTGTTCAGTACACTGGATAATGTTATCAGTGCATCTGATGATCATACTGTGAAAGTGAGTATTCGTTGTCTCTCTGATCTCTACCTGAGAGATACATGTGTGTCACCACAAAAGTTAGAAATTCCTTTATCTTTGCAATAATTTTTCTCAGATTTGGGACCTGCGTAACATGCGTTCACCAGTAGCATCAATACGAGTGGATTGTGGTATCAACAGGTATGATATAGCTCTCTTATTTATTTTCTAGCCAATACGATAGGACTCAGGGGCAAGCCCAAACAGCACGTTGTGTGCAGACATGATTTTATTGATCTTATACAGGATATCAGTGTCACATGATCGTAATGTGCTTGCAGTACCGATGGATAACCGTCACATCAGACTGTACGACCTAGCCGGCAACAGAGTAGCTCACCTTCCTCACCGGAACAGAATGGTATAATGGCTGTTAGCCATAATGAGCATGTACACTAGCATGTATTTAGTTTTCTTATACTAAATGAGAATTAATGGTAGCTTGCATCTAATTTCACTAGAGAGTACATTTTGAGGTGTAAATCGAACACTCACTCATGATGGAACGTTGTTTAATGTGTGTTTTTAACCCCTTTGTTTAGGGTCATTTAAGGATGGTCCATAGTGTGGCTTGGTCACATGATCTATCACATGACAAGTGTAACCTGTTCTCGGCTGGTTTTGATAATCGTGTGATTGGATGGAGAGTGACCTTCACTTGAGTCTCCTTTGCTCTCCTCTCGATTTTTTGTGTACAGTCTGCTCTCAGTACCATTCGCAATCATTGACAAACTCTGTTCATTTTGATGTAGTGTTATAATAAGTAGTGACTTCATTGTGTCAGTCATTTTATGCAGAATCATTTTACTCTGTCCAAGTCAATTTTATTATTAATCCCGTCCTTGCCTTTACATGTATCTTCGTCATAATGTAAGAAAAAGTTGAGTTTAATCACATTTTCAAAAGACATTTTTAAGAACTTAAAAATGAGTACGTATGGGTTTTCTCAGGGTTTGCTAGTTTTTCTAACATAGTAGTAGTCTGCGATAGGCTGGGATTAGGAGAATAGGTAGTAAGGTATTGATTATTATATCAATTGGAACAAATGTGGCTGGTAGGATCAAAGACAGCATAGATTTGTCTAGAGTGAGCACTTTGAAAGCACTATCTGCAACAAATGTACAGCGGTAGTACATACAGCGGTAGCATTCCAAAGATTGTCTTAACATCCTCCTCTTCTGTGAATGGTCCTCTAAATTTTGTGTTTGCCATAGTTAAAACGTGATGGTTCTTCCACGTCTATGTAGGTGAAGGCACTGCGGTGTTGAAAATAGTCTTGAAGGGACTGCTACTCTTGTAGTGGATATCAAGTCATTTGTGACATAGACGGTCTGTTATTAGAATCGATGATAAACAAAGAAATACCATTGCGAGACAAATGACTAGGCAATTGGAAAGAACAGAAGGAAAGCATGCGAAGTGATTCCAAGTGAAATTGAACCACTCACTGATGAAATCATGATCAACTGAGGCTCCTATCATTAATTTTGATCTAGTATAAATAGCATTATAATTATTTTATTTCTGTATTATAAAAATTAATAATTACAAATACAGTTAATAATAGTATAATTATTATTGTCACTCAAATTGCTAGTATGCACTGTTAGTTTGAAGTAATTATTATAGTCACTACAAATTGCTAGTATGCACTGTTAGTTTGAAGGCATCATTAATAATTATTTGTTTTGTACATGTTAGCAGCTTCTCTCATGTACTCCTCCTCCTGGTCCAAGTATCTCTCATAATGCTCCTCTGCTATGGCCTGTATGTTGACATGCCTGTCCCTCTCTCTCAGCTTGTATCGCTTGGCAGCAATAGTGAACAGGACTAGTGACAGTATTAGGAGGATTGATAGCACCAGGTAGTAGTAGAACCCACAACTAGGACTGGCATTACTGAAGTGTGCAAGAACTTGTTGCAGTCCATAAATTAGTAAGCAACCAAACCCAATAAATACTGTTGCCAGACCCATCATAACTCCTCTCATTCTGTTAGGACTCTGAGCCATAATAAACTCTAATGACGAACACACTACAAATGTTTGTCCAACTCCGCTCACACTAGCTGATATCAGTAGCCAGTGGAGTGGGATAGAGAGACTGTTAGCTGACCCATGGCTTGTGTCATTAAACATACACTGTGTGTTGTTGCTGTGTAGATGCTCAATAGTATCCACAGTGAGGTTGAGTAGATTCCCAATAAGCATAATAACAAGACCTGCTCCTACTCTTTTTATTAAACTGGGAATACGATTGCGTAGCAGTGGAAACACAATGAAACGATAGGCTGGGATTAGGAGAAGCGGTAACAAGTATCCTATTATAATATCATAATGTAAATCAAAATGTAATATCGTTGATACTTGTTTGTAGTCGTGTATTTTGGAATTGATACTGATAGAAGCTCCAAAACTGCTCAGAAAAAATGGCAGCAGTCTAAACATTGTCTTAACATCCTCCACTTCCTCTTCTGTGAATGGCCCTCCAAATTTGTGTTTGCCATAGTCCAAACATGATGGTTCTTCCTCGTCTATGTAGGTGAAGGCACTGCGGTGCTCAGGGTACTTGGTCTTACGAGCATAGTTGAGAACTTTGAAAATAGTCTTGAAGGGACTGCTACTCTTGTAGTGGATATCAAGCCATTTGTGACACAGACAGTCTGTTATTAGAACTGATGATAAACAGAGAAATACTATTGTTAAGCTAACTACTAAAACATTTTGCTGGAATTGTTCAGTGGGTAGTATTGTGAAGAAATACGATACTGAGAGTCCAAGTGAGAATGACCAGTAGTACCACTGGACTATAGCACTGATGTCATCAGCTGAGGCTCCTATCATTTGGTCTATTATAAATGGCAGTGTATTTGTGTAGACATTTCCCATACTACATGCAATCACGAACATGTAGAGATATAGTACAGGAGCAATTGCTGGTATTGGAGTCCAGATGAAATGCACCATGACAGTAGCAAACAATAAAATCAAGAACGACAGCATTGTAGCAAAAACTCCAACTACAATAGCTCGATATCTTCCAAGAAAAGAGTCTCCCATCCACCCAGCAACTGGTAGCAACACCCATGGTCCAGTCCACACCATGACCTGCTTTGTCATCAGAAAGAAAATTCGCGAGGTAGTAGTGACTATAAAGCCACCAGCAGCACTTAGCAGTATGCTCCATACTAGTAAGAGCAGTATGCCTTTAGAAACTGGCTTGAAGCTTTGGCACTTTGGATTCATTTTTTGCAAGTCTGTAGTTTTGTATAAAAACCATCACTTTTATTACATAGTTGTTGTAAAATTAATGATGCTACCACCAGCTCATCCAGCGTTATGATATCTTTGCTTTGTTGCAAAAGGAAACTGAAGATTGAAAATAATGTTGTGTAAGGTCATGTGCTCGACTGTGTATCTTTCATTAACGAGTTAATGTATACAGTAGTTGCATTCATTCTAAACATGTGCTTCATGTTTGAGAGATGGTTTAGCATTGTCTTGTTCCTAATCCAGTAAAGTGTCTGTCAAAGTTAATGTGATTGTTATTTTGAACGGTACAACAATACTGTGATTCTTTGATTTGACATCAAAGCAAAATTTCATAATTGTCAGCGTGTTTTAGCGTAAAGCAGAAAATGCATTACAGTGCTGAATTTGATGTAGAAATGATCTTTGAATCAACATGTTGGCATACACACATATTTCTACTCCGTTATTATACACACATGCAGTTCTATTAGGCTTCAAGACCCTTCTCATGATGCAACTGTAATTTTACATTAGATAAACTTGGACAAAAAACCAATTATGAACATATAATCTGTTGATTAAGAGATTGTAGCATCACTTCTTTTGTACATGTTAGCAGCTTCTCTCATGTACTCCTCCTCCTGGTCCAAGTATCTCTCATAGTGCTCCTCTGCTATGGCCTGTATGTTGACGTGCTTGTCCCTCTCTCTCAGCTTGTATCGCTTGGCAGCAATAGTGAACAGGACTAGTGACGGTATTAGGAGGATTGATAGCACCAGGTAGTAGTAGAACCCACAACTAGGAGTGGCATTACTGAAGTATGCAAGAACTCGTTGTAGTCCATAAACTACTAAGCAACCAAACCCAAGAAATACTGTTGCCAGACCCATCATAACTCCTCTCATTCTGCTAGGACTCTGAGCCATAACAAACTCTAATGATGAACACAGTAAAAGTGTTTGTCCGACTCCGTTCACAATAGCTGGTATCAGTAGCCAGTAGAGTGGGATAGAGAGACTGTTAGCTGACCCATGGCTTGTTTCGGACTCATTAAACATACACTGTGTGTTGTTGCTGTGTAGATGCTCAATAGTATCCACAGTGAGGTTGAGTAGATTCCCAATAATTATAATAACAAGACTTGCACCTACTATTTTTAATAAACTGGGAATATGATTGTGTAGCAGTGGAAACACAATGAAGCGATAGGCTGGGATTAGGATAAGTGGTAACACAAATAGTATTACAAGAAAATTAAAAAGATTTCTATCGAAATCAAAAGGATGTAGGGTTGTGAAATCTACCACTGGTCAACAATGTAAACTAACAAGGAGCAAGCATGGAATGGTAACACGATTGACTTGCTAACAGACCATAGATCCCTACATCAGTGGCTGTACATAAGCTGTCACAAGCTGAATGCACGTCAGGTGTCAGTCAACTGCAAATAGCCGAACTAGCTATAGCCAACCACAGCAGCCACTGATGTGGCTGCTGTGTCTCCCTAATAATTGTCAGTGTGACGGTGTGTAGCGTCAAGCAGAAAATACACATACATGCATTACAGCACTAAATTTGAAGTAGAAGTACAAGTGAGCACGGGTGTATGTATAGCTTAGAACATGCCCATGAGGGATTTATCGTGAATACACTAAGCAATAACCCCGAGGGTTTATTGGTTATTGCTGAGTGTATTCACGATAAATCCCGACGTGGGCATGTTCTGGGCAACTTGTATCATAGCAACGCGAATGATGTAGTTAGTGCAATGACGCTTCTTTTATGTTACTCGAGTCTTCTAATACAAATGGGTCCTGTGATTAACACAATGAATATTTATTGTGTTAATCACAGGACCCATTAGTATTAGAAGACTCGAGTAACATAAAGGAAGCGTGTGATTGCACAAGCATTAAGCTTCCAGGTAGGGTTGGCTTTCAACTTTTACCTCCTCCTTTTTTAACTTCATGGAGGGTTACCCATGTGGGTCTTGTGATTTTACTATGTAGAGCACAGAGGAGACCTGCTCACTGTAATGCTGCGCTATGAAGGGCAGCTCACTGAACAGCATGCACGATTCTACCTCTCAGAGATAAGTAAGCAATCATGACTTCCTGGAAAATATGTGATATTCCCTAGGGATTTCTCATATTAGACAGGAAATCACATGGTTTTTTCATATTGCCTTGGAGTCACATGATCTCCAGGGAAATATGCTCTATAAACTGTGAGCGGTGTCTTTGATCTAAAGGCCTGCTATGCCCCCGTTCTGAACGTGTAGCATCGGTCGGCTGTTTCCCTGTAGATCCTGCTGCTTGAGATAATATAAGCTCCACATTTGTTATAGCTAAACATGTACCTTGGTGCCTGCTCTACATGTTGGACTATTTAAAATGCACATAACTATGTGCTGTCTGTCATCTGCAGCACCCGTCTGAACACGAGCAACCGTAGATTCACTTGCTGCTTGCACTGCTGGTAGCTCATCTGTGGCAACAAACTTGTTCTGGCAGTTGCTTCTAGCGTATAAAAACTGTGTCTTGGTGCAAAACCTGAAATTCTGATAGCTCTTCGTCTTCCTGCGTAGCCGCCTAGCCAGAAGTAGTTTGAGGCGTCTGTAAAATCTAAATTACATACCGAATTTTACCTGTAACACCAAACGCGAGTTACAGGTTACACGTAACGTGAATCTAAAAGGTCGCAATCTTATGGCTTTTTTGAGGATGGGGCAACATCAGAGAGCAGATCTAATTGTCTCTGGGTGTACAAAATTCACCACCAGGTGAAATATCAGAATCTGAACGCTAATACATTGTGTTGTAGCCGTCATCTTGTTTTCCGTTCATCCCTATACACAGGGACGCACTCATACTATAAACCATCCTTTGTCTTATGATTGTCCTGTGCGGTATTCAAGTCAGCTAGATCCTTCATCCAACTGATACATATTATACTATCGATTTATATCACTCAACCATCATGACCACTACAGTAATAAAAGTATTATACAATCAACAATAACAAACACCTGAAAAAAGAACTCTTTTACTTGTAAGAAATTATGGTAATATCATTTTCTTTGTCCACATTAGCAGCTTCTCTCATGTACTCCTCTTCTTGATCCAAGTATCTCTCATAATGCTCCTCTGCTATGGCCTGTATGTTGACATGCCTGTCCCTCTCTCTCAGCTTGTATCGCTTGGCAGCAATAGTGAACAGGACTAGTGACAGTATTAGGAAGATTGATAGCACCAGGTAGTAGTAGAATCCACAACTAGGAGTGGCTTTACTGTCATGTTCCAGAGTTTTTTCTAGTCCATAGCCTAGAAAATGTCCGAATCCAAGCAAAGCAGTTGCAAGACCCATCATAACTCCTCTCATAGTGTTAGGACTCTGAGCCATAATGAACTCTAATGACGAACACACTACAAATGTTTGTCCAACTCCGCTCACACTAGCTGATATCAGTAGCCAGTGGAGTGGGATAGAGAGACTGTTAGCTGACCCATGGCTTGTGTCACTAAACATACACTGTGTGTTGTTGCTGTGTAGATGCTCAATAGTATCCACAGTGAGGTTGAGTAGATTCCCATAATAACAAGACCTGCTCCTGCTCTTTTTATTAAACTGGGAATACGATTGCGTAGCAGTGGAAACACAATGAAACGATAGGCTGGGATTAGGAGAAGTGGTAACAAATTATTGATCACATTCTGTAAATCACTTGTGCTTGATAATAACATTGTTGAAGAGAATTTGTTCTCCTTATGTATGATCGATTTAAAATTGATGGAAACCCCAAGAATGCTTAGAAATAACAGCAGCAACCTAAACATTGTCTTAACATCCTCCACTTCCTCTTCTGTGAATGGTCCACCAAATTTGTGTTTGCCATAGTCCAAACGTGATGGTTCTTCCTCATCTATGTAGGTGAAGGCACTGCGGTGCTCAGGGTACTTGGTCTTACGAGCATAATTGAGCACTTTGAAAATAGTCTTGAAAGGACTGCTACTCGTGTAGTGGATATCAAGCCATTTGTGACACAGACAGTCTGTTATTAGAACCGATGATAAACAGAGAAATACTATTGTGAAGGAAATCATTGTAAGATTTAATTTGTCTATAGGCAGAAATATGAAATACTGCGAAGACAGTCCAAGTGAAAATGACCAGTAGTACCACTGGACTATAGCACTGATGTCATCAGCTGAGGCTCCTATCATTTGGTCTATTATGAATGGTAGATATTTATATTGAAGCTACCTGTACTGCATGTAGTTATTAGCATGTAGACACACAGTGTAACAAATGCTGGTATTGGAGTCCAGTTGAACTGCAGCATGACAGTAGCACACAATAGAATCAAGAATGACAGCATTGTTAGAAGAACTCCTGCAGTTATAGCCCGATATCTTCCGAGGTAAGAGTCTCCTATCCACCCAGCGACTGGTAGCAATACAGCTGTTACTGAATATATAATGAGGACATGCTGTTGCTTGATGTTCACAAGAAGCAGTTGGATAACAATGACGAGACTAATAGCAACATGCATCAGTATGGTCCACACCAGCAATAGCAGTATACTCCTAGTAGGTGACTTGAGTCGTCTTCTCATTGTATCCATCTTCTTTCTTGCTAGCCTGTACGTGCACAAACCCTCTTTACCAAACCCTCTTTACCAACCCTCTTTACCAACCCTCTTTACCAACCCTCTTTACCAACCCTCTTTACCAACCCTCTTTACCATAAAACAAACCCTCTTTACCAACTACACTACATGTAGTGTAGTTGGTAAAGAGGGTTTGTTTTATGATTATATCTGGAACTATACTTAGATAACAAACCAATAGTGTTTTATGATAACATTTGCTTGATTAATAATTATGCATAAAATGTCCTCTACCTTTGGTGCTTATACACTTCAGCAAAATTAGAGCTTCTTGGTTGTATTGTGATCTACACAATAATTATTATAAAAGCCATTGCTTCAGATACTTGTGAATTAATCGTTTTCTGTGAGTATTGAACAAATGGTAGACACAAACACTACTTTGACTATAGTTCAATGAGCAAACTGATTTGTCCATTATAGTGGTTTACTAAATCTAGCAGACATTTTAAACAACCACTTACACTGTAGTATCATGTGTACCTTGTGCTACACATGTTCTAGTGTTCTACACATTATGATGTAGTGCCTTTCCTGTGTTTACTGACTGTCTTGTAAAAGTTGTTATAGGCATTTCAGCTGTTGTGGTAACTTATATTCTAAGAACAGTGATTTTGTCATTTTACTATCTTTATAATTATGTCCATAGAGTACACAATGTTCCTGTGACTATTTATAACTATTAACTTTTGTCAAAAAAGGCTTTTTAATATTAAACCTTTCGATGTGAAGTTGTCTATATTCATGCTGCAATTGTCGAATTTGTCACTTGTTTATGCATTCATAATAAACACTCTTATTGACAAAAGACAATCTTAGTAATCTTTATTATGTGTTAGACATATTTTCTTTGTACATGTTAGCAGCTTCTCTCATGTACTCCTCCTCCTGGTCCAAGTATCTCTCATAATGCTCCTCTGCTATGGCCTGTATATTGACGTGCCTGTCCCTCTCTCTCAGCTTATATCGCTTGGCAGCAATAGTGAACAGGACTAGTGATAGTATTAGGAGGATTGATAGCACCAGGTAGTAGTAGAACCCACAACTAGGAGTGGCATTACAGAAGTGTGCAAGAACTTGTTCCAGACAATAATGTACTAAAGACCCAAACCCAAGCAACTCTATAGCAAAACCATCATAACTCCTCTCATAGTGTTAGGACTCTGAGCCATAATGAATTCTAGTGATGAGCACACTGCAAGTGCTTGTCCAAATCCCAATCACAGTAGCTGGTATTATTGGCCAGTAGAGTATGATAGAGATACTGTTAGCTGACCCTTGGCTTGTGTCACTAAACATACACTGTGTGTTGTTGCTGTGTAGATGCTCAATAGTATCCACAGTGAGGTTGAGTAGATTCCCAATAAGCATAATAACAAGACCTGCTCCTGCTCTTTTTATTAAACTGGGAATACGATTGCGTAGCAGTGGAAACACAATGAAACGATAGGCTGGGATTAGGAGAAGTGGTAACAAATTATTGAATACATTCTGTAAATCACTTGTGCTTGATAATAACATTGTTGAAGAGAATTTGTTCTCCTTATGTATGATTGATTTAAAATTGATGGAAACCCCAAGAATGCTTAGAAATAACAGCAGCAACCTAAACATTGTCTTAACATCCTCCACTTCCTCTTCTGTGAATGGTCCACCAAAATTGTGTTTACCATAGTCCAAACGTGATGGTCTTCCTCGTCTATGTAGGTGAAGGCACTGCGATGCTCAGGGTACTTGGTCTTACGAGCATAATTGAGCACTTTGAAAATAGTCTTGAAAGGACTGCTACTCTTGTAGTGGATATCAAGCCATTTGTGACACAGACAGTCTGTTATTAGAACTGATGATAAACAGAGAAATACTATTGTTAAGCTAACTACTAAAACATTTTGCTGGAATTGTTCAGTGGGTAGTATTGTGAAGAAATACGATACTGAGAGTCCAAGTGAGAATGACCAGTAGTACCACTGGACTATAGCACTGATGTCATCAGCTGAGGCTCCTATCATTTGGTCTATTATAAATGGCAGTGCATTTGTGTAGACATTTCCCATACTACATACAATCACGAACATGTAGAGATATAGTACAGTAGCAATTGCTGATATTGGAGTCCAGATGAAATGCACCATGACAGTAGCAAACAATAAAATCAAGAACGACAGCATTGTAGCAAAAACTCCAACTACAATAGCTCGATATCTTCCAAGGAAAGAGTCTCCCATCCACCCAGCAACTGGTAGCAACACCCATGGTCCAGTCCACATCATGACCTGCTTTGTCGTCAGAAAGAAGATTCGCGAGGTAGTAGTGACTATAAAGCCACCAGCAGCACTTAGCAGTATGCTCCATACTAGTAAGAGCAGTATGCCTTTAGAAACTGGCTTGAAGCTTTGGCACTTTGGATTCATTTTTTGCAAGTCTGTAGTTTTGTATAAAAACCATCACTTTTATTACATAGTTGTTGTAAAATTAATGATGCTACCACCAGCTCATCCAGCGTTATGATATCTTTACTTTGTTGCAAAAGGAAACTGAAGATTGAAAATAATGTTGTGTAAGGTCATGTGCTCGACTGTGTATCTTTCATTAACGAGTTAATGTATACAGTAGTTGCATTCATTCTAAACATGTGCTTCATGTTTGAGAGATGGTTTAGCATTGTCTTGTTCCTAATCCAGTAAAGTGTCTGTCAAAGTTAATGTGATTGTTATTTTGAACGGTACAACAATACTGTGATTCCTTGATTTGACATCAAAGCAAAATTTCATAATTGTCAGCGTGTTTTAACGTCAAGCAGAAAATGCATTACAGTGCTGAATTTGATGTAGAAACGATCTTTGAATCAACATGTTGGCATACACACATATTTCTAGTCCGTTATTATACACACATGCAGTTCTATTAGGCTTTAAGACCCTTCTCAAGATGCAACTGTAATTTTACATTAGATATACTTGGACAAAAAACCAATTATGAACATAAAATCTGTTGATTAAGAGATTGTATCATCACTTCTTTTGTACATGTTAGCAGCTTCTCTCATGTACTCCTCCTCCTGGTCCAAGTATCTCTCATAGTGCTCCTCTGCTATGGCCTGTATGTTGACGTGCTTGTCCCTCTCTCTCAGCTTGTATCGCTTGGCAGCAATAGTGAAAAGGACTAGTGATAGCATTAGGAGGATTGATAGCACCAGGTAGTAGTAGAACCCACAACTAGGAGTGGCATTACTGAAGTATGCAAGAACTCGTTGTAGTCCATAAACTACTAAGCAACCAAACCCAAGAAATACTGTTGCCAGACCCATCATAACTCCTCTCATTCTGTTAGGACTCTGAGCCATAACAAACTCTAATGATGAACACAGTAAAAGTGTTTGTCCGACTCCGTTCACAATAGCTGGTATCAGTAGCCAGTAGAGTGGGATAGAGAGACTAATGTTAGCTGACCCATGGCTTGTTTCGGACTCATTAAACATACACTGTGTGTTGTTGCTGTGTAGATGCTCAATAGTATCCACAGTGAGGTTGAGTAGATTCCCAATAATTATAATAACAAGACTTGCACCTACTATTTTTAATAAACTGGGAATATGATTGTGTAGCAGTGGAAACACAATGAAGCGATAGGCTGGGATTAGGATAAGTGGTAACACAAATAGTACAAGTAATAAAAACATTTTAACCAAAATGCAAGAGATTTAGGGTTGGTACATTTATCGAAAAAGTATGGAAACAAGATTTTGAAATGAAAAGGATTGTAACAATAGCAGTGTATGCTACCTCCCTATTAAATTAACAACAACTATCAAAAGCAGTTAATTTAGGGAGGTAGCATTACACTGCTATTGTTACAATCCTTTTCATTTCAAAATCTTGTTTCCATACTTTTTCGATAAATGTACCAACCCTAAATCTCTTGCATTTTGGTTAAAATGTTTTTATTACTTGTTTCTTTTCTTTTTTATTAATGACTTAGTTGGCACTTATGCTAATACAGTGTAAAGAGCCTCTTGAACTATTTCAGCTGGCTGCATGCACTCATATGGCGATCGACTCTGCACTGCATACATTCAACACGTACCATGCAACATTAGCTAAGCTTAAGCTAGCATTCTTACAAGCCTGAACAGACAAATCCAGTGTAACCGTGATGATTTGCTCGTTGTCTGCTGTGAACACTGCTAGTGGCAGCACGGCACTCGGCACGGCACTCGGCACGGCACTCGCAATTTGTACTAAGGTGCGCTTGTATTAGAATAATTACATACACGGGCGTGCGCGAGTAGGCGTAACCTAGTAACGGAGTTCAAACAGAATGATGGAATGGAGTCTGTTATGGACCAAAAATCGCTGTTTTCCTGGAAATACTCGCTTCTGCTAGTGTTTTAGGCTTAAATAGATATCAGGTGCACTGCTCACAACGACTAGTGTAGTTTCTGTGTAGGTTTTGTCTTGAATAGCTCACTCGCCACGGCCCTAGGCTGGCTGGAGAAGAAGAAGAAGAAGAAAGAAGATGAACAAACGGGTGACCACGTGAACTCTGGTTTACCACCTTAGACCTGGTTTCTTTTGCTTCTGAAGGTCTCTTTGTAATCGCACAAATCGTGCAAGGAGCTTCACAACGTTAGATTAGCTTGAAACGCCCGTACGGCGAAGATATGGCAGTGCCGTACTTAGTGCCTCCAGGCGAGACGCCATCTTTTCATGCCCATAGCAACTGGCCTTATCGTCTTTATTAGTAGACTCATTGTAAGCGCTTACCTCATAGGATAGCCCCTAGGTAGTTAAAATACCCCTGATGTCGTCAACAGCCAAGATATACGTGAATTATTGCGTTTAGCCTAAGTGTAGCCGCCATCTTGTTTTCCGCTCAACCCTAATTTGACCCTAATTTAACCCTAATTTGACCCTAATTCAACCCTAATTTAATTCGGTCATACTTCAATTTCTCGATCTGTCTTCAGTACTGTGCTGCCATCTTTAAGCGCTAAAAATAGTATATCCTGCTAGCGACAGTTCGCTGGCAGAAAATCCAATTAAAGCTTGGGCGATTCACACTCCTACTCTTAGTAGGCGCGGTCGATTATGGACTCCTGTCAATGCTGATGACTGCTTTGACCTAACACTTAGCTATGGGAGGGGATTTCCCACTCCTAACTTCAAGAATCATTGTCAGAAATTAACATTTTGTCTTTAGTGCTGTTCCTCAAAATCACTATCAATGGAGTTAAAATTAAGAACATGCACTTTACAATTACTCAGAAACTTTTATAATCTTATACCGTAATAGATAGATTAGGTATAAAATCTGATAATTATTATGTATTAGCACCGCATTCATTGATATTTTATTTCTGATTGTCACACAAATGAACACGTACTTGATTCATCGACTTTGAAAATCAATAGTTTAGCAAGTACTAAATATAAGTTAGACGCGGAGGCCAATGGGATCTACGCTGTTTAGAAACCGAGGCAGGTTTGTTGTGACGACCGAGCATAGCGAGGTCGTTGCTAAGCCCGCCGAGGTTTCTAAACAGCGTAGATCCCATTGGCCTCGGCGTCTAACTATTTTAGAGTATAGCCACGAGTAGCTAAGCAACACTCACACGACTGATTTTGTAAACAAAGAAATGGCGTTTGTGTTTGTAAAGACGAGGCCTGCTAAAGTTGTTTGTTACTTGGCTCCGAACAGTGAAAGGGCAATCTTCGATGGTGACAACACTCAGCAGCACTTTTACACAAAATTTAAACCCAATCGAACGGTAAGCCTGTCAAGCGCCTCTAGCATTAACCTGTCCACACAGAAGCTCCTTGGGTCACCAACCATGCGCACCACATGCATATTAAAATTGCAAGCTCCACCCTGGCATTTGAAACTCCTCCCCTACCACATGCTGTGCCTGTGAGCGGACTCGATCGACTGACGATCGAAAGCGATCACCATTTCTAGTTCGCATCATGCACTCACGGTCTGCTAGTCGTCAACTAGTCGTCTACCGACTATCACAAAGAGACCTCTTGATATAGATGACAGTGACTCTCACTAGAAAGTAAAAACACTCAATTCGCAATTAACATAATATTACTATCATCATTGCTTTACTTATGTTATTTCCCGGTCAAATAAACCAATCCAATACCTGACTACTACGAGTTACCACTTGATTACTACGAGAATAGCTGGCTACTACTACGAGCTGTAGTAGCCAGTCTCTGATCAATTTCATTGGTTAAAATCATCACACTATACTCTAATTCTCTAACATAAACCTCAAAATTATAGGAAATAAAAATTACCACATACAATAGAATGATCAGTATCTCAGTTATTCCATCATGTGAGGCATCATGTAGTCCATTAATATATACACTTTTTATTGCTCATGCACTCTTGTATATCTAACCTGATGTTCTTTATTTCCTGATACCCTTGTTGATGCCGATGTTTGTTCATTGTATGCCCTTGTTACAGTCTCTCTGTCGATAGCTTCTTTGATCTGCTTGGTAATTCCCTTACCTTCTTGTGTGGGTGCTGTCATTAATTTCTGCTGTTCATTTGCATCTTGTATTTGCTGATCCACTTCCTCCAGTAATTGGTTCTCTTTTCCTGATGTTATCGCTAACACTCTTTCTGCTTCATCTTTATCTTCAAATTTCAGTTTTCTTGTAGATTCCTGGCCTTGTGTCGCAATTTCTTTTGCCACTAAGTGTGATGTGTTACAAACACATCGTCTTCTTCTATTAGCTCTTTTGCCATCACTTTGTTCTGCTTTGCCATATAATTATTTTCAAACAGTTCTTTCACCATGGTTCTCCATTGTTCTGCTGTAGTAGTCATTCTGCCAGTTATCCATTCTTTAAAGACAGGATTCAGAACATCATCTGATGCAATGTGTGATTGGAAAAGGTCTGCTAAATATGTGACATAACTTTTGCCATCTAAGGTGATGTCTTGCTGCCAATCTCTAATTTTTTTCTACTAACACTGGGTTCAGGAATTGCTCATTCTCTTTCAGAATGCCCTCCCTAGTTTTACTCAAGTGTCGTTCCACCTGAGAAAAGTTAGGACCATATTTTGTCTCTTTACTGGTACATCAAACATTTTTAAGCCTTGAGGTAATAAACCAGTTGCTGTCTTGTATGTCTTATTAGCAGACATCGCACATGTATACACGATACATGAATAAATACACGAAGAGCAAAGCTAAAAGTAGATAGATGTAGATGCACGAGGCAAAGGAAATACACAAGAAATATTTCGTGTATAACTGTTTTAGACAGCCACACCCATTTTAACATGTGGCAATCTCGAACTGGACGATTTCTGTTCGCTATTCTTGGTGTTGCGCCAATGACAAACAAAAGTTAAGTGCAATTTTGTACCAAGCATACATGAACAACGAAGGGAAAGGCTAGATTAGTGCTTGATCATGGAAAAATAACACTTTTTATGAGTTAATTTAGAATATAAAAATACATGAAAGTAGATGTGTATTTATAAGTAAATACAAGTATTTACACGGATAATATTGATAAGTAAAGTAAATAGAGAATAAAGAGAAAAAGTAGATGTGTAATGTCTGCTAATTAGGGAGACAGTGTATCAAACTTTAGTCTAGTATTTTCTGGATTTATTTCTCATACGGATGACTTGTGTAGAAACTTGTAGCATAATTATTATACAACTGATCAGCCGCAACTGATCATGTTTTTCCATCTGTTTTTCTAGTTTGGCACATTTTTGTTGACATGTACTTGGTTCTGTGTCATCATCTCCAGTGGCTTCATCGGGCTTTCTCTTTTGCTGAGCCTGCAAGATTAGTAATTTAACAATGGCTCATCAGTAAAAATTTAATAACTTTATGAAGCTGACTCTCAAGTTCCTCTATTTGACTTTGAAAATTCCGCATTTCTCTTTGAAGCCTTGTTGAGTCAGTCTGAAGTCTTGTTAATTCAGTCTGAAACGAATGGTTTTGTAGCTCAAAAGGTGCATTGTCTTCAGTCGGAGTCAATGACATTGCTACATGTGCATAAAATATTATTATCGACCATATTAATTGCCTGACGGCCTTACGTACATCTTATTAGTGGTGATGTAGTTGAGAAACCCTGTAGATGTAAAATGTAATAATATTAAACATACTAGCAGCAATGCTACATGACTGTACCTGACAATAGTTGGGCATCAACTGAAAATTACCTACTGTCACTTCTTCAACTCCTTGTTGGTTAAAAAAATCTAGGTATTTTTGGACATATACAATGGCGTCAACAGCAATTAGCTTAGGAATTCTCCAGCAAAACGTTTCTGCAGACTGATGTGGATGCTCCATTGCTGACATCTCTTTATAAAATGGTCCAAATGCTTTTCGAACCAAATCGTCCATGAGTTTTAGTTTGTTTTCTCTATCACACACTAAGCTCCTTTCAACCTTGAGTTTGACTTCATGTACATCTGGTGAAGCAGATCCTTGCACGAATAAAAATTCACGTAATGGTGTTGACTGAAGGAACTGTTCTTTCCATTGGCAATAAGTGTCAACATTATCACTCATGACTTCATTAGGGAAAACCTTCACAAGATGTTGCATCGGTGCAATATTGTATAGATTCATTGAGCTTTTCATTCGTTCGAGAATTTTTTCAGACGTGTAGTCCTCACAGTCCAAGCGAAGTGTATGTTGGAGAAAACACTTCAATTCTGTAATATCTAGTTCTTTAAGATATCCCATGACACTTGTCAGTAAGTGGCCGTACAGTCTTCTAAGATGTCTATGTTTCTCCCAGGCAGTTGTTACAGTAGTATCTACATGTCAGAACAAGTATACACAATCTGTTAACTTTGTATACCTATAATACCTTCAGCAGCAGGAGGAGGTGATAACTTTGTTATAGCACTTCTCCTAGACCTAGACTGTGTGTCTTAATGTGTGAATACACAAAGAAAAGATCATGATCAGGGAATAATAGCTACTAGGCTCATACGTATTATAGACCTCATACCTGCTTGTATTTCTTTAGCGAGCTTTTTTTCACCAATGTTCCTCAGTGCTTCACAAATCTCGTCCCATGAGTGTGTTTCTTCGTTTCTTAACCAACAAACCAGCATGTCAATTAACTTACGATAATGACTTTTGTTAGTTTCTTCAATTCCATTAAGGTCATTGGTTTCAACGTTAAGTTGTATTCCAAGCTCGTAATATCTGCTGCTTTTGCTTCGCAATTTGTTCACTACTTCACGTAATTCAAAAGGTATACATGTTGGTGAAGTACCTATAGGGGCGGCATAATTATAACTTTGTGGAATTATACATTAATAACAACTGTTATTTTACCGGTTCATAATAATTAACTTACTATTTTCTGCCATTTTTATCCGAACTGCTGGCAATGTTAACGTTTCTTGTCTTTGCAGTCAGCTCATTGGCAAGGGCAAAGCCCTGCCAGTGTAAAACTCTGTTATGACTTACAAAGCATCAATCTGTCTATTATATTAGTATACACACGTTATTCACAGTATGTTATAACATTCCAGCAGTGAATGATTATACATGTAATATAGCATTCACAATAATGAATCATTGATATAGCTGAATCATTGATACAGCTGCACATGCTGTGCTCATGGTATTAATGTTTGTAGTTGAGTTGTTTATGTTATAGATAAATTACACCTACCGCGGGTTAAGGGATATACACGAGGCGTCTAATTAATCAACTGCCTTGTGTATATCTCTTAACCAGGAGCGCATAATGAGAGAGCGACGTAATAGAGTAGGAGCGTGAAGCGCCCACGCATTTGATTAAAAATTGGAACTCCAGACATGATGGGACGTGTTACTAAGAATAGAACAATCTCGTTATACACGTACACGCGTTCGTACACAAGATGGAAGCCGAAGTGAGTACTCCTCGAAGAACGCTAGTTCATAGACTAGTGCCGCTCGCGATCACTCCCAGGCGATCGCCTCGATTGTTGGCCAAGCGCCAAGCGCCTAGCAGACGCCATCAGAGAACACGTGGCTAGCTGCTTTACTACTCGGCGTACCCGCTCGATCGTACGTACGTACGCTTGTACAGTACAACGCAATGAGTGTTCTATTCTTAGTAACACGTCCCATCATGTCTGGAGTTCCAATTTTTAATCAAATGCGTGGGCGCTTCACGCTCCTACTCTATTACGTCGCTCTCTCATTATGCGCTCCTGCTCTTAACCCATCGTAGGTGTAATTTATCTGGTTTGTACTGCAATGCGTGGGTGTCTACGCATGCGCATTCTATGCCTCGTGTGCAGCAAGATAGCTAGCTATAGCTAGGGTCTCTCTGTGCTGTGTTTTATCGAATCTACAGCTAGCTAGGAGTCCTTCTGTGGTGGCATTGTGCGTCAACACTGTGTATTCGAAGTGGCTGTTGCTGTTTGAGGGCATTATGTGCCCGTTTGTGATCCAAGAATCGCTCGCTCAAAGGCGTTGCGTGTCTAGGAGTGGAGCCAGCATTCCCGAGGCATTTTGTATTCCGAACCGTTTGGCATCGTTCGCTCAAGGTACTGTGTGCTCACGAGTGAGCTGAGCCTAGTATTGCTGTATGAAGGCATCACTCGTCTATTGCATCGTTCCTGTTGGCTAGCCATTGTGTGTCGACAAGCGCTTGGTTTTCCTGGCTAGAGGCGATCATTTGTTGAGGAACACAGAGACTTTGCATATCTCTTGAATTATATTTTTAATCTCACAACGGTACTAAGATAGCGTCTTCTTACTTCCAGAGGCGATGTGTATGGGATTTGGACACGTGACGGTGCCTTTGATCCACCCACGCATTGTAGTACAAAGTTACGTGTATGATGTGTAGTGGAGGTATACATCAGATACTAATGAATATTTATATTAAAATTAATAATCAACAAGTAATAAAAGAACATTTTAACAAAAATGCAAGAGATTTAGGGTTGGTACATGTTTAGAAAAACAAGATTATGAATAAGGAAGGAAATGAGATTTGAATAAAATATGAGTGTAACTGCTGTAGTTGTAAGGAGTTACAGTTGTAGGGAGGTAGCATTACACTGCTATTATTACAATCCTTTTTATCTTGTTTTTTTTTATTTTTCGGTACTCTTGCATTTTTACTGGCATTAGCTATTCAGAGAGGCAATTCTGTATCTATTTTTGGAACTCATGGCTGACATAGACTTTGAACTATCTTATTTTTTGCTTTACCATTGCAAGTATTAATAAATTGATAAAAAATATTCATGTCTAGGTTGTAAAACAGGGATTTCTATAGCCTATCACACGTATAGCTAACAGAACTCTTGCCTGGTCAATTCACTGTATGCTCATGATCACATGGTAAATCTTACCGAGGCCATGGGATCTTTGCTGTTTAGAAACCAGGCGGGTTTGTTGTGATGACCGAGCGTAGCGAGGCCGTTACATAACCCGGGCTGAGGTTTCTAAACCATGTAGATCCCATTGGCTGAGGCGTATAACTATTTTAGAGTATAGCCACGAGTAGCCAAGCAACACTCACACAAGGATTTTGTAAACATTGTCAGAAATTAACAATTTTTGTCTTTAGTGCTGTTCCTCAAAATCACTATCAATGGAGTTAAAATTAAGAACATACACATTGCAATTACTCAGAAACCTTCAAAATCTTATACCGAAATAGATAGATTAGATAATTATAGAATCTGATAATTATTGTGTTTTAGCAGCATCTGATAGACTGATACATTGATATTTTATTGTGATTGTCACACAAATGAGCACGTACTTTTTCATCGACTTTGAAAATAAATAATTTAGCGAGTACTAATAATTAATGAGTTTTTGTCAAAATTTCCAAATCTTGCTAGAAATGCTCCAAAAGTGTTAGAAATGAACTCTAAGTGTTGTAATTTGAGGTAGTTTCTGAAAGAAATAGAGGTGGAAGGATTTTAAGGTGGTTATCCAGCATAAACCTCAAAATTATAGGAAATAAAAAATTATCATGTACAATAGAATGATCAGTATGTCAGTTATTCCATCATACAAGGCATCATATAGCTCTATTTGCTAGCTCAGTGCTAGCTGGTTGGTAATCTAATAGACATGCCCGTGCTGTTTGTGTGTGGTGTTCCTGGTACAGTACCAGCCAGTGAGCACAACAATGGCTGCCACTGCACTACACTGGGTTGTGTTGGGACTATCATTCACTTTCAGAATAACAACAATTCCATGAGTCACGCTTATTGAATCTGTTAATAAAAATATGAAAACAATGTTGTGATTGCACTCATGATGCCTCTCTCTCTCCCTCTCTCTCTCTCCCTCTCTCTCTCTCTCTCCCTCTCTCTCTCTCTCTCCCTCTCTCTCTCTCCCTCTCTCTCTCCCTCTCTCTCTCCCTCTCTCTCTCTCTCCCTCTCTCTCTCCCTCTCTCTCTCCCTCTCTCTCTCCCTCTCTCTCTCTCTCCCTCTCTCTCTCTCCCTCTCTTCCTTGCCTCCCTCTCTCTCTTCCTCCCTCCCTCCCTCCCTCCCTCCCCCTCTCTCCCTCTCTCCCTCCCTCCCTCCCTCCCTCTCTCCCTCCCTCTCTCCCTCCCTCTCTCCCTCCCTCTCTCCCTCCCTCCCTCTCTCTAGGTTATCTTCCAGCTCACTCCTACTCACAGCAGCACTATCCTATCCCTTCTCATCATATCCCTCCTCCTCCTCCTCCCCCACCTCCCAGTGCTGCTAGCGGAGGACAACAAAAACAACCTTACCTACCACCGGGTGAGTGACCCTCTGTAACACACACTGTGCCTTGGGGCCGGAACTGTGCCACACTTTATGATCAAATTTCCAACACAACCTAACCATGTGGACAGTGCCCCACCTATGGTCCTATGGGGTGTCATGATGGTCCTATAGTAGGGGCCCACCTATGGGGTGTCATGATGGTCCTATGGTAGGGGCCCACCTATGGTCCTATGGGGTGTCATGATGCCTAGTGCAGTTGTACCTCACTTCAGTTAGTGTTCATATTGATAGAGATTTGCATCCGGCCCGGCCCGGTAGTGAGCCGTCGACCCGGCCCGGTGGTGAGCCTGCTTATTGCTCAGGTTAATGACTTTCTGTGGACGTATTTCCTTATGTGGGCATATAGTGTGTGTTAGATTATATGATAGTTGGAGTGTGTAGTGGTGTATTACATGTAGACTGGTGTATAGAGCTGTAGGTGGCGTTTCCTGGTAGTAATCATGACAGCACCAACAGCAGCAGTGTCCTGATGATGGCTGGTGTCATGATGGTTAATCTGTCTATGATAATGTAGCTATAGATCGTACCATCTGTGCATAGATGACAATAGATGCTGTCAGTACACCCTCTCCTGTATTGATCCCTGTGTGAGTGCCTGGGTTATGCACAACATGGATTTCACTGGAAATATATTATAATACTGATCTTCATAGCAACATGAAGGAGGTTGCCTGGGCGCGTTCTGAGTATTATATTATGTTACAGCGCCTGGTGTCTGCATACCTTAGTCTACTGACTACTGGTTGGTTAGTGATCTCATTATAGGATAGTGTGATGGATTAGAATACACTGGAGTCCACTAAGTGTTGACCCTTCACAAGTGGCCGGGCAACTATTGTTGCTTAGCCAGTTTGACGTCACAGGAAGTGGGCATCAAATTTTGAATATAGGTTTGCTGATGGGCGAAATACAAAAATGTAGGGCCAGTGGGTCCATGGTGAGGGGTGGAGCTCTGCCTAGCAGAGTGATGGCACGAGAACCCAGCACCACTGGGTCTCCTGGGGCCTCTTGACATAAGAAGCAGCCAAACATGCACTAAATTTGTCTCACACATGCTGTTTTGACCAAAGAAGCGGTTTTTTGCTCCAGTGAGAGTGATTTTTAGCACATGACAGATGGTACATGTAGATCGTCAAGTGGGCATGGCTAACTGCATTGACAACAGGCCCACGCATTGTGCAAGTTGATTTTGCTTATTAACAGTGATCACAGCACTGATTTGTCTGTCTAATGGTTGCAGAAACAGAGGCTAGAATTGCTGTCTGCACTTGAGGGTTAATACATTTTGCCCTGTTTCATCTTAGTACATGTATCGTTCTTGATAGAGCCTTCAATTGAATGGCTCAATGCAAAAAGGGGATAAGTGACAATGTTTTCAAATTTGATATTTTACTACAGATTTGTAGCCTTATCCTTCGTCTTTCTTTGTGCAAAGTGTCATAGGATTCTGTTGCTTCACTGATCTACTGCAAAGCTATTTAATAGCATAACTGGGCGTTATTTAGAATCTGTGTATTTATAGCAATAGCTAAATATAGCAATCAAAAATACTTAAACTTTAACCCCTTTTTTCTCAAAATAATAAAATTGGTACTTATCCGCTATGAACATAAAATCTGTTGATTAAGAGATTGTATCATCACTTCTTTTGTACATGTTAGCAGCTTCTCTCATGTACTCCTCCTCCTGGTCCAAGTATCTCTCATAGTGCTCCTCTGCTATGGCCTGTATGTTGACGTGCTTGTCCCTCTCTCTCAGCTTGTATCGCTTGGCAGCAATAGTGAAAAGGACTAGTGACGGTATTAGGAGGATTGATAGCACCAGGTAGTAGTAGAACCCACAACTAGGAGTGGCATTACTGAAGTATGCAAGAACTCGTTGTAGTCCATAAACTACTAAGCAACCAAACCCAAGAAATACTGTTGCCAGACCCATCATAACTCCTCTCATTCTGTTAGGACTCTGAGCCATAACAAACTCTAATGATGAACACAGTAAAAGTGTTTGTCCGACTCCGTTCACAATAGCTGGTATCAGTAGCCAGTAGAGTGGGATAGAGAGACTAATGTTAGCTGACCCATGGCTTGTTTCGGACTCATTAAACATACACTGTGTGTTGTTGCTGTGTAGATGCTCAATAGTATCCACAGTGAGGTTGAGTAGATTCCCAATAATTATAATAACAAGACTTGCACCTACTATTTTTAATAAACTGGGAATACGATTGTGTAGCAGTGGAAACACAATGAAGCGATAGGCTGGGATTAGGATAAGTGGTAACACAAATAGTATTATTATGTTATACTGCAAGTTAAGGAATTTGTAGGCATTTATCGTGGAATTTATAGAGGCTCCAAGCATGTTTAAGAGCAATGGTAGTAGTCTAAAGATTGTCTTAACATCCTCCACTTCCTCTTCTGTGAATGGTCCACCAAATTTGTGTTTGCCATAGTCCAAACGTGATGGTTCTTCCTCGTCTATGTAGGTGAAGGCACTGCGGTGCTCAGGGTACTTGGTTTTACGAGCATAGTTGAGCACTTTGAAAATGGTCTTGAAAGGACTGCTACTCTTGTAGTGGATATCAAGCCATTTGTGACACAGACAGTCTGTTATTAGAACCGATGATAAACAGAGAAATGTGACCGGATCTGGGAAAATGAACCTTAAGGGGATTTGTCGTAAATGGAAATAACGCAAAATATTCAGCACTTTGAATATCGTCAGCATCAATGTGGATGCAGAAATGATAAGTACTATCCTTGTTCTTTTGAATACAAAAGTGGTTTTTGACCCAAAAAGTCAAATTACCATGAATATCATGCGTTACTTTCGTCTACTAGAGGTCCCCTTAAGGTTCATTTTCCCAGATCCGGTCACAAATATGATCGTCAGACTAATCACTATAAGATTTTGCTGCAATTGTTCGATGGGAATTATTGGAATGAAATATGGTATTGAGACTCCAAGTGAAAATGACCAGTAGTACCACTGGACTATAGCACTGATGTCATCAGCTGAGGCTCCAATCATCTGGTCTATTATGAATGGCAGCATATTTGTATAAAAATTTCCCGCACTGCATACATTCACGAGCATGTAGAGATATAGTACAGTAACAATAATTATTGGTGCTGGAGTCCAGTTGAACTTCAACATGACAGTAGCACACAAGAGAATCAATAATGACAGCATGGTTACGAAGACACCAACTACAATAGCTCTATATCGTCCAAGGAAGGAGTCTCCCATCCACCCAGCAACTGGTAGCAATACCCACAGTCCTATCCATACCGTGATCTGCTTTGTCAGCTGAAAAACAATTTGTGTGGTAGTAGTGAGTATGAAGCCACTAGCAGCACTTAACAGTATGCTCCATACTAGCAAGAGCAGGATACCTTTAGAAACTGGCTTGAAGCTTTGGCACTTTGGATTCATTTTGCAGCAACTCTGTCATTGCATGGCATTAACTCTCAATCACCAATATCGAGATATTGTTGTTTATTAATTATTTTTATTCTGTGCTGCCATCATGGTTATGATAATCATGTCTTTGTTACAAAAGGAAGTTGAATATTGGCAATTGTGCTGTTATTCAAAGCAGGTCATGTGACGTGTCTGTATTCTTCATTATTTTGCTACTCAATATGTAAACGAGGACACTATGTACACAATGAATGTAGCTATAGATGTATTATTTTATGTGCAAGGGCTGGTTTGAGCATATAAGAGAAAGAAGTGCTCAACTCTCATTATTTCACGTAATGATAACCAGTCTGCTACCATGCTGTTTGTATGCGGCCTCCTGACTACTACAATGGCTCGATATCTTCCAAGGAAAGAGTCTCCCATCCACCCAGCAACTGGAAGCAACACCCATGGTCCAGTCCACATCATGACCTGCTTTGTCATCAGGAAGAATATTCGTGTGGTAGTAGTGACTATATATAAAGCCACCAGCAGCACTTAGCAGTATGCTCCATACTAGCAAGAGCAGTATGCCTTTAGAAACCGGCTTGAAGCTTTGGCACTTTGGATTCATTTTTTGCAAGTCTGTAGTTTTGTGTAAAATCCATCACTTTTATTTGATAGTTGTTCGGCGAGTTGTAAAATTAATGATGCTACAACCAGCTCATCCAACCATGTGCCGCCATCATTGTTATGATATCTTTACTTTGTTACAAAAGGAAACTGAAGATTGAAAATAATGTTGTGTAACTTTTCCTGTTCACAAAGCAGGTCATGTGCTTGACTGTGTATCTTTGATTTACCTCTTTGATTCTTTGATTTTGACATAAAAGCAAATTTCACAGGAAAATAAAAAGATTTCTATCGAAATCAAAAGGATGTAGGGTTGTGAAGATAGTGAAATCTACCACTGGTCCACAATGCAATCTAACAAGGAACAATCATGGAATGGTAACACGATTGACTTGCTAACAGACCATAGATCCCTACATCAGTGGCTGCTGTGGTTGGCTATAGCTAATTCAGCTAGTTGCTGTTGACTGACACCAGACATGCATTAAATTGAATTGGATTCAGTTTGTGACAAAATAACTCTTGATCTTATGTACAGCCACTGATGTAGGGATCTATGGTCTGTTAGCAAGTCAATCGTGTTACCATTCCATGATTGTTCCTTGTTAGATTACATTGTGGACCAGTGGTAGATTTCACAACCCTACATCCTTTTGATTTCGATAGAAATCTTTTTAGTTTCTTTAATAAGTAGTGACTTCATTGTGTCAGTCATTTTATGCAGAATCATTTTATTCTGTCCAAGTCAATTTTATTACTAATCCCGTCCTTGCCTTTACATGTATCTTCGTCATAATGTAAGAAAAAGTTGAGTTTAATCACATTTTCAAAAGACATTTTTAATAACATGAAAATGAGTACATATAGACATACACGGGTTTGCTAGTTTTTCTAACATGATAGTAGTAGTCTGCGATAGGCTGGGATTAGGAGAATAGGTAGTAAAGTATTGATGGAACAAAATGGTAGGATCAGAGATAGCGTAGATTTGTCTACAGTGTGCACTTTGAAAGCACTATCTGCAACAAATGTACTGATACAGCGGTAGCATCCCAAAGATGGTCTTAACAACCTCTTCTGTGAATGGTCCACCAAATCTAAGTTTGCGATAGTCCAAACGTGATGGTTCTTCCTCGTCTATGTAGGTGAAGGCACTGCGGTGCTCAGGGTACTTGGTCTTACGAGCATTTTGAAAAAGGGACTGTTACTCTTGTAGTGGATATCAAGCCATTTGTGACATAGACAGTCTGTTATTAGAACCGATGATAAACAAAGAAACACCATCACGAGACAAATGACTAGGCGATTCTTTAATCGATCTATTGGAAAGAACAGAAGGAAAGTATGCGAGGTGATCCCAAGTGAAATTGACATAATGACCACTCACTGATGTCATCAGCTGAGGCTCCTATTATTAATTTTAATCTATCATGTATTAAAATTACAAAATAACAAATACAGTTACATCTGTAATAATTATAGTATAACAATAGTTATTCCAAGTTGCTAGTATGCACTGTATACAGTAGTTAGTTTGAAGACCTCATCAATTTGTTTTTGTACATGTTAGCAGCTTCTCTCATGTACTCCTCCTCCTGGTCCAAGTATCTCTCATAATGCTCCTCTGCTATGGCCTGTATGTTGACGTGCCTGTCCCTCTCTCTCAGCTTGTATCGCTTGGCAGCAATAGTGAACAGGACTAGTGACAGTATTAGGAGGATTGATAGCACCAGGTAGTAGTAGAACCCACAACTAGGAGTGGCCGCATTACTGAAGTGTCCAAGAATATATTCTAGTCCAGAAAGGGCTAAACAACCAAACCCTAGAAATACTGTTGCCAGTCCCATCATAACTCCTCTCATTCTGTTAGGACTCTGAGCCATAACAAACTCTAATGACGAACACACTACAAATGTTTGTCCAACTCCGCTCACACTAGCTGATATCAGTAGCCAGTGGAGTGGGATAGAGAGACTGTTAGCTGACCCATGGCTTGTGTCACTAAACATACACTGTGTGTTGTTGCTGTGTAGATGCTCAAAAGTATCCACAGTGAGGTTGAGTAGATTCCCAACAAGCATAATAACAAGACCTGCTCCTACTCTCTTTATTAAACTGGGAATACGATTGTGTAGCAGTGGAAGCACAATGAAACGATAGGCTGGGATTAGGAGAAGTGGTAACAAGTATCCTATTATAATATCATAATGTAAATCTACATGTAATATGGTTGATACATGTTTGTAGTCGTGTATTTTGGAATTGATACTGATAGAAGCTCCAAAACTGCTAAGAAAAAACGGCAGCAGTCTAAACAATGTCTTAACATCCTCCACTTCCTCTTCTGTGAATGGTCCTCCAAATTTGTTTTTGCCATAGTCCAAACGTGATGGTTCTTCCTCGTCTATGTAGGTGAAGGCACTGCGGTGCTCAGGGTACTTGGTCTTACGAGCATAGTTGAGCACTTTGAAAATAGTCTTGAAGGGACTGCTACTCTTGTAGTGGATATCAAGCCATTTGTGACACAGACAGTCTGTTATTAGAACTGATGATAAACAGAGGAATATCATTGTGAGGGAAATTACTAAAACAGTATATTGCTGCAATTGTTCAATGGGAAGTGATGCAACGAAATATGATACTGATATTCCAAGTGATAACGACCAATATGACCACTGGACTATAGCACTGATGTCATCAGCTGAGGCTCCTATCATTTGGTCTATTATAAATGGCAGTGTATTTGCGTAGACATTTCCCATACTACATACAATCACGAACATGTAGAGATATAGTACAGTAGCAATTGCTGGTATTGGAGTCCAGTTGAACTGCAGCATGACAGTAGCACACAACAATATTAAGAATGACAGCATTGTAGCAAAGACTCCAACTACAATAGCTCGATATCTTCCAAGGAAAGAGTCTCCCATCCACCCAGCAACTGGTAGCAACACCCATGGTCCAGTCCACATCATGACCTGCTTTGTCGTCAGGAAGAATATTCGGGTGGTAGTAGTGACTATAATGCCACCAGCAGCACTTAGCAGTATGCTCCATACTAGCAAGAGCAGTATGCCTTTAGAAACTGGCTTGAAGCTTTGGCACTTTGGATTCATTTTTTGCAAGTCTGTAGTTTTGTGTAAAACCATCACTTTTATTTAAATTTGATCGTTGTTTGTAAAATGATGCTACAACCAGCTAATCCAGCCATATGCCGCTATGATAATTATATTTACTTTGTTACTGCCTTGAAGCTTTGCCACTTTGGATTCATTTTCTGCAAGTCGTATAAAAACCGTCACTTTGTTGTAAATTTATAATGCTACAACTAGCTCATCCAACCATGTGCCGCCATCGTTGTTATGATATCTTTGCTTTGCTACAAAAGGAAACTGAAGATTGAATATAATGTTGTGTAACTTTTCCTGTTCACAAAGCAGGTCATGTGCTTGACTGTGTATCTTTGATTTACCTCTCAATAGGCGAACTATTAATGTAAAGAAAATAAAAAGATTTCTAACGAAACCAAAAGGATGTAGGGACTCAAACTATAGATGCTCAAATCAGACCGTACCTCATCGACTGTTTTTTTGTTTTGTTGTTGTTGTTTTGTTTTGTTTTCTTTGGCTGTCTCACATGTTGAGGCTAGACCATCAGTGCTTAACTATCTAACTGTATGTCATTATCATCACTACTGTACAGAGACATTACACCTTGCATTAGCATTTTGCTATTTTGTGTTGTGTCTATAATTATTATAAAAAAAAAAAAAAAAAAAAAAAAAACAAGGAGCAAGCATGGAATGGTAACACGATTGACTTGCTAACAGACCATAGATCCCTACATCAGTGGCTGCTGTGGCCTGACTATAGCTAGTTCAGCTAGTTGCTGTTGACTGACACCTGACGTGCATTGAACTGAACTTTTGACAAAAATGATCTTATGTACAGCCACTGATGTACAGCCTCGAACCATGCTCTATTCATTTGTGTGGGCGGGAAAAGATTAAAAGAGCTACACAAAATTAAAAGAGCCTGGTTCGAGGCTAATAGCAACATGCATCATAAAATGTCCTCTACCTTTAGTTTCTTATACACTTCTGCAAAAATTAGAGCTTCTTGGTTGTATTGTGATCTACACAATAATTATTATTAAAAGCCATTGCTTCAGATACTTGTGAATTAATCGTTTTCTGTGAGTATTGAACAAATGGTAGACACAAACACTACTTTGACTATAGTTCAATGAGCAAACTGATCTGTCCATTATAGTGGTTTACTAAATCTAGTACACATTTTTAATAACCACTTACACTGTAGTATCATGTGTACATTAATTGTGCTACATGCATGTTCTAGTGTTCTACACATTAGGATGTAGTGCCTTTCCTGTGTTTACTGACTGTCTTGTAAAAGTTGTTATAGGCATTTCAGCTGTTGTGGTAACTTTTATTCTAAGAACAGTGATTTTGTCATTTTACTATCTTTATAATTATGTCCATAGAGTACACAATGTTCCTGTGACTATTTATAAATATTAACTTTTGTCAAAAAAGGCTTTTTAATATTAAACCTTTCGATGTGAAGTTGTCAATATTCATGCTGCAATTGTTGAATAATTTGTTACTTGTTTATGCATTCATAATAAACACTCTTATTGACAAAAGACAATCTTAGTAATCTATATTATTTGTTAGACATATTTTCTTTGTACATGTTAGCAGCTTCTCTCATGTACTCCTCCTCCTGGTCCAAGTATCTCTCATAATGCTCCTCTGCTATGGCCTGTATATTGACGTGCCTGTCCCTCTCTCTCAGCTTGTATCGCTTGGCAGCAATAGTGAACAGGACTAGTGACAGTATTAGGAGGATTGATAGCACCAGGTAGTAGTAGAACCCACAACTAGGAGTGGCATTACTGAAGTGTGCAAGAACTTGTTCCAGACCATAATGTACTAAAGACCCAAGCCCAAGCAACTCTATAGCAAAACCCATCATAACTCCTCTCATAGTGTTAGGACTCTGAGCCATAATGAATTCTAATGATGAGCACACTGCAAGTGCTTGTCCAAATCCAATCACAGTAGCTGGTATCAGTAGCCAGTAGAGTGAGATAGAGAGACTGTTAGCTGACCCATGGCTTGTGTCACTAAACATACACTGTGTGTTGTTGCTGTGTAGATGCTCAATAGTATCCACAGTGAGGTTGAGTAGATTCCCAATAAGCATAATAACAAGACCTGCTCCTGCTCTTTTTATTAAACTGGGAATACGATTGTGTAGCAGTGGAAACACAATGAAACGATAGGCTGGAATTAGGAGAAGTGGTAACAAATTATTGATTACATTCTGTAAATCACTTGTGCTTGATAATAACATTGTTGAAGAGAATTTGTTCTCTTTATGTATGATTGATTTAAAATTGATGGAAACCCCAAGAATGCTTATAAATAACAGCAGCAACCTAAACATTGTCTTAACATCCTCCACTTCCTCTTCTGTGAATGGTCCACCAAATTTGTGTTTACCATAGTCCAAACGTGATGGTTCTTCCTCGTCTATGTAGGTGAAGACACTGCGATGCTCAGGGTACTTGGTTTTACGAGCATAATTGAGCACTTTGAAAATAGTCTTGAAAGGACTGCTACTCTTGTAGTGGATATCAAGCCATTTGTGACACAGACAGTCTGTTATTAGAACTGATGATAAGCAGAGAAATACTATTGTGAAGGAAATCATTGTAAGATTTAATTTGTCTATAGGCAGAAATATGAAATACTGCGAAGACAGTCCAAGTGAAAATGACCAGTAGTACCACTGGACTATAGCACTGATGTCATCAGCTGAGGCTCCTATCATCTGGTCTATTATGAATGGTAGTATATTTATATTGAAGCTACCTGTACTGCATGTAGTTATTAGCATGTAGACACACAGTATAACAATTGCTGGTATTGGAGTCCAGTTGAACTGCAGCATGACAGTAGCACACAATAGAATCAAGAATGACAGCATTGTTAGAAGAACTCCTGCAGTTATAGCCCAATATCTTCCGAGGTAAGAGTCTCCTATCCACCCAGCGACTGGTAGCAATACAGCTGTTACTGAATATGTAATGAGGACATGCTGTTGCTTGATGTTCACAAGAAGCAGTTGGATAACAATGACGAGACTAATAGCAACATGCATCAGTATGGTCCACACCAGCAATAGCAGTATACTCCTAGTAGGTGACTTGAGTCGTCTGCTCATTGTATCCATCTTCTTTCTTGCTAGCTTGTACGTGTAGTGTAGTTGGTAAAGAGGGTTCGTTTTATGATTATATCTGGAACTATACTTAGATAACAAACCAATAGTGTTTTATAATAACATTTGCTTGATTAACATAACATGTCTTCCACCTTTAGTTTCTTATACACTTCTGCAAAAATTAGAGCTTTTAAGTTATATTTTGATCTACACAATGATAATATTAAAGAAATTAAAAAGATTTCTATCGAAATCAAAAGGATGTAGGGTTGTGAAATCTACCACTGGTCAACAATGTAAACTAACAAGGAACAAGCATGGAATGGTAACACGATTGACTTGCTAACAGACCATAGATCCCTACATCAGTGGCTGCTGTAGTTGACTATAGCTAGTTCAGCTTGTTGCTGTTGACTGACACCTGACGTGCATTCAGCTTGTGACAGCTTATGTACAGCCACTGATGTAGGGATCTATGGTCTGTTAGCAAGTCAATCGTGTTACCATTCCATGCTTGTTCCTTGTTAGTTTACATTGTTGACCAGTGGTAGATTTCACAACCCTACATCCTTTTGATTTCGATAGAAATCTTTTTAATTTCTTGTTTGTGTCCTTTTTTCTTTCTCAGTGAAGTGCAGTTCAATATCATGCAATTGCTGTGCCATCTTTGTCTCCACCATTGGTTTGGTTTTCCTGTTGTTGATGGCTTTTCTTTATTATTAACAATTTTAAACTTGTAGCTAAATAATTCTTATGCTGTAGATATCAGCTCGCCTACGCATGCATGAATACAGTGCATACGAGCCCTGCCCACACTTGTTTACGGCGGTTATAATTATCTGGCAAGGCAGAATGGTGATTCTGCGCTTGCTAGCTTACCGTTCTTCGAAGACTCGGTCTCTAGACAACTATGTGTTCTCCGTGATCTATACGGCGTGGCGATACTCAAGCTTGCATGTGCTTGGTCACGTGTGCTAACCACAGCTTGGTCACGTGCGTATTGCGCAATCACTATAATTATTAATGGCGTCTAACACTTAGCTGACTATGGTAGGGTCCGCAATGGAAAAATAAAAAGTTAGAGAATCTAGCCTTTACTGCAGTTACAAACAACACTATATACGTAACAAACAACTGCATATTCAAATCTCTGAAATCGTTGCTCGTTGCTCTGCAATCGCTAGCTGAAATCGGCAACTTTCGTGACCTTTGACCTTGGGGTTAAATAATGGTGCATTCTCGACTCTTCGCGACAGTTAGCAGTCAGCGCTCTGTTTGTGCGTGCTTAGTACCGTCTCGGCAGTTCTTGCAACAGCTCAGATTGGCAGGCTTACCTCCCCAAATAAGCGTTTCAGGACTATCAATGACTCGCGATTCCAACATATTTGGGCTTTACTTTTTGTGACATTGAACAGACAGATCCCTACCAGTATTTTCTGATAGTACTAAGCCTAAGCACTGTATAAAACAAATTTCAGCCGAAATGCTTACTGTTTGCCATCTGGCTGAAAAGGCTCAAAATATTAACCGTAATACAGAGAACCATGACCATAAACGCGGCATCACCAGCACAAAACTAGCATTAAAGGAAAGATCTCCAACCGTAGCATCCGTTGCAAGTACAATCGGCAGCCACACGCAACTTTTGAGCCTGTATTTTCGAGAAGAAAAATAGTGCTTTTGGTGGGCGTGGTTCTAGTTTGATGTGTTGGCCACGCCCCCATGAGAGCACTATTTTTCTTCGCGAAAATGCAGGCCCAAAGTAGCGTGTGACTGCTGGTTGTACTTGCAACGGATGCTACGGTTGGAGATCTTTCCTTTAAGGCTAGTTTTGTGCTGGTGATGCCGCGTTTATGGTCATGGTTCTCTGTATTACGGTTAATATTTTGGGCCTTTTCAGCCAGATGGCAAACAGTAAGCATTTCGGCTGAAATTTGTTTTATGCAGTGCTTAGGCTTAGTACTATCAGAAAATACTGGTAGGGATCTGTCTGTTCAATGTCACAAAAAGTAAAGCCCAAATATATTGGAATTGCGAGTCATTGCTAGTCCTGAAACGCTTATTTGGGGAGGTAAGCCTGCCAATCTGAGCTATTGCAAGAACTGCCGAGACGGTACTAAGCACGCACAAACAGAGCGCTGACTGCTAACTGTCGCGAAGAGTCGAGAATGTACCATTATTTAACCCCAAGGTCAAAGGTCACAAAAGTTGCCGATTTCAGCTAGCGATTGCAGAGCAACGAGCAACGATTTCAGAGATTTGAATATGCAGTTGTTTGTTACGTATATAGTGTTGTTTGTAACTGCAGTAAAGGCCAGATTCTCTGACTTTGTATTTTTCCATTGCGGACCCTAACTATGGATCACGATCGAGAAGTCGCGGAATTTATATCGCCGTTTCGCTAAAAACTAAGTTCAAAAGGCACATGCCAGGAGAATTTCACGACTGTTCGTGGGTGTTTTGGTCTCGGCACTGCTCACGTAAAGGTGCTAGGCGAGTGGAAGAAAGAAAGAAGAAAGAAAGAAAGAAAGAAAGAAGAAAACGAAGATGACGAAACTCGATTTTCACCGTTTCCAGGTTCGTCACTTTAGTAACAATCTCGAGCAATCTCCTTGCTACTGTAAGATGGGGCAACGCCAGATAGCGGATTTAAGTGTCTTTGGACGTATAAAATTCATCACCAGGCGCAATATCAGCGTTTGAACGCTAATACATTGTATGTAGCCGCCATCTTGTTTTCTCGTTCAACCCTACATAGGGAGACACTACCGTGTCTCCCTAATAAAAGCCATTGCTTCAGATACTTGTGAATTAATCGTTTTCTATGAGTACTAGTTCAATGAGTCTCTGCAATCTGATTTATCCATTAGAGGTTTACTAAATCTAGTACTTGTAGACATTTTTAATAACCACTTAGTATCATGTGTACATTGCCCTACACATGTTCTAGTGTTCTACACATTGTAATGTAGTGCCTTTCCTGTGTTTACTGACTGTTTTGTAAAAGTTGTTATAAGCATTTCAGTTGTTGTGGTAACTTTTATTCTAGGAATAATGATTTTGGTCATTAATTTTTACAATACTTTTTTATATGCCCGTAGGTATACAATGTTCCTGTGACTGTTTATAACTATTACATTTCGTCAAACAGCATTTTATTATTATCGATGTGAAGTTGTCAATATTCATGCGGTTATTATCAAATTTATTACTTGTTTATGCATTCATAATAAACACTCTTAATGCCGACAAAAGACAATCTTAGTAATCTTTTTTATTTGTTAGACATCTTTTCTTTGTACATATTAGCAGCTTCTCTCATGTACTCCTCTTCCTGGTCCAAGTATCTCTCATAATGCTCCTCTGCTATGGCCTGTATGTTGACGTGCCTGTCCCTCTCTCTCAGCTTGTATCGCTTGGTAGTAATAGTGAACAGGACTAGTGACAGTATTAGGAGGATTGATAGCACCAGGTAGTAGTAGAACCCACAACTAGGAGTGGCATTGGCGAAATGTTTTAAAATTTTTACAAGTCCATAGCTCATGAAGTGACCGGATCCATTTAACACAGTTGCCAGACCCATCATAACTCCTCTCATTCTGTTAGGACTCTGAGCCATAACAAACTCTAATGACGAACAAATCACGAGTACGTATCCAATTCCTATCGCTATCTCTGATATCAGTAGCCAGTAGAATATGATAGAGAGACTGTTAGCTGACCCTTGGCTTGTGTCACTAAACATACACTGTGTGTTGTTGCTGTGTAGTTGCTCAATAGTATCTACAGTGAGGTTGAGTAGATTCCCAATAAGCATAATAACAATACCTGCTCCTGCTCTTTTTATTAAACTGGGAATACGATTGCGTAGCAGTGGAAACACAATGAAACGATAGGCTGGGATTAGGAGAATAGGTAGTAGAATATTGGTCATAAATTGTAAATCGGCTGGTTCATTTACAAATTTAATTAGTGATTGTTTGTTCTCAAAAAGTTTAGAATTGATAAATACTCCAAGGGTGCTTAGAAACAGCGTTAACAGTCGAAAGATTGTCTTAACATCCTCCACTTCCTCTTCTGTGAATGGTCCTCCAAATTTGTGTTTGCCATAGTCCAAACGTGATGGTTCTTCCTCGTCTATGTAGGTGAAGGCACTGCGGTGCTCAGGGTACTTGGTCTTACGAGCATAGTTGAGCACTTTGAAAATAGTCTTGAAGGGACTGCTACTCTTGTAGTGGATATCAAGCCATTTGTGACACAGACAGTCTGTTATTAGAACTGATGATGAACAAAGAATTACTATTGTGAAAGTAATCATTATAAGATTCAATTTGCTTATAGGCAAAGATCCAAAAATATATTGTGAAGATATTCCAAGTGAATATGCCCAGTAGTACCACTGGACTATAGCACTGATGTCATCAGCTGAGGCTCCTATCATTTGGTCTATTATGAATGGTAGCATATTTATTACGAAGCTTCCCATACTGCATGTAGACACGAGCATGTAGACACACAATAATGCAATTGCTGGTATTGGAGTCCAGTTGAACTGCAGCATGACAGTAGCACAGAATAGAATCAAGAATGACAGCATGGTAGCAAAGACACCAACTACAATAGCTCGATATCTTCCAAGGTAAGAGTCTCCCATCCACCCAGCAACTGGTAGCATCACCCACAGTACTGAATACATAATGAGGATATATGGAGGCGTATGATCCATGAATAGCAGTTGAAAATCAGTGATTAGAAGACCAATAGTAACACGTAATAATACCGTCCACACTAGCAACAGCAGTATACTCTTGGAAAATGGCTTACAAATTTTATTCTTTGTATCCATTTCGTTTTGTGAGCTAGTAACATGTAGCTACAGAACCATAAACCATTCTTATAAGCATGGTTTTATCTGGAAGTTGTTTGTGGAACTAACTATATACTCCATTTGAGTACATTGTGCCTTCAATAGTGATGTTGATAAATTGAGCATAATGAGTTAGAATAACAAAAAGCTTTACAAAATAAATCAATTGAAATGGAAAAAAAGCATAATACGCAATCAAGAGTTGATGCGATAATACATGCAGTGTAAAGGATCGATTATATGTCCAGTTAATCTAGACTTCATCTTTCTATAATGGTTGCTGCATGTACAGTACGCGATAAAAATAATGTGCTTTTTAATGAATGTACTTCACTGACTGACTGGCTTGTAAGACTGTTGACAGTAGCAGCTCATGCAGCTGTTGTTTTATATACCCAGAAAGCATACATTGTTGTATGTGTGCTTGAAGTGTTTTGTATGCTGTCGTTCATAGTAATTGACATAAGTGCATGAGCATCGACCATCTTGATAACTATACGTACCATGTGCTCCCAGTAACTCTTTATGATGTGTAGACTGTTACTTCGTGTTACACGTATTGTAGTTCTGTTATGATACACACATTATAGATTAGTTCTGTTATGATACACACATAAACTTCTGTTATGATACACTCCATTATAGTTCTGTTATGATACACACATATTGTTCTGCTAGGCTTTAAGACCCTTCTCGTGCATGATGTAACTGTAAAAATACATTAGGACATAAATGAACATAAAATCTGTTGATTAAGAGATTGTAGCATCACTTCTGTTGTACATGTTAGCAGCTTCTCTCATGTACTCCTCCTCCTGGTCCAAGTATCTCTCATAATGCTCCTCTGCTATGGCCTGTATGTTGACGTGCCTGTCCCTCTCTCTCAGCTTGTATCGCTTGGCAGCAATAGTGAACAGGACTAGTGACAGTATTAGAAGGATTGATAGCACCAGGTAGTAGTAGAACCCACAACTAGGAGTGGCATTACTGAAGTGTTCAAGAACTTGTTCTAGTCCATAGTGTACAAGGCTCCCGAATTCGAACAAAACTACTCCCAGACCCATCATAACTCCTCTCATTCTGTTAGGGCTCTGAGCCATAACAAACTCCAATGATGAACACAATACAAGCAACTGGCCAATTCCAATCACAGTAGTTGATGTCACTAACCAGTAGAGTGGGATAGAGAGACTGTTAGCTGACCCATGGCTTGTGTCACTAAACATACACTGTGTGTTGTTGCTGTGTAGATGCTCAATAGTATCCACAGTGAGGTTGAGTAGATTCCCAATAAGCATAATAACAAGACCTGCTCCTACTCTTTTTATTAAACTGGGAATACGATTGTGTAGCAGTGGAAATACAATGAAACGATAGGCTGGGATTAGAAGAATAGGCAAGATACCAGTGATAATTTGTTGCATAATAGCAGTGTTTGTTACTACTAGTACTGGTGACAATTTGTTTTCGGCAATTTTTACGGTGACATGAGCTCCAAAAATGCTTAGAAACAACGGCAGCAGTCTAAAGATTGTCTTAACATCCTCCACTTCCTCTTCTGTGAATGGTCCACCAAATTTGTGTTTGCCATAGTCCAAACGCGATGGTTCTTCCTCGTCTATGTAGGTGAAGGCACTGCGGTGCTCAGGGTACTTGGTCTTACGAGCATAGTTGACCACTTTGAAGATAGTCTTGAAGGGACTGCTACTCGTGTAGTGGATATCAAGCCATTTGTGACACAGACAGTCTGTTATTAGAACTGATGATAAGCAAAAAGTTACTACAGCTGGGGAAATCACTTTTATAAGATATTCCTTCAAGAGCAGAATAAAGTATTGTGAGAATATTCCAAGTGTAGTTGACCAGTAGTACCACTGGACTATAGCACTGATGTCATCAGCTGAGGCTCCTATCTTCTGGTCTATTATGAATGGCAGAATATTTATTACGAAGCTTCCCATACTGCATGTAGACAAGAGCATGTAGACACACAATAGTGCAATTGCTGGTATTGGAGTCCAGTTGAACTGCAGCATGACAGTAGCACACAATAGAATCAAGAATGACAGCATGGTTACAAAAGCTCCAACTATAATGGCTCGATATCTTCCAAGGAAAGAGTCTCCCATCCACCCAGCAACTGGTAGGAACACCCATGACAGTGCTGACCATGTAATAAGAATATATTGTAGGTTGTCACCCAAAGAGAGCATTCCAAAAAGGATGATAATGAAGGCTATGGTTGCATTCAGCAGAATGCTCCATACTAACAGAAGAAGTATTCCTTTAGAGAACAGGGAACATTGACACTTAGAGACCATTGCAAGTGCACATGTACAACGATCAAGTCGACTGCTATCACTTGTCACTGATCAGTGCATTATAACCAGCTACTTTAGTGTGAATGTATGTTTTGTGTTTCCTTTATGAAGTTTGTTTTAGTGGCTATAGTTGTTGTGTGTGTCTAGTGGCTATGGTTGTTGTGTGCATTGGAGCCATTAAGATAACTGTTAGAACACCACTGGGGTTTCCTTCATTAATGTCTTCCTGCAGTATGTTGTCTGGTGTACTTTATAGCGTCATAATAATTATATATTATGTGTACAGGAAAGAGTAGGTCTGTAGATAATCGAGTGTCTTCCTAGCCTACAAATGATTTATTTGACATTTTTTTAAAAACTGACAAATACTGTGATTACATAAGTCTTTCAGCTTGTACACTATGTGTAGTTGTTAGTATGGCACTGCAGACATTTAGTTATATAGTTACTCTGTGCTAAGTATCACAATTTTTGTACATTTTGGCAGCTTCTCTCATGTACTCCTCCTCCTCGTTAGTGACGATTAGTGACGGATTAGTGTGAGTGATTAGTGATTAGTTAGTGATTAGTGACGGACGAAGTGTGTGCTCTATGTATGTATCCCAAGGTTTGTGTTTTCCTGTTGCTCAGTGCTTCATCGACATCTCGAGTGATGTCCTACATCAATACATATCAGAGGGATTTGTGAAATTTGCTCATTACACAATGTATGTCACAACAAGTTTTGTAGTTCTCTATAAGGGACTGCAGTAACAAAGTGAGCTTATTTGCAATAATGTTATTGTTGATTGTGATGATTATGCAGCACTGTTGGCTGATATACATGTTTACAGGTATTAAAAGCCTGCATGTTGTTGCTGTTTACCTCTAGTGAGAAGACGTGATCAGTTCATCGCAAGAAGAATGGCTGTATGCATTACAGTTGCTGTACAAGTCCTCTGCATCAGCTGGCTCTCCCTGCTATGTGCTGGACAGCCAATGAGTGAGTGCATGTACACATTATTTATCATAGAATTATTTGCTCTGTTATATTTTTTGCCTTATCTTTCAGCATCCTTGCATATTCATTCAGAAAAAAATGTACACATTTTTAATACTTTCTTGTCTTGTATTTTTAAAACAGGATGTCTCAGGAACAGAGAAATATCCAAGGATACAGCACTTTTGTCAGCCAAAGACAATATTACTGCGTTTCGAGATAGTTTACCTTTGTATCCTGTAAAAAATATAACCAAGGCATTTTGGTGTGATAATATTGGCATTGGTAACTATGTCAACATGATTTTCAGCCAACCAGTTGTTATTGAGGGAATTATATCTAGTGGTGCTACTAGTAACAACAGTCAGGTGCAGCACTATGTGTCAAGTTTTACTATATTGCACTCCGCAACTGTTAATGGTCCTCTGCAACTGTATTCGGTTGAAGTGAGCTGTCTTTGTAGACAAAAAATGAATCTAATTTCACTTGTTTTTTTCCTTTAGGATTTTACTGCATCGTCTTCAAAACAAAAATACACATTCGTTGACTCATTGACTGGTTTAAGGTTTCAGTTTAGAATAAACCACTTTCAGACTGAAGCACTATTTTGCTGGGGACTCAGAATAATTGGCTGTACTCTAGACAATGGTATGTATAATTATTGCACTCTAAACTTATGATACAAGTTTTCATGCAGCTGTGCGGGACAATTCTGTGACGACTAGTCCCAGTTCTACAACACAACCAGCAACAACAATACTTTCTAGTACCACACAGCAGACTAGCCAAGAGATTCAATTTCCCACAACGGTGCAGGTTGTTACGATCACCGTGCAGCCAACATGTGCTACTGCACACAATTCATCATCACAAACTATACCAGTTGCTGGTATAGGTACTATTGGTGGTGGAGCAGTAGTGTTGTTGGTGGGTGTGGTCATGATAGTTTCTGCTATCACACTATATGTAGCCACCAGAAGAATGAAACGGTGAGCTGCTTCAATAACTGTGATATCATAACCATTTCTGCATTCTAACTGGGTAAAAATAATTCTATTGCAGTTCATTGAAAAGACAATCAACTATCTCAAATTTTGATAATTTTGCTCTTTATCGAACCACAAGGTAATGCTCGACATTGCATGCAGATAATAATTTATCTATTACACAGCTCTCATGAAGAAGGCACTCTCACTAACAGTGGTGACGCTGCAGCTGCTCCTGAATATGATACTATCAGCAAGTTTCAGCCTGCTCCTGTAGTAGCTAAACCAAACCAGAGCTACATGGCTCTGGATCGCAATTGGTGATCACTGAACATCACCAATAACTGATAAATACCAAACATACAGCAACTACATACATCCCTTACAGCACTATTGTACTTACCTGTTATTGTGGTTCTGTTGTGATTTATATAATTATTTTTAATCAAACCAAACAAACACTGATTTGACAGCATCGTGTTAAAATTAATCATTTTCTAGAATCTATGGACTATATGGAATCTACCCACATACTGCTCTCTCTCTCTCTCTCTCTCTCTCTCTCTCTCTCTCTCTCTTTCCCTCTCTCTCGCCTAGCCAATAGTACTGCGACATCAATCTATGATATGTTTATAACTCCATAATATTAATGGACGGTTCATAGTGTGGCTTGGTCACAAGATTCATCACATGACAAGTGTAACCTGTTTTTGTGATTGGGTGGAAAGTGACTTTCACTTGAGTCAAGTAATCTTTTTCGAGTACAGTCTACTCACGGTACCACTAATGAACTCTGATGTAGTATAATTAATTTAACAATGACTTTATAGTGTGTCAGTCATATCTTATGCAGAATCGTTTTACTCTGTCCAAGTCAGTTTTATTGCTAATCCTGCCCTTGCCTTTAAATGTATATGCCTTATATCTTTTGACATTATAGTGTAAGAAACTGGATCATGTTGTTATCACTTTTGTCAAAAAGACATTTTATTACTTTGACAATCATATTGTTGTTATGCAAAATTTCTTGTTTAGCTAATCATATGAATCTGAGTTGGTTTTAACCATATTCACTTACACTGAGTATTGCCCTACAACAATATTTACTGTTGATTTCTTGCCTTGCTGACTTCTAGTTGATGCTGATCTGTATTTGGTTTTAGTCAGCCTCATAAGCTAGGGTAATAACCCACTAAGGTGTAGATATTATTCCATATGTTTGTATGCTACAGTGTTGAGCAATAGCAGACAAGATTGTGCATACGATTACCCCTTACAATCTCATCGACCACACATTAGCACTTGGTGTTAATTGGTGTATCAAAGGTGCCACAAATTCTGCATGCATTATCATTCCTTAATTATAATACCTCCTTTTATGTGAATCAAACTGTCGATAACCATTCAGTATACATTGTATTATTGAGTGAGCTCGGTAAGTGGTTTATAATAGCTACATATATTATTATCATTATAGACCTCAGTACAAGGCTATAGGTTAAGCATAACAACATATTTGTTGTTCATTACTTGCGCTCATGGTTATATAAGTGTTGTTGATCAAGGTCAGCACAAATTTGTTGTATTGAGGTGTTAGTTACTCGTTACACTGGCAGAATGGCAGGCAGAAAGACTGTACTCAAGGCCGCTGCAGTACATGTTTGCATTAGTTGGTTGTCTCTGCTGTGTGCTGGACAGACAATGAGTAAGCATTCATGTGTGCATGTTCTTAGCGTATGAATAACTCTTTTTCAAAATCAGGATGTCTCAGGAGCAGAATAATATCTGATGAAACTACTCTTTTGTCACCCACACACAATATCACTGCTTTTTACGATAGTACTAGTATCCCTTCGTATCCTGTGAAAAATATATCAAAGGCGTTATGGTGTACTAATATTGGCATTGGGAACTATGTCAACTTGACATTCAGCCAACCAGTTATTATTGAGGGAATTTTATCTAGTGGTGGTACTAGTAACAACAGTCAAGTGCATCACTATGTGTCAGATTTTACTATATTGTACTCCAAAACTGTTAATGGGCCTCTACAGCTGTATTCAACTGAAGCGGTGAGTAATAATGCATACACAACTATTATTATCACTTACTGCAATAGAGACTGTAATGTAGAGCATCACATTGCTGACACTACAACAAGTAAAAAACCATCATTTATACATACATATTGTAGAGAACTTGTTGTTTGTTTTTTTATTGTTATAACTAGCTATGAACTAGCTTTTTCTTAGAATTTTACAGCAACGTCTGCAATAGCAAAATATACATTCGTCAACTCATTAACTGGTTTAAAGTTCCAGTTCAGAATAAACAAATTTGAAACTGACACATTACTTTGCTGGGGACTGAGAATATTAGGCTGTACACTGGATAATGGTATAAAGAATAGCTTAGAATTATTATGTAATACTGTTTTATACATGCAGCTGTATTACAGAACAGTCCTTGTCCAATAACACCAGTAATTCTATGCCCAACAAAGCATTCTCCTTCAACAGTTGCTGTTACAATCACTGTGCAGCCAACGTGTGCTACCATACACGATTCATCATCACAAACTATACCAGTTTCTGGTATAGGTGCTATTGGTGGTGGAGTAGCAGTATTGTTGGTGGGTGTGGTCATGATAGTTTCTGCTATTATCATGTATATAGCCACCAGAAGTATGAAACGGTGAGCTATGTTTAAAAACATAGGATCGTTATGAAAACTAAGAGCTCTGGTATTGTAACTAATATTTGCAGATCATTTGAATTTCAAAGACGATCGACCCTATCAAAGACTGATAATTTTGCCCTTTATCGAAACACAAGGTATGTTTAATCTTTCATCATTGTAGATTATATAATATTATTCATTACACTGCTCTTATGAGGATAGCACTCAGGCTACCAAACTTCGCAGTGAAGACACAGCTGACCCAGAGTATGCTACTGTCAGTAACAATGAGCCTGCACTAGTAGCTAAACCAAACCAGAGCTACATGGCTCTGAATCGCAAATGGTGATGTGTATAGTGTTTCTCTACACTGTCACCAAAAATATAACGAGAGACAATATAATTACACTGCAGCAACTACATAGCTAGTTATACACTTTAGTATCAGTATTATAATATCCATCAGCATGCATACATTAGCTATCCTCCTTCCAGACACTCCTAAATAAGGACACCCTCTTTAATGTAGACACTGCTTGTGATCTAACAATTGGAAATTTGGAAACTATACTAAATCCCAAGGGCATGCAAATAATATACTGTGCCCTGGGACTCACTATATGAGTTCTTGATGACACCATCATCAATACTTAGTAACTAGTAAGGTGCCGATAGGCTAGTATATCAAATGGTTTACAAAAAGAATGCAGCCCGATCACCAGAAATAAAGGACATCACACGGAATTACGTTTATGCACAGAACACGATTTACTTGTAATGTAACACGATTAATATAACGGGTTGCTAATGACAACCGCTCCGTTCCGTGAAGGTCACCTTGGATCATAGTTCACTGTGCGTCTTCTTGCACAGTTTCTACTAGTCCCAGTAGCGTCTGTGGTACTGAAAAGGACTCCTATTGGTGCGCCTCGAACGTCTGCTTCCTTCGCTCTGAACTACAAAGCCTTGTCGCCGTTCGCTAGCATGGTACAGGTAGGCAACTTCACAGCTCTACAAACGCTTGCAGTAGACGTCTACTGTTCCAACACGGTTGTGTATAGCTATACTAAGAAGCTCAAGCTTATGTATCACCTGTAACAATGTTCTTTTCAGAACAGAAGTAAGCAGCGCGACAATATCAGAGCTCATAGAGCTTGGCGGTCACGAGTGACTTCTGGGCTTCCTCCTCGGCCTTCGCTACACTAGAATTGCTAGTACTAGTTTCTAGACAGTCTAGGGATAGTCTGAGATACTAGCGCTGCAGTTTAAACAGAATAAACCATGCTCAAACTGTCCTAAACGCAACTGCTGTACTTCATTTCTTCCCGGGCAAACTTGTTTCTTACCTAACTTCACCTCAAAAGTGGAACCTACTTTTTTCTTTGGATTTCAATTTTGAACACACCATTCAAATCTTCAGACCCTGTTCTACTATACCTGGGGTAGAGAAACTCAAAATCGAGTTTAAATTTTTAGTTACAGTCGCTCAAAAATCGATAAAAATCACATTTTGACATCAACTAATACATTAGCAATTGGGCGATAGTCGCGACTTTGAAGTGCATTTTGGAACGGACTTTTTTCAACTCTACTGCAACATTTTTAGCTCAATCGATAGCTAATAGGCTGAAGTTTGCTTCCATGGGTAGAGAAATTGAAAATCTAGTTTGTGGAAGTCAGAACTTCGAGTAGAAGTTCATCTTCCAATGAACACAATACATTAACTAAAGTGAATATACGGACCTAAGTTTTGATAGTATACGGAAATTGTAACAGGATGTCGTTATTAGCTGGCAATGGCTCGGAGGCTCAATGTCATAAATACACTCAATAAGTGTGTAAAGCTACATAACAGGTGGTTGGATTGCCCAATATGCAAACAATGTACACATTGCAAAAGTATAAAATAACAAGTGTGATTTGATTAGATGATGCATGATCCAGAAAGTATTGGTTTCTGATTAATCTTTTTTTTCTTCAAAAACTCCAAGAGTGCTTAGAAACAGCGTTAACAGTCTAAAGATTGTCTTAACATCCTCCACTTCCTCTTCTGTGAATGGTCCACCAAATTTGTTTACCATAATCGAAACGTGATGGTTCTTCCTCGTCTATGTAGGTGAAGGCACTGCGGTGCTCAGGGTACTTGGTCTTACGAGCATAATTGACCACTTTGAAGATAGTCTTGAAGGGACTGCTACTCTTGTAGTGGATATCAAGCCATTTGTGACACAGACAGTCTGTTATTATCATTGCCGATCGGCAATGATATGTAGGGATGACCTCGAATTAAGATGGCGGCTACTCATGTGTGAAAATGAGTTTTCGCACATATCTCTATTGTTATACATTTCTACTGCATTTTAGCTATCTCTGAGGGAATCTGAAGTGTAAGCGCTTGTAGGAAGTCCATGAAAGCCGCCGGGTCTGCTTGCTCGACGACGAAAATCAAGATGGCGACTCTCAGGGAGCAAGTTGCAGATCTTCGCTGTTTTAGCGTTTCTCGAGAATCCAGACATCTAGGATTGATCAGACGATTGTTCTGAGCATGAAAATACCTTTGGCGAAGCTGACAGACATTTCTAAAGTGGAAAACTGAAATCGCCGCCCACGCGAATTGTTCATCTTCTTTCTTCTTCTTCTTCTTCTTCTTTCAACGAGCCTAGGGCTGTCCTGAGTGAACGAATCAATACCAAATCTGCACAATCGCACGTGTATATATCTGGAATAGTGCACTTACTTCTTAGATATGCATCAAACACTACCAGAAGCGAGTAATCCTTGAAAAACATGGTTTTTGGGCCGTTTTGGACTTAAGACGCCATTAAATAATTAACCCTCTTGTCGCTCCTTATCATTAACTCCGCCCACTTCAGTTTTGCAGCTATCTCGATCGATACTGCGTTTTGTCTCTGCCATGTGTCTGCTCTGGACGCTTCAGCGCGCAAGCCAAAGGTATGAAATTTGTCTAGAGCAGTACTATACACTATGTAACACTGAGGCTGTTCGTTAAAGCTTCAGATGGCGGGTTAAAACTGACATCCCCAGACGAGTGAACAGTGAGCGGGCTATAGCTAGCTACCGGCAGCAAGATTCTAGGTTCCTACACCACGCAGCCTAGGTTGTAAAGGACTAGAAGCCTCTGCGAGTGTGATATTGACATCAACAAGGTTCTACTAGGCGTGCTCCTACTATTAGGCTTGCAGCATCATGAGTTGTCAGTATCTTCATTCATTACTGTACTAAAAAGTATCATGTTGTCAAATCATACCTGGACTTGATATTTTGCTGTCTGCGTCCTCAACCTCTTTAACTATTTTAAACCTTTCATTGAATGATTGGTAATATTAAACATTATTTTATTAAAACCACACTGCTTACTCTCAAGACCATGTGCACGTTCACATCTGCTAGACTAGTAACTGCTGCTCACAGAGTTGTCAAAATGAAATAACATCTAACATAGAATACAACTAATAAGTTCAAACTGATAGTTATCAAAAAAGTAACATAAACAAGTAAAGTAAAAAAGCTTTAATAAAAAAAAAACTGAAAAGTGTAGGGATGACTCTTAAAAAAGGAAAGGAACAAGATGGGATGTTGCTTGTAAAAGTAAAGGAACAAGATGGAATAATGCTAAGCTTGCAAATGTAAAAGTCCCAAGTATCCCTACATCAGCGGCTTGAAGGAGGACGCAGTCCGATGGAGTAATTGACGGTTGTAAATAACTATAGGTATCTGTGTTTAGGAGGACGCAGTCCGATGAAGTAATTGACGGTTGTAAATAACTAGAGGTATCTGTGTTTAGGAGGACGCAGTCCGATGAAGTAGTTGACAGTTGTAAATAACTAGAGGTATCTGTGTTTTGGAGGACACAGTCCGATTAAGTAATTGACGGTTGTAAAGGTATATAGGAAGAGGATTCCGCATTTTTGTCAATTGCATGTCGTCGCAGCAAGCCGCTGATGTAGGGATACTTGGGACTTTTACATTTGCAAGCTTAGCATTATTCCATCTTGTTCCTTTACTTTTGCAAGCAACATCCCATCTTGTTCCTTTCCTTTTTTAAGAGTCATCCCTACACTTTTCAGTTTTTTTTTATTAAAGCTTTTTTACTTTACTTTTAAAACTAATGATAAGCAAAAAATTGCTACAGCTGGGGAAATTACTTTTATAAGATATTCCTTCAAGAGCAGAAAACTATTGTGAGAATATTCCAAGTGAAGTTGACCAGTAGTACCACTGGACTATAGCACTGATGTCATCAGCTGAGGCTCCTATCATTTGGTCTATTATGAATGGCAGCATATTTATTACAAAGCTTCCCATACTGCATGTAGACACACAATAATGCAATTGCTGGTATTGGAGTCCAGTTGAACTGCAGCATGACAGTAGCACACAATAGAATCAAGAATGACAGCATGGTTACAGAAGCTCCAACTATAATAGCTCGATATCTTCCAAGGAAAGAGTCTCCCATCCACCCAGCAACTGGTAGCAACACCCACTGCAGTGCTGACCATGTAATAAGAATATATTGTAGGTTGACACCCCAAAGAGAGCATTCCAATAGGGATGACCTCGAGTTAAGATGGCGGCTCACTCATGTGTGAAAATGAGTTTTCGCACATATCTCTATTGTCATACATTTCTACTGCATTTTAACTATCTCTAAGTGAATCTGAAGTGTAAGCGCTTGTAGGAAGTCTATGAAAGTCACCGGCACTGCTTGCTGGACGACAAAAATCAAGATGGCGACTCTCAGGGAGCCCGTTACAGATCTTCGCTGTTTTAGCGTTTCTCGAGATTCCAGGCATCTAGGATTGATCAGACGATTGTTCTGAGCATGAAAATACCTTTGGCGAAGCCGGCAGACGTTTCTAAAGTGGTGAACTGAAATCGCCGCCCACGCGAATTGTTCATCTTCTTTCTTCTTTCTTTCTTTCTTTCTTCTTCTTTCAACGAGCCTAGCGCTGTCCTGAGTTAACGAATCACTACCAAACCTGCGCAATTGCACGTGTATCCATCTGGAATAGTGCACTTACTTCTTAGATAGGCATGAAACACTACCAGAAGCGAGTAATCCTTGAAAAACATGGTTTTTGGGCCGTTTTGGACTTAAGACGCCATTAAATAATTAACCCTCTTGTCGCCTCCTATCATTAACTCCGCCCACATCAGTTTTGCAGCTATCTCGATCGGTACTGCGTTTTGTCTCTGCTCTGGACGCTTCAGCGCGCAAGCCAGAGGTACGAAAATGTGTCTAGACTAGTACTATACCCTAAGTAACACTGATCTGTTCGTTAAAGCTTCAGATGGCAGGTTAAAGCTGACTTTAATACACAGACGTGAACAACTCAAGTTCAGAGTAGCCCGTGTGAGTCAGTCTAGTCTAGCTTACCGGCGGCAAGATTCTACGCACAGTAAGGTTCCTACACAACGCATCGTAAATTGTAAAGGACTAGAAACCTCTGTGAGTGTGATATTGACATCAACAAGATTCAAGGCGTGCTCCTACTATTTAGGCTTGCAGCATGATCAGTACTAGTGCCAGTCTCTTCTTCATCCATTACAATACTAGCAAGTATCATGTTGTCAAATCAAATCTGGACTTGACATTGTGCTGTCTGTGTCCTCAACCTCTTTAACTATTTTAAACCTTTCTTTGAATGATCATTTATTCTTGTGATTGGTAATAATTTATTAAACATTTAAACCACACTCCTTACTCTCAAGACCCTGTGTACGTTCACATCTGCTAGACTACTGAGTAACTGCTGCTCACAGAGTTGTCAAAATGAAATAATATCTAACATAGAATACAACTAATAAGTTCAAACTGATAGTGATCAAAAAAAGTAACAGGAACAAGTAAAGTAAAAAATCTTTAATAAAAAAAACTGAAAAGTGTAGGGATGACTCTTAAAAAAGGAAAGGAACAAGATGGGATGATGCTTGCAAAATTAAAGGAACAAGATGGAATAATGCTTGCAAATGTAAAGTCCCAAGTATCCCTACATCAGCGGCTTGCAGCGACGACGTGCTACTGACAAATGCGGAATCCTTTTCCTATACCTTTTACAACTGTCAACTATTTCATCGGACTGCGTCCTCCTAAACACAGATACCTCTATAGTTATTTACAACCGTCAATTACTTCATCGGACTGCGTCCTCCAAACACAGATACCTCTAGTTATTTACAACCGTCAATTACTTCATCGGACTGTGTCCTCCTTCAAGCCGCTGATGTAGGGATACTTGGGACTTTACATTTGCAAGCATTATTCCATCTTGTTCCTTTAATTTTGCAAGCATCATCCCATCTTGTTCCTTTCCTTTTTTAAGAGTCATCCCTACACTTTTCAGTTTTTTTTATTATATATTGTAGGTTGACACCCCAAAGAGAGCATTCCAAAAATGATGATAACGAAGGCTATGGTTGCATTCAGTAGAATGCTCCATACTAACAGAAGAAGTATTCCTTTAGAGAACATGGAACATGGAACATTGACCATTGCAAGTGCACATGTACACTGATCAAGTCAACTGTGTTTTAGTGGCTATACATGTAGTTGTTGTGTGTTCTAGTGGCTATAGTTGTTGTGTGCTTTGGAGCCATAGGATAACTCTCTCATAATTATGTTAGAACACATGTGTCACATGAACACACATGTCACTCTAGGGTTTCCTTCATTAATGTCTTCATGCAGTATGTGTCTGTTGTACTTTGACAAATAACATAATGTCATAATAATGTATGTACGAGAAAGAGTAGGTCTGTAAATAATCAAGTGTCTTCCTAGCCTACAAATGAGTTATTTGACATTTTTTTAAAACTAACAAATACTGTGATTACATAAGTCTTTCAGCTTGTACACTACGTGTAGTTGTTAGTATGGCACTGCAGACATTAAGTTATAGTTACTCTGTGCTAAGTATCACAATTTTTTGTACATTTTGGCAGCTTCTCTCATGTACTCCTCCTCCTCGTTAATGACGATTAGTGACGGATTAGTGTGAGTGATTAGTTAGTGATTAGTGACGGACAAAGTGTGAGCTCTATGTATGTATCCCAAGGTTTGCGTTTTCCTGTTGCTCAGTGCTTCATCGACATCTCGAGTGATGTCCTACATCAATACATATAAGAGGGTTTTGTGAAATTCGTTCATTACAGTATACCGTATAGCCGGTTATTTTCATGTGTATTTAATTTTCGAACGGCTGGTGCGTGTCGAAAATTAGATTTAGAAAAATTCTTTTTGCCTATTTGAAACGTTCTGTGACGTGGCTCTGTGACGAAAATTAGACCCAGCCAAAATTTGGCTAACGAAATATTTGACCAGCGAAAAAAACCGGCTATACGGTAGTACACAATGCATGTCACAACAAGTTTTGTAGTTCTCTAAAAGGGACTGCAGTAACAAACTGAGCTTATTTGCATTACAACAATAATGTTATTGTTGATTGGGATGATCATGCAGCACTGTTGGCTGATATACATGTTTACAGGTATTAAAAGCCTGCATGTTGTTGCTGTTTACCTCTAGTGAGAAGACGTGATCAGTTCATCGCAAGAAGAATGGCTGTATGCATTACAGTTGCTGTACAAGTCCTCTGCATCAGCTGGCTCTCCCTGCTATGTGCTGGACAGCCAATGAGTGAGTGCATGTACACATTATTTATCATAGAATTATTTGCTCTGTTATATTTTTTGCCTTATCTTTCAGCATTCTTGCTTATTCATTCAGAAAAAAATGTACACATTTTAATATTTTCCTGCCTTGTATTTTTAAAACAGGATGTCTCAGGAACAGAGAAATATCCAAGGATACAGCACTTTTGTCAGCCAAAGACAATATTACTGCGTTTCGAGATAGTTTACCTTTGTATCCTGTAAAAAATATAACCAAGGCATTTTGGTGTGATAATATTGGGATTGGTAACTATGTCAACATGATTTTCAGCCAACCAGTTGTTATTGAGGGAATTATATCTAGTGGTGCTACTAGTAACAACAGTCAGGTGCAGCACTATGTGTCAAGTTTTACTATATTGCACTCCGCAACTGTTAATGGTCCTCTGCAACTGTATTCGGTTGAAGTGAGCTGTCTTTGTAGACAAAAAATGAATCTAATTTCACTTGTTTTTTTCCTTTAGGATTTTACTGCATCGTCTTCAAAACAAAAATACACATTCGTTGACTCATTGACTGGTTTAAGGTTTCAGTTTAGAATAAACCACTTTCAGACTGAAGCACTATTTTGCTGGGGACTCAGAATAATTGGCTGTACTCTAGACAATGGTATGTATAATTATTGCACTCTAAACTTATGATACAAGTTTTCATGCAGCTGTGCGGGACAATTCTGTGACGACTAGTCCCAGTTCTACAACACAACCAGCAACAACAATACTTTCTAGTACCACACAGCAGACTAGCCAAGAGATTCAATTTCCCACAACGGTGCAGGTTGTTACGATCACCGTGCAGCCAACATGTGCTACTGCACACAATTCATCATCACAAACTATACCAGTTGCTGGTATAGGTACTATTGGTGGTGGAGCAGTAGTGTTGTTGGTGGGTGTGGTCATGATAGTTTCTGCTATCACACTATATGTAGCCACCAGAAGAATGAAACGGTGAGCTGCTTCAATAACTGTGATATCATAACCATTTCTGCATTCTAACTGGGTAAAAATAATTCTATTGCAGTTCATTGAAAAGACAATCAACTATCTCAAATTTTGATAATTTTGCTCTTTATCGAACCACAAGGTAATGCTCGACATTGCATGCAGATAATAATTTATCTATTACACAGCTCTCATGAAGAAGGCACTCTCACTAACAGTGGTGACGCTGCAGCTGCTCCTGAATATGATACTATCAGCAAGTTTCAGCCTGCTCCTGTAGTAGCTAAACCAAACCAGAGCTACATGGCTCTGGATCGCAATTGGTGATCACTGAACATCACCAATAACTGATAAATACCAAACATACAGCAACTACATACATCCCTTACAGCACTATTGTACTTACCTGTTATTGTGGTTCTGTTGTGATTTATATAATTATTTTTAATCAAACCAAACAAACACTGATTTGACAGCATCGTGTTAAAATTAATCATTTTCTAGAATCTATGGACTATATGGAATCTACCCACATACTGCTCTCTCTCTCTCTCTCTCTCTCTCTCTCTCTCTCTCTCTTTCCCTCTCTCTCGCCTAGCCAATAGTACTGCGACATCAATCTATGATATGTTTATAACTCCATAATATTAATGGACGGTTCATAGTGTGGCTTGGTCACAAGATTCATCACATGACAAGTGTAACCTGTTTTTGTGATTGGGTGGAAAGTGACTTTCACTTGAGTCAAGTAATCTTTTTCGAGTACAGTCTACTCACGGTACCACTAATGAACTCTGATGTAGTATAATTAATTTAACAATGACTTTATAGTGTGTCAGTCATATCTTATGCAGAATCGTTTTACTCTGTCCAAGTCAGTTTTATTGCTAATCCTGCCCTTGCCTTTAAATGTATATGCCTTATATCTTTTGACATTATAGTGTAAGAAACTGGATCATGTTGTTATCACTTTTGTCAAAAAGACATTTTATTACTTTGACAATCATATTGTTGTTATGCAAAATTTCTTGTTTAGCTAATCATATGAATCTGAGTTGGTTTTAACCATATTCACTTACACTGAGTATTGCCCTACAACAATATTTACTGTTGATTTCTTGCCTTGCTGACTTCTAGTTGATGCTGATCTGTATTTGGTTTTAGTCAGCCTCATAAGCTAGGGTAATAACCCACTAAGGTGTAGATATTATTCCATATGTTTGTATGCTACAGTGTTGAGCAATAGCAGACAAGATTGTGCATACGATTACCCCTTACAATCTCATCGACCACACATTAGCACTTGGTGTTAATTGGTGTATCAAAGGTGCCACAAATTCTGCATGCATTATCATTCCTTAATTATAATACCTCCTTTTATGTGAATCAAACTGTCGATAACCATTCAGTATACATTGTATTATTGAGTGAGCTCGGTAAGTGGTTTATAATAGCTACATATATTATTATCATTATAGACCTCAGTACAAGGCTATAGGTTAAGCATAACAACATATTTGTTGTTCATTACTTGCGCTCATGGTTATATAAGTGTTGTTGATCAAGGTCAGCACAAATTTGTTGTATTGAGGTGTTAGTTACTCGTTACACTGGCAGAATGGCAGGCAGAAAGACTGTACTCAAGGCCGCTGCAGTACATGTTTGCATTAGTTGGTTGTCTCTGCTGTGTGCTGGACAGACAATGAGTAAGCATTCATGTGTGCATGTTCTTAGCGTATGAATAACTCTTTTTCAAAATCAGGATGTCTCAGGAGCAGAATAATATCTGATGAAACTACTCTTTTGTCACCCACACACAATATCACTGCTTTTTACGATAGTACTAGTATCCCTTCGTATCCTGTGAAAAATATATCAAAGGCGTTATGGTGTACTAATATTGGCATTGGGAACTATGTCAACTTGACATTCAGCCAACCAGTTATTATTGAGGGAATTTTATCTAGTGGTGGTACTAGTAACAACAGTCAAGTGCATCACTATGTGTCAGATTTTACTATATTGTACTCCAAAACTGTTAATGGGCCTCTACAGCTGTATTCAACTGAAGCGGTGAGTAATAATGCATACACAACTATTATTATCACTTACTGCAATAGAGACTGTAATGTAGAGCATCACATTGCTGACACTACAACAAGTAAAAAACCATCATTTATACATACATATTGTAGAGAACTTGTTGTTTGTTTTTTTATTGTTATAACTAGCTATGAACTAGCTTTTTCTTAGAATTTTACAGCAACGTCTGCAATAGCAAAATATACATTCGTCAACTCATTAACTGGTTTAAAGTTCCAGTTCAGAATAAACAAATTTGAAACTGACACATTACTTTGCTGGGGACTGAGAATATTAGGCTGTACACTGGATAATGGTATAAAGAATAGCTTAGAATTATTATGTAATACTGTTTTATACATGCAGCTGTATTACAGAACAGTCCTTGTCCAATAACACCAGTAATTCTATGCCCAACAAAGCATTCTCCTTCAACAGTTGCTGTTACAATCACTGTGCAGCCAACGTGTGCTACCATACACGATTCATCATCACAAACTATACCAGTTTCTGGTATAGGTGCTATTGGTGGTGGAGTAGCAGTATTGTTGGTGGGTGTGGTCATGATAGTTTCTGCTATTATCATGTATATAGCCACCAGAAGTATGAAACGGTGAGCTATGTTTAAAAACATAGGATCGTTATGAAAACTAAGAGCTCTGGTATTGTAACTAATATTTGCAGATCATTTGAATTTCAAAGACGATCGACCCTATCAAAGACTGATAATTTTGCCCTTTATCGAAACACAAGGTATGTTTAATCTTTCATCATTGTAGATTATATAATATTATTCATTACACTGCTCTTATGAGGATAGCACTCAGGCTACCAAACTTCGCAGTGAAGACACAGCTGACCCAGAGTATGCTACTGTCAGTAACAATGAGCCTGCACTAGTAGCTAAACCAAACCAGAGCTACATGGCTCTGAATCGCAAATGGTGATGTGTATAGTGTTTCTCTACACTGTCACCAAAAATATAACGAGAGACAATATAATTACACTGCAGCAACTACATAGCTAGTTATACACTTTAGTATCAGTATTATAATATCCATCAGCATGCATACATTAGCTATCCTCCTTCCAGACACTCCTAAATAAGGACACCCTCTTTAATGTAGACACTGCTTGTGATCTAACAATTGGAAATTTGGAAACTATACTAAATCCCAAGGGCATGCAAATAATATACTGTGCCCTGGGACTCACTATATGAGTTCTTGATGACACCATCATCAATACTTAGTAACTAGTAAGGTGCCGATAGGCTAGTATATCAAATGGTTTACAAAAAGAATGCAGCCCGATCACCAGAAATAAAGGACATCACACGGAATTACGTTTATGCACAGAACACGATTTACTTGTAATGTAACACGATTAATATAACGGGTTGCTAATGACAACCGCTCCGTTCCGTGAAGGTCACCTTGGATCATAGTTCACTGTGCGTCTTCTTGCACAGTTTCTACTAGTCCCAGTAGCGTCTGTGGTACTGAAAAGGACTCCTATTGGTGCGCCTCGAACGTCTGCTTCCTTCGCTCTGAACTACAAAGCCTTGTCGCCGTTCGCTAGCATGGTACAGGTAGGCAACTTCACAGCTCTACAAACGCTTGCAGTAGACGTCTACTGTTCCAACACGGTTGTGTATAGCTATACTAAGAAGCTCAAGCTTATGTATCACCTGTAACAATGTTCTTTTCAGAACAGAAGTAAGCAGCGCGACAATATCAGAGCTCATAGAGCTTGGCGGTCACGAGTGACTTCTGGGCTTCCTCCTCGGCCTTCGCTACACTAGAATTGCTAGTACTAGTTTCTAGACAGTCTAGGGATAGTCTGAGATACTAGCGCTGCAGTTTAAACAGAATAAACCATGCTCAAACTGTCCTAAACGCAACTGCTGTACTTCATTTCTTCCCGGGCAAACTTGTTTCTTACCTAACTTCACCTCAAAAGTGGAACCTACTTTTTTCTTTGGATTTCAATTTTGAACACACCATTCAAATCTTCAGACCCTGTTCTACTATACCTGGGGTAGAGAAACTCAAAATCGAGTTTAAATTTTTAGTTACAGTCGCTCAAAAATCGATAAAAATCACATTTTGACATCAACTAATACATTAGCAATTGGGCGATAGTCGCGACTTTGAAGTGCATTTTGGAACGGACTTTTTTCAACTCTACTGCAACATTTTTAGCTCAATCGATAGCTAATAGGCTGAAGTTTGCTTCCATGGGTAGAGAAATTGAAAATCTAGTTTGTGGAAGTCAGAACTTCGAGTAGAAGTTCATCTTCCAATGAACACAATACATTAACTAAAGTGAATATACGGACCTAAGTTTTGATAGTATACGGAAATTGTAACAGGATGTCGTTATTAGCTGGCAATGGCTCGGAGGCTCAATGTCATAAATACACTCAATAAGTGTGTAAAGCTACATAACAGGTGGTTGGATTGCCCAATATGCAAACAATGTACACATTGCAAAAGTATAAAATAACAAGTGTGATTTGATTAGATGATGCATGATCCAGAAAGTATTGGTTTCTGATTAATCTTTTTTTTCTTCAAAAACTCCAAGAGTGCTTAGAAACAGCGTTAACAGTCTAAAGATTGTCTTAACATCCTCCACTTCCTCTTCTGTGAATGGTCCACCAAATTTGTTTACCATAATCGAAACGTGATGGTTCTTCCTCGTCTATGTAGGTGAAGGCACTGCGGTGCTCAGGGTACTTGGTCTTACGAGCATAATTGACCACTTTGAAGATAGTCTTGAAGGGACTGCTACTCTTGTAGTGGATATCAAGCCATTTGTGACACAGACAGTCTGTTATTATCATTGCCGATCGGCAATGATATGTAGGGATGACCTCGAATTAAGATGGCGGCTACTCATGTGTGAAAATGAGTTTTCGCACATATCTCTATTGTTATACATTTCTACTGCATTTTAGCTATCTCTGAGGGAATCTGAAGTGTAAGCGCTTGTAGGAAGTCCATGAAAGCCGCCGGGTCTGCTTGCTCGACGACGAAAATCAAGATGGCGACTCTCAGGGAGCAAGTTGCAGATCTTCGCTGTTTTAGCGTTTCTCGAGAATCCAGACATCTAGGATTGATCAGACGATTGTTCTGAGCATGAAAATACCTTTGGCGAAGCTGACAGACATTTCTAAAGTGGAAAACTGAAATCGCCGCCCACGCGAATTGTTCATCTTCTTTCTTCTTCTTCTTCTTCTTCTTTCAACGAGCCTAGGGCTGTCCTGAGTGAACGAATCAATACCAAATCTGCACAATCGCACGTGTATATATCTGGAATAGTGCACTTACTTCTTAGATATGCATCAAACACTACCAGAAGCGAGTAATCCTTGAAAAACATGGTTTTTGGGCCGTTTTGGACTTAAGACGCCATTAAATAATTAACCCTCTTGTCGCTCCTTATCATTAACTCCGCCCACTTCAGTTTTGCAGCTATCTCGATCGATACTGCGTTTTGTCTCTGCCATGTGTCTGCTCTGGACGCTTCAGCGCGCAAGCCAAAGGTATGAAATTTGTCTAGAGCAGTACTATACACTATGTAACACTGAGGCTGTTCGTTAAAGCTTCAGATGGCGGGTTAAAACTGACATCCCCAGACGAGTGAACAGTGAGCGGGCTATAGCTAGCTACCGGCAGCAAGATTCTAGGTTCCTACACCACGCAGCCTAGGTTGTAAAGGACTAGAAGCCTCTGCGAGTGTGATATTGACATCAACAAGGTTCTACTAGGCGTGCTCCTACTATTAGGCTTGCAGCATCATGAGTTGTCAGTATCTTCATTCATTACTGTACTAAAAAGTATCATGTTGTCAAATCATACCTGGACTTGATATTTTGCTGTCTGCGTCCTCAACCTCTTTAACTATTTTAAACCTTTCATTGAATGATTGGTAATATTAAACATTATTTTATTAAAACCACACTGCTTACTCTCAAGACCATGTGCACGTTCACATCTGCTAGACTAGTAACTGCTGCTCACAGAGTTGTCAAAATGAAATAACATCTAACATAGAATACAACTAATAAGTTCAAACTGATAGTTATCAAAAAAGTAACATAAACAAGTAAAGTAAAAAAGCTTTAATAAAAAAAAAACTGAAAAGTGTAGGGATGACTCTTAAAAAAGGAAAGGAACAAGATGGGATGTTGCTTGTAAAAGTAAAGGAACAAGATGGAATAATGCTAAGCTTGCAAATGTAAAAGTCCCAAGTATCCCTACATCAGCGGCTTGAAGGAGGACGCAGTCCGATGGAGTAATTGACGGTTGTAAATAACTATAGGTATCTGTGTTTAGGAGGACGCAGTCCGATGAAGTAATTGACGGTTGTAAATAACTAGAGGTATCTGTGTTTAGGAGGACGCAGTCCGATGAAGTAGTTGACAGTTGTAAATAACTAGAGGTATCTGTGTTTTGGAGGACACAGTCCGATTAAGTAATTGACGGTTGTAAAGGTATATAGGAAGAGGATTCCGCATTTTTGTCAATTGCATGTCGTCGCAGCAAGCCGCTGATGTAGGGATACTTGGGACTTTTACATTTGCAAGCTTAGCATTATTCCATCTTGTTCCTTTACTTTTGCAAGCAACATCCCATCTTGTTCCTTTCCTTTTTTAAGAGTCATCCCTACACTTTTCAGTTTTTTTTTATTAAAGCTTTTTTACTTTACTTTTAAAACTAATGATAAGCAAAAAATTGCTACAGCTGGGGAAATTACTTTTATAAGATATTCCTTCAAGAGCAGAAAACTATTGTGAGAATATTCCAAGTGAAGTTGACCAGTAGTACCACTGGACTATAGCACTGATGTCATCAGCTGAGGCTCCTATCATTTGGTCTATTATGAATGGCAGCATATTTATTACAAAGCTTCCCATACTGCATGTAGACACACAATAATGCAATTGCTGGTATTGGAGTCCAGTTGAACTGCAGCATGACAGTAGCACACAATAGAATCAAGAATGACAGCATGGTTACAGAAGCTCCAACTATAATAGCTCGATATCTTCCAAGGAAAGAGTCTCCCATCCACCCAGCAACTGGTAGCAACACCCACTGCAGTGCTGACCATGTAATAAGAATATATTGTAGGTTGACACCCCAAAGAGAGCATTCCAATAGGGATGACCTCGAGTTAAGATGGCGGCTCACTCATGTGTGAAAATGAGTTTTCGCACATATCTCTATTGTCATACATTTCTACTGCATTTTAACTATCTCTAAGTGAATCTGAAGTGTAAGCGCTTGTAGGAAGTCTATGAAAGTCACCGGCACTGCTTGCTGGACGACAAAAATCAAGATGGCGACTCTCAGGGAGCCCGTTACAGATCTTCGCTGTTTTAGCGTTTCTCGAGATTCCAGGCATCTAGGATTGATCAGACGATTGTTCTGAGCATGAAAATACCTTTGGCGAAGCCGGCAGACGTTTCTAAAGTGGTGAACTGAAATCGCCGCCCACGCGAATTGTTCATCTTCTTTCTTCTTTCTTTCTTTCTTTCTTCTTCTTTCAACGAGCCTAGCGCTGTCCTGAGTTAACGAATCACTACCAAACCTGCGCAATTGCACGTGTATCCATCTGGAATAGTGCACTTACTTCTTAGATAGGCATGAAACACTACCAGAAGCGAGTAATCCTTGAAAAACATGGTTTTTGGGCCGTTTTGGACTTAAGACGCCATTAAATAATTAACCCTCTTGTCGCCTCCTATCATTAACTCCGCCCACATCAGTTTTGCAGCTATCTCGATCGGTACTGCGTTTTGTCTCTGCTCTGGACGCTTCAGCGCGCAAGCCAGAGGTACGAAAATGTGTCTAGACTAGTACTATACCCTAAGTAACACTGATCTGTTCGTTAAAGCTTCAGATGGCAGGTTAAAGCTGACTTTAATACACAGACGTGAACAACTCAAGTTCAGAGTAGCCCGTGTGAGTCAGTCTAGTCTAGCTTACCGGCGGCAAGATTCTACGCACAGTAAGGTTCCTACACAACGCATCGTAAATTGTAAAGGACTAGAAACCTCTGTGAGTGTGATATTGACATCAACAAGATTCAAGGCGTGCTCCTACTATTTAGGCTTGCAGCATGATCAGTACTAGTGCCAGTCTCTTCTTCATCCATTACAATACTAGCAAGTATCATGTTGTCAAATCAAATCTGGACTTGACATTGTGCTGTCTGTGTCCTCAACCTCTTTAACTATTTTAAACCTTTCTTTGAATGATCATTTATTCTTGTGATTGGTAATAATTTATTAAACATTTAAACCACACTCCTTACTCTCAAGACCCTGTGTACGTTCACATCTGCTAGACTACTGAGTAACTGCTGCTCACAGAGTTGTCAAAATGAAATAATATCTAACATAGAATACAACTAATAAGTTCAAACTGATAGTGATCAAAAAAAGTAACAGGAACAAGTAAAGTAAAAAATCTTTAATAAAAAAAACTGAAAAGTGTAGGGATGACTCTTAAAAAAGGAAAGGAACAAGATGGGATGATGCTTGCAAAATTAAAGGAACAAGATGGAATAATGCTTGCAAATGTAAAGTCCCAAGTATCCCTACATCAGCGGCTTGCAGCGACGACGTGCTACTGACAAATGCGGAATCCTTTTCCTATACCTTTTACAACTGTCAACTATTTCATCGGACTGCGTCCTCCTAAACACAGATACCTCTATAGTTATTTACAACCGTCAATTACTTCATCGGACTGCGTCCTCCAAACACAGATACCTCTAGTTATTTACAACCGTCAATTACTTCATCGGACTGTGTCCTCCTTCAAGCCGCTGATGTAGGGATACTTGGGACTTTACATTTGCAAGCATTATTCCATCTTGTTCCTTTAATTTTGCAAGCATCATCCCATCTTGTTCCTTTCCTTTTTTAAGAGTCATCCCTACACTTTTCAGTTTTTTTTATTATATATTGTAGGTTGACACCCCAAAGAGAGCATTCCAAAAATGATGATAACGAAGGCTATGGTTGCATTCAGTAGAATGCTCCATACTAACAGAAGAAGTATTCCTTTAGAGAACATGGAACATGGAACATTGACCATTGCAAGTGCACATGTACACTGATCAAGTCAACTGTGTTTTAGTGGCTATACATGTAGTTGTTGTGTGTTCTAGTGGCTATAGTTGTTGTGTGCTTTGGAGCCATAGGATAACTCTCTCATAATTATGTTAGAACACATGTGTCACATGAACACACATGTCACTCTAGGGTTTCCTTCATTAATGTCTTCATGCAGTATGTGTCTGTTGTACTTTGACAAATAACATAATGTCATAATAATGTATGTACGAGAAAGAGTAGGTCTGTAAATAATCAAGTGTCTTCCTAGCCTACAAATGAGTTATTTGACATTTTTTTAAAACTAACAAATACTGTGATTACATAAGTCTTTCAGCTTGTACACTACGTGTAGTTGTTAGTATGGCACTGCAGACATTAAGTTATAGTTACTCTGTGCTAAGTATCACAATTTTTTGTACATTTTGGCAGCTTCTCTCATGTACTCCTCCTCCTCGTTAATGACGATTAGTGACGGATTAGTGTGAGTGATTAGTTAGTGATTAGTGACGGACAAAGTGTGAGCTCTATGTATGTATCCCAAGGTTTGCGTTTTCCTGTTGCTCAGTGCTTCATCGACATCTCGAGTGATGTCCTACATCAATACATATAAGAGGGTTTTGTGAAATTCGTTCATTACAGTATACCGTATAGCCGGTTATTTTCATGTGTATTTAATTTTCGAACGGCTGGTGCGTGTCGAAAATTAGATTTAGAAAAATTCTTTTTGCCTATTTGAAACGTTCTGTGACGTGGCTCTGTGACGAAAATTAGACCCAGCCAAAATTTGGCTAACGAAATATTTGACCAGCGAAAAAAACCGGCTATACGGTAGTACACAATGCATGTCACAACAAGTTTTGTAGTTCTCTAAAAGGGACTGCAGTAACAAACTGAGCTTATTTGCATTACAACAATAATGTTATTGTTGATTGGGATGATCATGCAGCACTGTTGGCTGATATACATGTTTACAGGTATTAAAAGCCTGCATGTTGTTGCTGTTTACCTCTAGTGAGAAGACGTGATCAGTTCATCGCAAGAAGAATGGCTGTATGCATTACAGTTGCTGTACAAGTCCTCTGCATCAGCTGGCTCTCCCTGCTATGTGCTGGACAGCCAATGAGTGAGTGCATGTACACATTATTTATCATAGAATTATTTGCTCTGTTATATTTTTTGCCTTATCTTTCAGCATTCTTGCTTATTCATTCAGAAAAAAATGTACACATTTTAATATTTTCCTGCCTTGTATTTTTAAAACAGGATGTCTCAGGAACAGAGAAATATCCAAGGATACAGCACTTTTGTCAGCCAAAGACAATATTACTGCGTTTCGAGATAGTTTACCTTTGTATCCTGTAAAAAATATAACCAAGGCATTTTGGTGTGATAATATTGGGATTGGTAACTATGTCAACATGATTTTCAGCCAACCAGTTGTTATTGAGGGAATTATATCTAGTGGTGCTACTAGTAACAACAGTCAGGTGCAGCACTATGTGTCAAGTTTTACTATATTGCACTCCGCAACTGTTAATGGTCCTCTGCAACTGTATTCGGTTGAAGTGAGCTGTCTTTGTAGACAAAAAATGAATCTAATTTCACTTGTTTTTTTCCTTTAGGATTTTACTGCATCGTCTTCAAAACAAAAATACACATTCGTTGACTCATTGACTGGTCTAAGGTTTCAGTTTAGAATAAATCACTTTCAGACTGAAGCATTATTTTGCTGGGGACTCAGAATAATTGGCTGTACTCTAGACAATGGTATGTATAATTATTGCACAATAAACTTATGATACAATCAGTTTTTCATGCAGCTGTGCGGGAAAATTCTGTGACGACTTGTCCCAGTTCTACAACACAACCAGCAACAACAATACTTTCTAGTGCCACACAGCAGACTAGCCAAGAGATTCAATTTTCCACAACGGTGCAAGTTGTTACGATCACCGTGCAGCCAACATGTGCTACTGTACATGATTCATCATCACAAACTATACCAGTTGCTGGTATAGGTACTATTGGTGGTGGAGCAGTAGTGTTGTTGGTGGGTGTGGTCATGATAGTTTCTGCTATCACACTGTATGTAGCCACCAGAAGAATGAAACGGTGAGCTGCTTCAATAACTAACCATTGTCTGCATTCTAACTGGGTAAAATAATTCTATTGCAGATCATTAAAAAGACAATCAACTATCTCAAATTTTGATAATTTTGCTCTATATCGAACCACAAGGTAATGCTCGACATTGCATGCAGATAACAATTTATCTATTACACAGCTCTCATGAAGAAGGCACTCTCGCTAACAGTGGTGACGCTGCAGCTGCTCCTGAATATGCTACTCTCAGCAAGTTTCAGCCCGCTCCAGTAGTAGCTAAACCAAACCAGAGCTACATGGCTCTGGATCGCAATTGGTGATCAATAAACATCACCAACAACTGATAAATACCATACGTACAGCAACTACATACATCCCTTACAGCATTATTGTACTTACCTGTTTTTGTGGTTCTGCTGTGGTTTATATTATTATTTTTAAACAAACACTGATTTGACAGCATCGTGTTAAAATTAATCATTTTCTAGAATCTATAGACTATATGGAATCTACCCGCATACTGCTCTCTCTCTCTCTCTCTCTCTCTCTCTCTCTCTCTCGCCTAGCCAATAGTACTGCGACATCGATCTATGATGTTTATAACTCCATAATATTAATGGGTGGTTCATAGTGTGGCTTGGTCACATGATTCATCACATGACAAGTGAAACCTGTTTTTGTGATTGGGTGGAGAGTGAATTTCACTTGAGTCAAGTAATCTTTTTCGAGTACAGTCTACTCACCGTAACATTAATAAACTCTGATGTATAGTTCAAGAATGACTTTATAGTGTCTCCGTCATAATATTTTACTCTGTCCAAGTCAATTTTATTGCTAATCCTGTCCTTGCCTCTACATGTAAGTGCCTTATTATCTTTTGACATTATACGTAGTGTGCAAAACTGGTTCCCGTTTTTGTCATTTTTGTCAAAAAGACCTTTCATTACCTTGACAAGCATTCTGAGATAATGTTGTGCAACAATGCAACAACAGTAGTGAATTGCTGTACATACATGCAGATTTGCTGTTTCCTGTTTAGCCAATCATACAATAACAATATCTGAGTTGGTTTTAACCATAATCATTTACATTAAGTATTGCCCTACAACAATATTTACTGTTGATTTCTTGCCTTGCTGACTTCTAGTTGATGCTGATCTGTAGTTGATTTTAGTCAGCCTCATGAGCTAGGGTGCTATAGTGTAGATATTATTCCATACGTTTGTATGCAACAGTGTTGAGCCGAGATTGTGCATACCCTTTACAATCTATGTTATATCTTATCTCATCAACCACACATTAGCACTTGGTGTTAATTGGTGTATCAATGGTACCATGCATTCTATTAAGCAAGCATTATGATTCTTTTATAATACCTCCTTTTATGTGAATCAAACTATAATTCACTATCGATAACCATACAGAAAAGCACATACACATTGTATTATTGAGTAAGACCTCGGTACAAGGCTATAGGTTAAGTATAACAACATATTTGTTGTTCATTACTTGCGCTCATGGTTATAATAATTATGTTGAAAATGTGTTATGTGTACCATGTGAAAGCTTATGAGTAGGCAAGTGCAATGGTACCGTTGGCATTGTTCTTAGTGTTTCCGTTGTTCAGTTATAACACAAAACGTGCATCATAGCTATAATTGACATTCAATACACTTCGCTTCACAAAACACTTTTTTCTCAAAACAATACTTTTGGCGAAATGGTCTGTATTCATAAATCCGGTCACATATAAGTGTTGTTGATCAAGGTCAGCACAAATTTGTTTCATTGACGTGTCGGTTACTCGTTACACTGGCAGAATGGCAGGCAGAAAGACTGTACTCAAGGCAGTTGCAGTACATCTTTCCATAAGTTGGTTGTCTCTGCTGTGTGCTGGACAGACAATAAGTAAGCATTCATGTGTGCATGTTCATAGCGTATGAATAACTCTTTTTTCGAAATCAGGATGTCTCAGTAACAGAATAATATCTGATGAAACTATTCTTTTGTCACCCACACACAATATCACTGCTTTTTACGATAGTATGCATATCCCTTCGCATTCTGCGAAAAATATATCAACAGCGGTTTGGTGTACAAATAATGGTAACGGGAACTATGTCAACATGACATTCAGCCAACCAGTTGTTATAGATGGGATTTCTTCTAGAGGTGCTACTAGTGACAACAGTCAAGTGCATCACTATGTGTCAGATTTTACCATGTTGTACTCCAAAACTGTTAATGGGCCTCTGCAGCTGTATTCAACTGAAGCGGTGAGTAATAATGCATACACAACTATTATTATCACTTACTGCAACATTGTATGTATGCATATTATAGAGAACTTAGTCATGCATAATAATAGCTATGTTGTTTGTTTTTGTTGTTATAACTAGCTGTAAAGTATTTGCTTAGAATTTTACAGCAACGTCTGCAACAGCAAAATATACATTCGTCAACTCATTAGCTGGTCTAAAGTTCCAGTTCAGAATAAACAAATTTGAAACTGACACATTACTTTGCTGGGGACTGAGAATATTTGGCTGTACACTGGATAATGGTATAAAGAATAGCTTAGAATTATTGTGTATTACTGTTTTATACATGCAGCTGTATTACAGAACAGTCCTTGTTCAATAACACCAGTAATTCCATGCACAACAAAGCATTCTCCTTCAACAGTTGCTGTTACAGTCACTGTGCAGCCATCGTGTACTACCATACATGATTCATCACCACAAACTATACCAGTTGTTGGTATAGGTGCTATTGGTGGTGGAGCAGCAGTGTTGTTGGTGGGTGTGGTCATGATAGTTTCTGCTATTGCTATGTGTATAGCCACCAGAAGAATGAAACGGTGAGCTATGTTTAAAAAGATAGGATTTGTTATGAAAACTAGGAGCTCTGGTATTGTAACTAATATTAATTTTGCAGATCAATCGAATTTCAAAGACGATCAACCCTATCAAAAAATGATAATTTTGCCCTTTATCAAACCACAAGGTATGTTTAATCTATCAAGTAGATTATATAATATTTTTCATTTCACAGCTCTTATGAAAATAACAGTCTGGTTGGCACACTGCGCAGTGCAGACACAGCTGGCCCAGAGTATGCTACTGTCGGCATTGAGCCTGCAATAGTAGCTATACCAAACCAGAGCTACAAGGCTCTGAATAACGTGTATACTGTCACCAAATAATGAGACAATATAAAATTAAACTGCATCAACTACATAGTTACACTTTAGTATCAGTATTATAATATTCCATCAGTATGCATACATTAGCTATCCTCCTTCCAGACACTCCTAATAAAAGGACACCCTCTTTAATGTAGACACTGCTTGTGATCTAACAATTGGAAATTTGGAAACTATTGTAAATCCTAAGGGCATGCAAATAATAATTATACTGTGCCCCGGGACTCACTATTTGAGTTCTTGATGACACAATCATCAATACTTAGTAACTAGTAAGGTGCCGATAGGCTAGTATATCAAATGGTTTATAAACAGAATGCAGCTTCAATGTCATAAATACACTCAATAAGTGTGTAAAGCTACATAACAGGTGGTTGGATTGCCCAATATGCAAACAATGTACACATTGCAAAAGTATAAAATAACAAGTTTGATTTGATTAGATGATGCATGATACGGAAATATTAACAAAATATTGGTTTGTGATTGATCTTTTTTCTTCAAAGGCAGTATAAACTAATTTTGGTTTGAACGGTAAATATGCTAGTAATTGTTTTTATAGTACATATGACAAGTACATGACAAGTACATATTGCAGTTGTGACAAGCTTAAGGATCATGTATATATTCTTAGCTATATCATCAGTTGGTCCAGTTTTTTTGCATGTCTGTGTATCAGCCGAACGTTTTCTCTAAGAGACTGCATGTAGCTACCTCTACTTGTATTATGCTTTGACATACACATGCGCATATACCGGTAGTGAACAATAGTATTTGCAATAAGATATTGAACCCTCAAGCACTGTAAAATTAATATAGTTTACTGGAATAAGATACATATAAATGATCACAATTGAGACAGACATTAGCTACAAGTCCTTGTTCTATACCTATATCTACATACATGTATATAACTAAGCAAACATAGTTGGGAGTAAGAATTTTAAATCTGCTTTTGTTGTGTTTTTGTTGAGTACAGAATCATTACTAGCTCTTGCCAGCCACTGTGTCATTGGTGGATGAACTTCCCAATCTTTTTTTCTGAGAAGGAAAAAGAATTAGGCATAATCTATGATGATGTATTATTAACATTTACTTCCAGTTCTCTAACTCTTGCTGCTAGTAGTTCAATCTTCTTGCTGTCAGTGGTAGACTTATCTGACAAAATGCTATCAACAGCATTGCTGTTCATGTGAGCTAGGACAGTGGATGGCTGCTTTTTAAATTGACTCGCATGAGTGTGTGTACTGGTAAAAATGTTTGTTCCCTTTGGATCCTTGTAAAGCCACACCATCTGTAATAAGGAATTACGATACTATTTTGAAAATTGCATGAGAAATAAAACTAGCTGTTATTGATACCTTTGGTACAAACACCAGTCCTAGAATAACAGAAGCTGATATAAAGATGAAGGTAGCTAGCAACACAGAATGAGTATTTGCTCTGTTGTTTAGTAAAACTGACACCAGAATAATTGCTACCCACAGAATGCTGGTGATGTAGATGATAGCTGCAATATAAAGCGAATCGTTCAACCCTTTCACTTTCACTTTGCGAGTTCCGAATGCTAGAAAGATGGCAGCAACTTGGAGCAGAGCTATGTATCCAAATAGGATGCCACTCAATGTGTAGTTTGATTGTTGATTACAGGTATAAATATAGAAATCAGTCCTACGCCTGAGAATCTATAAAGCAAACAAAACTGATATATATTTCTTGTTCAATATCCATCTTACCCCAGTCTCCTCAGACAAATGTTCTTCACTGGGGACTAACAGAGCAGGGTTCCAAGTATAGGGTAGAGCTGCTACCACTCCTATCAGTATCACATCAATGATCATGATTACTGCAACAAATATACCCAACTGCCAGTCTCTGATACCCTGAGAAATATTACTAATTTTTGTTTGTTTTTGTTATTTTGCTTGCCTTTCTTTTCGGCTTGGGATTAGTAAATATGTAATAAACTCTCCACATTTTGGCTAGTATGGTTCCAAAACAAAGGCAGCCTCCAAGACTTAGCAACATTGGTCTCATCTATTCAGTTTCATATAAAATTGTTTTATGTTTGTACAGTCAAATGTGCTCACATTACACAGAAATGTGGTAGTCGTCTGATGCACAACTGGTAAAATGTACAGAATGATACTAAAATACATAATCAATGCTCCAGCAATGATGATGTAGTTGATAGATGAACTTGACAAACGAATGAGTCTTTGAAGAAAGAACTGACAATGACAACTATCATAAATATTCTGACCCCAACTACTGATAGCACTTGTTTTAGTGAATCAAGCCTTGCTTGGTGAAAGTGACAACATTTGTGCGTATTGCAGCCAGAGTTTGTGCGCCACAGCCGCAATTTCTTTACATTATTAACCGACTGATGCTCAAGAATGATAGCAATGCTGTTTTGATCACGATGGTGCCACTATGACTTGTACATAGGGACAGTGGCGTATCCAGGATTTGGAGTAGGAGGGTGCTTAATTATATATTCATATTTATTTATTGACCACGCCCGAAATTATAATTATTATTGTTACAGTCGAAATTTAAGCAAAGCTTTGCATAATGCAGCTGTTCTCTGACCTAGTATAGTAAAAAGTGCATTCCTATGGCTAGCAAGCTACTAATCACCTTACTAAATATGGCAAACATTAATTATTTTTGCTAAACATGGTTAACTATATCTTATTCCTCATTAAAAAAGAATTTTCTGGTTCTTATATTAGGGGGTGCTCAAGCACTGAAAGCACCCTTGTAAAACGCCCCTGCATAAGGACATTCTCTGCATAATTCACTAATGCCATTGCACAATTGCTGTTTACGCAGATTGATGCACGAGAGTGGCTGTTGCACAACAAACTGAGTAGGAAGTACATAGTGCACACACTGTACCTTGTATTTCTAAAGGCAATGTTAAATGATAAACAGACAATGGCAAATGTAATTCCCACAGCAATCAGGAGAATATAAGTGACAGTGACTGCCACATGAACTGAAACAGTGACATTCTCAGCAACTCCATCATATGGAACAGATACTGAGAGTATAAATCAACTTTTGAAGTAGACATTGGCTTTAACTAACTCGGCCAGACATTTGATAAATTCGAACCATCTCTGTATTGAAATCCTTTTTCTCCTTTAAACACTGAGGCTATTTCAACTCTATCCAGCATCATATTATCTGGATACAACAAATAATAGAACATGTTGTGTGTGGTGAACTGAACTTACTGTCTCTCTGATACTGAGAAATTCGTAGTCGGTTTATGGTACGAATCCCTGAACCATCAAACATCACTTTTCCCTATAATAATATGAAAATGTGCATTTGTTGATTTTACAAGCTGTTCGACCTACTGTTATTCCGGTAAAGTTTGTCTGTTCAAGATGTTTAAACACAACGCGCTCAACAAAGTTGTTTTGGTAGGTGAAATTCTCGATAGAAAACCCAGTGTTGTTCATTTTTTCTGCCTGAGCTGCTAGCATATTCAATGTAACATTGTTCTGCAGGTCTGCATGGATTTATAATTTAATCACTAATGCACTACTTATTCTATCATACCTAAAATGGTTTCATTTAATGCTTTTGCCAGAGACCAAGTAGCATCATAGCATTGCTCAACAGCATCAAAGTTTTGAAAATCAGTCATATTTAATAGCCTATCCAAATTCATCCGAAAGGTTTCATAATCCTGTATTCATGAGAAATCGAAATTTTTTTTTCTAATTGACCGACCTCCCCAGTATCTGTTATCTCAGACTGGTTCAATATTTCTGGTTTCTGTGTTACTAACAAACTTCTGTCAAGAACTTGCTCCATTTGAGTAGTGGTGCATGTGATGTTGTCATCATTGGATGGGTACCACCATTGGTATCGATACCAACCATAAACAATGAACACATACTGAGGATAGCGCAATCCTCGCTTAGATGCCTATAATAATATACATCGTGAACCAAGCAAGTATGTTACAAAAATAACATTATGTAGTTCATGACCTCACAAATGAGTGGTCTAGCATGATCAGAGTACATGGCAAGAAAAATAACTCTGCTATTTGAGTCCTACAAAACAGTATCAAATGACTGTGACTCTCAAATGATCTAGTTAACTTACAAATATGTTATCGCCTAGTGAAAGTACTCCCTTTGAGCTGTCAAAGTTGTATAAAATCCATGAAATGTTTATTTGAGAAAAAGAATCTAGCATTTGATCTACTAGCTAAAATAGAAACATAACTTCAATAACTATTATTATTATTATTATTATGCAATACCGTGTCAAACAAGTTCTCATTTTGCTTAACGATCGTTATACGTCTCCAATTGTACTCTCTGCTGAGTGCTACAAATGCTGGAGTGAGACGGTCATCCGCTGGAAATAGCTGAAAATAGCTTCTGAACCTAATTCTGTTTGTAAGTGATGGTGACGATGAAGCACAGGAAAGCTGTAAAATATGATGTAGTGCATGCTTTGTATTTTGCAAAACTACGAACATGAACCTACATGAGTGATATTGTACAAGTGACTTATGGCTGCTACAGGTTCTGTAGCCACAGAGCAGCCAGCACCAATCACTGCAACCTTAGTAGGACCAGGGACTATTTGCTGGAAAAATCCCTTTAAAGCCACTGAATTATTGCACTGTTGGAGAATATAAAGCATGCAGCGCATTTGATGACATGCCGCAGCCACAAACCTGAGAGTCGGTAAGAGAGTAGTGCAGAGTGTACCCTGGAAGCATTTGAGGGTCTTGATTTATTCGATCCAACGCCAGTTGTACTCCAGGAATCATGTGAGAGCTGTTAAATCCACCGCCAAAGGACGTGATTAGGGCAAAGAACAGCGGTTTTCTAGTCGCATTCTCTGCTGTGCGCGGATATGTATCGATATAGGACAGCACGACTCGTGATGTCAACACACCAATGAGCAGGCAAATAGCGCTATTTGCATACATTCTGCTACGGCAATGTTCCTACACTGTCTCCGATAGCATAACAAAATCAGTCCGCGGCTTAAATGGACTGAATCTGGTATCACAAAGATGTAGTGTTGTTATGATAAGTACAACTGGCCAGGCTATGCGGAAACGAGACCATCTATGACGAGACTGACTACGACGAACTGTACGTAGCGTGTAATATTATACACATAATATTATATGTATTATCAAGGGCGTATAGAGAGAAGAGGGCATGCAACGCAATAGTACCTGTGAAAACATCGAAATCTTAATTGTTACTAAGAATAGCACTTTCCGTTATCAATTATTGTTATAGTATACGGAGGGTAAACGGAAACTGACGTCACCTCACAAAGTAATGGCAGACCAAGTTGAAGAACACTGCACAATACCATGCTGCGCGCGCGGATCACACCCACGCCAGTCAAAGCGGAGAAAGACCGTGACTTCGCCTCTGCTCGTCGTCTGTTGCTGGTAAAATACTCTGCAGCCGATCACCAGGAAGCGACAGCGCCAACGATAGACAGTAGTTTCGTTTTACCTGCGTCTCAGCCAACGCCATCAGTGATACGCGACATGGTTGGCAACCACCAGTATCCACAGCTTCGTGTCGTTTGTAGATTAATTTTGTCAGCTAGTTTTCCATGGAGCACGCCTCGACACGCCTAGACAAGTACGCTGTATGACGCATCCACGTTTAATGAACCTTGCGTGATGTCACATCCGCGTGGGCGTAAAATCTAATTTTAGTAACAACTAGGATTTCGATGTTTGTATGTGTTGCATGCCCTCTTCTCTCTATACGCCCTTAATTGGTATTATATATTTTTTGAAAAAAAAAAATATTATACACCGAGGTAGAGGTGTATATAACATAATACAGTTGTTTGCGAAGATCTTGCATAAGGAAGCGAAAGCTGAAGTGTGACGCTAGCCAATCAAATTCACTTTTCGTCACGTGTACAGCTTCAGTTAGTCACGCCTACGTGCGTTTGATTGGCCAACGTCATACTTCCGCTTTCGCTTCCGTTATGCGCGATCTAGTAGCCTCGTACATAGGCTTTCTGCGTGGGCGGGCTGCGCTGCGTGGGTGGCAATGGAAATTTAGATACCGACGGCGAATCCCGAGGAATCCAAATTTACGATATGCACCGAGAACAACCGGTTTAAACTATGATTTTGACTTACTTGGAGGGAAAATAACACTGTTATTCCAGAAAGCTATCCAAAACGGCGCAAAACATACAAATAGCGTGATAAACGGCGCTTAGTTTGCTGCCTAGTGCGCGGTGGCGCCATGTTTTTTTACACCCGCCCACGCACAGGTACAGCTGATTGCAGCAAACTTGACTCTCAGTTTTGACAAACTGACTACAAAGACTCATATTTGTGGTCAACACCACACCTCTCCCTGTACATGCTAGTATAGAGAGAGGTGTGGTGTTGACCACAAATTAACAGTCCTTGTAGTCTGTTTGTCAAAACTGAGAGTCAAGTTTGCTGCAATCAGCTGTACTAATTTTAGGTATTCATAGCCATTCATTTCTTGTAAATGTTTGGAAACGTCCGTGCTACCCGACTCAGTGCAGTGATGTCTAGCTCGCCCAGGATTGCAATATACAGGCTCGTTGCGTATCCACTTGTACTGTATTATCTATGATTACATCAAAGAGAATTTATTATTAATAACTGCATGCTAGCCTCGTCCCCAGGCTCTTGATCTCTATCAAGAGCCTGGGGACGAGGCTAAACTGCATGCCCGGCGCACCAGCATCATGAGCGGATTGCAATATGTACCTCTCATGTGATACAGCATGCTGCATATACTATGGAACTGTATGAAAGTGAAGAGAGAAAGAATAATTATTGTAGGTTTCTTATTATTGCTGTCAAACCTCACGCTAGTAAGAAGCTACACATATAAAGCATTTGCATTACTATTTACATTTTCTCGGAATGCATGTTAGTTTCTGTGCAATGCAAGTTGCATGCCAATGCATGTTAGTTTGCAAAAACTAACATGCATTGTGTAGTGCTCAGGGGTTCTAAGTTACAAGTTTCTAAGTTTCTAATAGTGCGTTTACACTAGCAACTTCAGAACTGTGCCAGACTGATGTAGTTTTATTTTTAAAGGTTGATAGTAGTACAACAACTGGCACTTACCAAGTACTAGCTACTCTATTAATATCAAACTTCAAAAATAAAATTAAACTAGTCTGGCTCGGCTCTAAAGTTGCTAGTGTAAACGCACTATAAGTACACTGACATGAGAGCAGTCTTTTAAATACAATGAACCAAGTAAGAGTAGTTTGATATACTGGGTGATGAAGGTATTGAGCTTTGCTGATTCTGGAGGAAGAAGAATCTGCCAGAAACCTGAGGTTAGCTTCAAGCTTGCTCATTACTTTAATTGGCTCTGGCTAACTGGTCTAAGATTTGATCAACTGCTGGTAGTGGATGAAATTCTCGTTTCACATTCTGTTTCAACTTGGTAAAGTCAACGCAGATACGAACTTCTTCAGGGACCACCTCCTTACCAGCACACCATCTGTAGGCTCTGATTTTGTTCAGGCTACAGTTGTTTGTTCTCTGGGAAAGTATAATTATAACACAAAAGTTTATATTTCAGTAATAGTGTGTAGGTTGACATTATAGTTCTGGGATATTTCAGCAACTGAAAGCATATTGCATAAACTTCAATGTAAATACATAAGTAAAATATACTATGCTGAAGATTTGCCTGCAGCGCTGTTAGAAACAATGAACCGGTCGAAAAGAGTATGTTTCAAGCCAGTCTCCAAAGGAATTCCACTTTTGCTAGCATGGGAAGTGCTACTGAGTGTTTCCATTGCCTTTACAATCAATGTATTTGTAGTTCTTCTAAGTTCTGACAACAACAAAGATTTACAATACTTGTATTATTACATTTGGTCAGCAGTATGGGTGTTGCTACCAGTTGCTGGGTGGATGGGAGACTCTTACCTTGGAAGATATCGAGCCATAACTGCTGGAGTTATCCTAACCATGCTCTCATTTTTGATTCTATTGAGTGCTACTGTCATGCTGCAGTTCAACTGGACTCCAATACCAGCATTTGTTATGTTAATTCTGAACATGCTTGTAACAACTTTCAGTATGGGAAGCTTCGCAATAAGTATGCTGCCTTTCATAATAGACCAAATGATAGGAGCCTCAGCTGATGACATCAGTGCTATAGTTCAGTGGTGGTTTTGGTCAGATTCACTTGGAGTATGCATATTGTACCCTTTCTTATTCCTTCCTATTGATCAATTGCACCAAAATCTTACAGCAGTTAGCGTAACAATGATATTTCTTTGCTTGTCATCAGTTTTAATAACAGACTGTCTGTGTCACAAATGGCTTGATATCCACTACAAGAGTAGCAGTCCCTTCAAGACTATTTTCAAAGTGCTCAACTATGCTCGTAAGACCAAGTACCCTGAGCACCGCAGTGCCTTCACCTACATAGACGAGGAAGAACCATCACGTTTGGACTATGGCAAACACAAATTTAGAGGACCATTCACAGAAGAGGAAGTGGAGGATGTTAAGACAATCTTTAGATTGCTGCCGTTGCTGCTAAGCTATTTTGCAGCATTCATTACTACGAGAACTTCTTACGCAAAAAAGATTTCTCAGCTAACTTACAACACGTAATTGCTATGTTGTTACCAATTCCTTTAATTCCAGCTTATCAATTAATTGTCTTTCCACTGCTACGCAATCGTATTCCCAGTTTAATAAAACGAATAGGAGTAGGTCTTGTTATTATGCTTATTGGGAATCTACTCAACCTCACTGTGGATACTATTGAGCATCTACACAGCAACAACACACAGTGTATGTTTAATGAGTCTGACACAAGCCAAGGGTCAGCTAACAGTCTCTCTATCCCACTCTACTGGCTACTGATATCCGCTACTGTGATTGGATTTGGTCAGTTGCTTGTGTTGTGTTCATCGTTAGAGTTTGTTATGGCTCAGAGTCCTAACAGAATGAGAGGAGTTATGATGGGTCTGGCAACAATTCTGTTTTGGTTTGGATCTACAGTACATTATGGATTAGAACAAGTTCTTGAACACTTCAGTAATGCCACTCCTAGTTGTGGGTTCTACTACTACCTGGTGCTATCAATCCTTCTAATACTGTCACTAGTCCTGTTCACTATTGCTGCCAAGAGATACAAGCTGAGAGAGAGGGACAGGCACGTCAACATACAGGCCATAGCAGAGGAGCATTATGAGAGATACTTGGACCAGGAGGAGGAGTACATGAGAGAAGCTGCTAACAAAAACGATGTCAATGCAAAGGATATTTATTAAGTATCATCAATTCTTCATTGGCAATCCTGTCATTATGCAAACCACAAAATATAATTATTCCATCATTAAAGAAGATATTATTTGCGTACATATATACAGTAGTCATGCTTTGCAATATTATAAACTGCATAGCAATGCAGTACTATGCTACATACTAAACAGAATGTAATAGAAATGAAAGACCCATAAATAATTATAGATAGTTCGAAGGTGATGGATCACATGTATGTTAAACTGCAGTTTGTAAGTTGGTTGTCATATTATAGTCAATGCAGGATAGTTGAATGTGTGGTAAGCCTGGGATAACAGCTATACAGTGCTTCTCTTTATTGCACAATATTTTCAGGTGTGGCTACTAACCACACCTGATAACCATTGACTACTACAAACAACTTGTAAACTGCAGTACAAAGCTATTTTTAAAATTAGTGTACAGCCAACATAATGTGCCGGTGTAGCAGTAGTGTTTATTAGCTAAACTAAAATACTGTTTGTGTCATTAAAATACAAAGTTACACTGTTGACATTCAGCTATATGCATTGTGATTGATTATTGTTTCATATTTACAATGCAGGTGTACATGTGTGTGTAGGTGGTTAGCATACATAATGTAGAAAACTGAATATTTAGTATAATTATGCTCAGACATCTGTGTGGGTGGACATGATGATTTTGGGATTTTTTTAGCAACTGAAAGCATTATTATTACTTAAGTTGTGTAACTCAAAGTGATGTTTCTACGATATGCATGAGTATGCACCAAGAGGATGAACATCTGAATATGCAGTCTATTATGTTGTACAGTGGACCCTCACTAATCCGAACAGCCCCGTTCGGGGGGTGTTCGGATTAAAGAAATGGGTGTGTTTATTCACTACTGACCACGCCCCTACACGAATTTTGGCATTTCACGGCAATAATGGCGACTACTATTCAAGGGTGGTCACTCCAATTGGTCCTGTACTCACATCTGCGACCGCGGTCAAGAATTTTGACCGGCCGAAATCGGGCCTTGACTCGGTTGACTGCACCGATTTTACCGCGTTGACCAGTGGTAACGAGTAAGCCCCGGGTAATTAGCCAGCTTGGGCACGTCTTGACCGTTGACTAGAGCGGGTCCAGCGAGCCTTGACCGCTTGACCATTCCTTTATTTTTGTCTTGACCATTTTGACCGCGGTCGCAGATGTGAGTACAGGACCAATTGGAGTGACCACCCCTTGCTATTGAACAGTTCTCTGTCCACAAGTGTTGTTCCAGTTCGTGGTCATCGTTGTTCGTGGTCAAGTACAGTGTAGCATAGTAACAGCCGTTCGTGGTCATCGTTGTACGTGAGTCAAGTACAGTGTATGTAGCATAGTAACAGCCGTTCGTGGTCATCGTTGTTCGTGGTCAAGTACAGTGTAGCATAGTAACAGCCGTTCGTGGTCATCGCTGTCATCGTGGTCATCGCTGTACCTCGATTATGCTTCATAGCATTGTGTTTACATTTAAAATTGAAACTATGTGCTCTATACATAACAATAGCTTGATCAAAAAATTAAATATTTTAGAGCTTGCATATCAGTTTCAATCATCCTAGCAAGAAAAGCTCTAAGTGCACTAACAAAACCTTTATTGACATCACTCAAGCTCCACTGTCTAGCTAAATAAAACCAAACTGGTGATAATTATTATAATTATGACATTGTTGATGCTTACATACTGTTTTTTATAATACACAGATGCAAAATTATATGGTTGGCATTCAGCTACACGCATCTCTCTTCTGATATCAACTACTATCATAGATTATACAATGCATGTGTACACATAATATTATAATAGTGCATAGAAGGTTAGCATGCAAATGTGGAGTTAACACAGATTCAAACTTTGAACTTTTTTCTTTAGGGACCACCTCCGTACCAGCACACCAATCTGTAGGCTCTGATTTTAATTTGCTTTACAGTATTTGTTCTCCGGGAAAGTATACACAAAAGTCTATATTTCGGTAATAGTGTGTAGGTGGACATTATAGTTCTGCGATATTTCAGCAACTGAAAGCATAATTGCAAAAGTTCATTGTAAATACGTAAGTAAAATATATTTTGCTGAAGATTTGCCTACAGTGCTGTTAGAAACAATGAACCGGTCGAAAAGAGTATGTTTCAAGCCAGTCTCCAGAGGAATTCCACTTTTGTTAGCATGGGAAGTGCTACTGAGTGTTTCCATTGCCTTTACAATCAATGTCTTTGTAGTTCTTCTAAGTTCTGAAGCCATCAAAGATTTACAATACTTGCTGTATTATATTTGGTCAGCATTATGGGTGTTGCTACCAGTCGCTGGGTGGATGGGAGATTCTTACCTTGGAAGATATCGAGCCATAACTGCTGGAGTTATCCTAACCATGCTCTCATTTTTGATTCTATTGAGTGCTACTGTCATGCTGCAGCTGCAGTTCAACTGGACTCCTATACCAGCATTTGTTATGTTAATTCTGAACATGCTTGTAACAACATTCAGTATAGGAATATTCGCAATAAGTATGCTGCCTTTTATAATAGATCAAATGATAGGAGCCTCAGCTGATGACATCAGTGCTATAGTTCAGTGGTGCTTTTGGTCAAATTCACTTGGTGTATGCATATTGTACCCTTTCTTATTCCTTCCTACTGATCAAATTCTTACAGCAGTTAGCTTAACAATGATATTTCTTTGCTTATCATCAGTTCTAATAACAGACTGTCTGTGTCACAAATGGCTTGATATCCACTACAAGAGTAGCAGTCCCTTCAAGACCATTTTCAAAGTGCTCAACTATGCTCGTAAGACCAAGTACCCTGAGCACCGCAGTGCCTTCACCTACATAGATGAGGAAGAACCATCACGTTTGGACTATGGCAAACACAAATTTGGAGGACCATTCACAGAAGAGGAAGTGGAGGATGTTAAGACCATCTTTAGACTGCTACCATTGTTTCTAAGCTATTTTGCAGCTTTCATTACTACCAGAACTTCTTATGCAAAACAAATTTCTCAGCTAACATCAATTGATTTATATCACGTAATTGCTGTGATATTACCAATTCCTTTAATTCCTGCTTATCAATTAATTGTCTTTCCACTGCTACGCAATCGTATTCCCAGTTTAATAAAAAGAGCAGGAGCAGGTCTTGTTATTATGCTTATTGGGAATCTACTCAACCTCACTGTGGATACTATTGAGCATCTACACAGCAACAACACACAGTGTATGTTTAATGAATCTGACACAAGCCATGGGTCAGCTAACAGTCTCTCTATCCCACTCTACTGGCTACTGATATCAGCTAGTGTGAGCGGAGTTGGTCAGTTGCTTGTGTTGTGTTCATCGTTAGAGTTTGTGATGGCTCAGAGTCCTAACAGAATGAGAGGAGTTATGATGGGTCTTGGAGCAATGCTGTTTTGGTTTGGATCTACAGTACATTACGGATTACAACAAGTTCTTGAACACTTCAGTAATGCCACTCCTAGTTGTGGGTTCTACTACTACCTGGTGCTATCAATCCTCCTAATACTGTCACTAGTCCTGTTCACTATTGCTGCCAAGCGATACAAGCTGAGAGAGAGAGACAGGCATGTCAACATACAGGCCATAGCAGAAGAACATTTCGAGAGATATTTGGACCAGGAGGAGGAGTACATGAGAGAAGCTGCTAACAAAAACGATGTCAATGTAAAGGATATTGATTAATCAATTCTTCATTGGCAATCCTGTCATCATGCGATGTACAAATTATTCTGTTATATACATTTTGCAGTACAATCGCTAGTAAAAATTATACTTTAAAAAAGATATTATTTCCGTACATATAATAGCCATGCATGTTTTGCAGTAATATATACTGCATAGCAATGCAGTACTATACTACGGACTAAACAGAATGTAATAGAAATAAAAGACCCATAAATATAATAGTTTAAGGATGAGCTGTATACTGGGTCGCATGTATGTTACAAAGCTTTTTTTTAAATTAGTGTACAGCCAACATAATGTGCTGGTGTAGCAGTATTGTTTAATAGCTATAGGTGTGATTGGTATGATTATATACAGTATGGTCATTAAATACCACTATACAATCAAAAAATACTGTGCTCTCATATTTATTTCACCTTGATCTACAAAAATAATAACTTAGAGCTTGCATAATTATTTTAAACGCATGAATTGACACAACTGCACCAAACAATATCACTCAGCCTCCACTGTTTAGCTAAAATAGCTAAACTAGAATACTGTTTATGTCATTAATTTTTAATTACAAAGTTACATACACTGTTGATAATCAGCTATAATATGCATCTCTTTCTTCTGTGATTGACTATTGTTTCATATTTACAATGCATGTGTACATGTGTGTAGGTGGTTAGCATGCATAATGTAGAAAAATGAACATTTAGTATATGCCCAGACGTCTGTGTGGGTGGACATGATGATTTTGGGATTTTTTTTAGCAACTGAAAGCATTATTATTACTTAAGTTGTGTAACTCAAAGTGATGTTTCTACGATATGCATGAGTATGCACCAAGAGGATGAAGCATCTGAATATGTCGTCTATTATGTTGTACCTCGATTATGCTTCATAGCACTGTGTTTACATTAAAAAATTGAAAGTATGTGCTCTGTACATAACAATAGCTTGATCAACAAATTGAGTTTGCATATTTCAATCATCCTAGCAAAAAAGCTCTAAGTGCACTAGAAAACATTTATTGACATCACTCAAGCTCCACTGTTTAGCCAAACTGGTGACATAATTATGACATTGTTGATGCTTACATACCGGTACAGTTTTTTATAATACAGTGATGCAAAGTTATGTGGTTGGCATTCAGCTACGGGCATGCATCTCTCTTCTAATATCAACTACTATCATAGATTATACAATGCATGTGTACACGTATAATAGTGCGTAGGAGGTTAGCATGCAAAATAAATTTTCTAAATAATTGTGATGATGTATAGGATAAAGAGTACATATACACAAAGTATATAAGGTGGACATGATGGTTCTGGGATTTTCTTAGCAACTGAAAGTAAACTACAGAGTTACAAAAGTTGCACTCAAATACGTAAGTCATACAGAACATTTTACGTATCTGGATGTCATACATCATGCACACAACACCTGGTCAGGATGTCAGACATTCTGCTTTTATTTAGAAGTGTTCAGGTGCAGAGGATATTCCGAAGGGTAGACGATGAAAACAGTGACGATCGAGGTGATGAAGGTAGTGAGGTTTCTTCATTCTGGAGAAAGAAGAATCTGCCAGAAACCTGAGGTTTGCATCAAGCTTGCTCATTGCTTTGGCTCTGGCTAGCTGGACTAATTAAGACTTGATCAACTGCTGGTAGTGGATGAAGTTCTCGTTTCACAGTCTTGGTCAAGTTACAGCAGATTCAAACTTTGCCTTTTTTCTTTAGGGACCACCTCCGTACCAGCATACCAATCTGTAGGCTCTGATTTTAATTTGTTTTACAGTGTTTGTTCTCCTGGAAAGTATTCACAAAAGTCTATGTTTCGGTAATAGTGTGTAGGTGGACATTATATAGTTCTGGGATATTTCAGCAACTGAAAGCATAATTGCAAAACTTCATTGTAAATACATAAGAAAAATAATATTATACTGAAGATTTGCCTACAGCTCTGTTAGAAACAATGAACCGGTCGAAAAGAGTATGTTTCAAGCCAGTCTCCAGAGGAATTCTACTTTTGTTAGCATGGGAATTTCTAATGAGCGTTGCCATTGCCTTTACATTCAATGTCTTTGTAGTTCTTCTAAGTTCTGGCAACAACAAAGATTTACAGTACTTGCTGTATTACATTTGGTCAGCATTATGGGTGTTGCTACCAGTTGCTGGGTGGATGGGAGACTCTTTTCTTGGAAGATATCGAGCCATAATTGCTGGAGTTATCCTAACCATGCTGTCATTTTTGATTCTATTGAGTGCTACTGTCATGCTGCAGCTGCAGTTCAACTGGACTCCAATACCAGCAAAAGTTATGTTAATTCTGTACATGGTTGTAACAACATTCAGTATAGGAAGCTATGCAATAAGTATGCTGCCTTTCATAATAGACCAGATGATAGGAGCCTCAGCTGATGACATCAGTGCTATAGTCCAGTGGTACTACTGGTCACATTCACTTGGAATATGCATATTTTACCTTTTCTTATTCCTTCTTATTCATCAAATGCACCAAAATCTTACAGCAGTTAGCTTAACAATGATATTTCTTTGCTTATCATCAGTTCTAATAACAGACTGTCTGTGTCACAAATGGCTTGATATCCACTACAAGAGTAGCAGTCCCTTCAAGACTATTTTCAAAGTGCTCAACTATGCTCGTAAGACCAAGTACCCTGAGCATCGCAGTGCCTTCACCTACATAGACGAGGAAGAACCATCACGTTTGGACTATGGTAAACACAAATTTGGAGGACCATTCACAGAAGAGGAAGTGGAGGATGTTAAGACAATTTTTAGACTGCTACCGTTGTTTCTAAGCTATTTTGCAGCTTTCATTACTACAAGAACTTTTTACACAAAAATATTTTCTCAGCTGGCATCAATTGATTTACAACACGTAGTTGCTGTGATATTACCAATTCCTTTAATTCCTGCTTATCAATTAATTGTCTTTCCACTGCTACGTAATCGTATTCCCAGTTTAATAAAAAGAGCAGGAGCAGGTCTTGTTGTTATGCTTATTGGGAATCTACTCAACCTCACTGTGGATACTATTGAGCATCTATACAGCAACAACACACAGTGTATGTTTAATGAGTCTGACACAAGCCAAGGGTCAGCTAACAGTCTCTCTATCCCACTCTACTGGCTACTGATGTCCGCTACTGTGATTGGATTTGGTCAGTTGCTAGTGTTGTGTTCATCGTTAGAGTTTGTGATGGCTCAGAGTCCTGACAGAATGAGAGGAGTTATGACGGGTCTTGGAGCAACGCTGTTTTGGTTTGGATCTACAGTACATTATGGATTAGAACAAGTTCTTGAACGCTTCAGTAATGCCACTCCTAGTTGTGGGTTCTACTACTACCTGGTGCTATCAATCCTCCTAATACTATCACTAGTCCTGTTCACTATTGCTGCCAAGCGATACAAGCTGAGAGAGAGAGACAGGCATGTCAACATACAGGCCATAGCAGAGGAGCATTTCGAGAGATATTTGGACCAGGAGGAGGAGTACATGAGAGAAGCTGCTAACAAAAACGATGTCAATGTAAATGATATTGATTAATCAATTCTTCATTGGCAATCCTGTCATCATGCAACGCACAAAATTGAATTATTCCGTAGTAAATATTTTGCAGTATATCTTGACAATCGGTAGTACAAATTATACTTTTAAAAGATATTATTTGCGTGCATATATACTCTTGATAATAGTCATGCTTTGCAGTATTATAAACTGCATAGCAATGCAGTACTATGCTACGGACTAAACAGAATGTAATAGAAATAAATGACCCATAAATATATAGTTCAAGGATGAGCTGCCACTGGGTCACATGTATGTTACAAGCTATTTTTTAAATTAGTGTACGGCCAACATAATGTGCCGGTGTAGCAGTAGTGTTTAATAGCTACAGGTGTGATTGGTATGATTATATACAGTATGGTCATTAAATACCATAAGTTACATAATTATTACACTGTTGACGTTCAGCTATATGCATCGTTTTCTTCTGTGATTGACTGTTGTTTCATACTTACAATGCAGGTGTACACATTATAATGTGCGTAGGTGGTTAGCATACCGTATAGCGTGAAATTTTCTCGAAGAAATTTTCGCGAATTACAGGCTATTCGCGAAAATATTATCCACGAATGTCTTGTTTTTGTTGAAAAAGATGAGGGTAATAGCGCTGATTCGCGAAAATATTATTCGCGAAATCCTCTATCTCGCACATTCGCGAAAATTTCTTCCGCAAAAATTTCCCGCTATACGGTACATAAAGTAGAAAATGGATATTTAGTATATGCCCAAAGTCTGTGTGGGTGGACATGATGGTTCTGAGATTGTCTTAGCAACTGAAAGCATAATTACTACTTAAGTTGTGTAACTCAAAGTGAGGATTTTTCGCATTTAAGAGGATGAAACATCTGAATATGCCGTCTACTATGCTATACCTTAATTATGCTTCATAGTATTGTGTTTACATTTAAAAATTGAAACTATGTGCTCTGTACATAACAATAGCTTGATCAACAAATTAAATATTTTAGAGCTTGCATATTTCAATCATCCTAGTAAAAAAGCTCTAAGTGCACCAACTATTGACATCATTCAGGCTCCACTGTTTAGCTAAAAAAATTCAACTAAAACCAAACAAGTGATATAATTATGACATGATTGATGGTTACATACGGTTTTTTATAATACAGAGATACAAAATTATATCGTGGTTCGCATTCAACTACTGACATGCATCTCTCTTCTGACATCAACTACTATAATTATCATAGATTATACAATGCATGTGTACACGTATAATAGTGCGTAGGAGGTTAGCATGCAAATGTGGAAAATAATTTTTCTATAATGATGTATAGGATAAAGAGTACATATACACAAAAGTCAATAAGGTGGACATGATGGTTCTGGGATTTTCTTAGCAACTGAAAGTAAACTACAGAGTTACAAAAGTTGCACTGTAAATACGTAAGTCATACAGAACATTTTACGTATCTGGATGTCATACATCATGCACACAACACCTGGTAGATCTGTCAGGATGTCAAACATTCTCCTCTGGAAGTGTTCGGGTGCAGAGGATATTCCGAAGGGTAGACGATGAAAAAAGTAATGATCAACCATACGCTGAAGCTTTGCGGCACACCAATCTGTAGGCTCTGATTTTGTTCTACAGTTGTTTTTTCTCCGGGAAAGTACACAAAAGGGTAATAGTGTGTAGGTGGACATTATAGTTCTGGGATATTTTAGCAACTGAAAGCATATTGCAAAAGCTTCAATGTAAAAATACATAAGTAAATAATACATGTATACTGAAGATTTGCCTACAGCGCTGTTAGAAACAATGAACCGGTCGATCACGAAAAGAGTATGTTTCAAGCCAGTCTCCAGAGGAATTCCACTTTTGTTAGCATGGGAAGTGCTACTAAGTGTTGCCATTGCCTTTATAATCAATGTATTTGAACATCTTCTAAGTTGTGGCAACAATAACAGTTTACAATATTTGCTGTATTATATTTGGTCAGCATTATGGGTGTTGCTACCAGTTGCTGGGTGGATGGGAGACTCTTTCCTTGGAAGATATCGAGCCATAACTGCTGGAGTTATCCTAACCATGCTGTCATTTTTGATTCTATTGAGTGCTACTGTCATGCTGCAGTTCAACTGGACTCCAATACCAGCAAAAGTTATGTTAATTCTGAACATGCTAGTAACAACATTCAGTATGGGAAGCTGTGCCATAAGTATGTTGCCTTTTATAATAGACCAAATGATAGGAGCCTCAGCTGATGACATCAGTGCTATAGTCCAGTGGTACTACTGGTCAAATTCACTTGGAATAAGCGTATTGTACCCTTTCTTATTCCTTCCTATTCATCAAACTCTTACACCTGCAGTTAGCTTAACAATGATATTTCTCTGTTTATCATCAGTTCTAATAACAGACTGTCTGTGTCACAAATGGCTTGATATCCACTACAAGAGTAGCAGTCCCTTCAAGACAATTTTCAAGGTGCTCAACTATGCTCGTAAGACCAAGTACCCTGAGCACCGCAGTGCCTTCACCTACATAGACGAGGAAGAACCATCACGTTTGGACTATGGTAAACACAAATTTGGAGGACCATTCACAGAAGAGGAAGTGGAGGATGTTAAGACAATCATTAGATTGCTTCCGTTGCTTTTAAGCTATTTTGCAGCATTCATTACAACTACGAGAATTTCTCACACAAAAAAGTTTTCGCAGCTATCATCAATTGATTTGCAACACATAATTGCTGAGATATTACCAATTCCTTTAGTTCCAGCTTATCAATTGATTGTCTTTCCACTGCTACGCAATCGTATTCCCAGTTTGTTAAAAAGAGCAGGAGCAGGTCTTGTTATTATGCTTATTGGGAATCTACTCAACCTCACTGTGGATACTATTGAGCATCTACACAGCAACAACACACAGTGTATGTTTAGTGAGTCTGACACAAGCCATGGGTCAGCTAACAGTCTCTCTATCCCACTCTACTGGTTAGTGATATCCGCTAGTGTGAGCGGATTTGGTCAGTTACTTGTAGTGTGTTCGTCGTTAGAGTTTGTGATGGCTCAGAGTCCTAACAGAATGAGAGGAGTTATGATGGGTCTGGCAACAATGGTGTTTTGGTTTGGATCTTCAGTGAATTACGGATTAGAACAAGTTCTTGAACACTTCAGTAATGCCACTCCTAGTTGTGGGTTCTACTACTACCTGGTGCTATCAATCCTCCTAATACTGTCACTAGTCCTGTTCACTATTGCTGCCAAGCAATACAAGCTGAGAGAGAGGGACAGGCACGTCAACATACAGGCCATAGCAGAAGAGCATTTTGAGAGATACTTTGACCAGGAGGAGGAGTACATGAGAGAAGCTGCTAATAAAAACGATGTCAATGTAAAGGATATTGATTAATAATTATCATCAATTCTTCATTGGCAATCCTGACACCATGCAATGCACAATTTTCCGTAATAGATACAGTACACATTTTGGAGTGTATCTTGACAATCGTTAGTACTTTAAAGACACCTATAGCTAATAAACACTACTGCTACACCGACACATTATGTGTTGGCTGTAAAATAATTTTAAAAATAGCTTTGTAACTTACATGTGACCCTGTCGTTATTTATCATTTTATAAAATAATAATAATTATGTACCGGTACAATCCTTTGCCTTCGGGATATCACACCAAGTGGAGGTCAGATGATGAGGTCAGATGAGATGAGAGGAGTTATGATAGGTCTGTCATTAATGCTGTTTTAGTTCGGATCTTTAGTACAATACATAACAGAAGCTTTTCTTTAAAATATCGGGTAATGCCACTCCTTGTTGTGGGTCCTACTACTACCTGGTGCTATCAATCCTCCTAATACTGTCACTAGTCCTGTTCACTATTGCTGCCAAGCGATACAAGCTGAGAGAGAGGGACAGGCATGTCAACATACAGGCCATAGCAGAGGAGTATTATGAGAGATACTTGGACCAGGAGGAGGAGTACATGAGAGAAGCTGCTAAACAAAAACTATGTCAATGTAAAGGATATTGATTGAGTTCTCTGTAGGTGATCCTGTCATCTGCTTACTATGTATCACTACGCAATCAAATACAGTACAGGTTGGAATTGTATAATGTTGACAATCACTAGTTAAAAATAATATTTTTACAAGGGATAAAAATTACATACATAATTTATTATGATTGTGGCAAATTTTTACTAATAAGTGATAACAGGGTCACATTACATTCACTGAACTATACTATCACAAACTAATTTCTATACATGTATAATTATGTTGTTCTCATTGTGTAAAGTCTACTAAGTCAGGATATATACACTTGTACTACTGTAGAAAGTCAAGAAAGGGCGGAGCCAGTTGCTGCCATACTACCTAGCAACATGCTCTCTTGATGTAGTTGTTCAGTGAAAGTTGACATGTTCCCAATCATCATATTTGGCGAAGTAGCTCGATCGTACAAAATAACTTCAGGAATTGTTAGAGACTGTTTCGAGAATGGAGGAGGGCCCAGCTCATAGTGATGCAATGGAAGTGATCCTCCTATTGCATCGTCACTTTGCTCGCTGGCTATACTCGGTGCTCCTGACCTGTGAACAGCATTGACATGAGGCGGACTAGTCTGCTCAAAGTAGCCAGTTGAGGTCATTGCAAAGTCGGACTGCATAGATTGAGGAAGAGGGAGAGGGTGATGAGGAGAGAATGCATTTGGCTGGACAGGAAGGTGTGTGGCATAGTCGTCACTGTATTCACTGCCAGAGTATCGTGAGCTGTGTGATGAACGCATTGACATTTCATCGCTCTGACGTCGATAGTAGCGTGGTGGATGTTTGAGGTCGAATGGCTGTATTGAGTTCGCTGATTGGTGATGGTGCCGCAGAATGTGGTCAGGTGGTTGAATGGTTCGATGGGAAGAGATTGAGTGGTCATGACTATGGTTGCTACCGGTGGCACTGGACACTCGAGAGCTGTAAGGAGAGAAGGAGGACCGTGAGTTACTGTATTCGCTTTTGAGGCTGTTATGCCGTCCAGAGCTGTTCAAACTGCTGTTCAAGCTGGCTGTGTCATCTGATGGTGGTAGACTGGATCTCATTCCAACAAAAGGATCGGGGAAACCAGTACCATTATGTGAGGGAGTTCCTGCTACAATGTAGCTATTAACCAGTTGAGGCATCGCCATTTCCGGAAGTGTTGATAGATTGGATGGTTTTGATGCAGCGTGACGCGACATCCTAGGTCTTGGTGGGACTTGATAGATGTTTGGTTGCAACACATGACCATTTGTCACATGACCCATTGGAGATATCTGATTGGACGATTGATGGTATGTCATTGGCGGGTATAATTCTTCCTTTATAGAAACTGGAGGCGACCACACCATTGGGCTGCAATCTAGTTGGTCGGTCTGAAAATTGACAGTGTTTGGTTGGTCCGAGTACTCAGTGTCGTATCCCGACGAGCTATACTCACTGTGGTGGGCATTGCCAGTCATGTGACTAACAAATGAAGCAGTGTGCGAACTGCCTGAACTATACCCCAAATCATTGGACGAGTGAGTAGGGTATTGATGAATCTCCTCTCTCTTTTTCTTATCTATTTTTCGAGGCCTTGGTGCAGCTTTCTTAGTTGAAGAAAAAAACGAACCGGTTTGCCCTTCAGAAGCGCTTTCATCAGCCCCTGATGTAGTGTCAGCTTCCATTGTATGCACCTATATAACATAACCCACAGCTATAACACTTACACAGAGATGATTTGGTTTGCATACCCTTTTGTTGACTTGGCAGTTTTTCATGTGTTTTCTTCGAGAGCTTGGATCAGTATACCGCTTTGTACAGCCAGGGTTGAGGCAAGCATACGGTTTCTAAAAATAGAAGCGTAAAGATGTTAAAATTCCATTTTTGTAGATAGTAAATACACTTCTTCGAATCTGAATCCTTGTGTTTAGTCATGCGTGTAATTATTTTGAAGCAAGTATTCAGCATGCTCTTGAGATACACGTGTGCCCACTCATCCTCAGCTCGATAAACAAACATGAATAGTGCTATCAACCGAATTAGTCCGGGCACGACTGGGAATCCATCTGCACCAAACGTGCGTCATATTGTAAGAGTCAACTAGCCGTGCCAGTGTTAAATACTGCTGTAACTAACCATGCTCATCATAACATACTGTATTACTACTCAAAATGTTTCCCTGAAACTCAACTTATTATATAGCAAGGTATGAGAATGGCTACATTATAGGCATAGCTGCATAGAGAGGGGCTTAAGATACAATTAATTGCATGTACTTTATTTTTGCAAGTGCAAATAATTTTGTAGTAAGTGTTGATCAGTAGCAATCATATGTATGAATGTGCACTGTAGTACTCATCAACTACAGCTGTTGAACAAGGGACCATGCATGCATCATTAGGTTTCAAACTCATTCCACCGATGCACATGCACGTATCATGCGGGATAGTGTACAAGTGGGCGATTAGTATGGTAGCTCAGTACTACTAACGCTGCATAACAGTACCTAACATGCATATTAGTGTGAAATACGAGTCGAGAAACTTGTCATAATCGAACCAGATGGAGTTAACCAACCGTTGCTAATTGAAATACAAACAAAGTCTATTGCAGCCACTGAAATGACATTTCCTTAGGGCATATTTGTCAGGTAGTAATACTACACTGAAACTCTAAGATTTTTGAGATTTATACACGGTGTATTTTGTTACTTTTACTACAAGGGTTAAATTCAATTTTAAATTTGTGTCATGGGTGACCGAGTTCATAGTATAAGCTACAGCACTAGAGATATAAATCAGTTTTGAATTGGAGTTTACGCTTTAACGGTCACTCCATTTAGTTTGGGCTATGGGATTTATGTTATTCTGCTTCAGTAGCTTTTTAGACACAACATTTTGTGATACAAATAAACAAACTATTACAACAACAGTGGTACCACCACATTTATATCCCAGTTGACTTGTAACACACAAAGAACTAAGCTAATTCAATGAAATAGTCTGTCAAGATTCATTATGGTCAGCGGTTAGCGGGTACAAAGTACAGTAACAAGGTTAGTGACCAAATAGAGATCCTTTGTGAGCCAATCAATGAACTCATGTGTGAATTCAAACATGCTAATCATGTGTACCTACCTCATCTGAATGGGTTCTGTTCATGTGCTTAGCACAGTCTGAGGCGTTTGAGAATGCTTTGCCACAGGACTCATACTTGCACACATATGGTCGTTCGCCTGTGTGTGAGCGAACGTGTGTCTTTAGATTTTCTAGCCGAGAATATGCCTTGTCACAGCCCTCAAACTGTAAGAAAACAAAGATAATAGTTAAAGAGGCCCTTTCAAATGTCAGTCAAAGCACAAAGCAGCTCAACATATTGCAACTATTTTGATATTGAATATCTTAACCATTGTGCCCTTAAAATATGAAGTGAATTTATTCTCTCCACTCCAAAGTCATGCCTAAATGGGGTCTATAATTTCTAGTCCAAGATTGTGAATATTTTTGTCAAACACTGAATATCTGCTAGAACTATGACAAGAATGCACAAATGATGAGACCTAGTTGTTTAACTGTTTATTAGCAAATGAATTGCATTAATTTGCAATGAATTCACCATTATTTATAGAGGTGATCACGAAGCTTTGGCACACATTGCCATCTTGTGCGGGAGTTGGTGTGGAGTTCGTGAATTTGTTTGAGCAAGCTGAGCTCATATTTTAGCGTGTATGGGATAAACAAACACACTGCCATTAATAAACACTGTTAATGATATTTTGTCATTCCACGTGTTTGCTGAGCTGTGATGAGTCACATCACAGCTAACTGCAGCTAGCTGTGATGAGTCTAACTGCAGCTAGCTGTGATGAGTCTAACTGCAGCTAGCTGTGATGAGTCTAACTGCAGCTAGCTGTGATGAGTCTAACTGCAGCTAGCTGTGATGAGTCTAACTGCAGCTAGCTGTGATGAGTCACATCACAGCTAACTACAGCTAGCTGTGATGAGTCTAACTGCAGCTAGCTATGATGAGTCATATCACAGCTAACTGCAGTTAGCACCTAACTTAACTTTTGCAGGGTTACAACACACAACAGAAGCATGGATTTGTGCTCAATAAGACATCATACATGCATGTACTGAAAGTCAACCAGCCATCTATTGTTACAGTTTTGACAGTTCATAATTTGGTTCTGATTGACTGAAAAACTTTCAAATAGTGCAACCAATGATAATGTCATTATCATTGTCATTGAGAGTCACAGGGTAACTATGACACAGATCATATATCAAAAGCTGGTTTTGACCATACGTGTACTAATTTCTCGATTAGATCTGGTTGGTTGAGTTGTTTGTCTTTATGCTCACACTGTCAACCTATGACCCATTTTATCACGGAACTGCATAACCCTTGTGTTCATTTCAAATCCACCTGGTCAGCCTAATGAAGCATGCAGGTAATACTTTATGTATTGGTAGTAAAGCATTCCTCAACGTCATTATTCTGTAGCTGGTGGAGACGTTAAAATTGTCTTATTGCATCAAACGTTGCTAGTAACATATGCAGGAATGCTTGATTGTTAAACTGTAGCTGTGATGCATTGCTCACAACAGTTGAATGCAAAACACTTCGCAGCACATAATACCTCAAATGGTTTACCCAATGCTATGGCAACCAGCAGCAAGAGCGACTAATGACAATTTTATTATGTCTGAGTTGGCCGTTGTTGAACGAGGAAAGAGTGGGGGAATAGGAGGAGGAGAGGGAGTGAAGGAGAATGGAGATGTGGAGGAGAAAGGAGATGTGGAGGAGAAAGGAGATGTGGAGGAGAAAGGAGATGTGGAGGAGAGAGGCAGGTATTTTCAACAATTGAAAGTGTAGTCATGTTGTCCTAAAAGGTCTGGCTATGATAAATTCAGTATGAGCTCAGACTGAACATTATAGCAGGAAATTGTTTGATTGGCTCTAGATATGGACAGGTGTTTTAGACTCAAGTCATTCAGACTGATCTAGCTCAGTATAATAAACAGCCAAACTAGTAATACACATCGTTCTGAATAACCACATATAGCCCTACATAATAAACATTCCGACTAAGAATAAACACAAAGGTGTTATTTTAATAGTAAGTAGCTGATTTATACAGATAAACATAGCCTGCCTATTGAATATAATCAATAGAGCAGTTCTCATGTAGTCAAGTTGGTTGGGTCTATTATTCATACCACCTGCCCACCTCCCTTGGTGCACTGCTCTTGACCATTGCAAACTGATACTGCTGTGCTATAAATACTACAAAGCCTTTTCACGACCTGGAACACATAATTTCCATCATCCAATAATTCCACAATGGTACAACCAGTTGAAAAACATACACAATCCCGATATATGCATGCAAGTTCACAACTTACATGACATTTGTGGGGTTTTTCACCCGTGTGTCTCCTCATGTGCACCAGTAGCATGTACTGTGCTTTGAAGGACCTCTTGTCTCGGACGCATCCCTCCCAATGACAGACATACTCTCTCTTGCTGTCTTGATAGACATGGTCGGTGTTGACATGTCGTACAAGATCCTCCAGTGAATCACACTGTCGAGTGCAGTCTCTCCATCGGCACTTGTTATTGTGAGGTTGTTCGGTTGATGGATAGCTGTAGTATATTCTGTTGGGCTTGTGATTTGCTTTGCCTGCTGGAATGTACGCTCTCTTGTTTAGATCAGTCTCGGTATAGCTGTTAGATGGAACAATCACATTGGCTGCCACTTCGATATCTAAAGCAGGGTCTCCATCTTGGCTCATTGACTCACTTCCACTCTGTGAGTTTGTTCTTCGGCTGCATTGAGACTGGACATCCTCCTGTTTGATATGACTGGTTGCTGTCTGCCTCGCCCTCTGCTCCATCAGTAGAGGATTCCCACCAGGAAGACTGTTTGCTGCTGGGTGGACTGCCTTGGCTAGACTGATCATGGGCCGACTGTACCCTTGCATGTTAGCTGGAGTGATGTAGAGAGAAGGACTGAGGTGTCCAAACGAGCCAGCTGAGCTGCTTCGAGAACCAGCAAGATATCCCATGAGTGAGGTCGGGGAGCAGCGTACTAGAGCGTCTATGTTCACTGAGCTGCAGGAGAGAGGAGAAATGGATAGTGGTCTCTTTTTTCCCAGCCTGGCCGAGCCAATAGGGCTCAATAGTCCCGATCCTGTAGGCGACTGAAAGTCGGGAAGATCAAAGGTGAACGCTGAACTTGGTAGGTTTGCAAACAGCTGTGTGAGTGATTGAGGTGTCCCCGTCACGCTACGCATTTCAGGCGTTCCAATTGCAGCCATCACAGCAGCTTTAGCTTGCAGTGAAGAGCGACTAGAGTTCTTCTGCGGTGATGCAAAGCGAGCTGGCGAGTCGGTGGAGCTAGCTGACGAGGAAGCATTCATTCCTGATTGCGTGGTGGAAATGCGAGGCGGTATTGCCGAGCTGGTAACTGGTGCTGCAGCAAGCATCTCTGCAATCGTGGACGCAGTCTCCATAGGCTCAGAATTCTCCTTGTCCCCAGGGACTGAAGCTAGTCGAGGTGACGTGTCCCTTTCCTGCTTTACTCGCGTCCTTGCTGCATCGTCGTTTTGCTGCATCTTGCAATAGACTGTCAGACTGAACTGCGTGCTGTTCAACAAGTGATCTCTAGCTCAGAGCCACAGAATAAAGACAGACACCTTCTGTGCAGCACCTTTAGCTTGCTTAAATACCGTTAATCTAATAATCAGTTCAGAGGTGAGCCATCCAAGAATATCAGAGTGCAACCACGCCCCCAATGTTGACTTCCTTTAGTTAGTGGTTTCTCTCTCCTGTCGAGCCATTGTTTGGGCTCTAGCGAAGCTGATTGTACGAGAATGGCGTCGTACAATGTCAAGCACGCATTGGGGACTCAATCTAATGGTTCAACGTCGGCTATAAAGGTAAACTGCTCGACTAAATTGTATGGTATTTGAAATAGTACACGTGGCATCCATACCTGGTCGACATACGCTGTATAATGATTATATATTGTGTCTTTGAACACTAACTTCTGCCTAGATAATAGTGGCTTTACTACAAATCTAGTATTGTAGTGAGAAACAATATTTTCTTTTTAAACGCAAGCAAAAGAAATATTGAATGCATCAAGTCTTACTACTCGCGCGAAATGTTTTCGGAAAGTAGCAGTTGCTGCGACAACAGCTTTGAGCACAGGCTCTAGCCAGGCGCGTCGAGACGAGGCGGCACGAGATGGGCAGTGTCATGGCGCGCCTGCTATGGTGGCGCAAATCAGACCAGGAAGAAGACGCAATAAGTGATGTGTCCAGCAGTTCTGCTGGTAGTGAGATGTCAGCTTCTTCAGTAGATGGTCTGATCTCTCATGAACAGGGTCCTCGGTCGAGTTCGCAGTGGACAGGGAAAAACCACCATACGCCTATCCAGAAGCTGCCAGCTGACTTGATATTGAGGTATAGCATGTGTGGACACGGTTTGTGTTATTTTTGTGCTATAAACATGTGTACACTGTGCTTGTATGGTTAGTACTGTATATACTTGTGTACATTGCTATTAGCAACCATACAAGACTCATCTGTTCTGTTATTATGTCCATAAAACGGTCACCTGGGCTAGGGAGCATAAGTATCAACTTTATTTTGATGTTATTTACCTTCTTCGGCATGCAGTGCACTGAAAAGCCCTTTTGCTTGGTTGCACACACACATGTATACTCTGTCAGTAGCTACAATGTTGTATTCACTAGAGCACAAGGTGTTTCATTCAGGCAATCAGTTGTATTCTGTAGCACAGCTGGGCTGAAAAGGAGATAAAATCTTCGTACAAGTTGGCACCTGCTCAGTACACTATACAGTGCCTTTGTTATGTGTAGGTCTACATTGAGTAGATTCTTGCCAACAGAATTATGGCACAACAAGTTTGTTAGTACAATACTGGAAACGAAAACAGGATGCTTTAAAATTTACGGATGAGGCTCAAAAAAGTTTGGTTTGTGCTTCCAAATTTTCAGTGCATCCACTCAGAAATACATTGTACCTTGTTAGTACGAATAGCACAGGGCATGACACAATGTAACTAGTATGCTATTGGTACATGTGTATTATGCATGTAGTTAACACGCTTGTGTACAGGGGTAGCAGTACGTATTTGGCAGTCAGGTTCCACTTGAAGGTGTCTATGTGATGTGATAGTGTGTCAGATCTACGTGATCGATGGTCACCTCTGTACGACATAGCTAGTTACTGATCCGTACCATTCTCTATGCTAGTTCCCAGCAAGCTTGTCACAGTAGCCAACCAGTTCCACTGTACTATTTGTCCCTGCGCTGACTGATATAGGTGCTAGCACCTATAAGCAGGCAATGACAGGAGGGTTCCACTGTACTATTTGGTCCCTAGCTAACATTAGGAGGCAAAGACCACTATAGACAGGTTCCTGCCTGTCATAAACAAGGCAGCATATTCTATAGACAGGTTCCACTGTACTGTTTGGTCCCTAGCTAGCTGGCTGTTATAAGCAGACAGTGACCACTATAGACAGGTTCCACTGTACTGTTTGGTCCCTAGCTAGCTGACTGTTATAAGCAGGTCTGTTGACAGGCTCCACTGTATATGTAAAATAGCTATTACTACTTACTAGATAGCTAGCTGGCTGTTATAAACAGGTAGTATTATGTGTATTCTACATGTATATTTGAGCTCAGTGACATATTTCTTCTCTACCTTATGCAGGATTTTCTCGTTCCTTGATGTTGTGTCCAAGTGTAGATGTGCCCAAGTGTGTAAGGTGCGTTGTGAGTGAGAGTTGTTGAACTATCACTGTGACCTGTGTGTACACTAGTGATTATTTACAAACATACTGTTAATTTTGTTGTAACCACAAATTATATGCGGATTCGTATCAGAGGAAATAGAATGTTTCCTTTACATTCTGTTTGAGCAATCATAGAGCTTACTGTAAAGCAGGAAGATTTTTTCTGTGGAAGTTTTACATAAAATTTTTTATCTACAAATATTATTAATGTCATTGTTTTACATAGTTGACTAATATTATTCGCAAAATGCTCTATCTCGTGCATATGAGAAAATTTTCTGCTATACAGTATTTTTACTATTGTGTAGTATGCAGATTAATTCCGTTTAGAGCACTATGAAAGGCTCCGAAATTATAAATTGCAGCGCCTTTGCTGTTTTGAAAAGAAATTGTTATAAATTCTCTATTTTTTTGTATCTCCAGCAATGGAATGAGCTAGCCCTTGATGGTAGCAACTGGCAACACGTTAATCTGTTCGACTTTCAAACCGGCATTGAGGTAAGTAACAATGAGCTGCTAGTTGCATTATAGCTAGTAGTATAATACTTGTACAGTGGAACCCCTCTTAGAGGACACCTCTCATCCCTCTATAATGAACACTTACTGAATCCCAAATATAACCCACATAATGTATAATAAACCCCTGACCAGAGGACACCCTCTCTATTTTGTTGGTCCCGATGATGTCCGCCTTAGAGGGGGCTCTACTGTATTTATTAATTTTAAGAGCTGTAATTGTTATCATTGTCTAAGTATATCAGTATCAGTGTAAAAAAAACAAAGAATAGTAAATTGGTAGTTAAAGGTGATGATGATACGCTAGACAACTTTGATTATTGAGCGCGACATTACATGAAGAGAACTCTTAACACCCGCCTATTTTGTGACACACCTCAGTGTAAATTTTGTATTAATAACACTTCATCTCCCACAGAAAAATTAATAAAACTAAAGCAGTACAATATTACGCAACTTTGTTGTAAGCAGGAATGTTGCGTAATTCATCACGTGAGCAATGCTGCTGCGTATTCAGCCAAAACCATCTCATTTTGTGAGAATTCCAATTTGCAATTATGATGGCATGCTAAATAAAAGCCGTATGATTGTCATATTTTGTCTTTCAATTTACTACGCAGGAGGCAGTGATGAAGCGGTTGTCAGCACGGTGCGGTGGTTTTCTGCGTACACTGAATTTACGAGGTTGTGAGGATGTGGAGGATACAGCTGTGAGGTGAGGTTACATGAAGATGGTGCTACCAGTAGATGAACAGTTAAACAGTGTTTAAAACACTAAGTGTGTACATTGAGAGCAGAATTGGAAGTAGCTATGCTAATTGGTGTAGAATTTCGATGTTAAGACATTTTAGCGGGGCAGGTCGATTTATCACATGAAAATTTCCCGATTTTGGTATGTGCTACTGAAGGGTAACTAGACACCATTATACTGTACAGCATTTTACTAGTTTGTTTTCAAACCCGAGTCAAAAATGAACGTATTAGAAACGTATTACTACACTTGCAACATGGAATAAAATTATGGTAAATTTGAAAAGGTCAATTTTTTATGAACCCAGTGAAAAATTTACCCGAGTTCAAATTTTGCCTTCGATTTTGTTCAAATTTTACCTTCAATTTTGTTCAAATTTTACCTCCTTTTTTCATCTCTCTTGTAGCATATTCTCACAGAACTGTCCTCTCATTGACAAGCTAATACTCAGAAAGTGTATCAAACTAACCGATTCTGCAGCCGCCAGTTTATCACAACACTGTCACAAACTCACTTATCTTGATCTCTACTCATGTAGAGGGATAACAGATGCATCATGTCATCATATAGCGTATGTGTCTTAATAAATTTGTCTGCGTGTCTAGGATACTTGTAATATTATGCTTATTTACTTAAATTTGTACGTGACTAGGCATGCAAATGCTTATTCTCTTTTGAAAATACATGCCTGGTTTGGACTGCTTTCAATGACGTCCAGTCACACGATCATGCAATGAATCTATTCATGAATAATTGCTAATCATTCAATGTCTTTTTTTAGGTCTGGCTGTTCGCTGTTAGAGTATGTAGATCTATCATATTGTGCTGTTGGTCCTAGTGGATTGAGGACTCTCATGATGAACTGTGATCATCTCTTATCACTCATTCTACAATATTGTGCTGATGTAAGCAACAATGATACATTATATATTGCGTAATGTCTAAATAATTTTACAAAATTTTCAAACTGCCAGATATTTTGAAGTACAATGTAATTGTGACAGAAATTATAGAAGTGCCATAATATAATTGGAGGTGTGGCAACGAGCATGTGTTTCTAAGAAAAAATCGCACCTGCAGCTTCATTCTATGAGGTGTGGCATCCAGCACCTTTTTCATTTCAGTAAAAGCAAATTATTTTACGTCAGATTAATTTTGTACACCAAAATTGTATGGCAATAATACTTCACAGTTAAAGCACTAGTCTTGCTTAAATTTTGAGGTTTAACAGGTATTTTAATGAGAATGTGCCGAAAAATAAAAGGCGTCATATTTATAATACAGTACATGCTCAGTACATGAAATTTGTTGTCTTACACACACTCTGTAGGTAAATGATGAGGTGTTGAGAGATGTTGGAACCCACGCAAAGTGTCTAACTAAACTTAATATTCAAGGATGTAAAGTGAGTTCTTGGCCCTTTCTCTGCTATAGTATTCACTTGCTTTTCTTGTTCTCTTCAGTCTGTTAGTGATGCTGGCGTACACGCAGTCAGTGAAGGTTGTCCCAATCTCGAGAGCTTGTCAGTGTCACGTTGTGATAGATTGACTGATGTGTGTCTACGTCACCTTGGCAACAACTGCCCAAAACTTAGGTTTGTGATATTCCATGTACATGTACTCTAAGTAGTCCTTGCTACTGCTTAAACATAGGAATTTTGCCATGTTGAGAAATTAATTTTGTTTAGCTAATCAGAATTTTTTCTGCTCCAATATAGAATGTATAACGATTATGTGAGAGTTTTCGTTGCTCGTGCTGTCAAGGCACCCACAAAAATGTAATTTTATGATAATTATTTCTAGCATGAATGACGTATCAGCCACTTTGGCACAATCACTGTATGGCATTGATCATTATTGATTATTATTCCTGAAGTTCCCCAGCTGTAGGTAGTGGGGCATAACAATGATAGGCACATAGCTTACTCTCGCTAGCAAAAGTAATTGCTTTGTGAGTGTATTCATTATATTTCCTTGGTAAAGTTTGCCGGGCAATGCTGTCCCATAGCCTTCGCCTACCGATGCAGAATTCACAAGATCGTATTCCACAAAGCTAACTAGTTATGGGTCTCGCAATATAAGACGACATGATAGAGACTCGGGTATATCTAACAAATCGTACTTGAATCCAGCCATAAAATAACGAACTTTCAGCAAATGTCCTAAGAAAATCACACTTTTGTCATTGAAATTTTGTAATGTGATTTTTTTAAACCATAACTTTACTCCGACTAAGCTAAAAATTCTGTCACAAACATTTACAGAACATGGACAAAATTTTTTAACTGAGTACATTCTTGGAGCCTTTGTGTGTAGTGCTATAGCAGGTAGATGCCATTGTTGATGTCAGCCACTATCAGCGAGTCACATTCGTAACCCATGGCAACACCAGTCGGATCACTGAATCCTGTTATCCTCTTGACCAGCTTGCCTTTGTAGTTGTAGACGTGCACTTCGTGAAGACCGCGATCACAAACAATCACGTTGTGTTTGCTATCAACCAGTATTGCATCATACCCTTTACCTTCAGGATATGTTTTTTGTCCTATTCTTCTTCCATCGTAGGTGAAGAATTCCACGACATTACTGCCCCATGCTGTAACCAGCAAATACTTTGAAGTTTTTGGATTGAAAGCTAGTCCTCGAGCGTTTTCGCGACTAGTTTCAAAGCTGTACACGACTTCTCCGGTATTAATGTCATAGGCACGGACCTGTTTAGACCCCTCGATTGTGGAATAGAGCAGATTTCCTCGTGTTGTGATTCGCAGGAATTTGGATCCGGTGACAAAATCTTTTTCATACGTTCCGTCACTGCTAAACTGCAGTATTTTATTGCCTCTTGTGTTAGCATAGTATAGCTTGTCGTCTGTGAACGCACATCCTACGCTGTACGTTGTTCCTTTAGGCATTTTGATCATTTTCATTATCGCACCATTTTTATCGAACATGAATGCAAATTGAGGATTAGATTTCCAGAAGGCTGATATAAATGCTCCGTCTTTGGGTCTGACGCAAATAGCGTGAGCTCCTGACATTTTCAGCACGGATCTTGGTTTATCAAGGCTCATTCTTTGATAGTCAGCAGAGCAAGTTGGTATGGCGAATATCTTGCTCAGTGTATCATTGGTCGTGACGTCATTGATTGTATCCAGTTGAGCAGAGACCAGAAGCACTGCACTAGCTATTAGAAATAAGGGCACAGTAGAATGCAACCAAGCCATGACTGAGCAACTTGCTACTGATTTTTTGTTTCACTTTGTCACGTTCTTTATATACACTAGACGACTAACTAGTTAAAATTTGTCAGGTCAGTCAGGTGGCTAGACATTCGAAATCAGTCACCAACTGATTATTGAGTATGTCAAACCTGATTTCCCGGTTGAAATCTGATCAGTATTTATCACTTAGAACATGTTGTTGGGTACTGCCCATCGGCTGAGCAATGATATCCCGCATTGATTTTATGACTGAGTTTGTGAAAGTATGTCAATAGGGAAGTAAAGTGTACGATTTACATACAATGGGTAACTAATAAGTGCTTGTTAGCTTCAGTAATTTTGTTAGTTATTAATTTTATTTATTTGTTTCTTGCAGGGATCTAGAAGCAGCTGGCTGTGCTCATTTTGGGGACAATGGCTTTGCTGCATTAGCACAAGTGAGTCCTGTCACTATATTTCTTTGTTCTCACTTACAGCTTTAAAATGCTTATGACAACTTCAGATACTTGTTGTTTGCCGTGTCACTTTTATTTCGTTTCTCATCAGGGTTGTGGAGAGTTGAAGAGAATGGATCTTGAGGAGTGCATTCTGGTAAGCACAGCATTGTCACATGACTCTCACATGACCTGTTTACTACACTAACAGATATCAGATGTTACACTATCCAAACTAGCGCAACACTGCCATCAACTGGAGAGATTAGTAAGTGATATACATGTACATGTAAAAGTTGTTCATTATCTGGCTCTTGTTGGAGAGTTCTTGTTAGACACCCACTTCCTATCTATGTCGAGCCCTGCCTTCCCCAATAGGGGAACCCTCGAGCCCAACGTGGATATTTGTACGCATGAGTGAGCCCCTGGAGTCGGGCTTTTGATAGACACCAGTATAAAATGCATAAATTTATTTTATCCCCATAGCCTTACCTTAAAGTAGTGAGGATTTGTTTGAAATTTGTCCCTGTATAGCTCATGATAGCACCAATGATCAAAATCTTGGGGTGGGCAGGGCGTGAAATGATACATGTCTTCCTCGTTCCTTACTATCTGCTAGGTACTGTCTCACTGTGAGAGGATTACTGACGTTGGTATTCGGTTTCTAGTGAATGGTCACTGTGGTGAGGAGTTGCAAGTACTGGAGTTGGACAACTGCCCACTCATCACGGACCAGTCGCTTGAGATGCTACGGTAAGCTGTAAGAAGTCTAGACTTCCCGTATCATACACACAATGTAATCTCAGCAATATTTCGCAAACAGTGTGCACCACAATGAAGTGAAGTTTATATGTACTGTTTCTGCCCATGACATCGTAGGCTATCCCAAGCCATTGTAAAGGCATAGTAACCTTTGCTTGAGCTTTGTTTGCTAAAAATTGTCATTCAGTTAAAAATTTTGTGGGCAAGGTCAAGCTGAGTTTCTCATAGATCATAATTCAACAGCTCAGTAATTCAAAGATCATCAATCCTTAACAGCCAAACCACTGAATATGAATCAGTTTTTCTGTCCAAGTAATTGTATCTGGTGCAATGCTATTGTCAAAATACCTTGCTATCAAATTTCTTTGTGCAATGGATCTGTAGTATTCTGTTGCAGTATTCTTTTCAATAACTTGAGCATGCACCTAAACTGGGTATTTCCTTACTTCCAGGGGTTGTGTCAAGTTAAGAAGAGTGGAAGTGTTTGATTGTCAAACCATTTCTAGGTTTGCCATCCACAAGCTCCAGGTTAGTTTTTCTAACTAATCAGTCTGTCAGTCATTTGTGTCTCTTATACAGCGATCTCGGCAAGACGTTAAAGTACACGCCTACTTTCCACCTCACCACTCTCAGACTCCCGCTCAACAGCAGAGAACAAGGCGGTGCAATTGCTGCAGTATTCTTTGATAGACAGACAAACCGGTTTTATCCGGTTATATCCAGTATTTCACTTTTTCAATCAATTTTACTAGTTCAGTTCTGTTCATATTATATAGCATTTCTCAACAGCAGAATATTATCATTTCTTGTATAACCGGTTATTGTATCCGGTATTGTTCATTGAGTTGGGTTGCTATCCTCATTATACCACTCACTGATCAGCAACTGGTTTATAATACAGTCAAAAAGAATAATATATTATTGTCAACGTTCACTGGGAGTAAGGATGAAAGACATAATGACAAACAAAACGGCAGAGGGAAATTAGTCGGTCATGCGGGGTCAAAGGTGAAGAAAAAAGGTCAAATAGCTAAAGTAGGCTAGACTGATGCAGTGATATTCAAAAATAAGGAACAATTTTTACCTTCTGTCAACTATGTGTGTATGTATGATAGTCTGTCACTGAGTCACATGCATGGTTATCACGATTGCGATAGGAGTTGGGTTTGTAGTAGCAAGACACTAATATGGAAAATAGTGTATTTAGACAATTGTGCAACTGGAGGGTATTTGTCAGCAATTTGGTTCAACTCGTTTGTGACCAGCTATGCCCGCTGCATTGAATGCTGTAGCCATGCTATCATGGATGATTCTTGTTTCTTTACTGTCATCATCAGCTGTGGCTGACAAAGGAATGACCCTTGCTCTTGATGAGGAGTTTGATACACTGAACTTCAGCTTGTGGCAACATGAGATCACTATGTCAGGAGGCGGGAACTGGGAGTTTGAACTCTACACTAATAATCGTTCAAACAGCTATGTGCGTGATGGTATACTCTACCTGCGTCCTACTCTCACCGAAGATGATATTGGACTAGACAATGTACACAATGGCTTTACCATGGACCTATGGGGTGGATCTCCAGCGGACAGGTGTACTCAACCACAGTTTTATGGTTGTTTCAGGACTTCTGGTGGTGGCGGTAACTATCTTAATCCAGTAAAATCTGCTCGTCTTCGCTCAGTGCAAGGATTTAACTTTATGTACGGACATGTTGAAATACGTGCTAAGTTGCCACGAGGAGACTGGCTTTGGCCGGCAATATGGATGCTTCCAGCAAAGAATGAGTATGGGGATTGGCCAGCAAGTGGAGAAATTGACATTGTTGAGTCACGTGGAAATGCTCCATCCTACCCACCAGGAGGACGAGACACCTTTGGATCCACGCTTCACTGGGGTCCCTCTTGGTCTGAAGATTTTTGGCAAAAAACCCATGCAACATACAAAACAAAAGACCTAAGTGATGATTTCCACGTTTATGGTTTGATCTGGAATGAAACATACATTGGAACATATTTCGATGACGAGTCTAACGTTGTACTGAGCATGGCAATTAATGAATCATTCTGGAGCCTGGGCGGATGGCAGAGTCCACCATGGACAAACCCTTGGACTGGAACTGGAACAAAATCAACAAATGCACCTTTTGATCGAAAATTTTATCTTATTCTTAACGTAGCTTGTGGTGGTACTAATAGCTACTTTCCAGATGGTGATGGTAAGCCATGGAGCAACACAGACCCACATGCTGTGAACGCATTCACTGATGCTAAGAGTCAGTGGTATCCAACTTGGGACGGAGAGAATGCTGCCATGCAAGTGGATTATGTAAAAGTGTGGACATACAATTAGAACAGACAAACAAGAATAGCTGGTGTGGAATAGTTCTATTGTAAACAAGAATAACTCATCAATACTCAATAATAGAGTATTAATTATACCATGATGTGTTTTACTGACTGTAGTGAAATAATGGACATGTAGTACGGCATAAATGTACATCCCAAAGTGTCTAAGGGGTTATCACTATTATGCGGAATACAACAGTTCATCACCCATGTGTGTTACAGTAGTGATTGTAGATTAGGTTCCATTGCATATTGGATGAACAGTGAAAACACTGCCTTTCAATGAGGCCACCTGTTGCTGCGCACTAAGCAGGTATGATGCAACTCTTGGAACCTGCTGCTGGTACCAACTGTGCTTCATACTGCCAGTGTAGGCACCCAGAGTAGCACAGTTACTATAAATTGACAATGCCGTGTCTCACTGTCTATTTATGGTACCTGTGCTACTCTTGGGTGCCTACACTGGCAGCATGGACCAGTGTGCATCTCGGGTACCCATTTTGGGCTGAATTTGATGTCTTCTCTGATGGCGTTCAGGATTTGAACCCTAGCACATTCGCTAGTTAGGCAAGCGCACTACAGTTGAACCAGCACACTACGGTTAAACCACCAAGGTACCATTTCGTACACAAAATATATTTATTTAGACAGTGACATACATGTGGATTACACTAGTCGTTAATAGCTTGATTCATTTCTTTTTCAGTTGCTAATTTCTGTTCTTCCTTTAATTTACTGATCCTGTCGATTATACCTAAGAGGAAAGATCACATTAACAACAGTAGTCACATGACCATTGCTCTACATGTGCAGTACGAGTACTTTGTTATGACGACTCTAACCTTTAGCAGGATTGAAGACGCCACAGGTCTGTTGACCACACACGGCACACCGTGTACTCTTCTTGCGATAATATTTGAGTGCACACGACTCACAGAAATAGTGTCTGCACCTAATGTACAGCAGAGAGCAAAAGAACAAGAAAGAAGAAAAGAGAGATGAGACGAGGTGAGAGAAAAAGGTCATCAAAACAGATGGAGAGAATGAATACCGTAAATCGTTGTAATTTTTGCGGTGTAAATATTTCGTAAATTTGCTCTCAGATGCATTATTTAGCAAATTTGGCTTTTAGGGGCGTTGCCCTGTATAAAAAATAACGGCTAAATCAGTAAATTTTGCGATTGAACAGCACTTGCAAAATTAATGAAAATAAAGCTACCACGAAAATTTCTACGTCTACAGTCCCCACCGTCTAGTCATCTTAAGAACAACAACACACTCACTTTGTGACGATGGGATTCTTGAAGTGTTCTCGACAGATGAAGCAAGCAAACGGCAGCTCCTCCTCACTGTCACTGCTGCTCACCTCATATTGCTTCATGTCTACGTACCAGTGGGTGTGGTCAACAACAAACACATATCACACCATCACCTTCTTTGCCGTATTTCTTGTTGTCCCATTCTTTCTCTAACTCCCAACCACTCTTGTAGTCCGATCGGTCATGAAGAAACTTACAGCTATCTACAGAAGAGAAAATGCATCAAAAAGTGAACTGCTAATACACATAGCATGCCCATTATTCTCAGCTTAAGAGAGCAGTAACACCATCAACTCTCGAGTGACAGAACAGAACCGATACTTATTATGAGTACAGTAGGTCCATCTCTGTCACTTTCACTACTCACCTCCAAACCCGCAGTATCCAGTCTCTTTGTAGTCCTTGCATATGTCGGGTTGGTAGTCCCATCTTGTGGTAGCTCTCAGATAGTTTGGTGCTCTTATTGGTCCTTTCTTGTTAGCTGCATTCACCTGAGAAAAATAGAAATACCGTAGGGCGGTATTTTTCCGTGGCGTACAATTTTCGCGACAGCAATAATTCGCGAAATTTATTTTCGTTTTGACTCGAGGGAGAGGCCACACCCAGACCACACCCGTTAATTATCAGACAAGATCAGACAGATCAGACAATGGACCGTCCGGATTTGGGAGAAAAGAACTCTTCTTCTTGATCTTCTTAAAATACTTCAACAGCGCCATTATTGAATCTACTTGAATGCGCTGCGCACGCTCAGTAAATGACCACACCCATCACCCGCCCATTAATTTCGCGATTTTAATTTTCGGGATTTGGGCTCAAATTCGCGAATTTCGCGAAAATTGTACGCCACGGAAAAATACCGCCCTACGGTAATATACCACCTCACGTACATAGAGGCCTGGAGGGCTAGATTAACCATAACGCCGTTTTTGCAGCACATTTAATACAATTGCAATTTTGATTATCATTACTAAAATATATTTTTGTTTCTGTTGAATATGCACCAAAGAAACCAGCTCTGTGATATTATATTACAAGTAGTGTATAACATTTAATGTGCGAGTATTGATTTGCTTGTTGACAGCATATAAATAGCTTATTGTAAGAGTCAGACCTTGCTTTGATGCCTGAGACTCTGTGCTTTATGGTCAGCTCACCTGAGCACTGTCCTTGGTCTCGACATACTTTGAATAGCTGCTCTGTCCTCGGTAGATATGATCATCTTCTTTGCCTTTTTGCTCCTAAAGACACACGAGAGACCGATAAAACACAAATCTCTGCTTTCTGTCTAGTATTTGGGTCTTGCAAATAAAAAATGTATGAAGCTTAACATTAATTTAGCAATGGACACTTCCTGTTACGTCATATAACCAGGATATCACATACGGCACATTGTGTGCTGTCAGGGCTTCATATTAACTTCTTTTCAAATTACCCAGCAGGGTTAGTGCAATCAAATCGAACTAGCCCAAAACTTTTTCTACCAGCCCAATGAAATAATTTAAACATTAATGAACTTGTTCCAGTCAAATTCTGCAGTAAGCTAGCTTTCTAGTTTCTCTAGCCAGCTGGCCTACCAACCTGTACACTTTACAAGCCCAAGCTATATATTTTACTAGCCTAGGGCTAGTGCTAATTAGAAGCCCTGTGCTAATACCTCGTTCATTTTTCTTGATTTGTCAAAGATTGCCCTAGCATCCCTATCCTGAGGTGTCTCTGTCTCCAGTGTAGCTGTAGCACCGAGATCAGCAGGGCCTTCTCTCTCCTGAGAGGAAGGGGAAAATGAGTAACAGAATACAGATGAGATACACTGGACTCACTGACCGCTTTCTTCTTGGATCTGTATGAAAATAATGTTTTCTCTTGCTCCTCTTCGTCGCTGTCACCTGCAACATTAGCGTCTCTGCTCCTTATACCAATACCAGTCTAGGGAGAGAGAGACAGACAGAAGTTGGAGGATGGGAGAAAGAGAGAGATAGAAGTTGGAGGAAGGATAGGAGAAAGAGAGAGAGATAGAAGTTGGAGGGAGGATAGGAGAAAGAGGGAGAGATAGGAGTTGGAGGAAGGATAGGAGAAAGAGAGAGAGATAGAAGTTGGAGGGAGGATAGGAGAAAGAGGGAGAGATAGGAGTTGGAGGGAGGATAGGAGAAAGAGAGAGAGATAGAAGTTGGAGGGAGGATAGGAGAAAGAGAGAGATAGAAGTTGGAGGAAGGATAGGAGAAAGAGGGAGAGATAGAAGTTGGAGGAAGGATAGGAGAAAGAGGGAGAGATAGAAGTTGGAGGGAGGATAGGAGAAAGAGGGAGAGATAGAAGTTGGAGGGAGGATAGGAGAAAGAGAGAGAGACAGAAGTTGGAGGAAGGATAGGAGAAAGAGGGAGAGATAGAAGTTGGAGGGAGGATAGGAGAAAGAGGGAGAGATAGAAGTTGGAGGGAGGATAGGAGAAAGAGAGAGAGACAGAAGTTGGAGGGAGGATAGGAGAAAGAGGGAGAGATAGAAGTTGGAGGGAGGATAGGAGAAAGAGAGAGAGATAGAAGTTGGAGGAAGGATAGGAGAAAGAGAGAGCAGAGGCAAGTGGCTAAAATGTAGCATCATGTTTTTCACTAGTGCCCTTTTCGATGTCATTTAAGGTGGTACGGAAGCGAAATTTGACCTCTTCAATTTGTTTCATTTTAAAGTATGTTGTAGAGTTGGTGCATACAAATAGGATTCTCAAAGGAAATTGAAGTAAACTCCTTGGTTGCTAAGATATTGTTGTACAAATGTTACCCAACTGGTTGCTATGCGTGGGCGATGGAATGCAATAACAATAATCCGTATACGGTTGTACAACGTCTCTGTGGTGTTAGTGCAGCCGCAGTCCAAGTCTTGGGCTAGAAGAAGCTGTACAAAGACTAAACAAAGCTTTTACAGCCAACAGGTGACGCTACAACACGTTGCAGCCAAGATCGTTCGCGGTACGTTTTATCGCACGTGTATGTTAATATTATTCATAATTTGTGGACGCGTTGCTAGGGCGGGGCACTGCGGTCGCGGCTAGGTTGTTCTGCGGTTCTGACGGCGTCTAGTGGGGCTTGTGGAGGTCAGGATGACTCAGAAGGTTACTGTAGAGTGTCGAGTCACGAAACAAACGATGTATTTTCACAAAGTCTGACTAAGCCGTGTATAATGTAGCCACTGCGTGTAGCGTGCACAAAGAGTATGGTAACTTTTCTACCGAACAGCACTGTCAGGTAAGAATTGATTCCCCGCTAGTACACTAGCGTGCTAAATTTTTGGCCAGAAGCCGCAGTTCCACGCTCTTCGTAGGCTCCTACTGGCGTCTTTGTAGGAAAGTGAGCCAAATTTGCTTCTTTGCTGCCTTACGGGATACTAAAGGGCGATCCAATTGCGGCCTCTGCTGAAAAGTTAGCCCTTGGCGTTCTCCATAGAATTCTATTCAATATACTGGCATGCAGTGCTTCTGGCAATAGCTTTGAGAAGAATTAACAAATACAGTGGGTGTATCTGAAGCGCCATATTATGAACACTAATTCTCAGGACCTCTTCTTGTTTTGTGATTGCATGCTACACACCTCAAACAACCATTATAATAACTCCAACTTGCACAGTATTTTATGTTTCAGAAATTATACATAAATAAAAAAATTCTTCCAAATTCACACCTTCGCTTCCATACCACCTTAAACAAAACACTTTCTAGAAATTCACTATTCAAAATTTCTATCTGTACACCATTATTATTATTGCCTCTTTCATAAAGTTCTACAGATGCTGTTTACAAAACAACAACTCCTATTTTAGTGTATGATAATTACTAATACTCCGACTCACTGTCTGATACAGGCCTCCTTTAGCAACCTTCTTCTGCCTTCTGACAACGGCTGACTCGTCATCAGAATCGCCTAGTATGAAACTTGAAACCTCACCAAGACAGACTTTAGGTACACATACCACTGCTACTGGAATGCTGCTCTCTCTTTCTAGCCCTCCCTCCTCCTCCTCCGCCGCGGCGACCTCCCGTCTTCTTGAAAAAAGCGCATGGTTTCGAGGGCTCAGCAGCAGTGCCTTCCTCTGCTCCTGGTGGTTCACTCGACATCCCTTCTCTCGATCTGTTCCTCCTCTCTGAGCTAGCTACTGGTGTTGGTCAGATACAGCATAGAGATATGGCGACCAGCGTAGAGCACACACGCCCATGCAATCACCACTACTCCAAATAGCAGCTATATACAACATGATATTATATATACAAGCAGAGAAATTGAAAGCAAGGTTTTGAAAACCTGTGGTCTTACCGCAGAAATTACTAGCTCTGAAGTCCTCCTACTTACTCTCATACAGCTGACAGTTGACAAAAATGGTGGAAACGCTAAAATGACTCGTCCTAGTCTGCTGGAGCCTGACACACATGGGGAGTGGGCGCGCCAAACTTTGCAAAAGGTGTGGTTACTCCGCCTTTCTCCACCTACCAATCGAATATGGGCAACAAGGCAAGTGGACCAGAATCTTCTGGCTACGGTCACGATAGAGATGAGCTGGAATACACTTCAACACCTCATCCGGCCTCTTCGTCCGCTGACTCAGCCTCTGCATCGCCTGTGACACCGCTAAAGCGATCACAAACCGGTAGGCCCAGGCGGAGATTGAGTTCGACATAATGTCTTGCTCACGTGAAAACTGCAGTTGTACAGGGACAAAAGCATGCATCCTGGGCGCATACCTTAGTGGTAGTAGGGTCTGCTTGTGCGTTTCCTCACTGAGTTATGTCCAGATTGTTTGTGTTTCACAGTAGCAACTAGCTTACGTATACATCCATATTCTATCTGTTATACACGTATATGCTTTTGATCTCTTTCATGCAGTTCTAGAGCGTACATCTCGATCTGATTTTCCTTCTCTCCCTCGTACGTCAAGTGATGCTGGTTCCCGTCAGCCAGCAGCTGCTCACCTATATCACCTAGAGCCCACTTCCTCTGCCCCATCTTCTTCTCCGACAACAGCACCAACAGCAGCAACCTCCTCCTCCTCCTCCACCAGCACCTCCTCTCCAATCACCAATGCTACCGACAAACTGTTAGACCATCTTGTTGAGTCCCGACCTGTCAATAAACAAGAAAGCGTTGATCTTGGTGCTTCCATAGTTGTCTATTTCGGTAAAGATGTACGTACAGTCAATGTCAACAAACTATTTGAGGTCAGATTATGAAATACTTCACTTGCAGAATGTTCCAATTGTTGTGTGTTGTGTAATTCAGAGATATGTAAGATACTAGTTTTGCTTTCGTTCTGTCTTTCTGCTAAGTATGCGCTAACTAGAGACTAAGTGGGTGCTCCAAAATGGCGCCAATTCTGTATTATTGTATCGTATAGCACTAACAAAGCAATCATGTTTTCATAGTTTGAGCATCCTTACTTCAGCGCTTCAGAAGCATGTGCACGCTAATAAAATATAGTGTGCACAAAACTATGTGTTGATAGCACTGTACTTGGTCTCCTCATGCAACCTATGCTTGGTGTGCACAGCAATTATTTCATGCTTTAGTAATGGATTAGGTGACTGGACAAGAATCCAAAGTTGTGTGGAATAATATTATAGTACATGACTGTATGCATGTAGTGTGTAAGATTGCAGGCACTGCTTTTTATTTAATATTTTCAATGTTCTTTAGGTTGAATGTGAATCTCTAGATCCTTCCTTTAATCCGGTAAAAGGGCGTGTCAGTTACGATGCTCGTGGTCAGAGAGCAGAGTTCACTCCTCAGAACACGTTGTTTCCCAATGCTCGCTATACTGTCACTCTTCTTGGTAAAGCTGTCACGACCACTCAGTGCTCCAATGGTGCTAACATTAGCAACGCCATTTTACAGTTCAATACATGCAATCCTGCACCTAAAAATGTTGGTATCAAACTGAGAGGACAAGGACAGGTACATATATGTTTGATTTCCTCTCTCTCTCTCTCTCTCTCTCTCTCTCTCTCTCTCTCTCTCTCTCTCTCCCTCCCTCCCTCCCTTTCTCTCTCTCTCTCTCTCTCTCTCTCTCTCTCTCTCTCTCTCTCTCTTTCTCTCTCTCTCTCTCTCTCTCTCGTTATTTTACACACTTTTTTTTCTGTAAACTGGTTGCTGGACTACTTTCTTATTTTCTGCAGCCAGAGACTTTGCAAATTGCTAATTACTACGACCTTTATAACTCTCTTATTTTGTGGAGCACCAAGAAATGGGGCTGTTCAGGAGAACACGTCACTGGACTATATCATGAAAATGATGAAGGCAAACTCCTTCCACTTAAAGCCGACCACGATGTGCTTGGAGTGGTAGAAAACGGAATGATAGTAGTAGAAATAAAGGATTAAATGACAAGTTAGGTGTGTATGCATTTTTGCTGTGTAAAACAATAATTGATTTTGTGATAACCATGTGGGTATATTAGTAATGGTTATAAGATGACTTGTTCAGCAACATGAACAGATGTGGACTAGGCAACTCAATAAAAATAGTGTAGTATACAGCAATGGTATAACTACCCACAATTTGTGATGATTTGTTTAAAGCAATCATGGATAGATATTTCCCTGGAAACAATAACAATTGTCATGATACATATCAATGACAGTTTGGTCTAGCAGCATAATACTCCCCAGGAAGTGTTTCAGTCAACACAAGTGTCTAGAGCTAACTGGAGTAATCATGAAATAATGAGTAACATCCCATAACAAAACTAATGAAGTTACAGGACATGTATTTTTATTATGGCTTCGCTATCCTATAAAACAGTAAGCAGAAAGCAGTGTCTTTGCTTCACTCAGCACCCCAACTCTGGCCAGCAGATGGCGAAACAGTCAGTATTGATGCTGTTATTGTTTATATCTTTTACTGCAGCTCTTACAGACCATGTATACTATGTCACACCTGATGATGATGGTACTGGCAATTATTTATGCTCAAATTGCCACAATCTTTCGTACTATATTTCTCAGCCTGATTCTTACTTCACTTCAGACACCACCATCGTCTTTTTAGAGGGAAAACACAGTTATGATAGAGATGACTACATATCGATCAGCAATGTACAGAACCTGACTCTGAAGGGACAAGGTCAGTGGCCTGTAGCAGGGCCTGAGGAGACTTCTACTGTCATTATCAACTGCACAAGAGGGAGAGGAGGAATATATTTTATTGACTCCGATAGCATCACAGTTGATGATCTTACAATAATCAATTGTGGAGGAGCTGACACACACGGAAATCAGCATATGGTAATATATTTTGAAAATGTCCACAGATTATTTTTTCGTAAGAATTCAATACAGCACATGACAGGATATGGACTAATTATTTATAACAGTGGCAATGTTATAATTACTAACTGCTCCTTCTATAATTCAGCTAATTGCAACTTTACCTTAGAACTTGGAGGAGGTATTGGTATCGAGTATGATGGTGGCAGCAGTACAGGCACAGAGTACACACTGGAGCTATCACACTCCAACATGACCAAGTGCTGCAACGGTATTTATGGTGGAGGTATTTATTTATCAATATATCCAGGATTTGCATCCAGTACAGCAAGATTACTTTTGAGTCATTTGGTACTGCTGCAAAATAAGGCTTTGATTGGTGGCGGTGGTTTAGCAACCTTTGTATATGAAAACAATGGTCAACTGATTCTCGATATTAACTATTGTTTGGTTGCTCATGGGTTTGCACAAACAAAGAAATGTGATGGACCAGGTGACTGCTATGGATTATATAACGGTGGAGGTGGAATGTACTTTGAAGTATATATGCAATCAACAATCAGAATCCAAAACGCAAATTTAACAGAAAATTTTTCTCCTGAAGCTGGTGAGATATATTGCTCACTAGATGGAAATGCATCATTGTCCATTCTGAACTCGACAATCGTAAATACAGAAACATACTCAAAATCTGGAGTGGTGATATACAATAGTGTTGCAAGTCATATAGAAATTAACAATGTCAGAATGAAATTTAGTAATCTAGGTCTGGGACTTTATAACAGACGACTTCATATAACTGTTGATAAAGTTACTCATTTGCAAATCAAGAACTGCATCTTTCAAAGCTGCCGCAATGTGTCAGCGATTGTCTCTGTATATGCACCGATCAAAACTGAAATCATAAATTCCACATTTTCAAACAACACGAGTGACAGAGGACTACAATCAGTCATCTTTATTGCTAATGGACATAGTCAAGTTACCATAAGTTCATCCGTTATATCAGACAACAATATGACTGGATTAACCATTCATTACAGTGGTGTTATATTTTCAGGTGACAATGTGATACAAAACAACAGAGACTCAAATGGAGCAGGTATAATTCTTTTACAGCCGGCCTATATGGTGGTTCATGGTGAGTTGCTTTTGAGCAACAACACTGCTGACAAACAAGGAGGAGCAATTTTTGTCAGCACTGCGGACATAATTTCACAGCACACTGTGTATCCTTGTTCGCTTTATTTTGTTGACAATTCTAGTTTTATAGAATTTTCTGGAAACAGAGCAACAGAAGGAGGAAGTGATATGTATGGTGCTAAACTAATGGGCTGTAGAAATCATGAACTTAGCCAATTTGTTCAACATGTACCACATGTAGGACAAAAGAATCAAACCTCATGGTTCTTTAAAACACCTCTTAGTGCACATATTCATTTTAACAACGCGGACAGGTTGTCTTTATTGTCCTCTGACCCTGTCATGGTTTGTTTCTGTAATAACAGCAACTTGCCAGATTGCTCTGATAGGACCCATCATCACATGCAAACATATCCAGGACTAGAGATCAGCACATCAATAGCAACAGTAGGATACTATGGTGGCACAAGTCCTGGTGTTGTGCAAGTCACTGCTCAACATGCAGCCTTACTTCGATGGTATGGTCAAAATAAAACCACTAACTGTTTCCCAATTCACATTCTTTTAAAAAATACATCTTCAACAACAGCACTGGTTGATGTAGCAGTAGATGGTGGACAGCCAGGCTGGGGTGTGTCAATTGAAGTTGACATTGTAGATTGCCCACTTGGATTTGCTATTGAAAATACATCTGGAGAGTGCCATTGTGAGCCATATTTGGATGCTAACTATGTCCAATGCAACGTGTCTCTCACTCCTTTCAAATTTGCAAGATCGGGCAATGGTTGGTTTGGCCACATCAACAACACTCAGTGTGTAACTGGTACTACTAATTGTCCGTTTGACTACTGCAATCAATCTAAATTATTGTTTGACATCATGGCACCTGATCGTCAGTGTGTGGCCAATAGAGCAGGCATACTCTGTGGACAATGCCAATCTCACCTTAGTATCATGCTGGGATCCAATCATTGTGGTACTTGCTCCAATTGGTATCTTTTCTTGTTGCCAGTGTTTGGTCTTGCTGGCATAGTGTTGATAGCAGTATTGATGTTTCTTAACATGAGTGTCTCTGTCGGAACTATCAATGGACTATTGTTCTATGCTAATATGGTGAAGCTCAATGAAGCTTTCTTCCTTCCAAATGGTAGTGTTCCCGTGGTGAGCCAGTTCATCTCATGGCTGAACCTTGACCTAGGTATAGAAGTGTGCTTTTTTGATGGACTGGATGGCTACTGGAACACTTGGCTACAGTTTGTCTTTCCTGCTTACCTGTTCTTGCTCATGGGTTGTATTATTGTGGGGTGCCGCTACTCTGTGTGGCTTTGCAGGTTGTGTGGCTCTCATGCTGTTCCGGGACTAGCTACACTGTTTCTCATGTCCTACACCAAAATCTTACTCACAGTTACTAATGCACTTTCCATGTATCGGTTGCAATGCAATGACAGTATATTGACAGTGTGGAGTATTGATGGTAACATTGAGTATTACAATGGTAAACACATCAGTCTGGTATTATTTTCTTGTGGAATTTTTGTCATTGGACTGACATACCCTATGCTTATGTTGTGTGCTCCTATGATAGAAAAATACAGTCACAAGTGCATCTCACACCAATTATATATTATGACAAAGTTCAAGCCATTGTTGGACGCTTATGGAGGACCATACAAGGATAATTATCGATTTTGGACATCAGTGAATCTATTAGTGCGTCTGGTTGTTACTGTGGTATTCTCCTTTACTTCAGGAAGATTGGTTGTTATCAACAGTTATATCATTACTAGTGCCATTGTGGGTATTTTCACATTTTGGTCTTTCACAAAAGGTGTATATAAAAGCATATATCTAACAGCACTCGAAATTTTTTATCTTCTGAACTTATTTGTACTAAGCACGGCTACTTTAGCCACCAAATCTACAGGAGCAGAGCATTCTCAAATTTTAACCATTGTCTCAGTTTGTATGTCCCTTTCTGTATATCTTGTCACCATAGCAGTGCATCTCTGGTGGAAGTTTGACCTAAAGAATATAAAGAGAAGGCTAGGACTAAATTACAATCAACCAGAGTATGTAGCATTGCCTCAGGTGGCAGCAGATGAAGATAATGAAGGAGACAGATCACATGATACTCCACCACATCAGTTTTTACCGCAGTTTCCCCTTCATAATGCTGAGCTTATCTCTCCAGTAATATTAGAAAGGGAACCATTGTTGTTTGATACCTATAGCTTAAAAGATTAATTTGTATGTAAGATGTTTCTATACATGTGTAAAAGATGCTAAGTAGAAGTCATCAGTATCTTTAACAGACCTCCAGTGGTCCTCCACTAGCAATATAAATTTGTAGCTGACAACTATTCGATTTTATTCTGGGTTTGCGTGATATCTTTTTTCACTGATCGTAGACACTGTGGCGAAAAGATCTACATAAAGAAAGTTTTTAGGCTTGCACAAAATTCAGAGCCTCAAAGTGGGGTTGACATCAGAATTTTCTTTATAAGAAGATATGCTCAATTCCCCTTTTTTAACAGACAATGCCATGTACCAGCACATTTAGCATCATCCAACTTTGAAGTGGTTTCATGTTTGAAAAACCCAAGTTGAATTGGGGCAATGTCGATCACTCAGTTAGTACGCCCTGGTGGTTCTGTTCATTCACTGTCAGTCTGCCATTTTTGTTAAAAGCTGAGTCTTCTCTGTCTTTGCTGTGGATACAACTACATGAAGTGTTTTTATTAGGGAGGCACGGTAGTGCCTCCCTATGTAGGGTTGAACGAGAAAACAAGATGGCGGCTACATACAATGTATTAGCGTTCAAACGCTGATATTTCGCCTGGCGATGAATTTTATACGTCTAAAGACACTTAGATCTGCTCTCTGGCGTTGCCCCATCTTACAGTAGCAAGGAGATTGCTCGAAATTGTTACTAAAGTGACGATCCTGGAAACGGTGAAAATCGACTTTCGTCATCTTCGTTTTCTTCTTCTTTCTTCAACTCGCCTAGCGCCTTTACGCGAGCAGTGACGAGACCAAAACACCCACGAACAGTCGTAAAAAAATTCTCCTGGCAGGTGCCTTTTGAACTTTGTTTTTAGCGAAACGGCGATATACATTCCGCGAGTTCTCGATCGTGATCCATTGTCAGCTAAGTGTTAGACGCCATTAGTGTGATTGCGCAATACGCACGTGACCAAGAAGTGGCTAGCGCACGTGACCGAGCACTAGCTTGAGTATAGCCGCGCCGTATGGAACATGGAGAACACATATTTGTCTGGAGTCGTCGAAGAACTGTAAGCTCGTGTAAAATCAGCATTCTGCGCTCGCCAGATCATTATAACCGCCGTATGGTCTACAAACAAGTGTGGGCGGGGCTCGAATGCATGCCTAGCCTGCATGCATGCGCCATGCGTAGGCGACCTGATACAAGTAAATTAAAAAGATTTCTATCGAAATCAAAAGGATGTAGTGATGAAGAAATCTACCACTGGTTCACAATGTAAACCAACAAGGAACAAGCATGGAATGGTAACACGATTGACTTGCTAACAGACCATAGATCCCTACATCAGTGGCTGCTGTGGCCTGACTATAGCTAGTCCAGCTAGTTACTGTTGACTGACACCTGACATGCATTGAATTGAATTCAGCTGTTTGTGACAAAATATTGATCATAGTCTTATGTACAGCCACTGATGTAGGGATCTATGGTCTGTTAGCAAGTCAATCGTGTTACCATTCCATGCTTGTTCCTTGTTGGTTTACATTGTGAACCAGTGGTAGATTTCTTCATCACTACATCCTTTTGATTTCGATAGAAATCTTTTTAATTTACTTGTTTGTGTCCTTTTTTCTTTTTCAGTGAAGTGCAGTTCAATATCATGCATGTACTGAGAAGTCTTTGTTTCCACCATTAGTTTAGTATTGCTGTTGCTGATGGCTTTCCCTAAACTTGTAGCTAAAATTGACATATCAGCTCTGCCTAGTCGCCTACGTATGCATGCATTGCATACGAGCCCCGCCCACCCTTGTTTGTAGACCTATATAGCGGTTATAATTATCTGGCAAGCGCAGAATGGCGATCCTACACGAGCTTACCGTTCTTCGAAGACTCCAGACAAATGCCGGGTATGTGTTCTCCGTCATATTGATCCATACGGCGCGGCGATACTCTAGCTGCTTGGTCACGTGCGCTAGCCACTGCTTGGTCACGTGCGTATTACGCAATCACAATAATGGCGTCTAACACTAAGCTGACAATGGATCACGATCGAGAAATCGCTGAATTTATATCGCCGTTACGCTAAAAACAAAGTTCAAAAGGCACATGCCAGGAGAATTTCACGACTGTTCGTGGGTGTTTTGGTCTCGGCACTGCTCGCGTAAAGGCGCTAGGCGAGTGGAAGAAAGAAGAAAGAAGAAGAAGAAAACGAAGATGACGAAAGTCGATTTTCACCGTTTCCAGGTTCATCACTTTAGTAACAATTTCGAGCAATCTCCTTGCTGCTGTAAGATGGGGCAACGCCAGATAGCAGATCTAAGTGTCTATGGACGTATAAAATTCATCACCAGGCGAAATATCAGCGTTTGAACGCTAATACATTGTATGTAGCCGCCATCTTGTTTTCTCGTTCATCCCTACATAGGGAGACACTACCGTGTCTCCCTAATACAGCATAACAATAATATTATTTTTAGCTACAAGTTTAAAATTGTTAATAAAGGAAAAGCCATCAATAACAGGAAAACTAAACCAATGGTGGAAACAATGACGGCTCAGTACATGCATGATATTGAACTGCACATCACTGAATAAGAAAAAAAGGACACAAACAAGAACATAAAAAGATTTCTATCGAAATCAAAAGGATGTAGGGTTGTGAAATCTACCACTGGTCCACAATGTAAACTAACAAGGAACAAGCATGGAATGGTAACACGATTGACTTGCTAACAGACCATAGATCCCTACATCAGTGGCTGCACATAAGAATGCACGTCAGGTGTCAATCAACAGCAACTAGCAGAACTAGCTATAGTCAGCCAAAGCAGCCACTGATGTAGGGATCTATGGTCTGTTAGCAAGTCAATCGTGTTACCATTCCATGCTTGTTCCTTGTTATTTTACATTGTGGACCAGTAGTAGATTTCACAACCCTACATCCTTTTGATTTCGATAGAAATCTTTTTATTTTCTTGTTGTTAGTGGTATGATCATGTAAGAATGCATGTGCAAGTGTCAGAGCCCTCTCTGTGATACATACCATTATGCTATTTTGTTTTGTCTCCCAGCAGTGAATCATAGACAATCCCAAAACTCTATTGTTGTGACTGACAGATTCAGCAACTCATAGCATGATTATCAAATTATGTACATGTACACAATAGCTGTCTCACTCTGACAGGATGTATAAACACACAATCAGTGCATGTTTAGTTAAGCAAATTACTATGGATTCACTATACTATATAAAATTAATGACTTGTATTGCTAACATTGTCATTGTACATGCACTGTACAGAAATGTTACCTGTAGTGCTACTGCTGTTGTTCATTGTACCTTTCACAATTGCAGATTATGTCTACTATGTCATACCTGATGGCCACAAGCACTCGTGTGCAATGTGCCACAATCTCTCGTACTATATTTCCAACCCTGAATCTTACTTCACTTCAGATACCACCATCATCTTCTTGGAAGGACAGCACAGCTTTGACAGAGAGTATCTAGTGTATGTCAGTAATGTACACAACCTGACTCTGAAGGGACAAGGTCAGTGGCCGGTAGCAGGACCTGAGGAGACTGTGATGCAGTCTACTGTCATTATCAACTGCACAAAAGAGAGAGGAGGATTCTACTTTAACACCTCTGATAGCATCACTGTTGAGGGTCTTACAATAGTCAATTGTGGTGGAGTTGATAACCAAGTGGCAATTTTGTTTGATAATGTCAAGACTCTGCTCTTTTACAGAAATTCGATACAACACATGACAGGATATGGGCTAGAGGTTCGTAACTGTGGCAATGTTACAGTCAGTGACTGCTCCTACTATCACTCAGCTTCATGTAATTTTACAAATGAGTTTCTAGAACTCGGAGGAGGACTATTCATTCAATATAATGAGTTGAGTAACATGATATACACACTGGAGCTGTCACATTCTAACATGACCAAGTGTTGTAGCTATAATATTGGAGGAGGCATACATATCAAAACGGAATCAAGATTTGGCAGAATAAGATTGCTTTTTAGCGATTTGATTCTGTTAAATAATTACGGATTTGATAGTGGAGGTGGCTTAGGAGTATGTATGAGAGGTGAAGGTAATGTGACATTTGATATAGATCATTGCCTGTTTGCCAATGGATCTGCAACAAAAACAAGACATACAGATACTTCTATAATAGATGGTGGAGGTGCCATTGGTATTCTAATTGCTGTTCCAACAACGATTACAATCCAACACAGTAAATTTGAAGAGAATTCTTCCCCTTCTGCTGGTGAAATATCTTGTAGTTTAAGACAGAATGCTTCATTGTCTATTCTAAACTCAACAATTATAAACACAAAGACATACTCAACAGTTGGAGTTTTCATGATCATGGATACTTCAGCACACATTGAACTCAACACAATGAGAATTAGACTTAGTAATCTATCATCGTCGATATCATGCGGAATATGCTTAGCACTTTATGACAGCAATGCCCTACCTGCTATCGTTAATCCTACTGCTACTCCCTCTATCCAAATTGAAAACTGCCAATTTGAGAATTGTCATAATTTTTCTGCAATTGTCGAATTATCTGATGTGCCCAAAACTGAAATCAAAAATTGCACTTTTTCAAAAAACACGAATGGTCAATCAGTTATCAAAGTTTCAGGTGGAAATTACAATATTACCATTAAATCATCCATTATATCAGACAACAATATGACAGGATTAACTATTATTTCATCCAGTGTTATACTAACAGGCCGCAATGTGATACAAAACAACAGAGGCTCATATGGAGCTGGTATAATGCTTTCAGAGCCTGCCTATATAGTAGTTCATGGCGAGTTGCTTATGAGTAACAACACTGCTGACAAACAAGGAGGAGCAATTTATGTCAACGAACCATTACTTACAGATTACACTATGCATCCTTGCTCAATATACTTTGTCAACAATTCTAGCTCGGTGATGTTATCAGGAAACAGAGCAAGAGAAGGAGGAAGTGATATGTATGGTGTTAAGCTCATGGGTTGCGAAAATTATATTATTAATAAGCACCTACACAAACAATCAGTCCAACATATACAACATGAAGGATTGCCCAATGAAACATCATGGTACTTTGATACTCCTCTTAGAAAATATTTAAAGTTTAGCCACACTGACAGGCTCTCTTCTTTATCATCTGATCCCAACATGGTGTGCTTTTGTAATACTAACAATGCAACAGACTGCTCTGATAGAACTCATCAAATACAATCGTATCCAGGACTAGAGATCAGCACATCAATAGCGACAGTAGGATACTATGGTGGTACAAGTCCTGGTGATGTGATAATTACAGCTCAAAATGCAACTCTAGCTCGGCATTACGGTCAAAATAAGACAATTAACTGTTTCCAGCTCCACATTCTTCTGCAAAATACTTCTTCAACAACAGCACTGGTTGACATTAGAGTAGATGGTGGACTACCAGGCTGGAATGTGTCTCTGGCTGTGGAGATTTTAGAGTGTCCACTTGGCTTTATACAGACATCTGGAGAGTGCCATTGTGAGCCATTCTTGGATGCTAATAGTGTCCAATGCAACGTGTCTCTCACTCCTTTCAAATTTGCAAGATCGGGCAATGGTTGGTTTGGCCACATCAACAACACTCAGTGTGTGACTGGTACTACTAATTGTCCGTTTGACTACTGCAATCAATCTAAATTATCGTTTGACATCATGGCACCTGATCGTCAGTGTGTGGCCAATAGAGCAGGCATACTCTGTGGACAATGCCAGTCTCACCTTAGTATCATGCTGGGATCCAATCACTGTGGTACTTGCTCCAATTGGTATCTTTTCTTGTTGCCAGTGTTTGGCCTTGCTGGCATAGTGTTGATAGCAATGCTGATGTTTCTTAACATGAGTGTCTCTGTCGGAACTATCAATGGACTACTGTTCTATGCTAACATGGTAAAGCTCAATGAAGCTTTCTTCCTTCCAAATGGTAGTGTTCCCGTGGTGAGCCAGTTCATATCATGGCTGAATCTTGACCTAGGTATTGAAGTGTGCTTGTTTGATGGACTGGATGGCTACTGGAACACTTGGCTACAGTTTGTCTTTCCTGCTTACCTGTTCTTGCTCATGGGTTGTATTATTGTGGGGTGCCGCTACTCTGTGTGGCTTTGCAGGTTGTGTGGCTCTCATGCTGTCCCAGCACTAGCTACACTGTTTCTCATGTCCTACACCAAAATCCTAATCACTGTTGCTAACGCACTTTCCATGTATCCGTTGCCATGCAATGACAGTATTTTGACAGTGTGGAGTGTAGATGGTAACATTGAGTACAGTAGTGGTAAACACCTTGTTCTGCTGGTGTTCTCCTGTGGTATACTATTTGTTGAACTAGATTATCTTTCTTTAGTGATGTGTGGTCCTTTGCTTGAAAAGTATCACTGGTCCATAGGAGCAAAGATAAAACCATTGTTGGATGCTTATCAACAACCATACAAAAACAACTACCAATTTTGGACTGGAGTAAGTCTATTGATGCGCCTGGTCATTACAGTGATGATCACCTTTACTTCGGGACAATATTCTGTTCTTAACGCTTACATCATCACTACAACAGTAGTCGGCATCCTTACATTTTGGTCTTTCACAAAAGGCGTTTATAAAACCTCTTATATAAGCGTACTTGAAACCTTTTATCTTCTTAACTTATTTTTCCTGAGCACTGCAACTTCAGCTCTCACTTCTTTCAGGTCAAAGCATTCTCAAATTCCAACCATCATCTCCGTTAGTCTGTCCTTAATAGTCTGTCTTGTCACTGTGGCAGTGGATCTTTGGCAAAACTTTGACTTCAAGAAGATAAAAAGAAAGTTGGGATTTAAAGAGCAACCAGAGTATATAGAAGTGCCCCAGGTAGCAGCAGATGAGGATGATGAGCCAGTGGGATCCCCTCCATCAATAGTGTATGGCTCACAAAGAGGAGAGAATCGATTTGTTTTAGAATTTCGTTTTGATAATGCTGAAGAACCTGCATCTCCATCTCCAGTGCTGATAGCAAGAGAACCACTTTTGTTTAACTGATACTATGCATGTTCAAATTATCACAAATACAGCTACTCAATTAAGATTTGTAACCATTTTTTGATCAGCATTTTGTCATTAGCATTATAGTACTGTTATTATTCTATCTAGTCAGTTCTCCATATACGATAGAAAAGCCAGCTGTTTTTACAGTTAGGGAATGACCGAAACTAACAATTATAAGTATTATGCATGCCGACAATAATTATGTAAGGATACTTTTCCATATATGAGGGCACTGGTAGAGCATTACCACTGAACTGCACTGAGTGACTTAGTTGAGACAATTGCCTATTGTACATCTCAATAGAAGCGCTGTTACCTGGACTAGCAACCTAAAGTACAAGAGACAATAAAGCACCAAAGGTGCAGATGCCTCGGTGCAGTAGCATGTATGCTAGCATGCAATTAGCAGATGCATATGACAGCACGTATGCATGAATGCAGTAGATCCATGGAAGCATCAAAACAGTATCATAGAAGCATGCAATACAAGCTACAGTAGAAGTGACCAGCAGATCCATGGAACATGCAGGCAAGCAGCAGATCATAGCAACAGTGCTATGGAAGCACAGGCTAGTGGCAGCTATCCAGCAGCAGGCAAGCAGCAGATCATAGTGACAGTGCTATGGAAGCACAGGCTAGTGGCAGCTATCCAGCAGCAGGCAAGCAGCAGATCATAGTGACAGTGCTATGGAAGCACAGGCTAGTGGCAGCTATCCAGTAGCAACATATCATAGCAACAGTGCATGGTATGGAAGTGCAGGCTAGTGACAGCTTATCCAGCAGCAGGCAGCAGATCATAGCAACAGTGCATGGTATGGAAGTGCAGGCTAGTGACAGCTTATCCAGCACCAGGCAGCAGATCATAGCAACAGTGCTATCGAAGCGCAGGCTAGTGGTAGCTATCCAGCAGCAGCAGCAGATCATAGCAACAGTGCTATGGAAGCACAGGCTAGTAGCAGTTATCCAGCAGCAGCAGCAGCAGGAGCAGCAGAAGCAGCAGCAGCAGCAGCAGCAGCAGCAGCAGCAGCAGCAGCAGCAGCAGCAGCAGCAGCAGCAGCAGCAGCAGCAGCAGCAGCAGCAGCAGCAGCAGCAGATCATAGCAACAGTTCTATGGAAGCGCAGGCTATGAGGCTAGTGGCAGCTATCCAGCAACTGTACAAGCCGTTGTACAAAAGTTGTATTGAAGCCAAACAGAATAATGTAGCTGGGCGTGACTGTAACTGCTTGCTCGCTCCGGCTCACCTGTCGAGCAGCTAAGTGAACTCAAACACGCTTTCGCTCGCTAGTTTCACTGCTGCCAATGTGCTTGGAGTGGTAGAAAATGGAATGATAGTAGTAGAAATAAAGGATTAAATGACAAGTTAGGTGTGTATGCATTTTCCTGTGTAAAACAATAATTGATTTTATAATGAATGATAATTATGTGGGTATATTAGTAATGGTTATACGATGACTTGTTCAGCAACATGAGGGATCTTGGATACTATGCAGCTCAGTAAAAACAATGTAGTATACAGCAATGGTATAACACCCACAATTTGTGATGATTTGTCTAAAGCAATGATGGATAGATATTTCCCTGGAAACAATAACAATTGCCATGATACATATCAATGAAGGTTTGGTCTAGCAGCATAGTACTCCCCAGGAAGTGTTTCAGTCATCACAAGTGTATAGAGCTAACTAGAATAATCATGAAATAATGAGTAACATCCCATAACAAGACTAATGAAGTTACAGGACATGTATTTGTATTATGGCTTCACTATCCTATAAAACAGTAAGCAGAAACCAGTGTCTTTGCTTCACTCTGCACCCCCAACTCTGTCCAGCAGATGGCGAAACAGTCAGTATTGATGCTGTTATTGGTTATATCTTTCACTGCAGCTCTTACAATTGCAGACCATGTATACTATGTCACACCTGATGATGGTACTGGCAATTATTCATGCACTAATTGCCAGAAACTCTCCCACTATATTTCTCAGCATGATTCTTACTTCACTTCAAACACCACCATCATCTTTTTAGAAGGACAACACAGTTATGACAGAGATGACTACATATTGATCAGAAATGTACAAAACCTAACTCTGAAGGGACAAGGTCAGTGGCCAGTAGCAGGGCCTGAGGAGACTGTCATGCAGTCTACTGTCATCATCAACTGCACCAGAGGGACAGGAGGAATATATTTTATTAACTCCGATAGCATCACAGTTGATGATCTTACAATAATCAATTGTGGAGGAGCTGACACACACGGCCATCAGCATATGGTAATATATTTTGGAAATGTCCACGGATTATTTTTTCGCAAGAATTCAATACAGCACATGACAGGATATGGACTACTTATTTATAACAGTGGCAATGTTTTAATTACTAACTGCTCCTTCTATAATTCAGCTAATTGCAACTTTACTTTAGAACTTGGAGGAGGTATTAGTATCAGGTATGGTGATGGCAGCAGTACAGGCACAGACTATACGCTGGAGCTATCACACTCCAACATGACCAAGTGCTGCAACAGTGATTATGGTGGAGGTATTTATTTATCAATATATTCAGGATTTGCATCCGGTACAGCAAGATTACTTTTGAGTTATTTGGTACTGCTGCAAAATAAGGCTTCGATTGGTGGCGGTGGTTTAGCAACCTTTGCATATGAAAACAATGGTGGACAACTGATTCTCGATATTAACCATTGTGTGATTGCTAATGGGTCTGCACAAACAAAGAAATGTGATGGACCAGGTGACTGCTATGGATTATTAAACGGTGGAGGAGGAATGTACTTTGAAGTATATATGAAATCAACAATCAGAATCCAAAACGCAAATTTAACAGAAAATGTTTCTCCTGAAGCTGGTGAGATATATTGCTCACTAGATGCAAATGCATCATTGTCCATTCTGAACTCGACAATCGTAAATACAGAGACATACTCAAAAGTTGGAGTAGTGATACTCAATAATGTTTTAAGCCATATAGAAATTAACAATGTCAGAATGAAATTTAGTAATCTGCTTCGCTATGGACTTTATAACGATCAACGACATACAGCTGTTTCATATGATCAAGTTACTCATTTGCAAATAAAGAACTGCTTCTTTCAAAGTTGCCACAATATGTCAGTGATTGTCGTTTTAAATGCACCGCTCAAAACTGAAATCATAAATTCCACATTTTCAAACAACACAAGTGACAGAAGACTACGATCCGTCATCTTTATTACTGATGGAGATAGTCACGTTACCATAAATTCATCCGTTATATCAGACAACAATATGACTGGATTAACCATGTATTCCAGTGGTGTTATATTTTCAGGTGACAATGTGATACAAAACAACAGAGACTCAAATGGAGCAGGTATAGTTCTTTTACAGCCGGCCTATATGGTGGTTCATGGCGAGTTGCTTTTGAGCAACAACACTGCTGACAAACAAGGAGGAGCAATTTTCGCCAACCCGGGAGTAATTTTACAGGACACTGTGCATCCTTGTTCGCTTTATTTAGTTGACAATTCTAGTTCTATAGAATTTTCTGGAAACAGAGCAACAGAAGGAGGAAGTGATATGTATGGTGCTACACTAATGGGCTGTAGAAATTATGAAACTAGCCAATTTGTTCAACATGTACCACATGTAGGACAAAAGAATCAAACCTCATGGTTCTTTAAAACACCTCTTAGTGCACATTTTCATTTCAACAACGTGGACAGGCTGTCTTCTTTGTCCTCTGACCCTGTCATGGTTTGTTTCTGTAATAACAGCAACTTGCCAGATTGCTCTGATAGGACCCATCACATGCAAACATATCCAGGACTAGAGATCAGCACATCAATAGCAACAGTAGGATACTATGGTGGTACAAGTCCTGGTGTTGTGCAAGTCACTGCTCAACATGCAGCCTTACTTCGATGGTATGGTCAAAATAAAACCACTAGCTGTTTCCCACTTCACATTCTTTTAAAAAATACATCTTCAACAACAGCACTGGTTAATGTAGCAGTGGATGGTGGACTACCAGGCTGGAGTGTGTCTCTTGCTGTGGAGATTTTAGATTGTCCACTTGGCTTTATACAGACATCTGGCAAGTGCCATTGTGAGCCATTCTTGGATGCTAATAACGTCCAATGCAACGTATCTCTCACTCCTTTCAAATTTGCAAGATCAGGCAATGGTTGGTTTGGCCACATCAACAACACTCAGTGTGTAACTGGTACTACTAATTGTCCGTTTGACTACTGCAATCAATCTAAATTATCATTTGACATCATGGCACCTGATCGTCAGTGTGTGGCCAATAGAGCAGGCATACTATGTGGACAATGCCAGTCTCACCTTAGTATCATGCTGGGATCCAATCATTGTGGTACTTGCTCCAATTGGTATCTTTTTTTGTTGCCAGTGTTTGGTCTTGCTGGCATAGTGTTGATAGCAATGTTGATGTTTCTTAACATGAGTGTCTCTGTCGGAACTATCAATGGACTACTGTTCTATGCTAATATGGTAAAGCTCAATGAAGCTTTCTTCCTTCCAAATGGTAGTGTTCCAGTGGTGAGCCAGTTCATATCATGGCTGAACCTTGACCTAGGTATTGAAGTGTGCTTGTTTGATGGACTGGATGGCTACTGGAACACTTGGCTACAGTTTGTCTTTCCTGCTTACCTGTTCTTGCTCATGGGTTGTATTATTGTGGGCTGCCGCTACTCTGTGTGGCTTTGCAGGTTGTGTGGCTCTCATGCTGTCCCAGCACTAGCTACACTGTTTCTCATGTCCTACACCAAAATCCTACTCACAGTTACTAATGCTCTTTCCATGTATCGGTTGCCATGCAATGACAGTATATTGATAGTGTGGAGTGTAGATGGTAACATTGAGTATGGCAATGGTAAACACATTATTCTGGTAATATTTTCCTGTGGCATTTTTGTCATTGGACTGACATACCCTATGCTTATGTTGTGTGCTCCTATGATAGAAAAATACAGTCACAAGTGCATCTCACACCAATTATATATTATGACAAAGTTCAAGCCATTGTTGGACGCTTATGGAGGACCATACAAGGATAATTATCGATTTTGGACATCAGTGAATCTATTAGTGCGTCTGGTTGTTACCGTGGTATTCTCCTTTACTTCAGGAAGATTGGTTGTTATCAACAGTTATATCATTACTAGTGCCATAGTGGGTATTTTCACATTTTGGTCTTTCACAAAAGGTGTATATAAAAGCATATATCTAACAGCACTCGAAATCTTTTATCTTCTGAACTTATTTGTACTAAGCACTGCTACTTTAGCCACCATTTCTACAGGAGCAGAGCATTCTCAAATTGTAACCATTGTCTCAGTTTGTATGTCCCTTTCTGTATATCTCGTCACCATAGCAGTGCATCTCTGGTGGAAGTTTGACCTTAAGAATATAAAGAGAAGGCTAAGACTTAATTACAATCAACCGGAGTATGCAGCATTGCCTCAGGTGGCAGCAGATGAAGATAATGAAGTAGACAGATCACCTGATACTCCACCACATCAGTTTTTACAGCAGTTTCCCATTCATAATGCTGAGCCTATCTCTCCAGTGTTGTTAGAAAGGGAACCATTGCTGTTTGATACTTAGTTCAGGCTATAGTATAGGTTAAAAGATTAGTTTGTATGTAAGATGTTGTTATAACTAATACAAGTGTAAATTTAATGAAAGATGCTAAGAAAAGTCATCAGTATCTTTAACAGACCTCCAGCGGTCCTCATTATTGCCCACTAGCTATATTAGGGAGGCACGGTAGTGCCTTCCTATGTAGGGTTGAACGGGAAAACAAGATGGGGGCTACATGCAATGTATTAGCGTTCAAACGCTGATATTTCGCCTGGTGATGAATTTTATACGACAAAAGACACTTAAATCTGCTCTCTATCGTTGCCCCATCTTACAGTAGCAAGGAGATTGCTCGAAATTGTTCAGTACTAAAGTGACGAACCTGGAAACGGTGAAAATCGAGTTTCGTCATCTTTGTTTTCTTCTTTCTTTCTTCAGCTCGCCTAGCGCCTTTATGCGAGCAATGCCGAGACCTAAACACCAACGAACAGTCGTGAAATTCTCCTGGCAGGTGCCTTTTGAACTTTGTTTTTAGCGAAATGGTGATATAAATTCAGCGATTTCTCGATCGTGATCCATGTGTTCACAAGAAAATAAAAAGATTTCTAACGAAATCATAAGGAAGTAGGGATGAATGAAATCTGCTGCTGGTCCATAATTTAAACCAACAAGGAACTAGCATGGAATGGTAACACGATTGACTTGCTAACAGACCATAGATCCCTACATCAGTGCCGGCTGCTGTGGTAGACTATAGCTAATTCAGCTAGTTGCCGTTGACTGACACCGAAGTGCATTGAATTGAATTAAACTTGACTGTGAAAAAAATAATTATTGATCTTATCACTTTATGTACAGCCACTGATGTAGGGATCTATGGTCTGTTAGCAAGTCAATCGTGTTACCATTCCTTGTTGGTTTACATTGTGGACCAGCAGCAGATTTCATTCGTCCCTACATCCTTATGATTTCGTTAGAAATCTTTTTATTTTCTTGTTTGTGTCCTTTTTGAGTTCAAATTTTTGAATTCGGCAAGATCATGTATTTCTCTGTTACACTATTAGTTTGGTTTGCTGTTGTTGATATTTTTTGTGACCTTTTTAACTTGTAGCTCAAAATGTATTATTCCTAAATACTGAAACTAGCTCATCCATTCTTAGTCTAGCGCGCTATGACCCTCTACCGCGAAAGAAGAAGGGGGAGGGGCCAAGCGCGGTAGAGGGTCTAGCCAAACTCGCAAGATGATTAGTTTCATTACCCGAATTTCGGGTAATGTTATTCACGGTATTATTACGTCAACATACTTCCTCTGTCACAGAATAAACATGGCGGCCGTTCTTGCATAGTGTAGAAATGCTATCCGACACGCTGTGACGAGCTACCACGGTACAATAACGCCACTGCACGCTCTCTCTGGGCTATCAAATCTTGCGCCTCTTCGGAAAGACGTTGTTAGTGCAGTTCTCGGTGGAAGAGAGACTTCCTTCGTCTCAGGCATGGTATGGCAAGTCTCTAGTCTTTATGATATTACCACGGCGTGCCTAGTTCACTTTGGAGGCTGTGGGAGACGAGCCTGCTGCAACCCGCTTCTGCAAATCGTCGTAGAAGCGCAGTACCAGCAGATCGCTCCCATCATTTGTCGTAGCGCGTTCACGTGACAATAGGCCATTCCCAATAAGAGCCTAAAGAATTTCATTAGCGTTAATGACTGGCAAATTGGCTTCCGGGCTAGCCTGGAGTGCGAGATGATTACGTAATGGCTGGCGTTTATACACGAATTTATATGGCGCTTATGAGAAATATAGCGATACTTTTAGCGTCTGTGTAGCGATCTCCGTATACCGCACAACCGCGTGGCCTTGCTTGTCGTCTTCGTCCAAGCACGCTCTGTGGAAGGCTAAAGATTCCAAGAGGATAGGCACCGGCGTTGGCGAGCTACAGACGCACAAGCAAGGGCTACTTAGCCTAAAAGCAGCAACTTGAAGGGTACGTTATAAAGTAGATCTATACAGCGCACAGACAGGATTTTAGCTGGGCACTACATATCAGCTAGCGGTACCTTATACTGTACCACCCTGTTTCTTTGCATAGATGCCTGACAACTGCATCGTTTGTGGACTGACAAAAGAACAAAATCCTGAAATATCTTTGTTCCGCATTCCCAAAAACACACAAATCCGAAATGCCTGGCTCAAGGGACTATGTTTGATACCTCAAGACATTAAAAATGTATCCCGTGTTTGCTCTTTACATTTTCGAGATGGCAACTCCAAAAATATTCCTTCTGCTTGCTTGGGGAAACGTTTTTGTCAGCTTCCTTCTAAGTGTACTCCAAGAGGCAAGCGTCAAACATCACGTGATTTACGTAAGCAGTTAGACTCTCTGTCAAGTACTAACCCATCAGAGCCTTATCATTCCTCCTCCTCACTCTTACCACCAAATACAGTTGCAGGTTCTTCTAACTCTCACTCACCACCAGATACCGAACAACCTGGTGTAGATACTTCCAACTCTCACTCACCACCAGATACCGAACAACCTGGTGTACACACTTCCAACTCTCACTCACCACCAGATACCGAACAACCTGGTGTACATACTTCCAACTCTCACTCACCACCAGATACCGAACAACCTGATGTACATACTTCCAACTCTCACTCACCACCAGATACCGAACAACCTGATGTACATACTTCCAACCCTCACTCACCATCAGATACCGAACAACCTGATGTACATACATCCAACTCTCACTCACCACCAGATACCGAACAACCTGATGTACATACTTCCAACTCTCACTCACCACCAGATACCGAACAACCTGGTGTAGATACTTCCAACTCTCACTCACCGCCAGATACCGAACAACCTGGTGTAGATACTTCTAGCGTCTCTGTTTCACTACTAAGTGCTGAACCTTCAATCGCAGGTTCTTCCAGCTCCCCATTACCACCAGATACAGGCTCTAGCTCTACAGTGCTCACACCAGCCAGTCTTTCTTTACCAGGACCATCCCGATCAACTTATTACGCAGACACTGATTCTAGCTTCACAATGAGTGAGAATGAATCTGCTTGCAGTTCATATTTTGGCTGTGATACACCACATTCGTTGCAGTCACAGCCTTTATCTCCAATGGATTTTCAAGTTAGTGTAAATGTAGCTTTGATTTCTCAGATAGAGATGCTTAAAGCCGATAATAAAAAACTAAAGCAACAACTGGCAGAGGCAAAACAAGCACCATTTAGACTGGAGTGTATTGCTACAAGTGATTCTCTCATATCACTTTATACTGGTTTTTCTTCTTATGAAGTTTTACTGACCTTCTTTAAGTTTCTAGGCCCTGCTGTAAATAACCTGCAATACTGGGGTACAAAGCCTAAAACCCGAGTGAGACGGCGAATGAAGCTAAATCCATTGAATCAACTATTCATGACTCTAGTGAAGCTCAGGTTAGATTTAAACACACGAGACCTAGCAGTTCGATTTCAGATCTCGAAGAGTACAATATCACGTTACTTCATTACCTGGGTGTGTTTTTTGTATCATGAGCTTAAAGAAATTCCATGGTTTCCCTCAAAGGAGCAAGTTGCTGGTACACTTCCATATGCATTCAGAGAACGGTATCCTACCACAATCGCAATAATTGATGCTAGCGAGATATTCGTAGAGACACCATCTGATCTAATGCTTCAATCTACAGCTTGGAGTAACTATAAGCATCATAACACTTTTAAGTTTCTAGTTGCTTGTACACCCAATGGTGCCATATCCTTTATCTCTTCTCTCTATCTTGGCTCTGTGTCAGATCCAATGCTAACTCAAGAATGTGGCTTTATAAAGAAACTTGACAACATGTCTGGTGTAGCAGTCATGGCAGACAGAGGATTCACTATTAAAGAAACTCTGAGTAAAATAGGTGTTGATCTAAATCTACCACCTTTCATGGAAGGACGTGGCCAACTACCAGTAGACGAAATGCAGCGTGGTCGTTCAATTGCAGCTCTTAGAATACATGTAGAAAGGGCTATTGGGCGGATTAAACAACACAAAATCCTCACAGGTGTTTTCCCCTTGAAAATGGCCAGGATTGCTAATCAGATAGTGACCATTTGTGCTTATTTATCAAACTTTCATCCTGCTCTAGTTCCTGTCCCTACTACCCCCTCAGAGTCTGAAGATGGAATGAGTGAAACCAGTGAGATCGAGAGAGAATTATCAGACAGTGATGACTCAGAATAGTTTTGAATTCAGAATGTACAGTAAACAGTAGTTATAATAGTATTATTTATTTAATTTTGTTATAATTATTCATGGCGAAGATCTCTGATAGGTAGACCAAAAGGATGCTGAGGAGAGACTATTTCTGGTCCAATGCATAGGTCATAAAAGCTGCACAGTTTCGGTAATAGATCATTATCCCAGAAATCTTGATCAAACCCTAAACGTTCCACATTTATGCCTTTCTTAGTGTACACAATAAAATCACACCATTTGCGTCTGCCAATAGCCATCTGGCCCTGAACTTGGGAAAAGTACATGTGTGTTCTCTTGAGGATCAAATTACCATTTTGCTCTCGAAGCATGAAGTCAGAGTTTTTTGCAGCTTCAGCAGGTGTCATATTTTGATACTTGTAGGAGCACTTAATCTCAGCAAATCCGAATGGCTCTGATGTACATGATGGATCATACACATTAGCATCTGGTGACACTCCAAGAAAAGGGTGAGTATGAGAAATGTGTACACCTGAGGAAGTAGCATACAGGTCACAGTGGCCATTATCATGTTGGTACTTGACGTATTCATCTAGTGCAGTCTTCTCCATTGTTCTTCCATAATCCAATTGAGGCCCCCAAATTTTTTTAACACCCAAGATGGACAAAACCAAGCTGTCAGGGGCAGTTGATGATTTCAAACGTCTCACACGACCAAAATATGATGAAGTAAGGCGAAATTTTCGTGCTTCAAACCATGATTGTGAGTTAGATTGCTCTCTTGTGCTTTCTTCTATACTTCTAATTTCTTGATCAGAAACAACAAGCTTTTCTTTGAATGATTCCACCTTTTTAAGAAGCTCCGTCTTGGCTAGCACTAGCCCTTGTCTTTCTGCTGTCTCAACACAAACTGATGGATCCAGTAACAATGAAACACATATGCCCTTCCCTTTCAAATCTGTCAACAACTGAGGTATTCTTTCACCCACTGTGCCTCGCATTTCAGGTGGACGGGGATCATAGTTGTCAAGAGCTTCTATGTTGTATTTCTTTGGTTTACCATACTCGTGCTTCTTAAACTCTGCAACTGACACCTCCATTGATGCCGCCTTGCGCTTTTTCGGCTGTTTCCACTGACAAGGTAGTGAAGTGACAGGAGCATTTTCGTCATCACTATCCTCTTCTCCAGATAAACAGCTTGACGTTGCAGGCTTCAGTGCTACCAGGGCATGAAGCAATGCAGACACATGTACACAGCTAGCAGATAACCTGCAATATCAAGACTGTAATCACGAATTAAGTGTATTATACAAACTTACCCTGCAGCACAATCACATGAAGCTTTTTCAATCTTGCCGATGACACTGTCTAAGACACTCTGTTTCTTAAGCATAACCTTAACTGTATAGGTCCCAGAACGCATAGATGGTATCATTGTACAACGGACGAATGCATAATTAGGATTGCGTGTTTGTATTTCAATCTTCTTCACACGACCAGAAGCCCAGTGTATATACCCGCGTTTTAAAGAACGAAAAGACAATGAACCCTTGGCGTTTCCCACCCCTTCAGCAAGGTAAGTGTACATCGTTGACTGTGTGATTATTGGCATCTCCTTTGTCACCTCTTCAGAACTTTTCTCGTCCACAGTCTGCCACCCAGTCAGAGGAAATGCAGGTCTAGGTAGTGATGCAACTCGTACATTTGACGATAAAAGCTTCTGGCGCTTTCGCTCCAAGTACGTGCCATCGATATCTAGTACACTAGCCTTATCAATTTTTGACTGCCTCACCCTGAAACATAGACAAATAATACACATACTCATGCACTGCAGTACTTATTTACTTACCTCTCAATCAAACCAGGCTTCTTTAAGCTGGAAGGAGCCTCTCTCCCGTGACACACAAGCCACCAGCGTAGTTGTGGGATTGTCTTGGCTTCCAAGGGTTCCTCCAAAGTAGCTCCTTCAATATCTCCGTCTTCCAGATTCACAGCAACTGCATCCTGAGAGCAACTTGCACTAGTAGTGGCCATCTTTCGGCGAAGTAGCCCTTGCTTGTGCGTCTGTAGCTCGCCAACGCTGGTGCCTATCCTCGCGGAATCTTAATCCTTCCAAAGAGCGTGCTTGGACGAAGACGGCAACCAAGGCCACGCGGTTGTGCGGTATACGGAGATCGCTACACAGACGCTAAAAGTATCGCTATATTTCTCATAAGCGCCATATAAATTCGTGTATAAACGCCAGCCATTACGTAATCATCTCGCACTCCAGTGCTGGCCCAGCCCAGGTAGGCAAGAGCTGTACGCCCACGCATACATTCCACGCATACTTTGCTCTTACTGGGAATGGCCTATTGCATTTACGTCTGTTGACGTAATAATACCGTGAATAACATTACCCGAAATTCGGGTAATGAAACTAATCATCTTGCAAGTTTGGCTAGACCCTCTACCGCGCTTGGCCCCTCCCCTTTTTCTTTCGCGGTAAAGGGTCATAGCGCGCTAGACTAATCCATTCTGCAAAGCATTCTAGCCCCGCCCACTTTAGTTTACGAAATTCTGTAAAGCTGTGATACTATCTGGCGAGCAACAGAACGGTGATACTACACGAACTTACTCGGTGAGTTGTTCTTCGATGACTCCAGACGCCAATGTGCGCGGATACTCTACTTCTAGAATTCGTGTGGTTGGTCACGTGCGTATTGCGTAATCACAATAATGGCGCCTAACACTTAGCTGACAACTGTTCGTGATCGTGAACTCGTCAAATTTATATCGACGTTTCGCTAAAAACTAAGTTCAAAAGGCACATGCCAGAAGAATTTCACGACTGTTCGTGGGTGTTTTGGTCTCGGCACTGCTCACATAAAGGTGCTAGACGAGTGGAAGAAAGAAGAAAACGAAACACGATTTTCACCGTTTCCAGGTTCGTCACTTTATTTACAATTTCGAGCAATCTCCTTGCTGCTGTAAGATAGGCCAACGCTAGAAAGCAGATCTAAGTGTCTTTGGACGAATAAAATTCATCACCAGGTGTAACATCAGCGTTTGAACGCTAATACATTGTATGTAGCCGCCATTTTGTTTTCTTGGCCATCCCTACATAGGGAGGCACTACCGTGCCTCCCTAATAGATAATACAGTACACGGTGGATACGAAACGGCTTGATAAACGGAGGGATCCACGGAGATGTGCTGGGACACTCACTGTCTCGGGCGTGGGCGGTTTGAACGAAGTTGTAAAGCTGTTTCTACGGTTCCGAGAAGCGGGTAGAAGCTGAATCAAATAGCACACGTGTTCATTTGCTGTTGAAGAAGAGGCTGTTGCTGTAAAATAGATTGCCAGGCTGCAAATTTACCCGTTTTTCCTGAAATCCTGTGTTACGGGTACTTGTGTTAGATTATTACAGTCTTGGTTTGTGTAGTGCTGGTTTGTTGTATGTTTTTTGGTAGCTTATTGTGTAGTGCAGTGCATCAAAATACTATTGGAGCGCTACGCTTCGTAGAGAACAGCAGACACGCCGCCAAGCAGCAGGCAACAAGCTTGTTGTTACGGTTGTTTGTGTTAGATTATTGGCAAAACTGATAATACCAGGACTTCATAAGCAATGCCAACGAATACCAACATCCTTGCTGTATTGCATCAAAATACTTTTATACGCACAAAAGTATCAATGAGCTGAATATCTTGTCTTGAGCACACACTACTACTGCTGCAGCCATTCATTTCTTGTAAATGTTTGGAAACGTCCGTGTTACCCGATGCAGTGATTGTCCCACCCCCGATTGCAGTATACGGGCTCGTTGCGTATCCATCGTGTACTGTATTATCTATGATGTGTGTGTTAGACAGGTACTGGCATAGATAATACAGTACACGGTGGATACGTAACGAGCCCGTATACTGCAATCGGGGGTGGGACATAGTCTCGTCCCCAGACCACACCTTTTCCGCTCGCTCGAAGGAGGGTCTCAGAGGAGGTCGGACGCAATTAACCTTTACCTAATAATTGAGAACTTTTAATGAAATTCTTCTACACTCACGTGATTGAAAAGTAATCTAAATTTTTAATTGACGGGACTTCCTCTCTGCTGATGAGTAGCGACGTAGCGAATGACAACTGAAAGCGCGGAACTTCGACAGTCTTACCAGCTGTTCGCGACAAGCTCCTAGATTTGAATGGCAGGTGAGGGGTAGAACCAGTAGGCAGCCCCCTCTCGCGCTTTCGTCCACTACTCATCAGCAGAGAGGAAGTCCCGTCAATTAAAAATTAAGATTACTTTTCAATCACGTGAGTGTAGAAGAATTTCATTAAAAGTTCGCAATTATTAGGTAAAGGTTAATTGCGTCCGACCTCCTCTGGGAGGGTCTGGTGTCTAACGTGAAAGGGTATGGCCAAGAGTACATAATACGAAGAGAGTATCGAACGCCGTATTGCCCCATACAAACACTGTCTGCGAAGTAACGTGACACGCACGTGCGACAATGACGCAAACGGACAACGGCCCGCCTAGTTGTGACGCATAGCTAAGTAAGGCATGCAGTAGGCACGCCTCTTGTACGCGTGGATACGGCTGGCGATCATCATGGACCTAGTCCTAGATTATGAAGAAGGCATGCTTGAGGAAGAAACTCAGATTGGTGCAGAAGTAGAACTAAGCACAGACTAGTTCTTGAGAGAAAGCCAGCTGGAGGATGCCCAGGCGCGTGTCCAGGAATGAGGAAAGATAGGTGCGCGCGCGAAGCGCGCGCGCAAATTCTAATTAATATTCATTTATTCGTTAAATTACGTCATTTTCGTCACTATTATCGTGGCGCACTGGATTTGTTCATCACTGAACTAATGGAAAAACAGCCTAAACTACCTTAGAATGGGAGTTTGGCAGCTGCTAAGCTTGTTGCAATAACAGTTATGATAAATTGATAGCCACAGTGTACTTTGATGCAATGAATAATTTAAAACTTCAATGCTGAGGGGGGTGCTAGAGCACCCGGAGCCCTATCGTGGACACGCGCCTGATGCCAGTGGAACGTCTTGCAGCCAACTACGAGGAGGCGGGATGGTTTGTCCGTTGAAACGACATCAAACTGAAGTTTTTCGTCGTAGTTTCTCTGACCAGCTTGAGCAAGTCTTGTCAGACTTAGCGGTGGACACGCGGCAAGATCGTCATGAAGCGACGTTCTTTTGGTAGCGGGGAGCGATCCGTCGAGTGAGCTACCTGATCTTTTAGCCATCACGAAGCATGCAGCATTGAGAAACAGTTATCGCTGACTGAGTGACGTCGTGGCAGTTGCATTGAAATGCGCTACGTCACAACACGTAAACTTTCTCACGTGCGTGTCACGTTACTTCGCAGACAGTGTTTGTATGGGGCTATTGGCGTTCGATACTCTCTGTTCATAATATACTCTTGGTATGGCTAAGTTCACCCATCCTGATGCCGGAAGTAAAATATTCACGTGACTAAAGGGGGAGTGTCTGCATCCGATCTGGCGTGCAACGCGCGCGAAACTTTGAACTTTACTACAGTTAGCGCTGAGTTAGCGTATAATTTATTTGCCTACCCCAGAGCAAACCTCTCCTTCTTTTGTACACGAGCAACGGTCTCAAACCAAGTGTAAGCCCTTGTTTGGACACAAGTTACCTCTGATCATTGAGTAGCAATGTTGATTTTTCCTTTTTCTTAGAAATCTATTGCAAGACATGCATCCAGAACTACGACTGAACTCTCTGAAGATTAATTTTGTTCTTGAATATAATTATGCTAGTATTATTCTATCTATGCAGTGATTAGCCAAGTACAATTGGACAGTTTAAAACAATCATAAACAGTACAATAAGGACAATACAAACAGGCGACAGATCTGTGAGGGGGAAAGACACCAGTCACACACTGTTCATGAGAATCTTACAAAACATACAGAATAAGTGACGTTTCTATCCACTATACAGCAGGACTCCTCTTTACAATGCCCTCCGCAGGGACACTGACAGTTGCTCTGTGAAAAGACATCATAGTTATCAAACATCACTACTAGCAGCATTGCTGCAGCTACATGAGTAGTTCTGAAGCGTATACCTGTACTGTAGGCTACCTTGTCGAGGGTGCTATAGTGTGTACTGTTGTGACCTTTTGTTGTCAGACAGATATTATTTTTATTACAAGTAACTTGTATTGTATCATGTGATCATGTCACCTCTGTTCTCATCTGCCTATTTATTATGCCTCGGTCAACGATAGAGAAACCCTGCTATACTAAGATACTACAGTGCTAACCTTAATGGTGCACTTGGTGACTAGCCTCTCTTCATACCACCCGCTACAGTACCAAAACCAAGCTCTGCTGTATAGGTGTCTGAGCTGATGGTGGTGGTTCTGGGTATAGATTTGCTGCTCAGAACGTCTTTTAATCCGTTAGCTGCCTCGGGAGAAGAGTAGCTCTACAAACCCTCTTATCTTCTACAACAGAGAAGAAAAGCATTCTTCTTTCTACAACAGAGAAGAAAGAAGAACACCTGAGACGTACATATAGGAATGCCTGATACATGGGGCACTCATGTTGAGCTATTCGCTGCAGCCACTTATTTCAATATACCATGCAGTGTAAACTTTTGTCGCAGATCACAAAAATCTACGATGGGAAGTGTATAAGCCACTAACAACTAAGAATCTACATTATCCTGTCACTGTGAACAATAACTAGATGAGTTGTTTATAGTACTCGACAAAGCATGCAAAGCCACATCGAACTCCATACTATCCCAACACACACTACGATAGCAATGTAGATTGTAACACTGAACTATGCAGTACCACTAAGCCTCAAGTCAAATCCTTTACAGATACCAATCACAAGTCATTGAACTGAGTATAAAATCAGTATACACATGATTAATATACACTAGTATGTTCTGTTATTTACATATTTCTATCTCAACACTCCACCCTTGGTTACCTGATAATGATTTCTGCTGTCTGTGTAGACCAGCTGAGCATCCTCACATCCCTCATGAGCTCACTGGAGTCACTGCACTGATGTGTCAGCGTGTGTCAGTGTCCTCGTCAGTGTCTGCCTGTCTGGGCCCTATTAGCCTCCTCCCCAGGCCCCACCCTCTAATTAATTTGCAATTACCGAGAGAGGGCCTGGTAACACTCGCAACAAAAACTGTCGCGAGTACCTCACAAAATCGTGAGGTCGCGAGCAGGTTACAGCGCGCGAATCCATCGCGCCACTATTGCTTGACGTATAACGTAACTGTTCTTATACGTAAGTTCACCAAGGCTGCTCAAGTTCTGCTGCTGCATATATCTTTGTTTCATTCCATTGTGGCTTGTCTCAGTAGTACTAGGATGCTCTTTGTGCGCCTACAAACCGGCGAGAATGAACAGACGAAGGCTTACGTTAGAGCGACGGTATTGTGATGGGCGGGGCGTCACGTAACCATAGGAACAAAAAATTTTATCGGGCAACAGTTTTTGTCGCGAGTGTAACCAGGCCATCAAACCTCGATTGCTAATAATGAGAGGGGTGTGGCCTGGGGAGGAGGCTAGGGCCCTATAGGCGAGGCTATTTAGGGGCGGAGCGCATATCAAACCACGCCTTTGCCACGTGACTTCCGGCACCAGGATGGGTGAACTTAGCCATACCCTAACGTCAAGAGTATATTATGAACAGAGAGTATCGAACGCCAATAGCCCCATACAAACATAGTCTCGTCCCCAGACCACACCCCTCGCTTAATTGCTCGTGAGAGGGTCTGGTGGCTTTAGTCGATTTTCTTGGGCCAGGAAGTAACTTTTTCCCCGGAATGTCTGGGATAGAATCTGATTGGTCAGAAGACCAAGTCTTACGTAATACAATTAACCCACATCGATAATAGAATGATGGCATTGAAGATATGACTGTAGCCTTTTGCCTGACGTTCTCGACCGTGCTATCAGAGCTGCATTTGTCAGCATCGGTTATGAAAGTCTGACAGACAATCAGCGTGCGTCTTGCTCTTACCTGAGTTTGTCAAGGGAAAGACGTTTTCGTCGGCCTCCCGACTGGAGAACGCTAGAGTCTATACCTGCTGTCTAGACGTCTTCGCCTTCGTAGACTGTCTCCCTTGTCTAACGCGCAAGTACATACTAGACACTTGCATTGCAGGTGCAAATTCCAACATTAATTTTATACGGATTCATTAGTGTTACGTAACTCTTGCACACGAAAAGCCCAGGAAAGTGCAACTAAAGCCACCAGACCCTCTCACGAGCAATTAAGCGAGGGGGTGTGGTCTGGGGACGAGACTAATACAAACACTGTCTGCGAAGTAACGTGACACGCACGTGAGAAAGTTTACGTGTTGTGACGTAGCGCATTTCAATGCAACTGCCACGACGTCACTCAGTCAGCGATAACTGTTTCTCAATGCTGCATGCTTCGTGATGGCTAAAAGATCAGGTAGCTCACTCGACGGATCGCTCCCCGCTACCAAAAGAACGTCGCTTCATGACGATCTTGCCGCGTGTCCACCGCTAAGTCTGACAAGACTTGCTCAAGCTGGTCAGAGAAACTACGACGAAAAACTTCAGTTTGATGTCGTTTCAACGGACAAACCATCCCGCCTCCTCGTAGTTGGCTGCAAGACGTTCCACTGGCATCCTCCAGCTGGCTTTCTCTCAAGAACTAGGGTTATAGTTCATGAAGACCGAAGTTACTTCTTCCAAGTTCTACTCAGATCACAGCAGTCTGGTGAAATTCAAACTGAAGACCAGCTCACATATGTGTCCACATGCTCAATGAAGGGAATAAACTGTTCAGCAGGGAAGTACATATGCCCTTTGTCTCTGTACTCCAAGTATTTTGGCAAATGTTGCTTGTCAGTTGCCTGAATTGCTTTTAAAACTGAGATCTCAGTATGAATTCTCTCTCTCTTTGCTGGTGGCACATCTTTTCCTTTGATTTGGTCATATCTCAACTGGAGCATTGAACATAAAGCTGCTCCGCCAAACCTATAGTACACACCCATTTCTTCATCACTCATAACAGGTTTATCGTTATCATCACATCCAGCTTTTTGGTGCTTGGCAATCTTGAGCATTAGATAGTCAAAAAATGCCGAGCACAAGGAAATAATCACTGGGTTAGACACTGCTATGTCAACTTGATTATCACAACAATACTTGAGCCACTTTGGGTGGAGCTGGTTCACTTCACGGCTTGAACCTTTACTTGTGCCTTCACTTTGTAGGAGCACGCTGCATTCTCTCAGCCACTCTAGCTGAAGCCTACAATACTTATCCTTTCCCACTTGACATTTTTTGTACAAGTGAATAAACAGAGATTGTAACGATTGCACGAGAGTACTCATCATGTTGGAATCTGTGCTCAGTAAGCTCCAAAATATACCACGATCTTTATAAAGACGAAGGTGGGTCTCTTTGGAGACAACGTCGATAACAGCTGTCGAAATGGTGGTTGTATCAGCCGCTAACTTTCCTAGCATCACGATCAATGCATCTCTCTCGTCTTTTTTGAGCAGTTTACTAGGCTTCTTTTTCTTCTTTGCGGGAGGAATAACGTCTCCATCGTCTGTGCTTAGTTCTACTTCTGCACCAATCTGAGTTTCTTCCTCAAGCATGCCTTCTTCATAATCTAGGACTAGGTCCATGATGATCGCCAGCCGTATCCACGCGTACAAGAGGCGTGCCTACTGCATGCCTTACTTAGCTATGCGTCACAACTAGGCGGGCCGTTGTCCGTTTGCGTCATTGTCGCACGTGCGTGTCACGTTACTTCGCAGACAGTGTTTGTATGGGGCAATACGGCGTTCGATACTCTCTTCGTATTATCAGAGATTATTAATACTACGTAACCGGGATAAGAAACTGTCAATCAAAATGTATTGCGCGGAGTGTGATAAGGGGTTGTCATCCGCCTCCTCGCACAGGCCGGAAATACCTCCTCGCACAGGCCGGAAATAGTCAGACCTTGTCATCCGCCTACTCCTCGCACAGGCCGGAAATCTCAATCACAGGCCGGAAGCTTCTATAAAGCTCCACCAAAGGTAGCACTATCTGGAGATTGCTTCAGTGCTTGGAAGATAATTATAGCTGATGCTCCTGTTGCTGGCGCTGCTGTTTAGCCGTCTTCACGTGTAAGTTATTACCGTACGTACATGTACCTAGTCTCGATTACCCTGCACTGTCTGCTATTCCCCACTGATCAGTCAACACACACCAACAGTGTGCTAAAATTCTAAATATAATTATACATACTAATGTGTAGTGTATGTTGTGTGTATGCCTCGGTGTATGTTGTGTGTGTACGTGCCTGCATAGATATTTCAGACGTCCCCAATATCAAAATGCAATGTGTGCATGTACTAATCTATGTACATCATGATTCTACATAGAGCAAGGTTGATTCAATGTGAATAGATGCCTAGTAGTCGATGTGTAGGCATTAGAGGCTTAAGCATTTTGTTGTGTAGGTCAATATGTGTGTCGTCAATAGCATGACTGTCTATTATCCCTGTCTCCTCTCTCTCTCTCTCTCTCTCTCTCTCTCTCTCTTTCTCCTCAATAACCAGTTGCCATAGCATCTTTGTGTGTCGCAAGGATGCTGCTCCCTATTGGTCTTGCATTCTATGCTTGCAGTGCTATGTTGGTGTAATTGTAATACCCAATAGCTAAACCTCAAACCAGCAACAAAGTCACTACGTAGTCTGGACAGCAGTTGAGTAAAATGAATTGATGGCTACTGCACGCTAGACACTACCATGCATGCATGAACTTAATTATGTGATTGGTGGCCCGAACTGTTCCCAGTAGCAGATGGCTTCACCTATAACTGAACCTTGATCTAATACTTTCTGTTTACTTGAGTCACTTGACATGGGCTGTCAGCTAGGGTGGCATGGATAGTGGTTAGAGTACTTGTCATCATAGAATCCGTAGAATCCGTAGTCATCAAAGAGTTAAATTATCGCTCTCCCTCTCCTCTCTCGCCTCTCTCTCTCTCGTTGTCTTTGTTTTAGTCCCTCTCAATGTTTCTATCTCTGTATTTTCATGTCTCATACTCTATAGCTCTCTCCAAATCTGTCTACCATTCATCTCTTTCACTCTCTATCTTACACACATTATAAGCAAAAGCAATAATCTCAGGGTGTATGCATGAGTGTGTGTGTGTGTGTGTGTGTGCGTGTGTGTGTGTGTGTGTGTGCGTGTGTGCGTGTGCATGAGTGTGTGTGTGTGTGTGTGTGTGTGTGTGTGTGTGTGTGTGTGTGTGTGTGTGTGTGTGTGTGTGTGTGTGAGTGTGTGTGTGTGTGTGTGTGTGTGTGTGTGTGTGTGTGTGTGTGTGTGTGTGTGTAAAAATTCACCTCCTAAATTTTTACAAATAAAACAAGTTCTACTAGAAAAACAAAAATATGAGATGATGGAATAGTTATAAATGAGCTTCTGCTGATTGAAGGTCAATTGTGAAACCTGAATGAAAGTCAGGTTTCATAATCCGTGCAAGTTTTCCTGCACGCACATTCTCAATCACTTACATAATATGTGCTCATACTCTCTCTCACACACTAGTCTTCATCTCTCAAACTATGTCTGATTGACTGCACTGATGAGATCCGATAGATCGAAACAGTCTGATAACTCATGTTGTCGACTGTCTGCAGTTTCAGATTCTATGTTTCTGTTCTCTCTTTTCAATTATTATTTTGTTCAGCAAAAATCAATGTGTTCACATTGTTAAAATGTAGATCTAATCATACGATTGTTTCAGCTGTGTTCTATCAATAATGTATTTCACATGTACTATACTAGCCTCGTCCCCAGGCCACACCCTCCTTCCTCGTTCATTCCCTCAGCAGGGGGAGTGGCCTGGAGGCGAGGCTAGTACTATACATGAGATAAATGTAGTACAGGTGTATCACATTATTATCGCATGTGAGACATTGCTTTGAGTTTGACAAACTTGAATCAAACGACTTGTATGTGACCTCTGTGATGCAGTATAATGAGTTTCGTATTGTATAGCTGGTCAGCTTTGAGTTAGTGCATAGTGCAATGAATATTCCTGTCTCAAGACAATAAGGTTGGAGAATCAGTCTATGGTAAGGTAAGCATATCAAGAAGCCAATTGAACACCACTTTATTGTAGTCATTATTCATGTTATAAATTACTAGAAAGATGTAAATAAATTATTAATTTCTGTTACTAGAAATGCAGTATGAAACATAACTATCTAGACTGCTGTGATTCAATTTTGCACTGCAGCAGTGCAGCAGCTAGTACAACAGCAGTGAGGCAGCTAGTACAACAGCAGTGAGGCAGCTAGTACAACAGTAGTGCAGCAGTGCAACAGCGGCTAGTATTGTCTGGGGACGCCAGCAATGTTCATTTCTTGATATTAGGATTTTTTATCCAAACGCGCAGAGCTATCGTCAATCCAGTATTTCAAACCTGTATCGTTGTCATGAACTAGCAAAGAAAAGAGAATATGTTGACAGAGTCAAGCAAGTCAAATATTGGTCTTTTACTCCTCTTGTTTTCTCCACTACTGGTGGCATGGGAAGAGACTCAGTGAGGCAACACAATTTTATCAACATTAATTTTAGCAGATCAAATATCCATGAAAGAGAATTCTCACTACAGTACTACCCTGGCTTGGTTAAGATGCTCATTATCCTTCTCGATCTCTCCTACATTCAGCCATGACTTGTATTCGTGGCAGCCGTGCAACATGTCATCATGTCTCTGGCAGACCACTTGGAATTGCAGAATGCTGCCATTCCCAGGCTGGCTAATTTAACATTCGTTCCGTTTTAGTTATTCTTTTCTAGCTATTATTTCACCCTTATTATAAGTATTCACTAACCATTGCTCTCTTGTATTGTGTATGTTCTAAAAAAATTTGTGATGGATTGAGTTCAGTTCTTTTCCCTTGTATTGTTATTGTTCACGAAACAGAATTAAACAAGAATAATAACTATATGAAAAGTTAGCTGTAAACATTACACAGAAATTGTTAATGCTATCAATCCCAAAGAGAACTTAGCGCTAGATATATAGATGTGACCGAACGCAACTAAAGCTAGGAAATGGAAATAACTGGAACAAAAGCTGTGGTAAAGGATAGAGGCATGATCGAGTGATCATACTAGACCAGATGAACCTGTATTGATGGAAACATTTATTTCTGATCTGGGACTTAAATCATAGCCTAATCACACACACCACAGGAACATACGAAAAGGGCCTTCTCCTGCGGTAATAATATGGATGCTAATTTCAGTCTAATTGGTGTAGTGCAAAACATCACTGAACTACCTACCATACCACTGCAGCACTATAGTAGCACGTAGACTAGTGATGGTATGTTTAGTGAGACATAGATACTTAGTGATACTCCTTGTGCTGCTATCAGTCACCAAATCACTGTGACTACTACTAATGATTTGCATGCTGCATCTTAGATGTATTAACTTTAGTAATAAATTTAAGCGCTGAGTTTTATGGTAAAACTATCCGAACCAATGCTGGAATACATAGTTGTGAGCATGTAACAGATGTTCAGTATTATTATGTTCAGTGCTGCTTTACTCTCAGATGTAGCTTGGTGAATTGTTTATTCTACTTGAAAATTGTATTGTTGATAAGACAAGCGAAAAAGTTATGCATGCACATACATAAGTTTGTTAAGCCGCGGTAATTCAAAAATACCGCCGGTGATTCGGAAGTATTAACCTTAGCTATACTGCAAAACTACAGATCGCCTGGATAAACTATTTCGCCATGAGGTAGGTGCATCTGTTGGGTCTATCGTGATCACTCTCTTGATTACATTCTAGTTACCTGGTGAAACTTTGCTGTCTACTAGGAACGCTGGCATCTCCTGAAGTTAGACAAAATGATCAAAGCGTGTGACTGGAGCATGGAATCTACAACAGCGATTTGATGGAATTCTGACAGACAAGCAGCTAAAAATAATACCCTCTGCAAATGTACAACATCCCAGCAACTACTCTACACAGGCACGTACAATATGGAGAAATATAGGACAGAAACAAAAGCAACAATTTATGAAATAGTAATGGTGTTCAATTGGCTTCTTGATATGCTTACCTTACCATAGACTGATTCTCCAACCTTATTGTCTTGAGACAGGAATATTCATTGCACTATGCACTAACTCAAAGCTGACCAGCTATACAATACGAAACTCATTATACTGCATCTCAGAGGTCACATACGAGTCGTTTGATTCAAGTTTGTCAAACTCAAAGCAATGTCTCACATGCGATAATAATGTGATACATCTGTACTACATTTATCTCATGTATAGTACTAGCCTCGCCTCCAGGCCACTCCCCCTGCTGAGGGAATGAACGAGGAAGGAGGATGTGGCCTGGGGACGAGGCTAGTATAGTACATGTGAAATACATTATTGATAGAACACAGCTGAAACAATCGTATGATTAGATCTACATTTTAACAATGTGAACACATTGATTTTTGCTGAACAAAATAATAATTGAAAAGAGAGAACAGAAACATAGAATCTGAAACTGCAGACAGTCGACAACATGAGTTATCAGACTGTTTCGATCTATCGGATCTCATCAGTGCAGTCAATCAGACATAGTTTGAGAGATGAAGACTAGTGTATGAGAGAGAGTATGAGCACATATTATGTAAGTGATTGAGAATGTGCGTGCAGGAAAACTTGCACGCATTATGAAACCTGACTTTCATTCAGGTTTCACAATTGACCTTCAATCAGCAGAAGCTCATTTATAACTATTCCATCATCTCATATTTTTGTTTTTCTAGTAGAACTTGTTTTATTTGTAAAAATTTAGGAGGTGAATTTTTACACACACACACACACACACACACACTCACACACACACACACACACACACACACACACACACACACACACACACACACACACACACACACACACACACACACACACACACACACACTCATGCACACGCACACACGCACACACACACACACACTCATGCACACGCACACACGCACACACACACACACACTCATGCATACACCCTGAGATTATTGCTTTTGCTTATAATGTGTGTAAGATAGAGAGTGAAAGAGATGAATGGTAGACAGATTTGGAGAGAGCTATAGAGTATGAGACATGAAAATACAGAGATAGAAACATTGAGAGGGACTAAAACAAAGACAACAAGAGAGAGAGAGGCGAGAGAGGAGAGGGAGAGCGATAATTTAACTCTTTGATGACTACGGATTCTACGGATTCTATGATGACAAGTACTCTAACCACTATCCATGCCACCCTAGCTGACAGCCCATGTCAAGTGACTCAAGTAAACAGAAAGTATTAGATCAAGGTTCAGTTATAGGTGAAGCCATCTGCTACTGGGAACAGTTCGGGCCACCAATCACATAATTAAGTTCATGCATGCATGGTAGTGTCTAGCGTGCAGTAGCCATCAATTCATTTTACTCAACTGCTGTCCAGACTACGTAGTGACTTTGTTGCTGGTTTGAGGTTTAGCTATTGGGTATTACAATTACACCAACATAGCACTGCAAGCATAGAATGCAAGACCAATAGGGAGCAGCATCCTTGCGACACACAAAGATGCTATGGCAACTGGTTATTGAGGAGAAAGAGAGAGAGAGAGAGAGAGAGAGAGAGAGAGAGAGAGAGAGAGAGAGAGAGAGAGAGAGAGGAGACAGGGATAATAGACAGTCATGCTATTGACGACACACATATTGACCTACACAACAAAATGCTTAAGCCTCTAATGCCTACACATCGACTACTAGGCATCTATTCACATTGAATCAACCTTGCTCTATGTAGAATCATGATGTACATAGATTAGTACATGCACACATTGCATTTTGATATTGGGGACGTCTGAAATATCTATGCAGGCACGTACACACACAACATACACCGAGGCATACACACAACATACACTACACATTAGTATGTATAATTATATTTAGAATTTTAGCACACTGTTGGTGTGTGTTGACTGATCAGTGGGGAATAGCAGACAGTGCAGGGTAATCGAGACTAGGTACATGTACGTACGGTAATAACTTACACGTGAAGACGGCTAAACAGCAGCGCCAGCAACAGGAGCATCAGCTATAATTATCTTCCAAGCACTGAAGCAATCTCCAGATAGTGCTACCTTTGGTGGAGCTTTATAGAAGCTTCCGGCCTGTGATTGAGATTTCCGGCCTGTGCGAGGAGTAGGCGGATGACAAGGTCTGACTATTTCCGGCCTGTGCGAGGAGGTATTTCCGGCCTGTGCGAGGAGGCGGATGACAAGTCCATATGGAACTTGGCAGCTACAGTCGACACGCCAAATAACCGGAAGTCCAATACAACACGTACAAATTTATTATCATGCCGCGCCACCTTGTAGACTAGCGTCTTATTCAAGGATGTTTGAATTATTCATAAGCAAACTAAACAGTTCATATCTATTGTTATCTTGGTGCTTTTGCTTTTATTTTTGCAGTAAAGTATCTTCATCATCTGCTTTATCAATACTCTAATCCCTGTAGCCTTACGCTTTAAACTAGCCTCTGTATCGGAGCTAAACCAAGCACGACACCTTCAACCCTAGAGCTGCTGATAGGCTAGCTGCAGCTGTACTTATATTGCTATGAGACTAGCTGCTTACTGACAGGCTATGCTTGGACAATGCAGATACAGTGGTTTCACCTAATACTAGCAGTACTGAATTCAGCTGGGCGTGCCTATAAGGGATTCACGCGATCACTCAAACCAGTCTACACCCCTGGCTTTACTTGCGCATTGCGCACCAGAATATTCACATTGAATGATGCAGTCCAGTAGCAAGCGTGTCTACGTAGCTGATGTGCTAAGAAACACTTGCCTGCTGGTCACTGATGACGGCTGCTGCAGCATACACCGACGTCAGCTCAGTTATTATTGGTACTGCATGGTGCACAGAAAGAATGAAGCACCAAAGGTGCAGATGCCTCGGTGCAGTAGCATGTATGCTAGCCTGCAATTAGCAGATGCATATGACAGCACGTATGCATGCAGTAGATCAATGGAAGCATCAAACAGTTCCATGGAAGCACGCAATGTGCACTGAAGCTGCAGTAGAAGTGACCAGCTGATCCATGGAACATTCAGGCAAGCAGCAGATCATAGCAACAGCTAGTGCTATGGAAGCACAGGCTATAGTGGCAGCTATCCAGCAGCAGCAGATCATAGTAGCAACAGTGCTATGGAAGCACAGGCTAGTGACAGCTATCCAGCTATCCAGCAGCAGCAGATCATAGCAACAGTACTATGGAAGCACATATATGCAGGCTAGTGCAGCAGCAGCAGATCATAGCAACAGTGCTATGGAAGCACAGGCTATAGTTGCAGCTATCCAGCAGCAGCAGATCATAGCAACAGTACTATGGAAGCACAGGCTAGTGCAACAGCAGCAGATCATAGCAACAGTGCTATGGAAGCACAGGCTAGTGACAGCTATCCAGCAGCAGCAGATCATAGTAACAGTACTATGGAAGCACAGGCTAGTGACAGCTATCCAGCAGCAGCAGATCATAGCAACAGTACTATGGAAGCACAGGCTAGTGACAGCTATCCAGCAGCAGCAGATCATAGCAACAGTGCTATGGAAGCACAGGCTATAGTGGCAGCTATCCAGCAGCAGCAGCAGATCATAGCAACAGTGCTATGGACGCACAGGCTAGTGACAGCTATCCAGCAGCAGCAGATCATATAGCAACAGTGCTATGGAAGTGCAGGCTAGTAGCAGCTATCCAGCAACTGTACAAGCTGTTGTACAAAAGTTGTATTGAAGCCAAACAGAATAATGCTCAAGTGTAGCTGGGCGTGACTTAATTGCTCTGCTCGCTCCGGCTCACCTGTCGAGCAGCTAAGTGAACTCAAACACGCTTTCGCTCGCTAGTTTCACTGCTGCCAATGGAGTCGCGCGAGCTGTACTATCACAGATCAAGCCTTCAAGTTGCACTGTAGCCATCTGTAGACAGTTTTGTCTATGAAGTAGGCCCGGGCGCTCAAGACGGCTGTTTAGGTTAGCAAATCACGCCATAACTTCAAAACAAAGGCTTTAATAGCAAATCTGTCAAATTTGATTTTCATAAACTATCGAGATCTACCTGTATTGCAAGTTTCAGCGCTTAGTAGCAAGCGGTTGCTGAGATACGCATGATTGCGGACACACACACACACACACACACACACACACACACACACACACACACACACACACACACACACACAAACAAACAGACTACTGTACTGTATGCCTCGTGGCTCCGCCCACACCTCGGCATAATAATAAAGCACCAAAGGTGCAGATGCCTCGGTGCAGTAGCATGTATGCTAGCATGCAATTAGCAGATGCATATGACAGCACGTATGCATGAATGCAGTAGATCCATGGAAGCATCAAAACAGTATCATAGAAGCATGCAATACAAGCTACAGTAGAAGTGACCAGCAGATCCATGGAACATGCAGGCAAGCAGCAGATCATAGCAACAGTGCTATCGAAGCGCAGGCTAGTGGTAGCTCACGATCCAGCAGCAGCAGATCATAGCAACAGTGCTATGGAAGCACAGGCTAGAGGCAGCTATTCAGCAGCAGCAGATCATAGCAACAGTGCTATGGAAGCACAGGCTAGTAGCAGCTACCCAGCAGCAGCAGCAGCAGCTATAAGTATAAGGTGTTATAGTTTTAGTATTAGTATACCAATACAACACTACTAGAGATGGTTTTCTGGCCACTTGTATTGTTCAGTACATCCACTGGAATAGCAGCCATACTCACACCTGGTCGAACTTGCAGGTAGCCATGCAGCATCCCCTGTAAGAAGGAAAGATTCGTAGTCAACATTGACCTCATTATACCAGTGCGAAGGCTCTGACTGAGAGACGTTCAGATTGTTGGTGGTGTCTTTTGCAACCTGTAGGAACACAAAACATGTTCACAGACTTCCCATCTTGTTCCTTTACTTTTCCAAGTGTCATCCCTACACTTTTCAGTTTTATCATTTTTACTTTACTTAGTAGGTTATAGAATAACCGAAGTATGTAGCATCACCATAGTAGGTTGTTTCCGTCAAGAGCATATCAAGCTGATAAGCCCTTATTGGTTGTTCATAATCAAAACTAGAATTAGTTATTAAGTCTGATAGTGCGATGAATACACAAACATGTATGTATCGCTTTTATAATACCAGTTCACACAAAACGTTTGACAATGGTAAAAATAATGCCTGTAGATTCAATTTTGATGATTTTTCATCAATCCTAAGCGGCGGCTATACAAGATTATTAGTAAGCATGAAAGAGATGCAGCACTCACCCAGTAGCCTGAGGGTTAATTGGGGTCAAGAGCCCCTTTACTTGTCAAATACAGAGTGCTAATGGATATACTCCATCTTCATGGGCTGAGTCAAGCTTTGGAAATACTCTAGAGCTGGTATTTTTCTGAATTTCATGTGCATTATGGGGTAGAATTTTGTTTGTGACAAAAATCAATAAAATTTTGTATTGCACTCTTTACAAACGTGAAATTTAGGTCCCGATAAAATTTACTGAATTTTTGTAACGAGAAAAAAAACAAGTTTCCGGTGTACATGTATGATAAATACAGAACTGTCAGTGACTATGACACATTCAAACACAATACAGTGAATATATCTCACTGTGAACAACTCTTTTCAAGCACTTTTGTTTTCAGTACAACGAATAAAAAGCAGTATGTAAGCCACTATTGAACAACCATTGAGCCAAAAGATGTGTGGGACTAAAATACAACAACATAGGACTGATTTGCAAATCATTCCTTTTTACATGGGCAAAATCAATCTGGTCCAGAATGAACCCGGATTTCGGGAGTACGTGATTGCTTGTTAGTATTCTTACTGTGCACATGTAAATGATATTGACATACTTAATCCAGGAATTACATTGTATAGAATGTGGTCTCGTCCAGGCAACAATAAAGTCAGAGAATGTAAATGCATTAATTTTGGGGCAAGTCAACCAGAAAAAGGCTTCATGTAAAAGATAGCGTCTCTTTAAAATTGCTGCAAGGGGCAAAGCACGTGACGAGGAAAACTTTAGGGGACAAGATAGTTCTAGACAATAAGACCTGATGCACAAGCTATTCATTTCAACATGACTCTGTGAGTGAATGTGCGCTCTGGTATAAGATATACCTATACTATACGAGTGTGAAATAGGCTATTCCTTCTTCAAAATACCCGTGGATAACAACTGAGCACCACATTTGATCTCACGGTAGGAAGAAGGAGACGCGATGAGATTGATTGACACAAGACACTGTTAGTAAAACTTTTCTATGACTGAGATATTTTAACATGTTCCAATGATAAAAATACTATTCTTATGCTGTCTCAGTATCTCAAACTACTTCTGATATTGTGATAGTTAAAAATGTGCCCAAAAGTGTAACTTGTGCTAAAGGAAGAGACTCTGATATCGCTTGACTAGTTGATCGATCACCTCGGGCATCTCGACAAGATTCAGCACACACACTAGTAGGGGAAGGAGTGATGGAGAGGAGGAGGAGGAGGAGAGGTGTGGCAGCTGACCTGTACAACAAGAGATCACACAGCAATATAAAACGTTCTTTTATCATATACACCACATTGCGTGATTTGTACAAAGCGCCTTCTACATACATGATTATGCATTCGTCGTGTAGTGACGAATTAAGACAACCACCAAATTTACAGCACCAGGTGGTACCAGGTTCAATGAACTGTTTCCGCGAATGATATTGCTCTCGTAAAAAGTGCTGTTGCCAAAACTGGGAGATGGAGTTGGCTTTAGCTCTGGCACTCAAACGCGAAATTGTTTTCGCAAACTATGTTTTTGCTTCCAATTTGCAAAATATACCGGCCGCGAAAATAATGGTACTTACCAGATGTTGGTTGAGATAGAACAATCTGATCAACAAACATGAGCTTAGATATAAGAGCAGTGGGATCTGATGCCTAGAGAAGGAGGGAGGGAAGAAGAGAGGGAGGGCGTGAGAGAGGGAGTGAGAGAGGGAGTGAGAGAGGGAGGGAGGAAGAGAAGGAGGGAGGGAGAGAGGGAGAGAGAGGGGGAGTGAGAGAGAGGGAGGGAGGGCGGGAGAGAGAGAGAGAGAGAGAGAGGGGGGAAGAGAGGGAGGGAGTGAGAGAGGGAGTGAGAGAGGGAGGAAGAGAGGGAGGGAGTGAGAGAGGGAGTGAGAGAGGGAGGAAGAGAATGAGGAAGAGAGGGAGGAAGAAAGAGAGGGAGGGAGAGAGAGAGAGGGGGAGTGAGAGAGAGGGAGGGAGGGAAGAGAGAGAGAGAGAGAGAGAGAGAGAGAGGGGGGGAAGAGAGAGAGGGGGAGGGAGTGAGTGGGTGGGTGGGAAACGCAAATGCTTGAGGGTCATACCTGCTCTTTGTCGAGAAAGTGTACACGAAGTCTTGAGCCATTGGGATTCATTAGAGGAACAAGGGCTGGATCAGGTCCCTAGAAACAGACAAGAGAGAGAGAGAGAGAGTTATGCACTTAAGTTAGTACAGTGCTGACACACTATACCTTGGGCCCTTTGAAAGTCACCAGTGGCATAAAATGACATTTTGTGTCTGTAATGACAAAATGCCTTGATCATAATAATTATAACAATGATAGTTATCTTACAGTCGTAT